>CM029019.1:52562398-53762398 GCA_016801055.1 Panax notoginseng | reverse complement strand
CACTAGTAATCTAGTAAGCATAAGTGTTCAATCCAACATCCTGCATTCATTAAAAGAAAGTTTCTAAAGTGCAAAAGTTTGACATCGGTTGTTCCCACACTTATTCAACCCCTCTTCTAAGTGTTTCTAATTAAATTTCATTTGGTATCAGAGCTTGGCTCTACTTATCTTGGTTTTAAAGGTGATTTGTACGGTAAGATTGTAACATGGCATAGTTGGGGAACAATCATCAAGAAGGTCAATCAACAAATCGACCTCCACTGCTGTATGGAACTAAAAATTATAACTTATGGAAATTCTGAATGAGGATCTACCTGAAGAGGGATCTATGGGAATGGTGGGTGGTAGAGAATGGACCGGTCATTCCAAGATAAAATGATGGTACTCCAAAGACTCTACTAGAGATGGATTCCGTCGAAACCTATATGGTCTCTTATAATTCAAGAGCTATGAATACACTTCTCAGTGGCATGGTAAAATATGAAATAGATAAAGTTTCATCATGCAACACAACAAATGAGATATGGGATACTCTAGTAGTGAGTTATGAAGGCACATCTAAAGTATGGGAAGTCAAGCTAAGCATGCTCATGCACTATGAAATGTTTAAACTTGAGAAAGACGAAACAATCAAAATGGCTTAAGCACGATTCCTAGTCCTTATAAACTCCTTAAAGCTTCTTAACAAATCAATCCCACAAAGTGAGATCAATCGTAAATTACTTCG
Source organism: Panax notoginseng (assembly GCA_016801055.1). Lineage (NCBI taxonomy): Eukaryota > Viridiplantae > Streptophyta > Magnoliopsida > Apiales > Araliaceae > Panax > Panax notoginseng. The sequence goes on along the minus strand of CM029019.1, from coordinate 53,761,671 downwards.
AGGTGTAGATATTCAAAATTTTGCATTCCTATTACTAACTTTGCAGGAGGGAAAAATCATCTTCCGGAGATAACCCTGGAAGTCAAATCATCTCAATCCCGAAGACAACCCCGGGATACTCAGTTTTCCATCTCAGAGAAAACTCCGAGATACTCAATTCAAGTCCCGGAGACAACCCCGGGAGATTTAGTTCCAACCTCGGAGATAACCCCAAGGGATGCAGTTCCAGTTCCGGAGATAACCATGGATAAGTCAGTTTCAACCTCAGAGACAGCCCCGATGCACTCATTTCCAACCCCGGAGATAACCCCGGGAGGTCAAGGCACCTCAGAGACAACCCTGAGGATATTCAGCAATCACAGCAGCCTAATCTCAGAGATAACCTTGAGCAACGACTGCTACATCAACCCAGAGCTAAAGATAACCCTGGTGATGGGCAAAATCATCATTTTCCCCCACGATACTACATTCACACCGTCTCAACAACATTTCATCCCACATTTCACACAAAAGTGTCCCATAAGAACCATAACTCAAGATCCCGAGTGACTACTACGCAAGACAACACACCGGATAGAATTTGAAGACTTGAAGATCTGGTAATGGACCCATCTTCCTGTCTTTGTATAACCTCTTATCCCATTTTATTGTGTAGCTCTCGACAATAGCATTTCGGAAAGGTATAGCACGTGTGACGCCCCCAAAATTAGGTATACATCACCCATCTTGAGTCGCCAGATACATAGTACAGAATTCAAATACAACTTAATAATATAACTATCGTGTACAATACGACAAAACATAAACTGTGAGTTTGAATACAAATATTGTCTACTAGAGAGTATACAAACTCAAAAGGAGTCCTCATTACAATTATTATCACACTATTACATAGAATAGTGAGGACTACTAATGCTACCATCTGGTCCATCACTCCATTTTCCGACTCGTCCCAACTATATTCTCATTTCCTGAAGAGAATAGTGAAAGAAAGGGTGAGCTCAACTAGCCCAGTAAGAAATATTATGACTAAGATAATGCAAAATAAATTATCATTAGTCTTCAACAATGTTAAACTGATAAAATACAATAGACATCAAGTTTAACTGCAGCGGATCAAGCAATCCATTAAAAGAGTCAAGTAGAGAATAAAATCTACTATCTTTTATGATTTAAAAGATTTTTCATGACTTTTATCGTTGATACTCAGCTTAATAAATAATTCATATCATCGAATCACCCCTGCACTATGGCCAATGATATTCTTTAGTATCACGACCACGAATTATCCATGCACTACGGCTAAAGATAATTATGTTTTCATCAACGGTCCTGATCATGCCATAAAATAATTCATCTCTGCACTACGGCCAAAGAGAATCCATAGCCATAATCATACCAAAAACTGTCCATCAATGCAGTACGGGCCAATGAGGACTTTTTTCACATCATTTGTAACATTACGGTTATGATTATACCGAATAATCTCTGGTCATAATCATACCAAGTCCATCTATGCACTACAGGCCACAGATGACTTTCAACATAATATAAGTATGAGGATGATGACAATGATATAAGAATTCAATAAAATAAGTTCAAGAATTAATTTATCTAGGAACTGATAACGTCCAAATTGTCAACATGATACTGCTTTGTAGAGTAAAATTCAAGAATGCTCAGAAGAATATATTTCCATGAAAAGATACTGGATGAAGCGCAAATATCAAGGATATTCCACTAATTTCATGGAGTATAGAAGTCAAAGTTTTAACCAACTGAGTATAATAAAGAATGGAATAATAAAAGAAATCACCATGCATGCGATAGACCGCACAGACATGTTATTCCAACAGAATAATAAATAACAGAACCAGGTCTGGCGTAAAACGCACAGACATGATATTCCAACAAAATAATAAAGAATGGAACTAGGTCCGGTGCAAAACGCACAGACAGGATATTCCGACAGAATAATAAAGACGGAACCAGGTCTGGCGTAAAACGCACAGACAAGATATTCTGATAGAATAATAAAGACAGAACCAGGTCCGGTGTAAAACACACAGACAAGATATTCCAACAGAGTAATAAAGACGGAACCAGGTTCGACATAAAACGCACAGACATGGTATTCCAACAGAATAATAAAGACGGAACCAGAACAATTTCACCAAGTATAGGGTAGCCCGCGTATACAGGTTATTTCAACAGAATAATAAATAATGGAATAACAGAAGTTCTCTTCATGAATACAAAAGAAATAATACCCCTTACGAGTACAACAAATAATATCCCTTACCTTTGAAAGAAGAGTATTCCGACTGGTAGGGCGAGGATATACTTGAAGAAGACTTGCAATACGCTCAAAGCTTTCTTAAACTCTAAATAAATATGCTCAAGATTATAGAAGAAAAACTCTCTCTATAGTTTCTCTCTCTAGAGTTTCAGTGAATTCGTAAGAAAATAATGAAGGAATGAGCTTCTATTTATAAAAAATGGACTGCATAGTAACTAACTCATGAACGGTCTGACGGTCCATATTTAAAGCAAAATCTTTTAAATAAAATATAATATATTCTAATTATTGTCTAATAAAATAGATAACTTTATAAAAGTATTCTGTTTTATATAAAAAGATTTTACTATTAGCCTAATAAAACGAATAACTTTATAAAAGTATTCTGTTTTATATAAAAAGTTTTTCTGTTTTATTACATTAATAATACCAATAAAATAAAACTGAGTGACTTATCACGTAAGCCTCAATAATCAATACCATATGCTACTATGCAATCACGCGTATTACTGTACTTTTACTACCGAGTAGTTCAACAGTATTAATGGTAAAACTTCCTCCGTTATTTTTAATAAAAATATTTTTGTCGTTTTCTCAATCCGACAATAATTCCGTTGTGGGGTCCACCAATAATTGTATCGTCGTACGAATATTTCCCGATAAAAATAATATTTCCCGACCAATCGAATATAATAAAACAACTTGCATACTTTGCAAAATTTATAAATACTACCCACAACTATAATATTATCTCAAATTCACACCATAATATTTTAAAAAATATTTTTTTAAAAAATTAAATCTTTATTCATAAAATCTGGGGTTTTACAATCTCCCCTCCTTATGAAATTTTGCCCTCGAAATTTACGTACGTACCTGGTATACCGAACAGATGAGGACACTTCGTCAGATTCTAACTCTTGAGGTATAACCTTTGAGTGTTGAATACATTTCAGGATTTTAACAGGTACATCTTCATACGTTAAATTATCCGTTATCTCGTCCAGTTCTAAATCAATAATGTAGTTCGGGTCGTCCACATATTTACGTAACATCAATGCGTTAAAAATGTTATGAACACGCGACATACTTAGCGATAAAACGAGTTTATATGCCACAGTTCCTACTCGATCGAGGGTTGAGATTTTCTCTCTTCATCGATTCTTGCTTCTAGAATAACGCCCTCTTTAACCTTCTTCTTCATATTCATCAGCTCTGAGTATATAGCTTGAACGGCTCTAACTTTATCGATTAAAGTCGATTCTACTCGTATATTCACTATCTTCACGTGGGTCCCTAGACTCTTTAACTCTATCTTCATCATTTGTAAGTTATACGAAATGGGTCTTTGTGTTAACAACATCTCACTCACATACGATCTTCTACTCAACGCGTCAGCTACCACTTTCGTTCTTCCACGATAATATTGAATGGTACGATCGTAATCTTCAATAGCTCGAGCCAACGTCTGTGGCGCATAATACGTTTATTTTAGTTAAAGAAATATTTAAGGGTTTAAGAAATGGGTTTTGTACTGGGGTTAATACAAAATTCGATTTCACACTCTGGGGTAGGCTAAGAAGTCTTCAAGAATACGTCAGGAAATTTATTAACAATAGAAATATCGTTCAAAACTGTGACCCTCATCCAAGACTTGGATAGCACGTCACATTGATACCTATCAACTTGCCATCATCATTCACAACGTCGCCTATAGAAAGTCTGGCTTAGGTGCATTTCACACAAGGAAGTCACCAGATAAAGGCTCAGGGCTTTTTACTTATGGTTTCCTATGACAATGATTGACTTTAGTGGTTTGGTTACTTTGAATTCGCATAACAGGTTGGTTAGGAGTATGAAAGCTAACAACCTTACAAAAAAAACATGATGAGTAGTTAACCAATCGATTCCTAAAATCACATCAAAGATAAGTATTTTCAAAGAGATACGATTGACAGGTAACGTGAAAGTGTTGATTTGAATCAAACAAGATTTATAAATAGTGGAGGTAACGAAGGTTTCTCCCAACGAAATTTCAACAGATAAATCAAAGTCTAACTTCTTCAGAGTTAAGTTGAAACATTGAACACAACTAGGTGAAATAAAAGAGTGAGTAGAACATGTATCTAACACGGTATAAACTTCAAAAGAGTTTATGACTAACATACCCATGATAATTTTATTTAAGTTTCTCGTCACGAAAAAAAAATGCTCTCTCTTAAACTACCGACTTTGACTTTCTGGGACGGTCTTTGGTGCCTCCATCTTAGCTGAACTTGTCTTCAGTGAACGACAAAATCCGGCTAAGTGACCTTCTCTTCCACAATTATAACATGCTTTGGACGGCATCGCGCAGTTTGGACTGATGTGTCCCTCCCCTCCGCATTTGAAGCATATGATAGGTGGTCGTTCTCCTTCCTTAACAACGGGTGCTGATGCTGACGTCTTTCCATCATTGTTGAATCTCCTCTTCTTGAAATGTCCATTCTTATTATTTTGACCATGATTACCACCGAAGTGGTTACCATTTCTGGCATGTTGATTTCCTCTATGTTTATTGTCACCACTTTGATGACTGTTATCACCGGTATTATTATTTTGTCTGCTGTTCTCTTTTGGTTTCATTGACTCATTATCGCGCTCCACTAACTGAGCCCTATTTATAATATCTGAATACAAACACAGTTTATGAGAAATAAGATATTAACGTATCTCCGGCTTCATTCCTCTTAAAAACATCCGCGTCATTCTCTCTTCATTATCAACCAAGTGGGACGCAAATCGAGACAACTCGGCAAACTTGGCTTCGTACTACGATACGGTCATGTTGTTTTGCTCCAACATGATAAATTCCACCTCCTTCATGTGACGAATGCTTTCGGAAAAGTACTTGTCATTGAACAGGTCTTGAAACTTCTCCCAAGAAATCTTGAGTGCGTCAGGCTGGGTACGTTTTACAGATTCCCACCAGTGATCTGTCTCTTCACGCAACATAAAGGTGGCAAAGGGAACCTTTTGTTCCTCGGAGCATCCCAAGACATCAAATATCTTGGTGATCTGCTTTAACCACATCTCCGCCTTAAGTGATTCTGGCTTTCCCAAAAACTCCGGTGGTCCCAGCTCCTTGAATTGCTTAGTGGTGACTAACCGTGAGTTGCCATTGTTTCCTCCTGCATTATGAATAGGAGCTGCCTTCGCCTGATGTTGCATGAATTCTAAAAAAATCCTAAACGTACCGTCGTTCGTCAATTAATCAGTGTTGTTGTTTACATAAGGATTATTGTCTTCCTGTTGCACATTGTCCTGATTATTGATCTGTGGAGACTCAACGGTCTCCTGTGCTCCATTGCTTATCTCAACTTTTACAGATGCCATTTTCAAATACTGCAACAAAACAAGGGTTAATTAACATATCATATATTATCCCTATACTCTGACCAACCAATTAAATACCAAATAAACTTAGGTAGGTCATACTAGCGAAAGAATTCCCCCGTCTCTCCCCTCCTAGTTCTTGTCTCACATCTCAGCCAGGGATCATATCTCTAAGCTTTGATACCAACTGTGACGCCCCCAAAATTAGGTATACATCACCCATCTTGAGTCGCCAGATACATGGTACAGAATTCAAATACAACTGTAGTGTACAATACGACAAAACATAAACTATGAGTTTTAATACAAATATTGTCTACTAGAGAGTATACAAACTCAAAAGGAGTCCTCATTACAATTATTATTACACTATTACATAGAATAGTGAGGACTACTAATGCTATCATCTGGTCCATCACTCCATTTTTCGACTCGTCCCAACTATATTCTCATTTCCTGAAGAGAACAGTGAAAGAAAGGGTGAGCTCAACTAGCCCAGTAAAAAATATTATGACTAAGATAATGCAAAATAAATTATCATTAGTCTTCAACAATGTTAAACTGATAAAATACAATAGACATCAAGTTTAACTGCAGCGGATCAAGCAATCCATTAAAAGAGTCAAGTACAGAATAAACTCTATTATCTTCTATGATTTAAAAGATTTTTCATGACTTTTATCGCTGAGACTCAGCTTAATAAATAATCCACATCATCGAATCACCCCTGCACTACGGCCAAGGATATTCTTTAGTATCACGACCATGAATTATCCATGCACTACGACTAAAGATAATCATATTTTCATCAACGGTCCTGATCATGCCATAAAATAATTCATCTCTGCACTACGGTCAAAGAGAATCCATAGCCAAAATCATACCAAAAACTGTCCATCAATGCACTACGGGCTAATGAGGACTTTTTCACATCATTTGTAATATTACGGTTATGATTATACCGAATAATCTCTGGTCATAATCATACCAAGTCCATCTATGCACTACATGCCACAGATGACTTTCTACATAATATAAGCATGAGGATGATGACAATGATATAAGAATTCAATAAAACAAGTTCAAGAATTAATTTATCTAGGAACTGATAACGTCCAAATTGTCAACATCATACTGCTTTGTAGAGTAAAATTCAAGAATGCTCAGAAGAATATTTCTATGAAAAGATACTGGATGAAGCGCAAATATCAAGGATATTCCACTAATTTGATGGAGTATAAAAGTCAAAGTTTTAACCAACTGAGTATAATAAAGAATGGAATAATAAAAGAAATCACCATGCATGCGATAGACCGCACATGCAGGTTATTCCAACAGAATAATAAATAACAGAATCAGGTTCGGCGTAAAACGCACAGACAGGATATTCCAACAGAATAATAAAGAATGGAACCAGGTCCGGCGTAAAATGCACTGACAGGATATTCTGACAGAATAACAAAGACGGAACTAGGTCCGGCGTAAAACGCACAGACAGGATATTCCGACAGAATAATAAAGACGGAACCAGGTCTGGTGTAAAACACACATACAAGATATTCCAACAGAATAATAAAGACGGAACCAGGTCCGGCATAAAACGCACAGACAGGATATTCTAACAGAATAATAAAGACGAAACCAGAACAATTTCACCAAGTATAGGGTAGCCCGAGTATACAGGTTATTCCAACAGAATAATAAATAATGGAATAACAGAAGTTCTCTTCATGAATACAAAAGAAATAATACCCCTTACGAGTACAACAAATAATATCCCTTACCTTTGAAAGAAGAGTATTCCGACTGGTAGGGCGAGGATATACTCGAAGAAGACTTGCAATACGCTCAAAGCTTTCTTAAACTCTAAATAAATATGCTCAAGATTATAGAAGAAAAACTCTCTCTATAGTTTCTCTCTCTAGAGTTTCAGTGAATTCGTAAGAAAATAATGAAGGAATGAGCTTCTATTTATAGAAAAATGAACTGCATAGTAACTAACTCATGAACGGTCTGACGGTCCATATTTAAAGCAAAATCTTTTAAATAAAATATAATATATTCTAATTATTGTATAATAAAATAGATAACTTTATAAAAGTTTTCTGTTTTATATAAAAAGATTTTACTATTAGCCTAATAAAACGAATAACTTTATAAAAGTATTTTGTTTTATATAAAAAGTTTTTCTGTTTTATTACATTAATAATACCAATAAAATAAAACTGAGTGACTTATCACGTAAGCTTCAATAATCAATACCGTATGCTACTATGCAACCATGCGTATTACTGTACTTTTACTACCGAGTAGTTCAACAGTATTAATGGTAAAACTTCCGCCATTATTTTTAATAAAAATAATTTTGTCATTTTCTCAATCCGATAATAATTCCGTTGTGGGGTCCATCAATAATTGTGTCGTCATACGAATATTCCCCGATAAAAATAATATTCCCCGACCAATCGAATATAATACAACAACTTGCATACTTTGTAAAATTTATAAATACTTCCCACAACTATAACATTATCTCAAATTCACACCATAATATTTAAAAAAATATTTTGAAAAAAAATTAAATCTTTATTCATAAAATCTGGGGTTTCACAACACGTCTCAATTGGATGCCCATATTAAAAGTTATGAAGGTTCAAGCGGACAACACGTTGCACGAGTGCACGTATTTCGAGATGACGAGACCCACAGAGCCTGGGGCACCCGGATAGCTGTAGGTGGATCCGCGGCTGCCCCGGTTAGAGCCGCGACTCCCCCCCTTTATAAATAGAGGGCTTGGGGTGGCCATTTTCAAAAGATAAAGAACGAGGAAGCCCTGTCCATTTTACTCTGTACACACTTTAAATTGAGTGCTTTCTTTTTCCAAACACTTGTGAGCTTATGGTTTGCTACATATTGAAATTTAACTAGTGGAAACCGAGTATTCATTCATCAAAAGCTATTTGAAGTCTTCTTGGCAGCCCACTGTAAGATATCTCATACTTTTTAGCTCTTTCTCACTTCCATCCACACATATCTATTCACGTTGAGAGTCGTGTTGTGTGTGTATGTCCGGATCGATCCGTGGCTTTTATTGTTTATATATATATATATAATATATAATATATATATATATATATATATATATATATATATATATATATATATATATATTATCGAGCTATGCTTCGATTGTGCCCGAATATAATATTCGGAGAATTTCTTGCTTTTATATATATAAATACTTATATATATATACACACACACACACACACAAACACACACATACATTTTTGTCTGGCCTGGAGCTCACTTCGTGGCCTTTTACAGTTTATATATATATATATACATACAACTTTTATATATATATAACTGTTTATCAGCCTACGGGTTAGATTTGTCTAAATTTGACTATTTCTCACTTTAACCGGTTTATGGTGACTAAACTGGAATCGTTGAAGCTGGAATGCTTAGATTTACTCAAATCTAATTTGTTTTCTAGCTTTTGCTATGGGCTAGATTTGTCTAAATCTGGCTATTTCTTATTTTAACTGGTTCATGGTGACTGAACTGGAACCGATGAAGCTGAAATAGTTAGATTTATTCAAATCTAGTTCTTATTTTACCTTTTGCATATATTGCTTTATCATGTAAGCCTAGGAATCATGTGATCACAGATTCAGTTCTTGAATCTAGATTCGGTTCCCGTGATGGACCTTTTCAGCTGCAGCCAGCTTGTAAATTATTCACGGTGTCTGAATTTTCTTAGATGGCTCTCATGCCCACAAGGAGTTCGGCGCTGCTATGTATCTTATTTTCTCGAAGATGCTTCGCATCTCGAAAATAATAAAAGCCATCCAGCCGAACACATAATAAAATGAAAGTATCAAATGCCTTAATTACTATTGAGCACAAGGGTTTGAAAAACTTGTTTTACAAAACATAACTGCCATATCTCGTTAAAATTGAACTTTTATACAAAAGTCAAACCCTTTGTATATAGGTGCAAACGAGGCATAGCATTACTTTCAGACAACTGCGCATAGACCCACACACACACACATTCAGATAAAAGTTTAAATTAAAAAGTGGCGGTAACCGTGTTATCACGGAAGTTAGGGGGTGCCTAACACCTTCCCTCCGCTTAATCAAGGCCCCGGACCCTAACGAATTTCTGTTTTGCAGACCTGTTAAACAATGTTACATCACTAGGTCTATGCGCAAACCATTCCTCGGTTGACTTGGTTCAACCATTTAAAAATACCAACTGGCGACTCTTACATTCAAATCGTCGACATATACATGTCGGACCTTTTCAAACTTGTTTTTTCAAACAAATCTCACCTAACATGAGAACACCAAAACACAAGAACAGAAAGGGACAAATAAAAATCACGACGTCGACAAGTGGCGACTCCGCTGGGGACATCCAGTAAGAGGGCTTAAGCCGCTATTCAAAGCTTTTCAAAACTTTTATTTGCTTGTGTGTGGATGTTGCATTTACATTTAAATGAATGCATACTAATGCTTTACTTACTGCACTTAGTGCTTCGCATCATATCTGCCTGTGATACATGTCATCATTTTCATACAGTGAGACGCGATGTATGTTAATGTATGTTGTGTGGTCCCTCCACAAGGAGGCTATCCTATCAGTGTTTGATTACTGGACTCATAGGGAGACTAATTCGAACGAGGCTAAGGAAAGGCACCACCCAGATTCGCTCTAGTTGAAAGACCAGATTAATTTCCCGTTGAGTAAATTGCAATGATCTAGGAACCTTCATGCCAAAAGTCGCGAGAGTAACCTAAGATAGGTTAGCCTCTGATAAACCAAACGTTAAGGGAAGTCTCTTCATACCTTCCCATTTCAATTACTTGTAATTTTAAATTACTTATATGTTCATTTCCATGTCAATCTCAATGTAATGGAAAATATAAAGGATTATGTGAACATGTAATCCTTTTCATATCAAAACCTGTCATGCTATCCTATCATTAAAATAACTGACATCCGTTTTGCAGGATAATACTCCTAAAAAATGGACACATCGCATAGCATGTAACATTGCCACATTTCCCTAAGACTAAACTACATAAGTTTTTTGTAGGGAAGCAATTGGTCCTGTTACTCATTCAAAGTCCAAAAAGGCATTAAGCCTACAGCCGAACATGGCTACATTTGGCTAGCTGAATCCTACTCCTGTCTCTCGCGAGGAGTTTGAAGGATTAAGCATTCAAATCACAGAGTTGGCTATTCTGTTTAAAGAATTACACAAGTCAACTCAGGGTCCACAAATAACCATCCACACAGAACCCTCTACACATGGAGGAATCCAGGGTCTGGACAAAGAAGTTCCAGCACCTGAGTATCAATCTGATAAGACTAACAAAACCCCTAAAATCACCAATCTTAAAGAACATCAAGACATCAGTGATATTAGGAAGAAGGTTCTACAAATAGAAGAGACCATTTGGTCCATCAGAGGGATTGAAACACACGAGAGTGTTTCATATTTAGACCTTTGTATCTTCCCCGGGGTTCATTATCCGCAAAAATTTAAGACTCCCGATTTTGAGAAATATGATGGATTGGGAGATCCTTATACTCACTTAAAGGTGTTCATTGGAGAGCTCGGATCCTATGTCGAGAATGAGAAGCTCAGAATGCAGCTATTTCAAAAAAGTCTGACTGAAGAAGCTAGAGCATGGTACACCAAATTGGATAACTCCAAAATTCACAGCTGGGAGGAGTTAGCCCATGCTTTCGTCAGTCAATACAACTTTCAAACTCAGATAGCTACAGACCGGTATCAAATTACCAAGGTCAAGAAACAAGTCAATGAGTCATTCATAAAGTATGCCCAAAGATTGAGGCGTCTGGCTGTTCAAGTTATCCCATCTATGACCGAGTCTGAAATGGTGATGACCTTCATAGACATTCAAGAAGCTCCATTTTATGAGAGGGTTCTGGCTGGAATTGGCAAGCCTTTCTCAGAAATGATTAAGCACGGAAAATGGCTGAAATGGGGTTAAAATCAAGAAAGATTCAAGACCTTGCCGCTTTAAAAGCCGTAGTTGAGCACATCTAATCTGGAAGTTATGGGAACAACCCCCGGAGGGTCCATAAGAAGAAAGAAGAGGATGTTTCCTTTATACTGTAAGGACAAAAAGGTAATCAAAATTTACCTATTCAGAGGAGAAATTATTCTCCTTTTCAAGCACAGTCTTCAAACCCTCTATTTCCAAAAAGTGGAGAAGTCAGACGTACAAGAGTGTTCATACCCTTAGGGGATTCACTCAAAAACATTCTCAAACTTCTGACAACTCAAAAGAAAATTACTCATCTTCTTACACTAGCCAACCCGAGTGGAAAGGGTTTCAATGTAAACAAAATGTGTGCTTACCATGCTGGAGCTCCAGGCCATGACACTCAAGATTGTTGGGCCCTTCAGTATAAGATCCAGGATTTAATTGACAATGGTGAGATCGTGGTGACCAAGCCCGACCAAACACATGTTCAAGACAACCCTCTCCCTCAACACAAGGAAGAGGAGGTTAACATGATTAACTGGGGCAGTGGACAGAGCTCCAACTATAGGGGTGGTGTATCCCAAATCAGCAAGGATAATTTTGATAGATGGGATTATTCACAGTTCCAGTTCATGATGGAATGAGATTAAAGGCTCTTGGCAAACAAGTCAATCAATTGGCAGAACTGGTGATCCATCAACACCAAGTCACACATCAATTATTCAGTTAGGAGCATGCTAGCCTCCTTTTTCTTATCACCAGTACTCCATCATTTATCCCAAAAAGTGAAACATTGGAGGAAAAGATTGCCAGAAAAGAAAAAGCTAAAGCCTGTCAGGATTTTGCCAACAAAAGGGAATTCACCTATTTAGGCCAACCGATGGAAGAAATATTACAGATGCTGATTAATGAGGGAAAAATCACAGCATTGCTACATCCAGTCAACCCACGCTCAAAATAGTTTGATCCTAGTGGAGTATGTCATTACCACTCACACTCTCACGATCACAACACTGAGGAATGCTGGGCACTCCGCCATCTTATTCAAAACATGATTTACAGTGGTGACCTGTAAATGGCAGACAATAACGTTGTATCATCTGACAGTGGGAACACATTTCCTCCAGGATGGAAGGAACTTGTAGCAGTTATATCCACTAAGGGAGATTTGGTTGCCACATCACTTACAATTCAACCAATTCAGCTCGAAGGCGTTGAAAAGCCTTTGAAAGCGGCTACACCAAAGCCAATCATATTGTCGTTCAGGCCACAGTATCCTGTCATCAGTCTTCAAAAAGTACCATGGAACTATGGAAAGGCTGAAGGATCTACAACCAACACAATTGCTGCAGTGTTTAAAGAAAATCCACTGTATCTTCCTCAACGGGTGATGAAGCATATCATCAAATCTAAGGGGAAAGTGCCCATGGAGAAGATTAAAGAATTCCTCCGTAAGATGGGACACAATGAAGCCAAGGTGGTTCAAAGCTTGAAAGGAGCTCCATAACAAATTTCTATTCTGGACTTGGTTTTCTCTTCCGAAGATCACCAGAAGGTCTTACTAAAAGTACTAGAAGAAGACCACTTGCCAAAGACAGTGGATGTTGAAAAATTCCATCATCTGGTTGATCACATCTTCAACAGTAATGTGATATCCTTCACCGATGATGACATACCCCTCGAAGGGAAGGGTCATTGCAAACCGTTGCATATAGTAGTTATGTCTTCCGAATATGTGGTCGGAGGAGTGCTAATAGATGGGGGATCATCCCTAAACATTTGCCCCTATGCCATATTGGAAAAAATGAACATCAATCTTAATAGGATTCGAAGTAGCCATACAATCATCAAAGCTTTTGATGGATCTTAGCAAAATGTTGTTGGAGAGATTGAGTTGCCAGTGGAAATCGGTCCACATACATTCTACATATCCTTCCAAGTGCTTAAAATCACTACAGGATACAACCTACTTTTGGGAAGACCGTGGATTCATATGGCAGGAGCCGTCACGTCCACTTTTCATCAGCAGCTCAAGTATGTCATCAACTATAATCTGGTCACTGTCAATGCTGAGCCAGAATGTCATGTACAAAGTGATATTTCCCTTATCAGTTTCAATGCAGAAGTTGAGCCTGTCAGCTTCCAAGCCCTTGATGTGAGCAACACTCAATATCAACTCATTGGGGCGTCACCTCTGATACCCAAAGTTTCTGCCGAGGTAATGGTGGCAAGTCAAGAGATGATATCCTTGGGTTTTTAACCTGGACAATAGTTAGTAAAGGATCATTAGGGCATCAAATGACCAATTCAAGTTCCCAACCAGACAAGGACAGCCCAACTAGGCTACTCCTCTAGGTCCAATAACAGGAACCCTCACAAGCATAAACAGGTTCCTTCATCCACAAGGCATCTACCTAAACCTACAGGTGATAATCCTGTACGGCCTTTATTAAAAGTTCCTGCCCCTGTGGTAGCCATGCTGTTTCCTAAGTCAATACCGGTTGAAGGAAAGGAAGTTCTGATTCCAGACCCAGAGTTGGAAGAAAGGAATCGAAGGCGCAAACAAGAGATAGAGAGACATATGTTAAACATATGCGTCCTGGTCTATACAGAGGGTATGAACAGAGACATCCCAGATCATGGTTGTCCATACATCATGGTCATCATTCAAGAGAAGGAGGATGATAACACCCCCTTCATCACAGCTGTGCACCAGGACATGACCCTCGACAATTGGAGCAGCACTCCTTGCATTTGTCGACAAGGGTAAAAAGGGCAGAAACTCCCTCTGCCTTGTAGATAGCAATAACTGCTTACTTTTGTTGTACAGTATTAGCAGCTATTTTTGTCATTTTATGCTGGCACTTTGTATGATTGAACATTTTTATATATTAAGTGAAAGCATTTTGTTTCAGGATTCTAAAATTAGATGTACCTAAACTTGCTGATGAGGTGCATATTCTTCACAAGGGCTGTAACTTTGATGTAAAGTTGGACTCCGACTTGATGGAGATTGAACAAGAAGACTATGAGATACCTCAGGAGATCAAAGAATGGGTCGAAGATAAACCCAAGCCAAATCTTGATCAAACCACCTCTTTTAACCTTGGAACCTTAGAAAATCCCAAATAAATCCAGATTGGTACGGACCTTACTCCAAACCAAAGGAATGGCATGGTTACTCTATTGACCCAATTCCAGGATGTGTTTGTATGGTCTCGCGAAGACATGGTCGGTTTGTTAACTGACATCGTCATTCATCGCCTTCGTATCAAAGAGGGATTCAAGTCAGTCAGGCAGAAACTCAGGCGATTAAAACTTGAGTGGAGTTTAAAAGTTAAATAAGAAATTGTAAAATAATTTTAAGTTGGCATCATCATGGTGTCAACATACCCTGAGTGGCTATCTAACATAGTCCCCGTGCCTAAACTTGGAGGGAAGGTGCGAGTTTGCATGGATTATAGGGATCTGAACAAATCTTATCTCAAGGATAGCTTTCCCATGCCATTCATTCACACACTCATTAACAATACAGCTCAATATGACATGTACTCCTTTGCTGATTATTTTGCGGGGTACCATCAAATCATGGTTGCTAAAGAGGATCATGAGAAAACTGCATTCATAACTCCTTGGGGAACCTTTTCCTACAGACAGTTGTTATTCAGCCTCATCAATGTCGGAGCTACCTACTAGCAAGCCATGATGGCTCTCTTTCATGATCTAATGCAAAAAGAGATAGAAGTCTATGTGGACGATATCATTGTCAAATCCCAAAGGGAGAAAGACCACCTAGATCATCTTAAAAAGCTCTTCACCAGGTTGCGTAAGTACAACTTGAAGCTGAACCTTGCCAAGTGTGCCTTTGGCATTAAATTAGGCAAGTTGCTAGGATTCCTAGTCCGCCACAAAGGGATTGAGCTGGATCCTACAAAAATCCAGGCCCTCACGGAAATGCCCATACCTTAGATAAAGAAGGAAATATAGGGATTTTTGGGAAGAATCAACTTTATTAGCCGATTTATCTCCTAACTCGCAGCAACTTGTGAACCTATCTTCAAGTTATTAAGAAAGAACTCCTCCATGAAATGGAATGATGAGTGTCAGAAAGCCTTCCTTGCAATCAAAGAGCAGCTAATCAAAGCTCTTATTTTGGTACCTCCCAGGGATGGTGTTCCCCTGTTCATGTACCTGCCAATAAATGATAATGCTATAGACAACATGCTAGGACAGAAAGACGATAGAGGCAAAGAAAGAGCTATCTATTACCTCAGTAAAAGATTCAACATCAGTGAACATAAGTACACTCTGATTGAAAAAACTTGTTATACTTTAGCATGAGCTTCCATGAGATTACAACATTATCTCCATGGTCACACAACCCATTTCATATCCCGCGTGGATCCTCTCAAGTACATGTTCAACAAACCCACATTAAATTGTCAATTGTCCAAATGGCAGTTGATCCTACAATAATTTGACATAGTCTACGTGACTCAAAAGTCTATCGAAGGTCAAGGAATTGCAGATCAATTGGCCTCCGTACCTTCAGGGGATTTCAAACCCTTGGAAACATACTTCCCCGATGAAGGGGTAATGACAGTTCAGTAACACCATCAGGACGATACACACTAACCATGAAAGATGTATTTTGATGGAGCTGTAAACATGGAAGGCTCTGGGGCTGGAGTAGTTCTAGTATCCATTACGGGGGAGTAGTATCCCGTCACCATCAAATTACAGTTTGCCAGCACCAACAACATAACTGAGTATGAAGGCTGTATCATGGGGTTGAAACTTGCCCAATCATTGGGCATCAAATGGTTAACTATCTTTGGAGATTCTGAATTGGTAATCAGACAAACCACTGAGATCTATCACACCAAAGAGCTATATTTATTGCCTTACCATCAGCAGGTTATCCAGATGGCTTTGGAGTTTGAAGAAATAACCTTCCTCCACATTCCTCAGAATAGGAATGACTTTGTAGATGCACTGTCAACTTTGGCCTCCTTAATCAACATTGTAACGCCTCCATATCTATACTCCCACAGTATCTGATATGGTACTTACTATGAATCAATATATATAACGCATTTAAATCTATACACCCATGGTATCTGATTATATGCTTATATCTAATTGAGTGACTATACAATCTATAACCAGATATAATTCCCATAGATCCAAGATTCATAGTATCCCATAACAGATGGCAATTCTCAAGAGAACTATTACTGTGTTTGGATACCCTCACTTGGATATATGAACTGTGTCTGTGAATAGAATTTATCTATCCGAAATTCAGAGTATCAGTAATAACATGAACATTCCATATTGCCAGTACCCTCACGTAGATGTATAGTCTATGCCATACGAATTTATACTATCGTATCGATAGTAACTATCTATCCGAAATCTAGAGTATCAATAACAACATGAACAGTCCATGCTATTAATACCCTCACTCAGATAAATGGTTCCCAAGGATCTCAAACTAGATTTGAAGAATTCTAAATTACATCTATATATGTAAGAAAACACAGTTGCGGAAATAAAAAATGTTATATATAAATATTAGGGTTCGATTACATGATTCTCATAAAGTGTTTCTTATTACAAAGTATTCAACTAGACATGAATATAAACTAATCTAAGCAGGGACACTTCCCTTTATCTATTCCAGATGTTCCAGCGTTACCATCTAATACTGCAAAGGGAATAATTTGTAAGGGTGAGCTATGACATGCTCAGCAGGTTTTATATTTATAACAATATATGATTTGAAGAAGTATAACAATTCAAAATTCGACTGATAGTTGTTAACATTTTCTAGATTTTATTTCCAACCATTTTTGGACTTTTTATTTCTATTAGTGACACAGACTTAGAAATTTTGTTTAGATATGAGATAGGGGATCAACCTATTTAATATGCTAGGAGTATGCATCTCATCCTACCAGTGCTCAAATGCACCCAAATTAATGTCAATATATTATTGACCAAATCTCGATCCCTTATGGGATACCCAACTTCAGTATATGATGTCTTACCAAAACAATTTTGTTTGACACAACAATTTATGCTCAATAAACAATATCATATGAATAAACAATTTATTTTGTAGTTATGCTGAAGCTATTGAAATAACCTTACAATAAGAGGTAATTCAAATGTAGGTTTAGTATATCATATCAACATCAGTTCAAGATAAAAATCTTGTTCAATGAATAACAGGGTTGTGTTTAGTAAATTTATAAAAATAATTAGGGTATAAGAAACTTGCAAGAGCATTGATCAGTCAAGTTATGCTACTCGGTTTGTTTAGTAAACACCTACGATGATCATTAATATAAATCTAACACATTAGTATTGATAACAATACTCAAATACAACATTTACATATGATCAGGTTAAGTTTGATAAGGTTTCGGTGTTCAATGACCTTACCGAGTATTAAATAAGTTGATATATCGACTAAATTTTATTTATAAGCTTTATTATATATTTAGATAATTTATATATCCATTATAATAATTTCTAGAAGCTTCTAATAATTTTTAAGTATTTATTTATCCCTTAAATGATTTTTAAATCATTTATTTCTATTTTAAATAATTAATATTTACTTAGAATTTTACAAAAAACTTTGTTTATTATTTTTAAATAATTTATATCCATTTATTATGATTTTTATATCATTAATATTATTTTTCAGTAATTATTTATTATTTATAAGTAATTATTCTAATTACTTTATTATTAACTTAATTATTAATAATATCCCAATAAAAATAAATTTTTTATTGAATTTATGCAAAAATATCAAAAGTTAATTATAATAATTTAATATAATTTTTAAAACTATTTTTGTCTTTATTTATATTTATTTATTAATTATTTCTAATTTTTATAAATTAATTTCTAAAAACAATTTTCTGTCTGTCGCTAAAGCCCTATAGTGACAGGAAGTGTCGCTATAGGTGTTCTTGAGCTTCTGGGTTTCGGCCAGTCATGGTCGAGAGACCACTTTGACCACGATTTATCTTGCTTCTGGTTTCGGCCAGTCATGGTTTGGACAAGTATTGGTGTTGTAGTACTCATACAGTAGTACAACATCATATAAATTTTATTTTTTAACCTACACATAATAAGAAGTTATAAATGCTCAAAGTCACTGTCAGAGCTGTTCTTGAGTTTCTGGGTAACCCAGAACAGTGGTCATGGTCGGTCAACGGTTTTGTGGCTTTCATATATCTGATTCTGTGTAATAGATTTGTGTTGTGTTTGTTGTAATATGTAGTATATATGTTAAGGTACATATATATAACATTGGTTTGGACAAATCATAATTCTAAGGTCTCGATCTATGCTGGTCAAAGTACAGCCAACAGTTGTTCTTCGTGTTCATCAGTTTTCTAGGTAACCAAGAAAACTTGGTCAAGCTCGGTCAACGACTTTTGACCATTAATTCCAGTAATCCTATGAATTGTTTAAGTAATCTATGATCATATATATGTAGTATGTATACCAAAGTATTGATCTATTACAAAAAGTTATAAAAATAACAAACAGAAAGCGATCAAAAGGCTGGTCAAAGTAGCCGGCTCAACCTGTTCTTGAGTTTTCTGGGTAACCCAGAAAACAGAATTTCGTGATCGTTCAACCACCTTTGACCACCTATATCTTGCAATATATGATTCTGATGAACCTGTTTTCTTTTCTAGAATAAAGACCTTATATCAGACTACAAATAACATACAACTAACAGACTTAACTATTAATATACACGAATCTACAAGCTTTGACATTCGACTGTCAGGCTTGTTTTTTCCAAAATTTCCAGATTACTAAAAACACTAATTGGAGGCATCTAGATGTTATGAAAATGTGTTCTATCAACCTAACATACTTTCTAACATACTAATACACAAATCTAAACATCTAAACAACAATTTAAACAAAGCAGCAAAGATCTAGCTATGAATTAGGGTTTGCACCTTTCTTGTTTGATTTTGATTTTGATTTTGATTTCTGGCTACTGAAGTGGATGCTGCTATCACCCAGGCTTGATTTGGTATGTTTATAAGAGTGTATAGGCTTAGAGAATTCGTGGGTTTACTCTGATCTAAGGTTTCCTTTTATAGAATTCTTCAACTTGGCTTTTGGTCATTTTTCCACCTAGTTGCCTCCTAAAATATCTGATCTATGACTCTTCTGGTGCTTGGGAGTTTTGAAGCATGTCATGTGTAGCCTAGGAACTTGCATTGGTGACTCCTGACCAACTTGTGAGCTAGTTAGGTTAGATTAGTAGCTTAATTATGCCCTAATCTTCACTAATCTTGATTAGGGTTTTGTTTTTAATGATTAAGGTTGTTTAATGATGTTTATTATTACCTAATTGAAGTTTAGTAATCATGATTAGGTGTTAGGATAACCTAATTAGGGTTTAATTTAGCTAATTAGGATTAAAATTTACAAATCAGGGTTAAGGTTTATAATCTAGGGTTAGGGTTTGTAATCTAGGGTTCCTAACCTAGATTTTCTACTAATCCTAACAAGCACGACAAAGCATTTTGTCAGTGTAAGCATGACAAAGCAACTTTTTCAAATAAAAATACCGAAAAGTTCATTTTCGGAAGAAAATTTTTAAGCACGAGGTGTCAAGCACATCAACTTTCGGACAAAGTTTTATTTGACCAAGTTTGTTAAAAAAAGTATATATTAACACAACACTTTCAGAACGGAGAGATTTTATTAATATAACTGAATTTTACATATCCGAGTCTTATTAGGGTTTTGGGTTTTCACAAACATACTGGACAAGGAAGACATTCCAAAAATTGCATTTGCCTGGCAAAAGGCACCAGCCTACGGGAACTACATTGGAGAAGTATTATATGAACTACCTCCCGTCCAACACCCTTGGTATCAGGATATCAAGGAATATCTGCGAGATGGATCAGAACCAGCTGAGGTGAGTCATTTTGAAAGAAAGTGGATCCATCGAATGGCTATGAAATTCTACCTGAGTGGAGACGCACTCTACAAAAGAGATGCATGACTAGGTCTTCTCAGATGTCTGGAAAAAGACTAAGCTCAAAGGTTGATGGATGAAATCCATGGTGGAGTATGCGGCCCACATATGAGCGGCCCTCTACTTGTCAAGAAAATCCTAAGAACAGGGCATTACTGGCTCTCTCTCAGGGTTGACTGTGATGATCATGTCAAGAGATATTACCAATGCCAAATTCATGGGAATGCTATCCACGCCCCTCCAAGGGAGCTCCACAATATGAGTTCGCCTTGGCCCTTCTCAATGTGGGGAATGGACGTGATCGGGCCCATCGAGCCCAAAGCCAGTTATGGTCATCGGTTTATCTTCACCGTGATTGACTACTTCACCAAGTGGGTAGAAGCAGCCTTTTCCCCCAGGGTTACTAAAGAAGTTATCATTGGTTTCATCAAAAACAATGTTGTTTGTCGATATGAAAAACCAAAGGTGATTGTGTCAGACAATGCTAAAAACCTCAACAACCAAATGATGGAGGAGTTATGTAGTAAATTCCACATCAAACATCTTAACTCTGTCATCTATCATCCAAAGATGAATGGAGCTGTTGAAGCGGCTAATAAGAATATCAAAAAGATCATTCTAAAGATGTCCGCCAATCACAAAGGATGGCCTGACCTGTTGCCTCTGACTCTATTAGCCTACAGAACGTCAATGCACACTTTCACTAGGGCAACCCCCTACTCATTAACTTATGGCATGGAAGCAGTGCTCCCCACAGAGATGGAAATGGAATCCATCAGAGTGTTGATTGACGCTCAACTGGATGAAGACCAATGGTTACAAGATAGGTATCACCAATTGTCTCTAATAGATGAAAGGCAGGCCGCAACCATCTTCCATGGTCAGTTATACCAACAAAGGATCGCTCGATCCTATAACAAGAAAGTCCGGCTACAACAATTCAAAGAACATGACTTGGTCAAGAAGAAGGTTCTTGACAACCAAGATCAATCCAAAGGAAAATTCGCCCCAAACTGGGAAGGCCCGTTTGTTGTCAAAGAGGTATTGACAGGAGGTGCCCTCAGATTGCAAGAAATGGATGGCAATGAATTTCTGCAACTCATCAACTCGGACACCGTGAAACGGTACTATGTTTGAAGCTACCATCAAACCAGCATCCTGGTCCTAGATCATCAGATCCCCAGTCAGTTCAAGTTTTCAAAACCCTTCACTACATACAACCTTTCTTCACATCCATTTGCCCCATCAGGGACAAACACACTTTCCAACTAGCAGCCTGGTTTTGGATCATCAGATCCATCACTCAGCTCAGGTTTTTAAAACCTTTCACACCTTCAGTTTATCCCACCACGGATCAAACATTCCACAACTTCAGTTTGTCCCACTAGGGATAGAACTTTTCACATCTGCAGTCTTCTTTGTACATGGGGCGAACTACGCAGACCTGATCTCCCTAATACATGGGAGTACGTAGGCAGCCATTTTTATGGTTTGGTCTAACTACAAAAAAAATAAAAAAAATCTCTACACCCTTTTCACCACTTACAACTTTGAACCTTTTCACGCTAGGTTCGAACTCTGCAGACCTGATCTCCCCTTCTCAACGGGAGTATGTAGGTAGCCATTCATGATTCGATCTCACCCCTACCAAAACACAAAAACTTGTTAACGGTATTGGGATCATCTTTCAAACCACACGTCATCGGCTTAGACCAAAGGGATGGAATTACCTGGTTTCCCCACACAAATGGGAGAACTGACGACTATCTAAGCTGCGGTTGAGTCCTCAAATAGAAACACCAATCCATAAGAGATAGAACTACCTGGACTCCCCCATACAAAGGAGTACCGACGACCATCTGTGGGGCGGTCAACCTCAGAGAGGAAAGCCACACTCCTCTCCATAACCACATATAGAAACTAGTCCCAAGACACCAAAGGGTTGGGAATACACATATCAATGATCCATTCTGAAAGATCCTGAGACATCTCAATGTCCATCCATAAAGGGGGAATTCAGAATACATCAAGATCACAAGCCCTAGAGAAACAGGCAAATATCAAGCAAGTAATAAGGCATAACTAAAAGGGAAGTGAATCAGAATATATTTCCCTGCCATATATAATACTATTTGATATATACAATATGTACTGTATATGACAAAAATGGCAAAGCTAGTCTGTGCAGGAAAATCCAAGCCCATCTACAAATTAGTGTATATGCGTGCTGTCAAATCCAACATGGCATCCCTCTCAGAATAATGGGGTAACTCTATGAGCTCCTACCCAAGGTTATCAACACGGGCCAAGAGGTCCACAACCATCTGCATGGTGCCACTATGCTCATCAATGAATGTGCTCATCTTTGTAATGACATCAGTAGTATGAGACCTCAATGCAGTATTATCTGCATTAGCGGTATCTCAGGCAGATATAGCGCCATCCCGCTCAATAACAACTGCATCTCTAGATGATCTAGCCTCTTCCCTCTCAGCAACAACAGTATCTCTACAAGCTAAAATATTATCTCTCTCAACTAGAGCGGCATCTGTCCCAGAAAGAGCTGTCAGCATCAAGTCCCCAGCCTAATCCCTCTCATATGTCATCAGATGCAGACTCTGCTCTAAATACTCAGCAGAATTTAGAGTCGCAGTAGCAGTAATACTGGGAGAATCAATTAGAGCTGCTGTCAACCCAACAAATAACTCATCCTTAGTGGGAGAATCAACGTCCTCCATGGGCTCCCCACTATCAGAATCAACACCCGGCTCTGTGGATACAACCCCGACCGATGTAATCTCTGCCTCCATCCATGCAGAATACTCTGTAGAATGGCCCAGATGGCGGGTAGTAAAATTAGTCCTCTCCCGCTGGGCCCAACATGCATAAACCCTGGATCTATCCTCTGCTGATAAAAGTTAAGAAGCTAAACGTTGACCCAATGCCCCTCAAAAGGATGAACATCCTGAAACTGGTCAAAGTGTGCCATCACAGCTAGTGGGTGATACGTGGTCATACCCCTCAAACCAACCAGAGGGAGGTAATTCATGTCAAAGGCATGAGTAATGAAGTTATAGGGAGAGCTAAGCCCTGAACACGGCAAAATGTCAAATGGATCCTCAATCCCTGCCAAGAACACTGACCAGGAAGCAGCGTCTGTATACTTCGCCGGTTGAAATGAGTAAGACATGGCAAACTCATGGGAAAAGCAGTACCCATGGCATCAGAATGTGCCAATCGGTCTCAGGGGTGACATGAACCACACATACAGCAAGACCGAGATGCCTGTAAATACCCCTGCAGGATGGGTGTGGCAATACGTGGCCGACCTCAAGGTCTCTGCCACAATCATAGGTACAATGGTATGTCCCTCCCGAAGAGTCCGCACTACCATAACCACACCAATGTCTAAATGATCCATGTACAGTGGCATGTACAGATAAGCCACTACACACATCAAGAGTAAATCTACTCTGGAAACACGCCACCCATCCTCTGACATGGTGAAATCCTCGAAGTGCTGGGTATAACTGTCCAAGGAGCCAAATCTGTCTATCAAAAAATGCATGGACACTACATGCCCGGAGGAGATCTCATCCTGGGCTACTCTACACCTTAAACCAGTGATGGTCATAAACTGTCGGCTCATGTCTCCTACAACCATACGAGCGCAGGGCCTGTCCAGTGGCAAACCTGTCAAACGCTCATACTCCTCTAAGGTAGGAGTCAACTCCTGGGTCTCAAATCAGAACACTTGCCTATCCGGTACCTAGTGCTCCAGCATGCCCTCTACAAAACCCAATAGAACCTGGAACATTAAGAGGGACACAGAGTGCCGCAACAGCTGATCTACGGTCACCCGATCTTGGGGTGATAAACTATCATACCACGATCTCAAACATGAGGCTACAAATACTGGTGGGGTGTGATCAATGCGACTAACTGTCGAGGAAGACATATGTGTAGGCCGTGTCATAAGACCATCCAGGGGTCAATGCTGAACATCTCTGGACATACATATGCATAACATAATATATGCATAATAAACAATAGATGGCAATATGATGTAGGGAATGGAAAATAGTATATATACATTCCTAAGTACATCATCATCTAATACATCATCTCTGTATACAGCTGCAAAATACAGGGAAATGGGGCACATCATCTAACAGAGGCCTATAAAAAGATATAACGAGAATGGGGCATACCCACCCAGTATCTAACAGAGGCCTATTAAAAGATATAGTGAGAAAATACATCAGAAGAAGTCAATAGTGTTGAGATCTACGTCATCCAACCTATCCATCTGATGTAACTCCTCCTGAATCACTTGATCTCCACCAAGAGGGATATCAGGCCGATAAAACGGAGGATCTACATCGGTAAAACCATATGAATATGGGCCACCTGAAGGGCCATCCCCTGAGCTGGAAGGATCAAAAGTATCCGCCTCTGAAGGATCTCTGCCCAAATACCGGATGAAAAAATGTGCCCGGTCCAACTGCCAGGTCAAGATATTAATCTACATCAAATGAGTCGGCTCTCGGTCACAGGCAATCCAATCTGTCATCATCACGGATCTAAGAACCATATCCCCCATGAACTAAGTGGCGCTGGTCTAGGTTTCGATGGTATGAAGTGACCACCAGCGATAGAATGCCTCCTGAGTGAACTATCCCTCTGACAAATCAAATCCATCAACACCCACCAACGGGATATCTTTGATCGATGGCTGCGACACAGGCCAATAACGTCTGACAGGATGACAAATTGGTATACAGATTTCTCTTGTGATGCTCCTGATAGCACACTCTCCTAAATTGAGCTCCCATCCTCTATCTGTGAAGAGAGGAATACATGCTCGACACCAGTCGGGAAACCATCCTTAAAGCTAACTGTCAAATGGTCCCCAGAATAGGGAACCCAAGTAATGACATCGGCTGTCAATAACTCCAACTGTAAGTGAGAATGGGTGAAACCCTCAGCTATAGGAACCTCCACCAGCGTGGAGTGATGCCATCGTCGTCCCCATGGATAGGTGTCTAAACCTAACAAGCTAATGGGATGTAGACATGGAAGCCTCTCATAGGCCCAAAACTGCCAATACAAGATTAAACATCTGTGGTCAGTCAACACTCTTAACCTGTACATGGGAAATCAAAAGTGAAATACTCACCAACAGGAATGGATAAAATCCTAGCCAAGCCTCTGTCAAGACATGCAACCGCATGCGCATTCCTCTGAGGAAATAGGCAAAGGTATAAGAGCCGCAATCAGACTCTCCAATACGGTCCACCTCACGTGTGGCGCTGACTAAAGTGAACGACACCATAGAAGAGTTATCCGCTATGAAGCAACCCTGGATGATGACTCTCCTATCATCGGGTAATGGCTCACTCAACGCCCCACTCGTGGTGTTTATACTCAAAGGACCAATATAGACTATTCTACCTTTGAGTGCCTCAGCCTGAACTCCATATCGATGATAAACTGCCAATCCATCGACTAATCATCACCTCGCAATCCAATAAATGGAGAGACTGAGTTAGGTGAAACAATTGCTCAGACAACGCCCTGAGATAACCCCAGGGACAACGACAGGGAAGGATGGAAAAGAATGCCTCAAAACCCTAAGCATGCACAATCTCTCGGTACCCTAGGTAAAGAGTCTGGTACAGAGAGTGTATACTAAACCAGTTCCCTCGAGGCTGCGTAAAGCCGGGAACCTGCATCACAAATACAAATCAACATCAGAACCCTTGCTGCTCGTCAATAGAAAAAAGGAAGATCAAACACAACTTTTACCTCGTTCGCATGCAAGTAGATCGAGGGGTGGCGAGTCAAATCATCCAGCAGCTCTGGATTCATCACATTTATGTCTGGCAATTCTCTACGGGGAATAGGAGCAGCAAGAGTGGGAACCACAACCTGTACATCCTCTTCTTCATCCTCAACGTCCGGTACCTCAATTCGGACAGGACGAATCACTGACTCCGTCAACTGACGAGGATGTCGGGCTGGACGAGGCTGAGGCATATCAGAAGCTCTTCACCTCACACCTGAAGAGGTCCTATGGAAGCTGCTCGACTGGTCTGGATCCATATATCTGAACATAAATGTCCAAATCACCTCAAAAAGGGTGTGGTAAATTCTAAACCTAGAGCTTTTTAAATGCATTTTATGTCTATATACATGCATGCATTACTTTAACATACGCCTATAGTAAAGTTAAAAATATATGTCTATTCAAGGCCTAAGCTCATGGAAAATTTTTGCCAGAGTCTCCTTTGTAAAAAGGACTATCCACATGCACGTAGGCATAATTAGGTGGCCATTTAGTAGCACACCAACCCAAAGTCATAAACATTCTATATGCATAAAAATGTTAAAGTCATAATCCATAAGGGTAGTCTAATTACCAGGATTACTTTGCTTTACAACCTTTGCTCATTTGTCCTTAAATAGGATAAGAAATAGCAAAAAAAGGTGCCAATTTAATTGTTTCAAAAGTCAAATTTTTTCACATCATTATGTTCAGCATAGTTAAATACTAATATTTACTATGTTGAATATTTTTTATTAAGTCATATGAGCATGAACATTCACTACTATGTGTTTAGAAACATTTCATGTGATAACTCTTTTTCCAACGGACAAAACTGGAAAAGAAGACATGCATATGTTACCAGGATAATGTAGAACACTTGTACGGTGACAAATTTTGTAAAAAACAGCCCGAACTCAGTAGATCTGAAGAAGAACTCTCGGATTCTCTGTGTGGCGCAACTGAAAAATGACTTGTGAAAGGGAAAGGAGCCTAAAGTAGACCCATGGATGGCCGGAGGTCTACCTGCAGCTGCCGCAGGTCCACCTATGGCTGTCCAGATGGGTCTCACCCCCTCCGGCTCGATCCAATTTGAGTTACAAAGGAGGTCTCACAAGCTGAAAGGTCAAATCAGGAAAACAGACGCTACGCGATTAAGCGAAAAAGCCTGAAATCCTGATTTTCAGATACCAAACTATGAGTCTACATATCACTCATTGGTATTCGCCCAAACACAGGGTTCACAAAGTCGATGATCACATCTGTTGTAAACTATATTTGCCAATACCTCACAAAGGTCCGATGATATCAACTTGGGGTTGTAATTCCAATTTCAACCATACCTGGCATCAAAAACCTCTCTCTAGCGGAGACTTCATACAATCTCAGTCGTTGAAGCACATTTCAACTAAGGTCAAGCAACCTTAACGTTATTCAGCCATTGGCAAGTAAATCCAACGAAGCATTGAAAGTGGTCCGATGATCTCAGTCGTTGAAGCACATTTCAACAAAGGTCAAGCAACCTTGACGTTATTCAGCAGTTGGCAAGTGAATCCAACGAAGCATCAGAAGTGGTCCGATGATCTCAGCTGTTGAAGCATATTTTAACGAAGGTCAAGCAACCTTGACATTATTCAGTCATTGGGAAATAAATCCAATGAAGCATCGAAAGTGGTCCGATGATCTTAGCCGTTGAAGCACATTTTAAAGAAGGTCAAGCAACCTTGACGCTATTCAGCCGTTGGCAAGTAAATCCAACGAAGCATCGGAAGTGGTCCGATGATCTTAGTCGTTGAAGTACATTTCAGCGAAGGTCAAGTAACCTTGACGTTATTCAGCCGTTGGCAAGTAAATCCAGCAAAGCATCGAAAGTGGTCCGATAATCTCAGCCGTTGAAGCACATTTCATTGAATGTCAAGCAACCTTGACGTTATTCAGCCGTTGGTAATTAAACCCAGCAAAGCATCGAGGGTGGTCCGATGATGCTCATTTATTGAAGGACATTTTAGTGAAGGTCAGGCAGCCCTGATGTCATCCGCCGTTGGCAATTAAACCCAACGAAGCATCGGAGATGGTCCGATGATTGTAGCTGTTGAAAGACATTTCAACAAAGGTCAGGCATCCTTGACAACACAAACTGTTGGCAGTAACTCTAACAGAATGCTGGAAAGACCTGGCGGTACAAACCAAGAAAAACCATCCTCACCGGGGAGGACCGATGATGGAATCTGTTATACAAATCTTCATCAGGTAGAGCACAACTCCCCAAGAGTCTCTCGTACATGAAAAGTATGTCCTCAGTGGGAAGTCTGTACTCAAGATTAAGGACTTTGGTGATAACCCCAATGTCAACATTCTGGAGGTTCCTTTGAGCTTTAGAGTAGACATCCAAGCAGTTCATCAAGGTCATTAGTGATAATTCCGGTCCCTAACAGAAGTCGTGGGAACAGACAGTCATCACATCCAGTTGGAAAATGGTCCAACAAATCACATTCATCATACATTTATATCATGCTACATTACATTGCATCATGATTATCTTGTCACATTTCAAGTGTCTAGCATAATTTATCCTATCCATGCCATTACATCACGTGAATATGATAAAGTGGGGCAATTTTAGCCACTAAAAATTTTGCATTCCTATTACTAACCTTGCAGGAGGGCAAAATCATCTTCCGGAGATAACCCTAAAAGTCAAATCAGCTCAATCCCAAAGACAACCTAGGGATACTCAGTTTTCCATCTCAGAGAAAACCCTGAGATACTCAGTTCCAGTCCCAGAGACAACCCCAGGAGATTTAGTTCGAACCTCAGAGATAACCCCGAGGGATGCAGTTCCAGTTCCAGAGATAACCCCGAATAAGTCAGTTTTAACCTAGGAGACAGCCCCGAGGCACTCAGTTCTAACCCCATAGATAACACCGGGAGGTCAAGGCACCTCAGAGACACCCCTTAGGACATTCAACACTCACAGTAGCCCAATCTCAGAGATAACCCTGAGCAACAATTGCTACGTCATCCCAGAGCCAAAGATAACCCTGATAAGGGGAAAAATTGTCATTTTTCCACCTTGATACTGCATTCATGCCGTCTCAACAACACTTCATCCCATATTTCACACAGAAGTGTCCCACAACAACCATAGCTCAAGATCCCGAGTGACTACTACGCAAGACAGCACACTAGATAGAATTTGAAGACTTGAAGATCTGATCATGGACCTATCTTCCCCACTTCGTATAACCTCTTATCCCATGTCATTGTGTAGCTCTCGACAACAACATTCCAAAAATGTATAGCATGCCTCAATCAGATGCCTAGATTTAAAATTATGTAGGTTCAAGCGGATAGCACATTGCACGAGTGCACGAACTTCGAGACAGCCAGACCCGCAGAGCCCGGGGCACCCCGTGCAGTCGTAGGTGGACCTGCGACTCCCCCATCTATAAATAGAAGGCTTGGGTTGGTCATTTTCAAAAGAGAAAGAGTGAGGAAGCCCTGTCTATTTTACTCTGTACACACTTTCAACTGAGTGCTTTCTTTTTCCAAACACTTGTGAGCTCGTGTTTTTCTACATATTGAAATTTAATCGGTGGAAACTGAGTATTCATTCATTAAAAGCTATTCGAAGTCTTCTTGGCAGCCCACTGTAAGATATCTCAGACTTTTTAAATTTTCTCACTTCTATCCATACATATCATCTATTCACGCTGAGAGTCGTGTTGTGTGTGTATGCTTGGATCATCGATCCGTGGCTTTTATTGTTTATATATATAAATATATATATATATATATATATATATATATATATATATATATATATATAGTCTGGATCTTAAGCTCACCCCTTATCTAACTCACCCGAGCTCACCCCCCTTTAGTGACGGACCCGACGATGGTTCGGTCATACAACCGTCATCTATACTTTTAGCGACGGGCAACATATAGTGTCGCTAAAAGTATAGACGACGGTTGTATGAACGAAACGTCGTCGGGTCCGTCTCTAAAGGAGGGGTAAGCTCGGGTGAATTGGATAAGGGGTGATCTTAAGATCCGGACCGTATATATATTTACATTTCTTTCTGACCTAGAGCTCACTTCGTGGCCTTTTACAACTTATATATATATATATATATATATATATATATATATATATATATATATATATATATATATATATTTACAGCTTTTATATATATACAACTGTTTATCAGCCTGCATGTTAGATTTGCCTAAATCTAGCTATTTCTCACTTTAACCGGTTTAGGGTGACTAAACTGGAACCGTTGAAGCTAGAATGTTTAGATTTACTCAAATCTAATTCGTTTTCTAGCTTTTGCTACGGGCTAGATTTGTGTAAATCTAACTATTTCTCACTTTAACCGGTTAATGGTGACTAAACTGGAACCGATGAACGTTAAAATATTTAGATTTATTCAAATCTAGTTCTTATTTTAACTTTTGCATATATTCCTTTATCATGTGAGCATAGGAATCATGTGATCACATATTCAGTTCCTAAATCTAGATTATGTTCCCGTGATGGACCTTTTCAGTTGCAGCCAACTTATAAATTATTCACGGTGTCTGAATTTCCTTAGATAGCTCTCATGCCCACAAGGAGTTCGACGCTGCTATGTATCTTATTTTCTCAAAGATGTTTTACATCTCAAAAATAATAAAAGTAATCCAGTCGAACATATAATAAAATGGAAGTATCAAAGGCCTCTATTACTATTGAGCACAAGGTTTTGAAAAACCTGTTTTATAAAACATCACTGCCATATCTCGTTAAAATTAAACTTTTATATAAAAGTCAAACCTTTTGTATATAGGTGCAAACGAGGCATAGCACTGCTTCCAGACAACTGCACATAGACCCACACACATATACACATTCAGATAAAAGTTTAAATTGAAAAGTGGCGATAACTGTGTTATCACGGAAGTCGGGGGGTGCCTAACACCTTCCCTCCGCTTAATCAAGCCCTCGGACCCTAACGAATTTCAGTTTTGCAGACCTATTAAACAGTGTTACATCACTAGGTCTATGTGCAAACCATTTCTCGGTTGAGTTGGTGCAACCATTTAAAAATACCAACTGGCGACTCTTACATTCAAATCATCGACATATACATGTCGGACCTTTTCAAACTTGTTTTTTCAAATAAATCTCACCTAACATGAGAACACCAAAAGACAAGAACAGAAAGAGACAAATAAAAATCCCGACGTCGACACGAGGTATGCCCAAAAGGATTGCATATAAAATCAATACTCTTCAAGATTCTGTTAGTATTTCATCTATGGATACTTTAACTCTCTTTGGTGAATTAGAAAAATATGAACACCAATTAAAAAGATATCATACGAAGAGGAACTTCCTCGAAAGAAAATGCTAGCTCTTAATGCAAGAAATAAAGAAAAACTTGACGATGATTTGGACGATGAAATAGCTATGATTTCAAGGAGACTCAAAGGACTATTCCAAATAGAGAACAAAAGAAAAAATGCCTTCAACTCAAACAAATTCAAGGGCAAGCAAACCGAAGAAACATGTTTTAAATGTGGACGTCCAGGTGATTTAAGAAGGATTGCTTTCAGTTGAAGAATAAAGGAAAAACAAGTTCCAAAGACTATAAAAAGAATAAAGCTCTCTTGACTTGGAGTGATGATGAGGAAACCGAGGTAGAGATTGATGCAAATGATGAAATAACACAAGTATGCTTCATGGGACTTGAAGGTGAATCTAGTGAGGTATCTCTTTATAATTTCAGTCTTTTAAAGCAAGAAAATGAAAAATTGAAAGAAAAGAATGCATATTTAAAAGACTTAGTAAATACTTTAATGGGTGAAGTCGAATCATTAATAGATGAAAAGAAGGAAATGGAGAAAATAACACCTTCAAATGAAGAAAATATTTTTGCTGCAAAAAATGATTATTTAGATAATTTTAACAAAATAGTTTTCAATAAAATATATCATTTAAATAATGAGGATGACAAATTAACAAATGAAATAAAAATGGGAGATGTATGTATTGATGCATTCAGTGATGACCCTCATGTTAAAACACTTCCAACTAATGAACTTCAAAAAGAAATAGACTCGTTAAAATTTTCTCTAGCTAAGTTTGTACAAGGGGAAGAAAACTTAACTGTCATATTGGGTAAACAAAGGTCTAGTTATGAGAAACAAGGAATTGACTATAATCTAACACATAAAAAGGAAGTAAAAATGCTTAAGTCCAAATCACAATTTAAATTAAATTATTGTTCACCCTTTACTACATGCAAAATTTGTGGCACTAAAGGTCACCTAGATATAAATTGTTCAAAGAAGGAAAATAAGATTAAAAAGATATGGGTGAAGAAAAGTGATATGATTCCAACTAACATAAGCAGACCCAAAAAGATATGGGTATCAAAAAGATGAATTGAATTTCCTCTTAACAGGTATGTCTCAAGGCAAGGGTACCTTCTAAAAAATAGATCCTTGATAGTGGATGCTCTCGTCATATGACGGGTGAAAAATCAAAGTTTGTGGAACTAAATCTCAAAAAGAAACATGGGACTGTCTGAAAATAGTATGCACACAAGCCAATAATGTTTGATGATAAAGCATATACTTTGTAACAATCTTATTAATTTATTAATATAAAGTATTAATTTATTAAAGGCTTTCAAATTATCTACATGATGCTATTTTATAATATGTGATAAACACATAGTTTTAAGCAATAATTTTAGAATAATGATGATGATCATTCTAATGAGATCTAAATTCTTAGAAAGCTTAAAACTAAAATAGTTCCCAATCATTGAATTACTAAATTGGGGATTAATGAATCCAGATAGATTGGTACATACGTTGCTTGCTCATTGGATGAGGATGATTGATCTCATGATCATTTGTGTGGAGACACTAAAGAAAGTATGTAGGTGCTTATTAGAGAATAAGTTCACTGAACGTGGCTCGTTAAGGAATACCTAATGGAGTTTTACTTAACTGTCAATAGGAATTCCTGTAGTGATAGTAGTACAAGTGATCCTTGGACTTGAGATCATCATAGTATCCTGTGTATGATTAATTATACTTTGACTTATTCGTTAAGACCCTTAGGGTATATCAAAGGGTATGCTTGGGTATAATAAGTTGTACATGGAGATAATGTATGATCAATAAAAAATCCATCGCTTCTAGTAAAAGAAGAGAAATTTCCTATGTGATTCGATAAATGACAACCCAGTAGTCCTTGGCCAAGATAGAATGAAATTAGAAAGGAGTTTCTAATTTGCATTATATGGTGTTGTTCATTTAAGAGTCGAAATACATATAATTAAATAAAATAAGACTTGACAATAATTCTATGTCTTATATTTAATTAGGACATTGTATGGTGGAATGATTGAATTGTACGGTAACTATTTACTAAAAAGTTCTTTTATGATTAATGTTGAAATCAATATTATCTGGAAAGTCGTTAATCGCTAGGGAGGCTTATCCCTATTGTAGAATAAATATTATTTATTTAAATAAATTAATATTTTAATTTATTTATTTAAATAAGATTAGAATTGTTCTAATTGATTTATTCACAATCGGTTTAATATGGAGTACCTAAAGGGTCACACCATAAAAAGAAGAATAATTATTTAAGAAGTTAATGACATAATTATAATAATAAGTTAAGTATATTTAATTTAATCTATATTGATAGAATAAATTAAATAGCTTAATATTTATTATTTAATATTTTAGAAATATTAAATATAAATTAATAAGAGGAGTCTTATTATTATTACTATTATTATTATTTAATTCTTAAATGAGTTTGGGAATTAATTATTAAAAGTACTCTCATTTATTCCTAATAAGATTAGGAGGCTAATTAATTAAAAGTTTAATTAATTATTCCTAATAAGATTAGGAGCCTAATTAATTAGAAGAATTTAATTAATTAAAATAAACTCCAATTCCTTAATTGTTAAGGAGGGTTGCCCACATCTATAAATAAGAGGAGTCTTATTATGGGTGAAAGTGTTGTTGACTTTTTCACAACAGACGTGATTCCAATTGTTGGAGAGTACGCTCCTTTTCTATGAGAGACAGAAAATTAGGGTTTAGCCAACCACCCTTCTTCTTGAATCTTTATTCTTTCTTGGTGGATCACCTCTAGAGGCCAAACACTTGGGTGGCTAACGTTGATCAAAGGAAGGCACCCAACCCGGTGGATTCAAGTTGAACACGAAAAGGATTTGGAGGTGAACTTGTACCTGAGGAAGCTCGAATTTTCAAGGGTATGATTCTCATTCTTTATCTTTTCATTTAATTAGTAATTGTGCATAAAGGATGATCCGGGTATATGATTTATAAAATTTTAAACTCTGATTTTTACACGTTTCCGCTTATTTTGTGCAATTTGATTGCGTTCATGAATATTACAAACCTAACAGTGATATCAGAGCCAAACCTTTATGTGAATTATTAATTATTTTAATTTGATATGTGTTTAGAACAATTTAATTGGGCTTAATTTTGTTGTATAAAATTTATTTAAAAAAAAACCACGAAATCATTTAAAACCACAGATTACTAATATATATAAACTAATTCCATGTGATTCCGAGTGATTACTTATCCTGAAAGATTCACGTTATATTATATAAATATATATATAATTAGATTATACTTATATATTTATATATGATTCCCTTATAATCAGATTACATATATTACCTCCTGTAAGTTTACGTTTATATATATATATATATATATATATATATATATATATATATATATATATATATATATATATTAACGTAATCATGTTCGCGAAATCAATTTTTTTTAAAAAAAATAGTATTTCTTAATTATTTTATAATTAAAATAAAATAAAAAGTTTATTTTAATATTAAAATAAAAGGTTTATTTTAATCTTAAAATAAAAGAGTTTATTTTAGTTTTAAAATTGAATTTCATGCTAACTAATTAGAGTTGGAATTGGATTCCATGATAACTAATTGGAGTTGAAATTGGATTCCATATTTTCTTAAATAAAGGAGTTTATTTATATATGAAATAAGATTTCATATTATTCAAAATAAAAGAGTTTATTTGTGAATAGGAAAGAGAATTCTAATTTTCTTAAATAAAGGAGTTTATTTAGATATGAAATAAGATTTCATATTATTCAAAATAAAAGAGTTTATTTGTGAATAGGAATGATAATTCGTATTTACTTTAATAAAGGAGTTTTTTTTACTTGGAATTGGATTTCATAATTAATTAAAATAAATGAGTTTATTTTGATTAAAGATTTTGATTAAAATAAAATAGTTTGTTTTATTTAAAATTAGATAAATTAAAATAAAAGAGATTTATTTTGATTTAAATTTGGATTAAAATAAAGGAGTTTATTTTGATTCAAAATTAGATTTTATACTAACTAAATTTGCCCATTAAATGATATCAATATATATACTGAATGTTTATTATTCATGAGATGAATGTTATTTATTGATGCATATGGTGATGTGTATGATAATAAATGGGATTGATTATGGACTATTGACCAATGTGATTGAATTTTATTTTAGTTGGATGCATGAATGTATGGATTTTATCAAATGGGGTCTGCGTACCTCGTCTTCTATAATTTTTTCTTAATATAAATTCTATCTCCCTCCTATGTACTTCCCCTTGACTGCTGATCAAGGTTTCTATTTATTTTAAATAGTTTTGTAATAGGAATAATTAGAATTAATTTTGAAGAATTAGAGATCAAGGAGCAAGGAGCGCTTGAACACCCGTTTGTAATGGAGCCCGGGTTTAAATGTAATAGTTATATTTAAATATTAATTCTTGCACCCTTAGGGTTTGACCTTTTGGTTCACTTGGTGGTTCTAGTGAACCAAACTAGAATAAAAGTCTATAATAAATTCGGGTAGAATATAATATTCTATATGTGCATGCTTATAGTGTGTGTGCATTTCCATATTAGTTAATATGACGCGTATTTTATATATATATGTGCATGCACGCTAAACAAGATGAGACAAATTAATTACAAACCCCTCAAATATTTTATATTAAGTTGTAACGTTCAAAGATATTTAGAATATCGAACGTCGCCTTCTAGTATAATAGAAACAATAGAGTATTGAATATTTAATATGAGTTTGTTGTGCACACACAAGGCAAGTATTAAATATTTAAGATGTTATTTTTATTACATATGATGCTTATAAGTAATTGAACATTACTGTTTTGTTGTGCACACACAAGGACTGTAGTTTTCTCTTCACTTATATGGAAATGCTGGATCTGACTTAACTTAAATTATTTTAGTTCGGATGTGTACACGCTTGACCATTATGATTTAAGAGGTAAAATACAAAGAGTTATATAGTTGATGTAATTGATAAGAGTTGTCTACCTATTTATTTATATATAGTTTGTTGTGCACGCACAAGGCTATATACATTTGAAATGAGATCCTTATTCTCACTAGCATATCTTTAATTAGATATTATCGAACTATATATATTGAGGGTAATATAATTTAAAGAAAATAGTTGGAGATACCAATTTAAAACAAGACCTAATTTATTTTGGTAATTAATAAAAGAATATATGCTAAAATGTTGTTTATTACAAATTCATTTACAGAATTTTACAATGTTTAAATTACTATCACTGCGAAGCATATTAGATGCTATTTAACCAGACCGAATTAAACGAATTGGTAAGAAATTTGAGAATAGTTCTCACGGCTGAAAAACTATCTTATGTCCTTAATACGCCTATCCCTGCAATGGTTGCAGACAATGCCTCTAAGGAAGAGATTGTTACTTTTAGAAAGTGGCAAGATTATGCACAGTTGGCTCAATGCATCATGCTCGCATCCATGAGTAACGAGCTTCAGCGTCAGCATGAAACTATGGATGCTCCTACTATACTTCTGCACGTCAAGTAGTTAATGGTGAGGAAAGTAGGACTAATAGATATCAGATATCTAAGGAGCTCTTCTGATCTAGAATAACCGATGACACTATAGTACAGATAAAAGTCCTTAACATTATCAATTTGATTGATCAATTAGGACAACATGTTTTATCATGGATGGAGAGTTGAGCCAAGATTTGATCTTGCACTCACTCCCAGACTCCTTTCACAATTGTTGTGAATTTTTCATATGAACAAGCTAGATATCATCCTCGCTGATTTTTTTAACATGTTGAAAAATGTTGAGAGTTACTTTCCAACCAAGAAAGACCATGTCTTATTGGTAGGGGCCAAATAATCTTCTAAAAAGAAGAACAATTCAAAGAATGTATATAGAAAGGCAAAAACAAAGGATAATAAGAACAAAACTGATAAGGATAGCAAAGGAGTTTGCATCCACTGCAATAAGCCTGGACACTAGAAAGAAACTGCGAGAAGCATCTTGCAGAGGCTAACTAGAAGAAGCTTAGTGAAGTTTCGGTTACAAATACAATTTTGTTCATGATTTAAAATAAATTTCTCTTTATGTCAAGATTCTACTTGGGTATTGGATACCAACTTTGGTTATCATAAATATAGATTTATGAAGGGACCAAACAAAAGTAGAAAGTTAAACAAATATAAGTAATCCTATGTTTGGGAAATGAAGCAAAGGTTGCCATATTAGCCATAGAAACTTATAGTTTAGCAATGCCTACGGGCAAATCTATTAAGTCAATAAGTTGTTATTGTATTCTAGTTCTTGTTAGAAACATTATTTCCATTTTGTTGTTAGACAATGAAATCTTTGGTATTATAATTAAGAATAATTGTTATTCTATTTATAATAATAATGTTTTGTATAGAACTGAAATATTACTTAATGAATTTTGTGTACTTGACTTACGTGAAAAATTATTTTTCAAAATGAACAAACTAGTATAAGAAAAGGAAATAATCATTCAAAGAGTTGAATGTGTGTATTTACTGAAATACAAGTGTGAATTATTTGAAATGTTCAAACAATTCAGAAGTGAAACAAATTGGCAAAGTATTAGGATTCTTTGATCTGATCAAGAAATAAATACTTGTGCAATGAGTTTCTAAATCATCTCAAATGGTTTTCTCACAATGGACGCCTCCTGATACGCAATAATTGATTGGTGTATCTGAAAGGAAAAATTGTACCTTGTTGGATATGATGCTGTCCATAATAATTTTACCAACATTCCAGTATCATTCTGGGGTCATGTCCTAGAAATGACTGCATATCTACAAAAAGGTAACCTCAAAATCAGGGCCTAAGACTCCATAAAAGTTATGGACAGGGAGGATTCCAAATCTTAAGTATGTTAAGATAAGAGGTTGTCCAACTTATGTGACAAGGTTTCAAAGAATAAGCTTGGGACAAGATTTGACAAGTACAGATTTGTGGGACATCCTAAAGTAAGTTTACGATATATATTCTATAATCCTACTTAACAAAAGATTTTTGTTGCGAAACACACTACCTTCTAAGATAAAGGTGTTTGTCAATGAAGGAGCTAGTGGGAGGATAATAGATCTTGAAGAGTTCAAGAACCACAAATCACTATAAGTCAAATAAAAGGAACCTGTAGATAGACCTATTGTACCACAACCGAATCGTAAATCTGGAATAGTATCGAAGATACCTAGGAGGTATGGATTCATCATAGAAGATGATAATGAGGTATGCATCATAGAAGATAATGATCCAGTTACATACGATGAGGTAAGAGTTGTAGACACTCAGAGAAATGGATTGAAGCAAGCTTCTCAAAAATGGAACATTCGTTTTGATAAGATAATCAAAAGAGTTTGATTTTATCAAAAACAAGAATGAACCTAGTGTGTACAAAAGGGTCAGTGGGAGCGTCGTGACATTCCTAGTATTATATATTGATATACTACGAATAAGGAATAACATACCAATGCTACAATCAGTAAAGACAAACTTGTCTAAACATTCCTCCATGAATGATTTGGGAAGAATGTCTAAATTGGGGATAAAATCTATATAGATAGATTCAAGAGGATGCTCGACTTAACCCAAGAAACATATATTCATTTGATGCTAAAGTTGTTTAGCATGGCAAACTCCAAGAGATGCCTCATGTTGATGAGCCCTGGAGTGTATCTCTCTTAATAGTCCCCATAGACTTCTAAAAGAGAGATCACATGAGTGACAATCATGTATGCAATGAAATATACGAGACCTGATGATGATCGATCATATTCTGGAGAAGATCATTGTGCAGTGAATTGAAAAGGTTCCAAACAGCAAAGAGTTCTCAGTTTAGTGATAAAGACAAAGTATATAGCTATAAATGAATTTGCAAGTTGATTGCTTGGATAAAAAGTTCATTACAGAACTAGGAATAGTTCCTAAGTCTCATCTTGGATCTAAACATGTGTTGTGGCACTTTCATTTGATTATAGTAATCATTGAAAGATGAGAAATCACTATAGAGATAGTGGACTCTCAAGAACAACATTACATATCCATTAACTAAAGCTTATCCAACAGCAGGATAATTGTCACTTAGAGAAGAAGGGTATGAGATACCATGACGATTGGCTTTAGTGCAAGTGGGAGATTGAAAGTAGTATGCACACAAGCCAATCATGTTTGATGATAAAGCATATACTTTGTAACAATCTTATTCATTTATTAATAAAAAGTATTATTTTATTAAAGGCTTTCAAATTATCTACATGATGCTGTTTTATAATATGTGATAAACCCATAGTTTTAAGCAATGATTTTAGAATAATGATGATGATCATTCTAATGAGATCTAAATTCTTAGAAAGCTTAAAACTAAAATAGTTTCTAATCGTTGGATTACTAAATTGGGGATTAGTGAATCCGGATAGATTGGTACATACGTTACTTGCTTATTGGATGAGGATAATTGATCTCATGATCATTTGTGCGGAGACACTAAAGCAAGTATGTAGGTGCTTATTAGAGAATAAGTTCACTGAACGTGGCTCGCTAAGGAATACCTAATAGAGTTTTACTTGCCTGTCAATAGAAATTCCTGTAGTGATAGTAGTACAAGTGATCCTTGAACTTGAGATCATCATAGTATCTTGTGTATGATGAGTTATACTTTGACTTATTCCTTAAGACCCTTAGGGTATATCAAAGGGTATGCTTGGGTATAATAAGTTGTACATGGAGATAATGTATGATCAATAAAGAATCTACCACTTCTAGTAAAAGAAGAGAAATGTCATATGTGATTCGATAAATGACAACCCAGTAGTCCTTGGCCAAGACAGAATGAAATTAGAAAGGAGTTTCTAATTTGTATTATATGGTGTTGTGCATTTAAGAGTAGAAATACATATAATTAAATAAAATAAGACTTGACAGTAATTCTATGTCGTATATTTAATTGAGAAATTGTATGGTGGAAGGATTGAATTGTACGGTAACTATTTATTAAAATATTCTTTTATGATTAATGTTGAAATCTATATTATCTGGAAAGTCGTTAATCGCTAGGGAGACTTATTCTTATTGTAGAATAAATATTATTTATTTAAATAAATTAATATTTTAATTTATTTATTTAAATAAGATTAGAATTGTTCTAATTGATTTATTCACAACCGGTTTAATATGGAGAACCTAAAGGGTCACACCATAAAAAGAAGAATAATTATTTAAGAAGTTAATGGCATAATTATAATAATAAGTTAAGTATATTTAATTTAATCTATGTTGATAGAATAAATTAAATAGCTTAATATTTATTATTTAATATTTTAGAAATATTAAATATAAATTAATAAGAGGAGTCTTATTATTATTATTACTATTATTATTATTTAAGGCCTAAAAGAGTTTGAAAATTAATTAATAAAAGTACTCTCATTTATTCTTAATAAGATTAGGAGGCTAATTAATTAAAAGTTTAATTAATTATTTCTAATAAGATTACGAGCCTAATTAATTAAAAGAATTTAATTAATTAAAATAAAATCCAATTCCTTAATTGTTAAGGAGGGTTGCCCACATCTATAAATAAGAGTAGTCTTATTATGGGTGAAAGTGTTGTTGACTTTTTTACAATAGACGTGATTCTAATTGTTGGAGAGTACGCTCCTTTTCTATAAGAGATAGAAAACTAGGGTTTAGTCAACCACCCTTCTTCTTGAATCTTTATTCTTTCTTGGTGGATCACCTCTAGAGGCCAAACACTTGGGTGGCTAACGTTGATCACAGGAAGGAACCCAACCCGGTGGATTCAAGTTGAACACGAAAAAGATTTGGAGGTGAACTTGTACTTGAGGAAGTTCGAATCTTCAAGGGTATGATTATCATTCTTTATCTTTTCGTTTAATTAATAATTGTGCATAAAGGATGATCCGGGTATATAGTTTGTAAAATTTTAAACTCTGATTTTTACACGTTTCCGCTTATTTTGTGCAATTTGATTGCGTTCATGAATATTACAAACCTAACACTGTCACCTTTAGAGATAATTAGTTGTGTGAAATAATTGGAAAAGGTAAAATCGATAATGATAAGGATAAAATTAATAATGTTCATCTTGTTAATGGTCTTGAATTT
This sequence comes from Panax notoginseng, assembly GCA_016801055.1. NCBI lineage: Eukaryota > Viridiplantae > Streptophyta > Magnoliopsida > Apiales > Araliaceae > Panax > Panax notoginseng. The sequence goes on along the minus strand of CM029019.1, from coordinate 53,719,508 downwards.
AATCTCATAAGTGTTAGTCAATTGATGGATAACGGCCATCAAGTAAAATTTGAAAGGGATAAGTGCACAATTTTTCATGGGACTAATAGTACTACATTAGTTGCACAAGAAGGAAATATATATACTATTCATTTTGAGCAACAAGATGAAGAGCTATGTCTTTCCACAATTCAAGATGAAGCAAATATATGACATAGAAGGATGGGACATGTTCATATGAACTTAATAAAAAAGTTATCCTCGAAAAATCTTGTGAAAGGATTGCCAAAGATCAATTTTGAAAAGAAAGGGATATGTGATCCTTGTCAACTTGGAAAACAAGTAAGAACATCATTTTCAGTAAAGAACATGGTATCAGTTTCTTCTCCCTTATAATTACTCCATCTTGATTTATTTGGACCGGAAAGGCATGCTAGTCTTAATGGTAAATTCTATACATTTGTGATAGTTGATAATTTTTCTCGATATTCATGGGTACTATTTCTTAGGACTAAAGATGAAACATTCAAAGAATTTAAGAAATTAATAATAAATTTGGAAACAAAATACAACCTTCAACTTATAAAAATTAGAAGTCATCATGGCACCGAATTTCAAAAAGATTTCATAAGATTTTGTGATAAAAAAGGAATTAGTTATGAGTTCTCAGCACCAATAACTCCTCAACAAAATGGGGTAGTAGAAAGAAAGAATATGACGTTATAAGAACCTGCTAGAATACTATTACAAGAAAGTAAACTGCCAAGGAAATTTTGGGCTGAAGCTGTAAACACATTGTGCTATGTTTTAAATAGAGTACTCATTCGTCCAATTGTTTCGAAAACACCGTATGAGCTTTTAAATAATAAAATTCCTAATATAAGTTATTTCAAAGTATTTGGATCCAAATGTTTCATTCTTAATACTAGTGAAAATTAGGGAAAATTTGATGCTAAATCATATGAAGAAATTTTCATTGGTTATTCACAAAATAGTAAAGCATATCGTATATTCAATATTGAGGAATCATGCATGGAAGAATATGTTCATATTACATTCAATGAGACTAAAAATGATCTTCCAAAAGAAAGAGAAGAGGATGCAGGAAATTTGGAGATTGCCAACATTCCAACAAATCAAAAAAATCAAAACAGCAAGTTAAAGAAACCTATTCAGTAGGTTGGATTAAACGAGTAGCAAGAATATGAACTAGAATTCTTTCCAAATTTAGAGGAACAAATTCAGGATGACAGTATTCAGCAAGAAGAAACAATCCATGATGTTCAAATGTCGAAAATAGCTAGATATATCAAAAACGATCCTCTTGTGAACATAATTGGAGACATAAACAAAGGAATCACAACAAGGAGAGGAGCACAAAACCTTTGTGCATTTTCAGCATTTTTGTCACAAATTGAACCAAAGAATGCAAAAAATGCCCTTCTTGATGAAAATTGGATTTTAGCAATGCAAGAAGAACTCCAAAAAAGTATGCACACAAGCCAATCACGTTGATGATAAAGCATATACTTTGTAACAATCTTATTCGTTTATTAATAAAAGTATTCATTTACTAAAGGCTTTAATTTATCTACATGGTGTTGTTGAATAATATGTGATAAACTCATAGTTTTAAGCAATATTTTTAGAATCATGATGAGATCATGCTAATAAGATCTAAATTCTTAGATAGCTTAAAACTAAAATTGTTCCTAATAGTTGGATTACTAAAAAGGGGATTAGTAAATTCGGATAGATTGGTACATACGTTACTTGCTCATTAGATGAGGATGATTGATCTCATGCTCATTTGTATGGAGACACTAAAGTTAGTATGTAGGTGCTTATTGGAGAATAAGTTCACCGAACGTGGCTCGCTAAGGAATACCTAATGGAATTTTACTTGCCTGTCAATAGGAATTCCTAAACTGATAGTAGTACACGTGATCTTTAGACTTGAGATCATCATAGTATCTTGTGTATAATGAATGATACTTTGACTTATTCTTTAAGGCCCTTAGGGTATATCTGTTAGGTTTGTAATATTCATGAACGCAATCAAATTGCACAAAATAAGCGGAAACGTGGAAAATTAGAGTTTTAAAATTTTACAAACCATATACCCGGATTATCTTTTATGCACAATTATTAATTAAACGAAAAATATGAAGAACAAGAATCATACCCTTGAAGATTCGAGCTTCCTCAGGTACAAGTTCACCTCCAATCTTTTTCGCGTTCAACTTGAATCCACCAGATTTGGTTCCTTCCTTTGATCAATGTTAGCCACCCAAGTGTTTGGCCACTAGAGGTGATCCACCAAGGAAGAAGAAAGATTCAAGAAGATGAGTGTTTGGTAAAACCCTAATTTTTCTATCTCTCATAAAAAAAGCGTACTCTCCAACATTTGGAATCACATATTTTGTTATCTGATATAAGTCTCCTCTTATAAAGATATCAGTTAACCATTCTAATCTAATTAGAAAATAGGGTATTAGTTAATTAATTAAATTCTTTTAATTAATTAAGTTCCCTAATCTTATTAGGAATAATTAATTAAACTCTTTTAATTAATTTAACCTCCTAATCTTATTAAGAATATATGAGAGTACTTTTATTAATTAATTCTCAAACTCATTTAGAAATTAAATAATAATAATAGTAATAATAATAATAAGACTTCTCTTATTAATTTATATTTAATATTTCTAAAATATTAAATAATAAATATTAAGCTATTTAATTTATTTTATCACCATAGATTAATTAAATAAACTTAACTTATTATTACGATTATACCATTAACTTCTTAAATAATTATTCTTCCTTTTATGGTGTGACCCTTTAGGTTCTCCATATTAAATCGGTTGTGAATAAATCAATTAGAACAGTTCTAATCTTATTTAAATAAATAAATTAAACAATTAATTTATTTAAATAAATAATATTTATTCTACAATAAGGATAAGCCTCCCTAGCGATTAACGACTTTCCAGATAATATAGATTTCAACATTAATCATAAAAGAACCTTTGAGTAAATAGTTACCGTACAATTCAATCCTTTCACCATACAATGTCCCAATTAAATATAAGACATTGAATTACTGTCAAGTCTTATTTTATTTAATTATATGTATTTCGACTCTTAAATGCATAATTCTAAATAATGTAAATTAGAAACTCCTTTCAAATTTTATTCTGCCTTGGCCAAGGACTACTGAGTTGTCATTTATCGAATTGCATAGGACCTTTCTCTTCTTTTACTAGAAGCAGTAGATTCTTTATTGATCATACATTATCTCCATGTACAACTTATTATACCCAAGCATACCCTTTGATAAACCATAAGGGTCTTAAGGAATAAGTCAAAGTATAACTCATCATACACAAGATACTATGATGATCTCAAGTCTAAGGATCACTTGTACTACTATCACTACAGGAATTCCTATTGACAGACACGTAAAACTCTATTAGGTATTCCTTAGCTAGCCAAGCTCAGTGAACTTATTCTCTAATAAGCACCTACATACTTGCTTTAGTATCTCTACACAAATGATCATGAGATTAATCATCCTCATCCAATGAGCAAGCAACATATGTACCAATCTATCCAGATTCACTAATCCCCAATTTAGTAATCCAACGATTGGGAACTATTTTAGTTTTAAGCTTTCTAAGAATTTAGATCTCATTAGAATGATTATCATCATTATTCTAAAAGCATTGCTTAAAACTATGGGTTTATCACATATTATAAAACAACATCATGTAGATAATTAAAAGCCTTTAATAAATTAATACTTTTTTTATTAATAAATGAATAAGATTGTTACAAAGTATATGATTTATCATCAAACATGATTGGCTTGCGTGCACACTACTTTCAATATCAAAGAGTATGCTTGGATGTAATAAGTTATATATGGAGATAATGAATGATCAATAAAGAATCTATCGCATCGAGTAAAAGAAGAGAATATCATATGTGATTCGATAAACGACAATCCAATAGTCCTTGGCCAAGGTAGAATGAAATTAGAAAGGAGTTTCGAATTTACATTATTTGGAGCTGTGCATTTAAGAATCGAAATACATATAAATAAATAAAATAAGACTTGACAATAATTCCATATCTTATATTTAATTGGAACATTGTATGGTGGAAGGATTGAATTGTTCGGTAACTATTTACTCAGAGATTGTTTTATGATTAATGTTTAAATCTATATTATCTGGAAAGTCATTAATCGCTAGGGAGGCTTATCCTTATTACAGAATAAACATTATTTATTTAAATAAATTAATAGTTTAATTTGTTTATTTAAATAAGTTTAGAAATGTCCTAGTTGATTTATTCACAACCGGTTTAATATGGAGAACCTAAAGGGTCACACCATAAAAGGAAGAATAATTATTTAAGAAGTAAATGACATAATCGTAATAATAAGTTAAGTGTATTTAATTTAATCTATGGTGATAAAATAAATTAAATAGCTTAATATTTATTATTTATTATTTTAGAAATATTAAATATAAATTAATAAGAGTCTTATTATTATTATTATTGTGATGCCCCCAAAATAGGTCTAATCCATCCAACCTATTCTGAGTCGCCAAATACATAGTATAGAAAATAACTATAACTTTATTACTACAATTGTCGTGCAAAATACAACAGCACATATGTTGTGAGTTTTGATACAAATATATACCATCTGTAACTCTAGACACCAACTTGTGTCAGCACCTTACCATGACACCTTACATAAAGGTACAGTCAAAACTGTTTTAGAAATTAAAATTTTTGGGAAGTGCTCAAGGAAACCTTCGTACATAGGAGGCCATACGTCTAGGTTAAGATAGATATCATATGTCCACAGAATTATCCTTGGTTGACCCAATAGACCCCAAAAGAAAAGAAAAGATTAGTATCATGTTCTTTCCAATGGTGAGTCTTCTCTTGACATATAACTATCTCCACTGTCTGCAATTGAACATTATATTTAAACCAAACTCCAAGATTATATAGGTAGTGCTCTTGATATACTCTGCAAATGGATGTGCACAACCATGTTTTATGATAACACGAGGTTGTGTGTCATTAGACATCTTGTATGATAGTGGCAAAACACCCTTCCAAAGTTGGGTTCGCCTCACCCTATTTGATTAACCAAATATAACTATTAAATGACGTACAAAATACAACGCACTTATCTAAAGTTCTCAATAAAATTATTTCCATACTGTTTAGGGAGAACCTCAACAGCTAGAGACCACCGTTCTATTCCCCTAGTACCCCCACTCGACCTAGCTACACTCTTATTCCTGAAAGGAATTGTGAAGCAAAAGGGTAAGCGCAACTAGCCCAGTAAAGAATATCAAGACTAAAGATAATTAAATTATCAATAGCCTTCATCAGTAATAAATCAGAGATTTAGAACATATGTTAGATGATAAAACTTTTCAACCATAGTTGCAGCAGAATGAGCAATCCATTAGAAGAGTTGTTAGACAATAAGGATTCTACAGAATATTTTCTGATGTATATTCTTCTCTCAAACAGAGGCAATATATGGAGTACAATTACATCCTACAAATTAGGTCCTAAAAATAAGGAAAGAGATTGTTTCTATAATTATAAACATGATTGCTTAACTAACCAGATTTCTAGGATTAATTATAGATAATTAAAATCAATCTAATATTGTACATAGCTCATGCACACACTCCCCCTCAAGTTGGTGCATAGATATCTATCATGCCCAACTTGTCAATAGTATCATGAAGCACCTTCCCTGAAACTGCCTTTGTGAGCATATCAGCCAGCTGACTTTCGGATTGAATAAATGGGAATTGTATAACCTTTCCATCGAGGTTCTCCTTGATAAAATGACGATCAACTTCAACATGTTTAGTACGATCATGTTGAACATGATTTTGTGTAATTTCGATGGCTGCTTTATTATCACAATGGAGATTCATAGGTTTAGCATATTCAATTCCCAAGTCCCTCAGTATATTCCTTATCTATAACAATTTGCAAACACCATGAGCCATACCTCGAAATTCAGCTTCCGCACTTGATCTTGCTACTACCTTCTGCTTCTTGCTTTTCCACTTGACTAGATTAAATTTCACAAAAGTAAAGTAGCCAGATGTGGACTTTCTGGTTGTCTGATCACCTGCCCAATCAGAATATGTGTATCCTTCAATGTTAGAGATACTATTTTTTGAGAACAACAACCCTTTTCCTGGAGCACTCTTTAAGTACCTTAGAATCCGATAGACCGCATCCATATGCTCTTCACTTGGTGTATGCAAGAACTGACTTACAATGCTCACTGCATATGCTATGTCTGGCCTTGTGTGTGATAAGTAGATTAATCTTCCCACTAATCGTTGATAACGACCCTTGTCTATTGGGGTTTGATCTGGCATAATCTCGAGCTTATGATTCATTTCTATGGGCGTCTCTACTGGTTTACACCCAAGCATTCCGGTTTCGGTTAAAAGATCTAGCACATATTTTCACTGTGAAAGAAAGACTCCGTGTTTCGACCGGGCTACCTCAATCCCCAAAAAATATTTAAGTTGTCCGAGATCCTTCATTTCAAATTTAGTGGCTAAATACTTTTGTAAAGCCCTCATTTCGCATGGGTCATCTCCTGTCAAGACCATATCATCAACGTACACGATTAAAGCTATTACTTTTCCTTCTTTATTTTTTATAAACAAAGTATGATCTGAGTTACTTTGCTTATATCCAAACTCCTTCATTGTAGTCGAGAATCTTCCAAACCAAGCTCTAGGTGACTGTTTCAGCCCGTACAAAGACTTCTTCAATTTACAGACTTCACCTTTACATGAAGAACTACTTTTAACTCCAGGTGGTAGCTCCATGTAGACCTCTTCTTCCAAGTCTCCATTGAGGAAAGCATTTTTAACATCAAATTGTTTTAGAGGCCAGTCTCGATTTGCTGCTATGGATATAAGAATGCGAATTGTATTGATCTTGGCTACTGGTGCAAAAGTTTCCTGATAGTCAACTCCATACCTTTGCGTATATCCCTTCGCAACTAGCCAGGCTTTATATCTGTCAATACCTCCATCTGGTTTGAGTTTCACCGTGAACACCCATCTACACCCAATTGTCTTCATTCCTTTAGGCAGTGGAACAAGTTCCCAAGTGGCATTCTTTTGTAGGGCCTCAATTTCTTCAGTTATTGCCTTTCTCCACTTTGGATTAGCCAATGCATCCTGAACACTACTAGGAATAGAAAATGTGGATAGTTGATTAACAGTAAATGCATACGATTCCGTCAACCTATGAGAGGACACATAGTTGTTAATGGAGTATTTGGTCTTGGCTACAAGATCAGGTTCATATTATTTTTTTTGAACTCCCCTATTCAATCTTTGTGGGTATCTAAGAGCTATATTTTCTGCAGGAGCATATGTGTCATTTGACTCAATAAGCACAGGATTTGTAGTTACCTGAGGAGAGGGAGGGGGAGGAACATTCTGGGTTGACTCTTCAGTTAATGGTGTCGAGGGGAGCAACTCTAAGGATATCAGTGATGATTCTAACACAGCTTCTTCAGGAGGAATTGATGGTTCACTCTCAGTTTCATTGTTGTTACCAAAACCTTGTTGCACATCATTACAACCTTGTTGCATATTCTTACGACCTTGTTGCTTAAATTGTTCACTCACCTCTTCTAACTCAATAAACTCCTCTCCGCCATTCTCTTGTTGAACATTCTCTTCATTTGATGAGCTCTCCCGTTGAAGAGAATTTTTAACAATTCCCCCGGAGTAATAAGGTTCTACTTCACGGAAAGAGACATCTAGAGTCATATGTAGCTTTCGGGTTTGTGGATTATAACACCTATATCCTTTCTGAAATTCAGAATAGCCAACAAAGACACATCGTTTTGCACATGGATAAAGTTTATTTCGCAAGACCTTTGGGATGTGAACGTATACGGTACATCTAAAAACTCGGGGTTCAAGATTTGGACGATGGGGAACTGAAAATAAGGATTGCAATTTTTGTTGAGGAGTTTGAAAGTTTATTACTCGAGAGGGTGTGCGATTGATGAGATAAGCATCAGATTTCACAGCCTCACCCCCAATAAAATCTAGGCATGTTCATGTCAAAGGGGGAGGCACACACTATTTCCAAAAGTTGTCTATTCTTCCTCTCTGCCAATCCATTTTGTGGCGGAGTATAGGTGCATGAGGTTTGATGACGAATTCCATGGTCGCTCAAAAAAATATGGAAAGGGGTGTCTACAAACTCAGTGTTATTATCTGTTTGAAAAATGCGGATTTGCTTTTGGTACTGAGTGTGTATCATTTTGTAGAATTTCTGAAATGTTAGACACACATCACTCTTTTTTTCAAGCAAGGACAACCAAGTCATTCTAGTGCATTCATCAATAAATGTTACAAAGTACCGAGCTCTAGAAATAGAGGGAACTTTTGTAGGGCCCCAAACATCAGAGTGGATAACTTCAAAAGGTTTAGAACTTTTATTCAAACTTGGTAAATGAGAAGTACGATGGTTCTTAGCTGGTTCACAAGTGTCACAATGAAAATCCAAATCATTCAAACTTGAAAATAATTGTGGTTGCAATTTCTTAAGATAACCAAAAGAAAGATATCCTAATCTACAGTGCCATAACCATATAGTCGCTCTAGCCTTACCTTCACTACTAGCTTGATTTACCTGACTGATTTTCGATCCCCCATTCTCTGTTAATTCCAAGTAGTAGAGTTTGCCCCGTCTAACACCATAACCAAGAGTCTTCCGGGTTAGAATGTCCTGAAAGACACAAAATGAGGGCCAAAAAGTTACAGTACAAGTAAGAGTTGAAGTAATCTGGCTAACAAACAATAGATTATATTCAAGAGATGGAACAACAAGAATAGAGTCTAATGTGAGAGTATTAGACAAGATTACAGATCCTTCCCCAGTGATAGGAGAGGTACTACCATTGGCGGTGGAAATGACTGATTGAGAAGAAGGAAAAACCGATTTTAACTGATTGGAATCCCTCGTCATGTAATCGAATGCACCTGTATCAATAATCCAAGTTCTATTCTTAGAAGTTGCAGAGAATACACATGCTTTACCAATAATACCTGGATGAGCAACATTTGCCGTCGACATCAGCTGATTTTCTTATGTGGATGTCATCATAGCTTTCCCTGCAATCTTTTTTCGAGGTTTCTTTAAGAAGTCCCACCACTCTGGATAGCCAATAATTTCATAACAACGCTGTTTTGAATGACCTTTTTCCCCACAGTGCGTGCATTCCAGGTTGTTAGCCTTTCCATATGATTGATTGTTTCGATTGTTTAATGATGCAGACGACGATCCTCGTCGAGTTTGGTTGGTCAACATAGCCGAGTTCTCTGATATTGGACGATAGCTCCCGCTCCCCATTATCTGTCTTTGCTGATATTCCCTCCTGACATATGCATATATGCTTTCTAGATCTAGTTTTGGGTCTTTCCGCAAGATTTCTCCACGAACCTGATCAAATTCAGAGTCGAGTCCACTTAGAAAAATATGAACTCGAAGCCTTGCCATCGTAGAGAGCAACTGGATTACCCCTTCGACTGTTCCTTCTTGAGAGATAGTTCTATGATCAATTTCCTGAAAAATACCAACAAGTTCATTATAGTATGTTGCCAATGGTCGACCATTCTGCTTGGTAGAAAACGATCTCTGGTTCAACTCAAAAATACAGGTTTCGTCTGATCCATCATAGAACGTTTTTGATACCGCCTCCCATATCTCCTTGGCGGTGGGAAGGCGAATAAATCACTGCATTAGTGACGGACTCATTGAATCAATTAGCCAACTTTTCACTTTGTGATTTTCAGTAATTCATGCTCCAAGATTAGGATCTCCAGATTTTGGTTTCTTCGTTTCTCAGGTGAGATATCCAGCTTTGTTGCGAGCGCCGATACGCATCTCCATGAGTTGTGACCATAATGGATAATTGGTCTCATCGATGGTAATTCCGATTGGAAAAAGGGAGTTGTCTTGGTGTACGATAATCTGCTGTGTTGGTGCTGGGATAAGTTCGGTTGGTACGCTTGTAGTGGTCGCCATCATACTCACAGTAGCTTTCATGAGGGTGATGAACTTCAAAAAAAATACGAATACGATTGTTTGATGCAGACTTCTTTGGAATCAGACCTGCTTTGATACCATGTTAGACAATATGGATTCTACAGAATATTTTCTGATGTATATTCTTCTCTCAAATAGAGGTAATATATAGAGTACAATTACATCCTACAAATTAGGTCCTAAAAATAAGGAAAGAGATTGTTTCTATAATTATATACATGATTGCTCAACTAACCAGATTTCTAGGATTAATTATAGACAATTAGAATCAATCTAATATTGTATATAGCTCATGCACACAAGAATCAAATAGACCATAAAGTATATTATCTCATATGTGTTAAAAGTCCACCAACAATGTTTTATCCCTGTAATATCAATCAACAGTTCCTGACCAAAATCATGTATAAACTCATAATCATAATTATGGTTCTAAATTCCTTTTCTAATCCAGGACGAAGATAATTTTGATCACATGTCTTTACCTGAAACATCAAAGATCATGGTTATACCAAATCACAGTTGATGTTCATAATCATACTAATAAATTCATCTTTGCACTACGGGCCAAAGATATTCATCAACAATTCATCTTTGCACTACAGGCCAAAGATATTCAACAACAAATCATCTTTACACTACGGGCTAAAGATATTCTCATCTCAAAGAAATATATAATCGTTTCAGAATTTATATAAACAATAATTGCAACCATGTTGATCGATTCACCTTTGCACTTAAGTTAAAGATATTCAATTATAAATTCAATGGTCATGATCATACCAGTCAACAATTCATCTTTGCACTACTGGCCAAAGAGAACCCATAGTAACGATCATACCAATAATCTACCCATCTTTACACTCAAGTCAAAGAGAAATTTTATCACCAGGATTATAGAAATGCTATATATGATAATAAAAATAATATAATCAGAACATGAGTATAATTTTAAGAGTAAGATTCATAAATCAATGATAATTTGGTCAGAAAAAAAACTAATTTTGTCGTGAATAGTAACTCGTGAATAGTAACTCATGAATAGTAACTCGTGAATAGTAACTTATGAATAGTAACTCGTAAATAGTAATTCATGAAGAGTAATCCCGACATGAAAAGATAAGAATTTCACAAGAAAAATCTTACCAATATTTCGGCATAATGATATTGAAAGAAATAATATCATTTACAAAAAAAAAATAACATCCCTTACCTCCAAAAAGACAGTACTTTTGACTTGAATATCGGATATAATGCTGAACGAACTTGCGCCGTATATCAACACTCAAGATATCTAAATACTCACAAAAATACGCTCGATAATATAGAGAGAGAAAATATCAGTTTCTGGTGTGATTTTTAATTCTAACCTAAGCACCCTATTTATAGAAAAATGCTTAGAACAACAAAGCAGAAAATTTAATAAAATAATAATATTTATAAAAAAAATTTCTACGCCCACCTTAGAAATCCAAATTCAGAATTTTGTCCATGCTAGTGGGGCCCTTCAACATGAAAAACATGTTTTAAAAAATTTTTGTAACAAAATCAATTCATACCCAATATTGTGGAACTTCAATAATTCATAATAAATAGCTCTTTTATCATAAAAATTCAAATCTTATGTCCATTTCATAGAAAATTAAATTCTCTACAACTTTATAAGTTGAAGTTTTTTTAAATTCCAAACAGAAATTGAACGAAATTCACATATGGACGATTTTACAGGCTAAAATCAAATTTCAGTCAAAAATTGGGTCCACTAATACACAAAACATGTGTTAAATATTTTTTATAACAAAAATACCCTTCCTCCTCATTTATTCATATATCACACATTCATTGTAAAAATATCATCATTATTATATTATTGTAATATAATAATATATTTAAATGAATTATTTTATCAAAAAAGAGAAAAGATCAATTTTCAACAATTATCACTTTTAAAATTTTCTCTAACTATATCCACATACAATGAATATTTTTCTTATTATATAAATCAATAATTAATTATTCACAAATAATATTACAGAATCACAATACTGACAACCAGGCCGTTCCTAGGAAAGAGTGGACTTTACAATAAGGATTTCTCCTTACTGGCGCGCAATTAGGTGACCAAACCTCTCCTTAGACAGAACTTTCTAGACATTACCAATAATGCTATCTAATAATATTATTAAAATAATATGAATTATTGATCTGATAATGAGAAATATTGTGTAGTGACAAATATTAAAACAACAATAATATAAAATATCAACGTAGCAATTATTGAATCAATAAAATAAAATATTGAATAGTAATTACTGTAACAATTATTGAGTAGTGCCTTCTTACGTAAGAATCAATAATTGGTGCAATACCGTGTGCTATTGTGCAACATCGCGTATTACTGTGTTTTAACCACCGAGTATTCCAACAGTTTTAACGGTAACAACTACGCCGTTATTTATAAACAACTTATACTTATCATTTTTTTCATCCAATCGCTTTCCGTTATGGGGCCCACACAAGGCTGCACCGTCGTACGAATATTCCTCAACAGTAAGAATATTCCATGACCAAACGAAAATTCCCCAACAGAAATGAGTATTTTATAACCACTTGCGTATTTTGAAAATTTTATATATATCACCCTTAACTTTAAACTTTTATCAATTTAACTATTTACTAAATAGAAAAATTGAATACTTTTATTTCATAAAATTCGGGGTCTTACAATCTACTCTCCTTATGAAATTTCGTCCCCGAAATTTACGTAGCTGGTATTTCGAAGAGTTGAGAATACCTTGCTTTCATTTCAGATTCTATCTCCCCGGTCATCATGATTTCTCCATTGCTCATCTCCTGTATTTCATATATCATTCTAGAATACAGCTTCAAAATAAAGGTTAATTGACATATCACAATTTGTTAACTTAAGTAAAAAAATTCAGCTTAGGTAGGACACACACTAGCGAAGGATATTACTCGTCTCTCCCCTCCTAGTTCTATTCCCGGATCTCTGCCAAAACCATATTCCTAAGCTCTAATACCAACTGTGACGCCCCTAAAATAGGTCCAATCCATCCAACCTATTTTGAGTCGTCAAATACATGGTACATAAAAGAACTACAACTTTATTACTACAATTGTCATGCAAAATACAACAACACATATGTTGTGAGTTTTGATATAAATATATACTAAATGTGACTCTGGACACCAACTTGTTTCAGCACCTCACCATGGCACCTTACATAAAGGTACAATCAAAAATTGTTTTAGAAATTAAAATCTTTAGAAAGTGCTCAAGGAAACCTTCGTACATGGGAGTCCATGCGTCTAGGTTATGATAGATATCATATGTCCACAGAATAATCCTTGGTTGACCCAATGGACCTCAAAGAAAAACGAGAAGATTACTATCATGTTCTTTCCAATGGTGAGTCTTCTCTTGACATATAACTATCTCCACTGTCTACAATTGAAAATTATATTTCAACCAAACTCCAAGATTATATAGGTAGTGCTCGTAGATATACTCAGCAAGTGGATGTGCACAACCCTGCCTTATGATAACACGAGGTTGTATGTCATTAGACATCTTGTATGATAATGGCAAAACACCCTTCCAAAGTTGGGTTCGCCTAACCCTATTTGATTCACCAAATATAACTATTAAATGACGTACAAAATACAACGCACTTATCTAAAGTTCTCAATAAAATTATTTCTATACTGTTTAGGGAGAACCTCAACAGCTAGAGACCACCGTTCTATTTCACTGTTACCCCCGCTCGACCTAGCTACACTCTTATTACCTGAAAGGAATTGTGAAACAAAAGGGTGAGCGCAACTAGCCCAGTAAAGAATATCATGACTAAAGATAATTAAATTATCAATAACCTTCTTCAGTAATAAATCAGAGATTTAGAACATATGATAGATGATAAATTTTTTTAACCATAGTTGAAGCGGAACGAGCAATCCATTAGAAGAGTCAAATAGACCATAAAGTCTATTATCTCCTTCGTGTTAAAAGTCCACCAACAATGTTTTATCCCTGTAATATCAATCAACAGTTGTTGACCAAAATCATGTGAATAACTCATAATCATAATTATGGTTCTAAATTTCTTTTCTCATCCAGGACGAAGATAATTTTCTTCACATGTCTTTACCTGAAACATCAAAGATCATGGTTATACCAAATCACAGTTGTTGTTCGTAATCATAATAATAAATTCATCTTTGCACTACGGGCCAAAAATATTCATCAACAATTCATCTTTGCACTACAGGCCAAAGATATTCAACAACAGATCATCTTTGCACTACGGGCCAAAGATATTCGTATCTTAAAGAAATATATAATCATTTCAGAATTTATATAAATAATAATTATAACCATGTTGATCAATTTACCTTTGCACTTAAGTTAAATATATTCAATTATAAATTCAATGGTCATGATCATACCTGTCAACAATTCATCTTTGCACTACTGGCCAAAAAGAACCCATAGTTACGATCATACCAATCATCTACCCATCTTTACAGTCAGGTCAAAGAGAAATTTCATCACCAAGATTATAAAAATGTTATATATGATAATAAAAATAATATAATCAGAACATGAGTTTAATTTCGATAGTAAGATTCATAAATCAACGATAATTTGGTCACAAAAGAAACTAATTTTGTCGTGAATAGTAACTCGTAAATAGTAACTCATGAATAGTAACTCCGACATAAAAAGATAAGAATTTCATTAGAAAAATCTTACCAGTATTCCAGCATAATGATATTGATAGAAATAATATCATTTATGAAAAAAAATAACATCCCTTACCTCCAGAAAGACAGTGCTTCTGACTTGAATATCGGATATAACGCTGAATGAACTTGTGCCGTATATCAACACTCAAGATATCTAGATACTCATAAAAATACGCTCGATAATATAGAGAGAAAACTTCAGGTTCTGGTGTGATTTTCAATTCTAACCTAAACACCTTATTTATAGGAAAATGCTTAGAACACTAAAGTAGAAAATTTAATAAAATAATAATATTTATAAACATTTTTCCTACGCCCACCTTAGAAATATTCTGAATTAAAAATTTTGCACATGCTAGTGGGGCCCGCCAACATGAAAAACATGTTTTAAATAATTTTTATAACAAAATCAATTCAGACCCAATATTTTGGAACTTCAATAATTCATAATAAATAGCTCTTTTATCAGAAAAATTTGAATCTTATGTCCACTTCATAGGAAATTCAATTCTCTACAACTTTGTAAGTTTAAGTTATTCCAAATTCCAAACAGAAATTGACCGAAATTCAAATACGGACGATTTTACAGGCTATAATAAAATTTCAGTCAAAAATTAGGTCCACTAACACACAAAACATGTGTTAAACATTTTTTTGTAACAAAAATACTCTTCCTCCTCATTTATTCATATATCATACATTCATTGTAAAAATATCATCATTATTATATTATTGTAATATAATAATATATTTAAATGAATTATTTTATCAGAAAAGATAAAATATCAATTTTCAACAATTGTTACTTTAAAAATTTTCTCTATCTATATCCACATAAAATGAATATTTTCCTTATCATATAAATTGTAAGACCCCAAGTTTTATGAAATAAAAGTATTCAATTTTTCTTATAATTACTATTCAGTAAATGGTTAAATTGATAAATGTTAAAGTTAAGGGTGATATATGATTTTTTTCAAAATACACAAGTGGTTATAAAATAATCATTGTTGTCGGGGAATATTCGTTTGGTCGTGGAATATTTTTTCTGTCGGGGAATATTCGTACGACGGCGCAGCTATTTGTGGGCCCCATAAAGAATAACTGTCGGGTGAAGAAAACGACAAATTTGAGTTTTTACAAATAACGACGTAGTTGTTACTGTTAACACTGTTGGAATACCCGGTGATTAAAATACAGTAATACGTGTTATTGCACAATAGCACACGGTATTGCACAGTATTTTTAAAATTATTGATTCTTACGTAAGAAGGCACTACTCAATAATTGTTACAGTAATTACTGTTCAATATTTTATTTTATTGATTCAATAATTGCTACGTTGAAATTTTATATTGTTGTTGTTCAATAATTGTTGCTGCACAGTATTTCCCATTATCAGATCAATAATTCATATTATTTGAATAATATTATTAGATAACATTATTGGTAATGACTAGAAAGTTCTATCTAAGGAGAGGTTTGGTCATCTAATTGCGCGCCAGTAAGGAAAAATCCTTATTGGAAAGCCCCCTCTTTCCTGGGAACGGCCTGGTTGTCATAAATGTGATTCTGTAATATTATTTGTGAATAATTAATTATTGATTCGTATGATAAGGAAATATTTATTTTATGTGGATATAAACGAGGGACATATTTTTATGGTTAAAAATGAAGGAGTTAATGTTGAGGTTTTTATCAGTATTTTTGTTGGAATGGAGGTATTAAAAATTAGGGTTTTTGAGATATTTTGCGGGGGTTATAATTTTTAATCCGACCGTTGGATCGTGGTAATTTTTGGATATGTTATACATATATAAGTTGAGTATATGCCCACAAATTTTGAACCGTTAAAAATGAACGTATGATTTATTATGAATTTTACGAGATGACTGGTTCAGAAATTGTTGAATTTTCGGAGTTTATCATTTTGGTGAAAAATTCTAGAATTGGTGGGCCCCACTTGTGGTTGGTGAAGAAATGTGCTGAATTATATTTCAAATGTGGTGGGTGAGAATAGTAGCATGTAAAGCCATCAGGTTGCAGGTCAAACCTACCAAAATTTTCCTATAAATAGAGGGCTAAGTTAGAATTGAAAATCACACCAGAAACATAAGCTTTCTCTCTTTCTCTCTCTATATTATGAAGTATATTTTGTGAGTTTTTAGATACTTGAGAGTTGCTATTCAGTGCAAGTTTTCTTCAGCCTTATACCGATCAGAAGTACTGCTCTTTTGAGGTAAGGGATTGTAAGAGATAGTAAGGGATAGTAAGGGATATTAAGGGATTTTAAGGGTTGTTATGATTTTCAGTTTCGTAATTTTTCTGATCTTCAAAAATTCTGGAAAAATTTGAAATGATATTTTGATGAGTTTTCTTGATTGTGTCCAAAAATGGTGATTTTTGGATGTATAGATTGAGAGTTATGAATTTTATGAGAAAAGACTATTTTAGAAGTAACTGCTTATAATTCCTTGTGGTTAACTCCAAAATTGATGAAATTTTTATTGGGAGTACATGTATATGATAGAAGTATACTCTGTAAATTTTAGAATTTTTAGACAAAAGTACAATTTTTGATAAATGTCTAAATATTCGGCTATTTTGGCCATATGAAAAATAGTAAATGACTTTTAAAAATTCTGAGAAAAATATATGTTCACTATAGGACTATATTATGCTAAATCTCAGAAAAGAAATATTTTTAGAATTGATTTGGTATTTTTCATGAAAACGGTCTAGTTATGAGTAAATGAATTAAATATGTTTTGTGAAGAAAAAAAAATTAAAAAAATAGGATTTTATGGCTTGAGAATCTTATATGAGGTATATGGAGATTTTTGATGAGGATTTTGGTTATTGATGATAAAATCTTAAGAGTTGGCATTTTATGATGATTAAATGCATTAATTAGTAAAGTGTAAACAATTTAAATAAATTGTTTATAAGCTTAAGAAATATTATTCTTTCAATATCATTATACCGAAATACTGGTATGGATTTTATTGTGGAATTTCTATCTTTTGTGTCGGGGTTACTATTCATGAGTTACTATTCACGATTTACTATTCATGAGTTACGAATATTACTCTTGAGATTAAAACTATATGTTGATCATATTATTTTTATCATCATATATAACATTTTTATAACCCTGATGTTGAAATTCTCTTTCACTGGAGTGTAAAGATGGGTAGATTATTGGTATGATCATGACTAGGGTTCTCTTTGGCCTGTAGTGCAAAGTTGAATTGTGACTGGTATGATCATGACCATTGAATTTATAATTGAATATCTTAAGCTTAAGTGCAAAGGTGAATTGATCAACATGGTTATAATTATTGTTTATATAAATTCTGAAATGATTATATATTTCTTTGAGATATGAATATATTTGGCCTGTAGTGCAAATATGAATTGTTGATGAATATCTTTGGCATGTAGTGCAAAGATGGCCTGTTGATGAATATCTTTGGCCTGTAGTGCAAAGATGAACTGTTGTTGAATATCTTTGGCCCGTAGTGCAAAGATGGTTTGTTGATGAATATCTTTGGCCCGTAGTGCAAAGATGAATTTGTTAGTATGATTATAAACATGAACTGTGATTTGGTATAACCATGATCTTTGATGTTTCAGGTAAAGACAGGTGATGAAAATATTCTTCGTCCTGGGTGCGAAGAAAAATTTATAGTCACAATTATGATTATGAGTTATTCATATGATTGTGGAAAGGAACTGTTGAGTGATGTTACATGGATAAAATATTGTTGGTGGATTTTTAACATGGAGAAGATAATAGACTTTATAGTCTATTTGACTCTTCTAATGGATTGCTCGTTCCGCTGCAACTATGGTTGAAATTTTTATCATTTACCATATGTTCTAAATCTATGATTTATTATTGATGAAGGCTATTGATAATTTAATTATCTTTAGTCATGATATTCTTTACTGAGCTAGTTGTGCTCACCCTTTTGCTTCACAATTCCTTTCAGGTAATAAGAGTGTAGCTGGGTCGAGCGGGGGTAATAAGGGAATAGAATGGTGGTCATCATTTAGTAGTTATATTTGGTGAAGAAAATAGGGTGAGGCGAACCCAACGTTAGAAGGGTGTTTTGTCACTATCATACAAGATGTCTAATGACATACAACCTCGTGTCATCATAAGACATGATTGTGCACATCCGCTTGCCGAGTATATCTATGGGCACTACCTATATAATCTTGGTGTTTGTTTGAAGTATAATTCTCAGTTAGATACAGTGGAGATAATGATAAGTCAAGAGAAGTCTCACCATTGGGAAGAATATGATAGTAATCTTCTCGTTTTTCTTTGGGGTCTATTGGGTCAACCAAGGATAATTCTGTGGCCATATGATATCTATCATAACCTAGACGCATGGCCTCCCATGTACGAAGGTTTCCTTGAGCACTTCCCAAAGATTCTAATTTCTAGAACAGTTTTTGACTATACCTTTATGTAAGGTACCTTTGTGAAGTGCTGATACATGATGGAGTCCAATGTCACATTTGGTATATATTTGTATCCAAACTCACAGCATATGTGTTGTTGTATTTTGCACGACAATTGTTGTAATAAAGTTGTAGTTGTTTTCTGTACCATGTATTTGACGACTCAGAATGGGTTGGATGGAATGGACCTATTTTGGGGTTGTCACATAAATTAATAATTAATTATTCATAAATAATATTACAGAATCACAATACTGACAACCAGGCCGTTCCTAGGAAATAGTGAGCTTTCCAATAAGAATTTTTCCTTACTAGCGCACAATTAGGTGACCAAACCTCTCCTTAAAAAGAACTTTCTAGACATTGTCTATAATGCTATTTAATAATATTATTAAAATAATATGAATTATTGATCTGATAATAGAAAATAGTATGTAGTGACAATTATTAAAACAACAATAATATAAAATATCAACGTAGCAATTATTGAATCAATAAAATAAAATATTGAACAGTAATTACTGTAACAATTATTGAGTAGTGCCTTCTTACGTAAGAATCAATAATTAGTGCAATACCGTGTGCTACTGTGCAACACCGCATGTTATTGAATTTTAACCACCGAGTATTCCAACAGTTTTAACGGTAACAACTACGCCGTTATTTATAAACAACTTATACTTGTCGTTTTCTTCATCCAATCGCTTTCTGTTATGGGGCCCACAGAAGGCTGCGCCGTCGTACGAATATTCCTTGACAGTAAGAATATTTCACGACCAAACGAATATTTCCCAACAGAAATGAGTATTTTATAACCACTTGCGTATTTTGAAAATTTTATATATATCACCCTTAACTTAAAACTTTTATCAATTTAACTATTTACTAAATAGAAAAATTGAATACTTTTATTCATAAAATTCAGGGTCTTACAATTATTATTATTACTATTATTATTATTTAATTCTTAAAGATGTTTTGGAATTATTTAATAAAAGTACTCTCATATATTCCTAATAAAATTAGGAGGCTAATTAATTAAAAGATTTTAATTAATTATTCATAACAATATTGGGAGCTTAATTAATTAAAGGAGTTTAATTAATTAAAATAAAAACTAATTCCTTAATTGTTAAGGAGGGTTGCCTACATCTATAAATAAAAAGAGTCTTATTATGGGTGGAGGTTGATGCTTTCACAACAGACGTGGTTGATTTTTCTAAGAGTTGGGAGATTGCATATTTTTCTATACAGATACAAAAACTAGGGTTTTTTCAAATACCTATCTTCTTGAATATTTGTTCTTCCTTGGTGGATCACCTCTAGAGGCCAAACACTTGGGTGGCTAACGTTGATCAAAGAAAGGAATCAAACCCAGTGGATTCCATTTAAACGTGAAAAGGAATTGGAGATGAACTCGTACCTGAGGAAGCTAGTTTCTATAAGGATATTAATTTATTCTCCATCTCTTTTATATTGATTGATAATTATGCACAAAGTATGATCATGGTGATGGGTTTATATAAAAATTTTAAATTCCTTTGTTATCGTGCTTCCGCTCCTTTTATGTAATATGATTGCATAATCGCGCCATATACAAACCTAACAGTTGTATAAGAGCCTAACTTTGTGCTAATTATCGATCTTGATGATTCCATGTATGTATGATATGCGATTGGATAAGATTTTCTAGGTAAGGAATTTTTTTTTTGATTCTGGTACGCGGTGCTGCCGCGCCCTAACCCAGAAAACGTTTCTCGGGCTGCAGCGCGGCCGCTCCCAACACCAGAATTTGAAAATTTTTATTTATTTATTTTAGTTAAGATAAAAGGTTTATTTTAATTGGAATATATTTAAAAAATAAAAGTTTTATATTAACTTGGAATTAGATTTCACGTTCGTTTGAATAAAATGGGTTATTCAAAAGTTTTATATTAATTTGAAATTGGATTCCATGATCATTTGAATAAAAGAGTTTATTCAAAAGTTTTATATTAACTTGGGATTGGATTCCACGTTCATTTGAATAAAAGAGTCTATTCAAAAGTTTTATATTAACTTGGAATTGGATTCCACGTTCGTTTAAATAAAAGAGTTTATTCACATATGGAATATAATTTTATTTATCCTAGAATAAAGTAGGTTATTCACATATGGAATAGGATTCCATGTTTCCTAAAATTAAAGATGTTTAAGTTTGATAAGGAATATGATTCAACATATTTTATTTTTTCAGCAATTTTAAATTAAAATAAAGGAGTTTATTTTGTACTTGAATTGGATTCCTTATTAATTAAAATAAAGGAGTTTATTTTGATTTGGAATTTGATTAAAAATAAAAGAGTTTATTTTTATTCAAAATTGGATAAAATAAAATAAAGAAATTTATTATGATTTAATTTTGATTAAAATAAATGAGTTTATTTTTATCTCAAAATTGAATTTTTAATAAATTTTAAATTGCCCATTAAATTGATATTGATGCATATATGGAATGTATTTATTATTCATGAGATGAATGTTATTTACTGATACATATGATGATGTGTATGATAATAAATGAGATTGATTATGGACTATTGACCAATTTGATTGGATTTTATTTTAGTTGGATGCATGAATGCATGAGTTTTATTAAATAGAATTTGCGTACCTCGTCTTCTCTAATTTTTTTCTTAATATAAATTCTATCTCTCTCCTATGTACTTCCCCTTGACTACTGATCAAGGTTTTTATTTATTAAATAGTTTTGTAATAGCAATAGTTAGAATTAATTTTGAAAAATTGGAGATCAAAGAGCAAGGAGCGCTTGAAGACCCGTTTGTAATGGAGCCCGTGTTTAAATGTAATAATTATGTTTAAATTTTATTCTTGCACCCTAGGTTTGACCTTTTAGTTCACTTGGTGGCTCTAGTGAACCAAACTAGAATAAAATCCATAATCAATCCAGGTAGAATATAGTATTCTATATGGGCACGCTTACACTATATATATATATATATGTATTTTATGTATATATATATATATATGTGTGTGTGTGTGTGTGTGTGTGTGTGTGTGTGTGTGTGTGTGTGTGTGTATGTGCGCGCTAAACAAGATGAGACAAATAATAACAAACCCCTCAAAGATTTTATATTAAGTCCTAAGCGTTCAAAGATATTTGAAATATCGAACGTTGCCTTCTAGCATGATAAAAATAATAGAGTATTAATTAATTATTATAAGTTTGTTGTGCCACCACAAGGCTTATCTTAATTTTTTGAGATGTTAGTTTTATCACATTTGTAGACACTCAAAATTTTGCACTCCTATTACTAACCATGCATGAGGGCAAAATCGTCTTCCAGTGACAACCCTGGGAGTCACATCCGTTTTAACCACCAGAGATAACACCAGGAGATCCAGTTCTAGCCCCGGAGATAACCCCGAGATCTAGTTCCAACCCCGGAGATAACCCTGGGAGATCTAGTTCCAGCCCTGGAGATAACACCGGGAGGTCAAGTTCCAGCCCCGGAGATAGCCCCGGGAGATCCAATTCTAGCCTGGAGATAACCCCGGGAGATCAAGTTCCAGCCCCGAAGATAACCCCGGGAGATCAAGTTCCAGCCCTGGAGATAACACTGGGAGGTCAAGTTCCAGCCCTGGAGATAATCCCGGGAGATCCAATTCTAGCCTGGAGATAACCTCGGGAGATCAAGTTCCAGCCCCAAAGATAACCCCGGGAGATCCAGTTCCAACCCCGGAGATAACCCCGGGAGATCCAGTTTCCAATCCTGAAGATAACCCTGGGAGATCAAGTTCCAGTCTTAGAGATAGCCCCAGGAGATTCAGTCGAAGTCTCGGAGATAACCCCGGGAAATTTAGTTTCTAACCCCAGAGATAACCCCGGGATATCCAGTCCAACCCTAGAGATAACCGTAGGGGATCAAGTTCAACACCTGAAGTTAACCCCAGGAGGTCAAACCAACCTCAAAGACAACCCTGAAGACTGTCAGAGTCAACATCAGGCCAATCTCGGAGATAACCCTGAGAAAAGACCGCTACAACTGATCAAAGCCAGAGACAACCCCGGGAGGGGCAAAAATGTTATTTTTCCACCTCAACATCATTTCAACTCAAACTACATCAGAAGAAGTCCCACAAGAACCATAGCTTCAATCTCAAGTGAAAACTACATAAGACATATTAACGGATAAACTGCGAAGACTTGGAGATCTGGTCATGGACCCATGTTTCTAGATTCAGACAATGTCTAATCCTATGTCATTGTGTAGCTCTCGTCAACGACTTTTTGGAAAGGTACAACACGCCTCCATCAGATTCCCGGATTGAAAGTTATAAAGGTTTGAGTAAACAACGCATCGTCTGAGTGCACGTACTTCGAGACGACCAAACCCGCCAAGCCTGGGCAGCCGGGCAGTAGCAGGTAGACCCGCGGGTTGACCCGCGACAATCTTGGTCTATAAATAGATCCCCCATCAGCTCATTTAAAAAAAAAAGAAGAAAAGAGAGAAAACTCTATCCATTTTAGCCCTTAACCTCTTCCAGAGTGCTATAAACTTTGTGATTCTTCTTTTTAAACACTTGTATGCTCGTGTTCTACACCATACTAAAATTTAAAAGGTGGAAACCGAGTTTTCAAGCTCAAAAAGTAGTTTAAAGTCTTCTTGGCAGCCCACTATAAGATTTTTTAGATTTTTAAGCTTTATACTACTTATGTGTGTGTGTATATATATATATATATATATATATATATATATATATATATATATATATATATATATATATATATATATTTACATTTCCTGTTTGGCCTGGAGTTCACTTCGTGACCTTTTACTGCTTTTATACATATATATATTTCCATTCCAAATTCCTGCTTGGAGTCCAAATTCGTGACAGTTGATTTTCCCTATATATATAACTATATATATATATATATATATATATATATATATATATATATATATATATACACACACACACACACACACACATATATTTACTGGTTTTACATATCTGCTTTAACTTCTTTTGCAATGTAGATATTTAATATTCTAGCCTGTGAACTAGATTTATCTAAATCTAGCCATCTCTAACTTTTAACCAGTTCAAAAGTGACTAAACTGGAACCGTTGAAGCTAGAATGACTTAGATTTATTTAAATCTAGTTTTTTTTCTAGCTTTTGTACACATTTATCAATCATGTGTGCCTAGGAGCCATAAGATTGAAGATTCAACTTGTGAATATAGATCTGGTTCCCACGATGGACACTTTTTAGCTACATCCAACTTGGAAATTATCTATGGTGTCTGGACATCCGTGGATTGCTCACATGCCCATAAGGAGCCCGAAACTGCTATGTATCTTATTTTCTCGAAGATGTTTCGCTTCTCTAAAATAAAATCAATCAAGTCGAATACAGAATAAAATGGAAGAATCAAAGGCCTCAATTACTATTGAACATAAGGGTTTGAAAACCTATTTTCCAAAGCATCACTGCTATATCTTGCTAAAATTGAACTTTTATACAAATCAAACCCATTGTATATAGGTGCAAACGAGGCATAGCACTACTTCTAGATAATTGTACATAGGCCCAATAAACACACACACACACATGCAGATAATTAAGGAAATTAAATAGTTGCGATAACCGTATTTTCATGGAAGTCGGGGGCTGCCTAACATCTCCCCCCCGCTTAATCAAGCCCCCGAACTCTATGAATCTCGGTTTCCAAGGCCTGTTAAACAGAGTCCAACCATTGGGCCTTTGTGTAAACCTTTTCAAAATCAGTTGAGTTGGCAGAACCATTTCAAATCTACCAACTGGCGACTCTAATTTTTAAATCGTCGACATTTACATGTCTGGCCTTTTTTAAACTCACCTTTTTAAACAAAACTCAACTAATAAAGAACACAAAAGGGCAAGAACAGAGAAAGGGGTACAATTTTCCCGACGTCGACATGTGGCTACTCTACTAGGGACAGTAGAGGGCTTAATCTGCTGTTCAACCTTTTTAAAACCATTTTTTTATTTGCTCGTGTGTGAATGCTGCATTTACATTGAATGGATGTGTACGAATGCTTTATTTACTGAACTTTAGTGCCTCTTACAATATCTGCTTATGATATTAGTGCTTCACACAATGTCATTATTTCATACGGTGAAACACGATGTATGTGAATGTATGTTGTGTGATTCCTCCACCAAGAGACAAACTCGTCGGTGTTTGATTACTAGACTCAAGGCAGACTAATCCCGCGAGGCTCAAGAAAGGCACCACCCAAATTCGCTCCAATTGAAAGATCAGATTAACTTCCCATCCAGAAAATTGTATTGATCTAGGGACCTTCATGTCGAGAAGCCGCAATAGTAGCCTAAGATATGTCAGCCTTTGATAAACCAAACGTGAAGGGAAGTCTCTTCATGCCTTCCCCTTTCAATTCCATGTAAATCTCAATGTAATGGAAAATATAAAGGAAGATGTAAACATTCCTTCATTTCCCTATCAAGACCTGTTATGCTATCCTGTCATCAAAACAACTGACATTTGTTTTGCAGGAGAACATTAAAACACTCCTAAAATAGACACATTGCATAGCATACAACCTCTTCATGTTTATCCAGACTAAACTATATAGACTTTTTACAGGGAAACTATTGGTCACGTTCCCGTTCAAAGTCCAAAAAGTCACTAAGCCCACTTCCAAACATGGATATAAGTGCCCAACTTGAACTTACGCCTGTTTCCCTAGTGGAGTTTGAGGGACTAAGGAATCAGATAGCAGAATTGGTTGTCTTTCTGAAAGAACTAAACAAACAAACTTAGGGTCCACAAATACCCATTCAAACAGAATCCTCTCCATTGGGAGGAATCTAGGGTACTGACAAAGAAGTCCAGATACCTGAGTCTCAGACTGAAAAATCCAACAAAACCACTGAAATCACCCATCTTAAAGAAGATCAAGACACTAGTTGAATATGGAATCAAAACCCTAATTTTGGATTTTGAATAAGGAATGAGAATAATAATATAATATTAATTATATTTCAGTGCTATAATTATGTACTGTATGTGTATATTGATAATGGTTGATCAATTATTGTGTGGCATGATTAAACCTTAGGGTTAAACTGATAAACCCTAATTTAAAATTTAAATAGGATATTAAGATTTGTTAAGCAATGTTTTTATATGATTAATAACAAGTGTTGTAGATTTTAATACTAATTAGGGAAACCCTAATTGCTAAGTGATTAATCCTAATTGCTAATTTAGCAAGCTTTAAGTTAATTTGTAAATCTTAAACTTTATTTCTAAGTTCTAAGTAATTAGGAAACCTAAGGTAATTAGGAAACCCTAATTTCTATTTTTAGAAAGTTTAATTTCTATTTCAAGCTATAATTAGAAAGCCTAGAAAAATGAAATTATAAAACCATAGGGTTAAAACCTAAAGGTTAGGACAAATGACAAGGTAGACATTAAATTTAGAAGCCAATTGACCAAAATACCCTTCTTACATTATTTATCAGATGACTTGCAAATCTTGCCATATAATGTTGTTGGTGACCAAATTAGATTTCCCATGTGACTAAAAACAATATATATCAGCCATAAACATCAGACAACTTCATTTCAACATATTATATATGTTTTTGTGTTTATATATGTTGTATGTAGTGTAAATAAGTGATCTGGGTTGGTATATTATAGATCTATACATCTAGATGCATGAAATAGAAGATTTCAAAAATCTGGAAAATTTTAAAAAGTTGTCTGATAGTCAAATGTCAGACCTCATAGATTTGTGTTTGTTAGTTATTTTAATGTTTTAAAGGATTGAACTTGTAGTATGTTATGAGGACTTTGTTTTAGAACTTGAATCAGGGTCAGATCGGGTATAGATTGCAAGTTATGGAAGGTCAAACTGCGTTGACTGACCATGACTGTCTGTTTCTGGATAACCCAGAACTTACCCAGAAACGTCTGACACTAAGTTCATCATGAGCCCAGATTTTTCTTGTGTTATGTGATTTGTTTTTGTTGTTGTATCCATGTTATAATATGTTATATGAACTACAAAGCCATGGCTTTAGATCACCTAAATGATAAACAGAAAAAAAGTAGTGGTTGATCAAAGTGGGCCGGACAATCATGAAATCTATTTTCTAAGTAACCCAGAAAACTGATGAACATGACTTCTGACAGGGTTTGACCGACATGGATCTTAAGATTGTGTTGTTGTTAGACTGATTTTATGTGACAGAACTGTTCCTTTACATGTGTACTGCAATCTGGAACCTTAAGATCACCAAAACATTACAATGATAGCAAGTTGTAGAAGCCCAAAATAGGTTACTCGAACTGTTCTTCATTTCTGGGTAACCCAGAAAATGAAGAATAACTCTGACAGCTAGTTTAGGCTTTTAGATCTTGCATCTAGGGTATGTTAAGACCTTGTTTATTGTTGGATCATGTAGTGTTGCATTAGTATTACAAGATTTAATCCTTAGCTTGTCCAGAAACATCATCAGTTAAGAATTATGGTTGGTCAAACATAGCCCCTCGAAACTGCATATGAATGTTCTTGAAGCTCAAGAACACCTTAGGCGACACTTTCTGTTGCTAAAGGCTATAGCGACAGATTTAATAATTTTAATTAATTAAATTTTCAAAAATCAATTAAAAATAGAAAATAATTTCTGAAAATTCCAAAATTAGTTTTTAAAATTATTTTAATTTATAAAAATAAACTTTTAATAATTTGACATATTTTTCATAAATATTATTATTTATTTGACTAATAATGATATTAAATTTATTTAATTAATGTATTAAATAAATTGAATAAAAATGATTTTATTATATTAAAAATTATTTTAAATGATAATAAAGTGTTTAAAAATATTTGAAGTTATAAAATGTAACTTTAAATATTTTAAGGTAAATTTCATTAATTATTTAATATTAATGATATTAGATTTATTTAATAATTATATTAAATAAATTAGTTAAAAATAATTTTAATATTATAAAAATCATTTTAAATAAAAATAAAGTGTTTAAAAATATTTTAAGTTATAAAACCAAACTTTTAATATTTTAAGGAAAATTTCATTAATAATTTAATATTAATGATATTAAATTTATTTAATAATAATATTAAGTAAATAGTTTAACAATGATTTTATTGATTTATAAATCATTTAAAAAGGATATAAATAATTTAAAAATATTTTAAGTAATAATAAATAACTTTTAATATTTTGGTTAATAATACATTAATATTTAAATATTAATAGTAATTACTTAAAAATAATTTTAAACATTTTCAAAATAATTTAAGGGTAATATTAATAACTTTAATATTAATAGAGTTTTAGACTCGATAATTACCCGAAAAAGCCATCGGTTCACCGAAACGTTTCAGAAATTGATCCGGACTTAGATAGTTTAACTTGATAGGTGATTGTTTATGTTCTTATAACAGATATAAGTGTGTGACAATGTGTTTAAGTTATGTGTTGACTGAAAATAGCAGTACAAAGTGTTATGATATATTATTCTAATCGACAGAATGATCTTATTAATGATAGGTCGTTGTATTAAAGATAGAACTAAGTCGTGTAACAGTAAGCCGCAGACTAGACAAGTATCTTTATCCTTGCATTTTGTAAGACCCCAACTTTTATGAATAAAGATTAATTTTTCTTGAAATATATTTTTGAATATTATGGTGTGGATTTGATATAAGGTTATAGTTATGGGTAATATTTACAGAATTTGTAAAGTAAGCAAGTTGTTATAAAATATTCGATTGGTCGAGGAATATTCGTTTTAATAGGAAATATTCGTACAACGACACGATCATTGGTGGACCCGATAACGGAAGTATTGTCGTAGTTAGAAAATGATAGAAATATTTTTTTATAAAAATAACAGCGAAAGTTTTACCATTAAACTATTGAACTGCCCGGTAAGAAAAGTACAGTAATACGCGTGGTTGCATAGTAGCACACGATATTGATTATTGATGCTTACGTGAGAAGTCACTCAGCTATACTCAATTATTGCTGCATAATATCTCTCATATTATTGATTCAATTATTGTCAAAGTATCATCTGCATAATATTTTATATTATTAAATCAATAATTGAGACGACAAAGTTATCCATATTATTATTTGCAATATTGACGATGTCTAGAAAGTTCTATCGAGGAAAGGGATTTGGTCACCTAATTGCGCACCAATAGGTTGAAATCCTTATCGGAAAGCCCCCTCTTTTTCTGGGAATGATCTGGTTGTTAAATATTGTGAGTTATAATATTAATAATGAATAAGTTCGTGTTAATTAAAAATGATATTGATATATCCATTGTGTTGGGATTATTAGTGTTAGTGGAAATCGATATTTATTTTGATAATAATTGATTTCTGGAGGTTATATTGACCAATCGGGTAATTAATCGGATTAATGAGCAATTAATTGCTATTAGTTCACATGCATATAACTATTTGTTCACATGAATGGAACTATTGATTCACATGCATGTACTATTAGGGGAGGTGGTGCAAGTTTGATAATACTTGTATGACTAAATTAAAAATGAAAGAAAAGATGAAGGTACTATACAATAATAATTCGAGCCCCAAAACGTGCAATTGTCAAAACTATGTTTTCCTATAAATAGAAGCTCATTCTTCTTTCATTCTCACCAATTCACTAAGACTCACAAGCGCAATTATAGAGAGAGAAGCTATAGAGAGAAGCTATAGAGAGAAAGAAGAAGAGTAGTCTGCTACTTCACTATTCCAGTATCCAGTCTTCTTCAAAGGAAATGAGAACGTAGCTGGGACTATGCGGGGAATGGAGTGACGGTACCAGATGGTGGTTGTAGTAGTCCTCACTATTTTATAAAATAGTGTGATAATAATTGTAATGAGGACTCAATTTGAGTTTGAATACTGTCTACTAGAGAATATTCGTGTAGAAACTCTCAGCTCATGTTGTATAATTAAATTTATATTTGTATTTTGTACCATGTATTTGGCGACTTAGAATGGGTGATCTATACCTATTATGGGGGCGTCACAGTTGGTATCCAAGCTTAGGGATATGATCCCTGTAACAACCCGAAAATTCGGATAATTCAGAATTTAAGTTTAAAGAAGTAGTTATTAATAAAATAAATTTTTATTAATAATATTATTTGCTATGTATTTATAAATCGTTCTATAACCTAGGATGATTGGAATACGGGAGGATTCTGGCTACAAGCTAGACTGAACAAGTAAGAATTTTCAAGACGAAAATAAAAAAATTTTGCGAACAAAATATTTTCGGGGAAAAAGACGAAATATGCACTATTCACCCGACGAAACCTAAGGGTTAGGGTTTGAATAACCTAAGCCTTTTTGAGAGTTCGGTATGTCGAAATGATACTCCGTCGAAAGATTTGACGATAATATATCGTAAAAAGTTAAGTAAGCCGATAAAAGTTTTTCTCAAAAAAAGTGCAGAAATCAGACGAAATAAAAATGACGAAAAGTATTGTTATGTACTTTTCATTCGTTTAACTACGTTAGGGGAACAAGTGAAGGAAAACGCTTGACATAGCTTAATGAGAATATGAAGTAAAAGATGTTAGTAATGATTTAATATGGTTGAAATCATGAGAAAAAGAAGAAATAAGAATTAGAAGTTTAGTAAATAAATTTCTTAAGGAAGTGTAAGATTCGTAATGAATTTGAACGATCCAAATGAATCATATGAACGATTCGGTGAAATAAGTAAGGAATGATATTTTATAACATCGAATTCCAAGCAAAAGTGAAATCGTAATCAAACTATCGATTAAAAATGAAGAACGATCGAAGAACACGAAGAACATGACGAACGTTGTTGATGGACAAATTTAAAACCATCATAGTATAATTTATTATTGATGGACAAGTTTAAAACCATTGGGTATAAGTTAGATGCTTTTTGCTTGGTTAGGAACAGTAGAAGCGTTCATGAAGAATGGATTAAAACTGAGCTATAACGAAGTTATGGCTAAAATTTTGTAAAAGACGAACGAGAATTAGAAAGTATGTAAATGAACCCGAAGGTGTAGGGTTTCATAAGAAAGTAAGAGAATGTAGAAAATGTGAGTCGTGGACTTAAGAACGAACGAGTTCTGAGTTCGGATGACCGAATTACGGACGAACAAACGAAGAACGTTAAAAACATAAAAATGAACGAAAGGTGAAGATCAAGCTAATCGAATGGTACGTTAACAGATTCAGAACGAAGTTCTGTCCAAGGGGTATTGAAGTACGTAAGATAAGGAAGAGAATGACTTTATAATGACCTCATTCCGAGTTATAACAAATAAGTTATGAGATTAGGAAGGAAGCGTCTCAAACAATTTTCAACACTTAGAAAAATTTTCTGAGTTTAGGGCTTGGCGCCGCGGCGCCAATCATGCCTTGTTGGGCGGTGCCACAGCTCCAGCTCGGGGGAGAAAGCACTACAGAGTGGCGCTGCAGCTTAAGGAAAAGGAAGGGGCCTGGCGCCGCGGCGCCAGTGCAAAGTAAGGCACAGTAATGAGCTTTTAATTACTCAATTACTGCGGGGAAGTGTAAGGGAAGATAAAGAACATAATGTTTAATTAATGTAACACTTAATCAAGTGAATTAAACCTTAAATGAAGGTTGAATAGAAAGATTAAACGAGATTAAAAGACAAAGAATGTAAATACGGGATACAGAACCGATATCCAACGACCGTGGTCGCAATAAAACGAACGTGGGGGATTGCTATGATTATGATTTCTTAAACGTTGAGTGACGAGGGTAATGAATAACATTTCGATGTTATGTTGTAGTAATGAGAGATAAGTGTAAAGCGTATAGACGCTGTGAACGCAACGCTGTTGCGATAAATGATCGGTCTTAGCATATAACGAACGGTATGGCTTTGACATTAAGAAAGAATAATGAACATGGGGTTCATGGGATGGATAACGATTGAAAGCGATTAAAACCTTGAGTAAAGGTTGAATGAGAGATTAAGAGACGAGCAACGTGAACGTTGGATACGTAAACAATCATCGTGAATCGTATTCCCTGGTTGTATGACTTAGACGTTGATGAAAGTATTAAGTAAGATATGAATTATCTAGAAAGCCGTAATGGACGGTAATAAGATTAATGAAAGCCGAATGTGAGTCGGATAAGAATGAATTCTGAGGTATGGCATTTAGTTGCCAGAAAGCCATAAGGAATAAGAAATTAACTTAACGAACATTACAGTTTAATAGTTCGGATAAGTTAGATGAATTTAGTTGGTAGTATAATCGTAACATTTGATGGTTGACATATGGGAGCTGGGCTAAACAATTCCTTTAGAGAGCGAAGGTATATACGAAACTAACAACCGATCTAACTCACTGTGATGGTAGTGTAGATGAGACGATAACTTGTTTATTGGTTGTTTGTGGGAAATCACTCAGAGTTCCATATGGACTACTAGCAGAGAAGCGATGTGTGATGAGCCCTGTAGAAGTTATAAGAAGAAGATAAGAATGTAAATCACCAAAGATGATGAATGTTTTTAGTAAGACATCTCCGTATGTCATGAAGCCGTAAACTGGTAATGAAAGTTGGTCGCG
Source organism: Panax notoginseng (assembly GCA_016801055.1). Classification (NCBI taxonomy): domain Eukaryota; kingdom Viridiplantae; phylum Streptophyta; class Magnoliopsida; order Apiales; family Araliaceae; genus Panax; species Panax notoginseng. The sequence continues at coordinate 53,686,474 of CM029019.1, read as the reverse complement.
TAAACTTAGGTTGGAAGAACGCGAGCCCTAAGAAGTAAAGTTATGTAAACCAATGCGTAAGTCAAATATATGACTAATTGGTGTATGTGTTTTATAGGGATTGGAATGAGCAGTTCAGCGTAAGCTGTAGCTGCGCGTAAGGCAAGTTTCCTAACTTCATTCATATTCTAAATGAATGCTAGTTTCTAAAACTTCTCAGATGTTGAACTTAAGAAGTTCCATCTATATGCGAATGTGCGATATTTGTACAAGGTGGTAGAACGTATGAGGCCTTATACCACAATTTGAACACTTCGGTGTTTCTATGAGATGAACTGTTCTGTTATTGAATTGTTCAATATTAGAATGTTCTGTTTATACATGAACCGTTATTGTTAAGTCTGTGCTAATTATTCTAGCCAGACAGGATGAGTATGAAAAAGGTAGAAGAAGGAAAGTATTTCAAAGTGATTGTGATTAATGTTTTAAAATGATAGGAATCAGAAATATTCCTATTATTCAAGCTGCTTCATAACCTTTGTTCGGTTATCAAAGTTCTAAAGGAATGTTTAAAATTCTTGAAGTTGTTTGTTCAACTATTATGACTTGCTGGGCAATTGAATGCTCACACTTGCTTTAAATCAAAAATATTTTCAGCGAACGATGTTAGAAGAACTTAAGGATCCAGTAAAGATCAAGCTAACCAGTACCCTGATGAAGTGCCATTCAGTATGTGAATGAGCGTAATGATCAAGTGAAGACTTGTAATGTAGAAAGATGAAATGGAACTGTAGATTAGTTTAATGAACGGTTATGTATCCTTGGTAGCGGATAAAAGTCACTCTTGTAAGATGTAAAGAATAATGTAATTATCATTATTTGTAATGAACGAGGTTATAAGGTATAAGAGTCTGGGAATTAAGAATGTATGTTGTTATATTTCAGTATATAATGATGAATGTTGGAAGAATGATGTAATCATGACGTACGGAATCCAGGTGTGAAGTTAGACCGGATTTTTGGGCGTTACAAGTTGGTATCAGAGCTGATAGGTTATAAAACTTAGGTATGAGTACCTAAGACTATAATCGTAGAGAGAAGGATAAGAAGATCACCACGTGATCATAGTAAATCGTAGTAACAGATGAGCTGTTAAACAAGAATGATTTATAGCTAATGCTATAAATGAATGGTACTATGAAGTAGTACGGGAAGAAGAACTCAGATTGAGTTGAGAAGGATATCATACGAATTAAAGAAGATTCGTATTAAGTAAAGAGAAATTTAGAAGTTATAAAATTTTAATTGAGGACTCATGGTATAGCTGAGTTATATAAACCTTTGTTATGGGCAGAGGTTTATGCTTTGGGGTAACAACCACTCAGTTTATTACAGTGATAATCATTGGAATTAGTCACGCTATCAATATGTATAAGACGAGAAGGTGAATCTTTTCTCATGTATATGCTTGATAGGTAGAGAATGATAAGTTAGGTGCGAGTTCTTAAAACTCATACTTATAAAAAGTTTGTGACTCATGGTTATATGCTATGTTTCTGAGCCCTAAGCATATGGATCGTCCTTGATTTGTTCTTGGATTACATATTGAGAAGATAAGTTCTTAAACACATATGGTTGTGAAAAGTTCCTAAACACATAAAGTGTGGTAAGTTGATGGACTATACTAAGGTATAGGAATGTTTAGACTGAAAGTAAGTATTTTTAGTAGACTTAGCATTGAAGGTTCTAGAGAAGATTAAGTATTGTCGTAAGTAAGACAATGAAGGAAGTTGGAGAAATAGGATATTCCAAGTCATCTAGCTATGCTAGATTTTGAAGTTTATTGAAATCATGCTTAAGTGTGCGCGTTTTGGAAAATGAAAGAATTGGTTCAACTTTTGAAACCAATGGATTTTAAAAGAACTATTCTTGGTATGTCTATGCTAATTGTTTCGGCTAGACAAAAATTGATTAGAAATATCAAAATGAATTTTATATCATCAGTGCATTTGATGCAAGGATGGTAAAAGGATGGAGTTATTAATGCAATTGAACCTAGTGTTGGATGTGATCTTAGGATCAACAACCTGCTATGGTATGATGTAAACGCTTTGATGTATTACGAAAAGAATTTAAAGATGTAGTCGATGTCAATTGATTTGACTAGACGAATGTTTCAAGTTGATGTCCAATTGATTGGTATGGTCTAAGATAAATAATCTGGCTAAGACGAATGGTATGTCATGTTTAAAAGAAAATTGAGCTTTCTTTGAGAAGTTGTGCCAAACCAAATTATTTTCATACGGAATCTAATAATTAAGTCTGAGGTGAACACACCCCGGAATGGGGTTATACAATGGGTTGATCGCCTACGTATGAAAGAGGTAGTTTACTTTCTTGGTGATTGTAAACTGACCATGGAGGATAGGTTACGGCGTCATGCTGTTAAACCTAGTAAGAGTTCATGGTCAATTTGACCGCCCCCTCAGAAAAAGTATGAAATATTTTAAAGAAATTCTTATGTTCCTTGTTGTTCATTCTACTTCATAATTCTTGATAAGTTATGAAGGTGAGAGATTGTTTGAAAGATAAGAACTTCTTTGAAGAGAAGTTGAGAAGAAGGGTAAGCTAAAATTTCGAGGACAAAATTCTGTGAAGAAGGGGTGAATTTGAGGACACGGGTAAGGGTGTTGTTTTAAGAAATTCCGAGGACGAAATTTTTATAAGGGGGAAATAGTGTAACAACCCTAAAATTCGGATTGTTCAGAATTTAAGTTTAAAGAATTAGTTATTAATAAAATGAATTTTTATTAATACTATTATGTGCTATGTGTTTATAAATCGTTCTATAACCTAGGATGATTAGAATACGGGAGGATTCTGGCTATGAGTTAGACTACGAGTAAGAATTTTCAAGACGAAAATAAAAATTTTCCGCGAACAAAATATTTTTGGAGAAAAAGACGAAATAAACACTATTCACCCGACGAAACTTAAGGGTTAGGGTTTGAATAACCTAAGCCTTTTCGAGAGTTCGGTATGTCGAAATGACATTCCGTCGAAAGATTTGACAATAATATATTGTGAAAAGTTAAGTAAGCCGATAAAAGTTTTTCTCAAAAAACGTGCAGAAATCGGACGTAATAAAAATGATGAAAAGTACTGTTATATACTTTTCATTTGTTTAACTACGTTAGGGGAAAATGCTTGACACCAAAAAGTATTTTTTAGTTTTTCGGAGATTCGAAGAATACGTAAAAGTTAGACTGTAGAGGAAAGACGAAATATTCAAAAATATTTGGATTCTGAAAATTACTGTTTTTAAAATTGTCGGACAAAACCCGATAGACGAAACCACGAAACTTCCAAGGGAAGCTACGTGAATAGTAAGGAGGTGGAGTAGTAAGGAGGTGTGAATAGTAATCGGAGGGGCAAAATGACTAATTTACCCCTAGCTTGGAAAATTTATAAATAGGAAGCTTAATTTTATTTGTTTAGGATTTTGAAAATCCTACAACATTTGAGAGAGAGAGTTTTCAGATGAGGAAGAAGAGGAAAAGGAGGAGGAAAAGCTTGCGCATGAGCATACTTTGTCCGACGGAAGGAGATTAAAGAAGAAAGGTATCGAAAACTGAACTTCTGAATTAATTTTCTTTTAGTTTTATATGTTTAAAACATAGCTTAATGAGAATATGAAGTAAAAGATGTTAGTAATGATTTAATATGGTTTAAATCATGAGAAAAAGAAGAAATAAGAATTAGAAGTTTAGTAAATAAATTTCTTAAGGAAATGTAAGATTCGTAATAAATTTGAACGATCCGAATGAATCATATGAACGATTCGATGAAATAAGTAAGGAATGGTGTTTTATAACATCGAATTCCAAGAAAAAGAGAAATCGTAATCAAAATATCGATTAAAAATAAAGAACGATCGAAGAACACACGAAGAACACGAAGAACGTTGTTGATGGACAAATTTAAAACGATCGTAGTATAATTTATTATTGATGGACAAGTTTAAAACCATCGCGTATAAGTTAGATGCTTATTGCTTGGTTAGGAATGGTAGAAATATTCTTGAAGAACAGATTAAAACTGAGCTTGTAAAAGACGAACGAGAATTTGTGTAAATGAACCCGAAGGTGTAGGGTTTCATAAGAAAGTAAGAGAATGTAAAAAACATGAGTCATGGACTCAAGAACGAATGAGTTTTGAGCTCGGATGACCGAATTATGGACGAACGAACGAAGAACGTTAAAAACATAAAAATGAACGAAGGGTGAAGATCAAGCCAATCGAATGGCACGTTTACGGATTCAGATCGAAGTTCTGTCCGAGGGGTATTGAAGTACGTAAGATAAGGAAGAGAATGACTTTGGAACAACCTCGTTGTAAGAACCCAAGAATTTGGATATTTATAAAATCTTAAAATATATAATTAAGGTTAAATAATAAAGGTTTTTGTGTATTAATCACAAATCTAATTAGGGATAAGCCTATTGATTAATTAGAAATCCTAATTTGTAAATTAGAAACCCTATTATACAATTATGGACTTAATTGCTAAATTAGCAATTTTAATTAGGAAATGCTAATCCTAATTAGCAAGTTTGAGCTTATGATTGTGAAATTTTAATATAATTAGAGAATCCTAACTATAATTTAGAAATAATAATATTCTATTTTGAAAACCTAATTTTGGAAATCCTAGAAAATTAAATTTTTAGAACCTTGGTTTTAACCCTAAGGGTTAAACCCTAACGGTTGCATCAAAAGACCAACTTGTGATTAAATTGGTTAGCAAAAAGACCTAAGTGCCCTTTTTGTATTCTTTAATTGGTTAGTGTGTGAATCTTGCCATATAATAGAGTTGGTGACCAACTTAAGATATCCCATGTGCCTATATCTCACAAATATCAGATTTCTTTGCCACTTGCATCATTGGTGACCATAGATTCAAAAGATCAAAGATTAAAAGTAAGAAATATCTTACTTTAGTTTATCATTTTTCCAAGCCCATTCTCTCTCTTCATTTTCGGGACTTAGAGTGAGAGAGAGAGAGAGAGAGAGAGAGTGAGAATCAAAGCTAAGATAGCCTATTAGCCTTCCATAAATAGATTCAAAGATCAAAATCAAGGATCAAAGCTTAAAATGTATAAAAACCCTAATCTCCAAAGTCATATGATCTCATGTTAGATGTTAAGTTTTTATGTAAAAACATGTAGTATGTAATGTAAATAAGTGATCTGGGTTGTTGGATCATGGATCCATAACATCTAGATGCACAATTTTGAAGTTTTTAGAAATTTGGAAAAAGTTGGAAAAGTGGCCTGACAGCCATATGTCAGGGCCTCTGGATTCTTCTGTGTTAATGATTTATGGTGTTTGAAGTTTTATATGTGTAGTATGCCATGTGGGCTTTAATCTGGAACTGGAATCAAGGTCATATCATGTCTAGATTTCATGTTATAAGCGGTCAAACATCGTTGACCGGTCAGAAAAACGGAGTTTCTGGGTAACCTAGAAACCGAGATTTCGTTTGACAAGGTATTCTGAGCCTCAGATCTTGGATGTGTTTGATATTTTGGCCACGTTATTTTTTTAATGTTGTTGTCTGACATGTAGGCTTCATGATCATGCCTTTATATCACTTATATCCATAACAGAATCATAGATAATTGTGGTCAAACAACCGTTGACCAACTGGCCGGATGAAGATTCTGGGTAACCCAGAAATCTTCATAGGCATTTCCTGACTAGTACTTTGACCGACCATGATCCCTTAGATTTGTTGTTTTTAAACTAGTTTGATGTTATATTATTGTACATTGACATCTCTACTATAGATGTGAACATTCATATCACACAAATCAAGCTCAGGTTGCATGTTACAAGGATCCAAAGTAGCACCTTCATGCTGTTCTTCATTTCTGGAAAACCCAGAAATGAAGAACAGCCTCTGACATGATTTTTGGTGGCCAAGATCTCTCTGATGTGTAGTGTTTTGGCTCTGAAATTTGTGTGAGGTTGTAATATTACATAAATACTATAACCTTAGCATCATTACAAGACCAGATAGTATCAAGATCCATAAATTAGATCCGGTCAAACGTGGCACCTTGTCCACTGGCATGAGTTTTTGGGTTTGATGATGAATAGGTCAAGAATACCTATAGCGACAGTTTCGTCACTATAGGGCCCTTTAGCGACATTTAATTTCAGAAATTAATTATTTTTATTAAATAATTAGTATTAAATGGTTTTTAATTATTAAAAATTCATAATAAATTACCAAAAATTATTTTTAAAGTCCAAAAATGGGTTTTTATTATTTAGAATATATTTCATAAATATTTAATATTTTTAAAATATTAAGGGTATTTAATTTACTTAATTATAATATTAAATAAATTATTTAAAAATGATTTTAATACATGAAAAATCATATTATGGTATAAGAAAAATTTTTGGAGTTATTTTTAATGACTTTTAATATTTTGTGATAAATTTCATGAATTAATTAATATTATTGATAATTAATTTATTTAATAAATATATTAAATAAATTATAAAAAAATAGAATTAATGATTTAAAAATCATTTAAGTATTATAAAAATATTTTAAGTTATAAAATATAACTTTTGATATTTTGTCATGAAAATATTAATATTTTAATATTAGTAGCAATTATCGGACAATGAATTTAAAGGTTTAAAAATCATATAAATATTATTTTAAGGTATTAAAAATACTTTGATATATTATAACTATATTATAATATTATATTAAGATTTTCATTAATATTTAATATTAAATAAATATTAATGATAAGAGAATTAAGTTGTATTTAATTCTTATAAATACAATTTTAATGATTGAAAAATCATGATAAATGATAATAATTATTTAAAAATTATTACGCGTTTATGAAAAATATTTTGGCTGATAATAAAATTATCTAAGATAATTGTTAAGTGTTTAGGCATAGTTTAATTGAACTTAAACTCAATAATTATCCGACTAGACCGTCGGGATGTCAGATTGTACCGAACTCGACTCAGACTGTAAAAGTTTGACTTGAGGTAGGTCGTATGTGCTGTATAGACTGATATGGTTATGTGTTAATGTGTCTAGGTTATTTTAAATATTGTGATGATATTATTCTAATTTGTAGATCGATGTTATTTATATTAGGTTTTCAGTCAAAGCTTATTAAAATGCGTAACGATAAACATCGGTACATACAAGTTTTTCTTAATTCAACTTTGAGTTGTTTATTCAAATATACTTATGGTTAATCATTTCTGATTGTCATGTCTAAGAATTATTAAATCGCACTTTGTGCATACTACATGTATTCATCAGGTATAAAAGGCTGATCACCTTCATTACCATTCGGTCCAGATATATATATGTTCATGTTCAGTGTTCGTTCAGCTATGTAAAATTTGTTCATGCTAGTTCGCAATTATATTGTAGAACTGTAACCAGCTTTTGTTTAATTCTTTCAATCATGATATATCCTTAATTTATTGAACTTAAACTTGCAGGGCAAACTTATTGGTCACCCTTGGTATATCATGATAAACATTGCAGATAAGGCAAATACATTCGGATATAGGAAAGGATAAAGTAAAGTTTAGCTTAGGATAATATGTTCAGCTAAATTGTACAAGTAATGTATAATAATAACGTTATATGTTAGATAGTTTATGAATTGTGTCTAAGTTAAGGTTACTCGACCAAGGGGAATAGTGTGTAACTGTAATGTATAAACAATTTATGTTTATAACTTCTGCAATAGTTATAAAAATGATTGTACTAGATCCGTGGTGATTTGGGACCCAGATTTGGCGCTATCACACTCGTTCCGAGTTATAATGAATAAGTTATGGGATTAGGAAGGAAGCGTCTCAAATAATTTCCAATACTTAGAAAAAAAATTTGAGTTTAGGGCTTGGCGCTGCATCGCCAATCATGCCTTGTTGGGCGGCACCGCAGTGCCGACTCAGGGGAGAAGGCACTGCAGAGTGGCGATGCAGCGTGAGGAAAAGGAAGGGGCCCGACACTGGTGCAGAGCAAGGCACAATAATAAGCTTTTAACTGGTCAATTACTGCGGAGAAGTGTAAGGGAAGATAAAGAACATAATGTTCAATTAATGTAACACTTAATCAAGTGAATTAAACCTTAAATGAAGGTTGAATGGAAATATTAAATGAGATTAAAAGATAAAGAATGTAAATACGGGTTACAGAACCGATATCGAGTGACCATGGTCGCGATAGAACGAACGTGGGGGATTGCTATGATTGTGATTCCTTAGACATTGAGTGACGAGGGTAATGAATAACATTTCGATGTTATGTTGTAGTAATGAGAGATAAGTGTAAAGTGTATAGACGCTGTGAACGCAACGCTGTTGCGATAAACGATCGGTCTTAGCATACAATGAACGGTATGGCTTCGACATTAAGAAAGAATAATGAACACGGGGTTCATGGGATGGATAACAATTGAAAGAGATTAAATCCTTGAGTAAAGGTTGAATGAGAGATTAAGAGACGAACAACGTGAACGTTGGATATGTAAACGATCATCTTGAATCGTATTCACGTCGGCCTACAGTTCTAAGTATACCCTGGTTGTATGACTTAGGCATTAATGAAAGTATTAAGTAAGATATAAATTATCAAGAAAGCCGTAATGGACGGTAATAAGATTAATGAAAGCCGAATGTGAGTCGGATAAGAATGAATTCTGAGGTATGGCATTTAGTTGCCAGAAAGCCATAAGGAATAAGAAATTAACTTAAAGAACATTACAGTTTAATAGTTCGTATAAGTTAGATGAATTTAGGTGGTAGTATAATTGTAACCTTTGATGGTTGACATATGGGAGCTGGGCTAAAAAATTCTTTCAGAGAGCTAAGGTATATACGAAACTGGCAACCGATCTAACTCACTGTAATGGCATTGTAGATGAGACGGAAACTTGTTTGTTGGTTGTTTGTTGGAAACCACTAAGAGTACCATATGGACTACTAGCAGAGAAGCGATGTGTGCTGAGTCCTATAGAAGTTATAAGAAGAAGATATGAAAGCAAATCATCAAAGATGATGAATGTTTTGAGTAAGACATCTCTGTATTTCATGAAGCCGTAAACCGGTAATGAAAGTTGGTCGCGTAAACTTAGATTGCAAGAACGCGAACTCTAAGAAGTAAAGTTATGTATACCAATGCGAAAGTCAAATATATGACTAATTGGTGTATGTGTTTTATAGGGATTAGAATGAGCAGTTCAGTGTAACCTGTAGCTGTGCGTAAGGCAAGTTTCCTAACTTCATTAATATTCTAAATGAATGCTAGTTTCTAAAATTTCTTAGATGTTAAACTTGAGAAGTTCCGTCTATGTGCGAATGTGCGATATTTGTACAAGGTGGTAGAACGTATGAGGCCTTGTACCACAATTTGAACACTTTGGTGTTTCTATGAGATGAACTGTTCTGTTATTAAATTGTTCAATATTAAAATGTTTTGTTTATACATGAACCGTTATTGTTAAGTCTGTGCTAATGATTCTAGCCAGACAGGATGAGTATGAAAAAGGTAGAAGAAGGAAAGTATTTCAAAGTGAATGTGATTAATATTTTAAAATGATAGGAATCAGAATTATTCCTATTATTCAAGCTGCTTCATAACCTTTGTTCGGTTATCGAAGTTCTAAAGGAATGTTTAAAATTCTTAAAGTTGTTTGTTCAACTGTTATGACTTGCTGGGCAATTGAATGCTCACACTTGCTTTAAATCAAAAACATTTTCAGCGAACGATGTTAGAAGAACTTAACGATCCCGTAAAGATTAAGTTGACCGGTATCTAGATAAAGTGCCATTCAGTATGTGAATGAGCGTAAAGATTAAGTGAAGACTTGTAATGTAGAAAGATGAAATGGAACTGTAGATTAGTTTAATGAACGGTTATGTATCCTTGGTAGCGGATAAAAGTCACTCTTATAAGATATAATGAATAATGTAATTATCATTATTTGTAATGAACGAGGTTATAAGGTATTAGAGTCTGGGTTCCCAAGAATGTATGTTGTTATGTTTCAGTATATAATGATGTATGTTGGAAGAATGATGCACTCGTGGCGTACGGAATCCGGGAGTGAAGTAAGACCGAATTTCGGGGCATTACAAACCCTAGCTAAGATGTGAGACTAGATCTAGGAGGGGAGAGTCGGGTAATTCCTTTGCTAGTATAACCTACCTAAGTTTATTTGTTATTTAGTTGGTAGGTCAGAGTATAGGGATAATATGTGGCATGTCAATTAATCCTTGTTTTGTGGCAGTATTTGAAAATGGCATATGAAAATGTTGAGATAAGCAATGAAGCACATGAGGCCATTGAATCACCAACGATCAATACCCAAGATAATGTGCATCAGAAAGGAAATAATCATTAGGTAAACAACAACATCGACTAGATGATGAATGATGGGATGTTCAAAGGCTTTATGCAATTCATGCAATATCAGGTAAGAGAGACTCTTGTTCAAAATGCAGGTGGAAACACTTGCAACTCTCGGATGGTCACCGCTAAGCAGTTCAATGAGCTGGAACCACCAGAGTTTTTGGGAGAGCCAAAACCACTTAAGGCGAAGACATGGATAAAGTAGATCACCAAGATATTTGATGTCCTGGGATGCTCCAAAGAGCAAAAAGTTCCCTTTGCCACCTCCATGTTGCGAGGAGAGACAAATTATTGGTGGGAATCTGTAAAGTGTACTCAGCCTGCCGCACTGAAGATGTCTTTGGAGAAGTTCAAAGAACTGTTCAACGATAAGTACTTTTTCGAAAGTATTAATCACATTAAGGAGGTAGAGAGTTCATCGAGCTGAAGTAGAACAATATGACCGTGTCGCAGTACAAAGCTAAGTTTGCCTAGTTGTCCCGGTTTGCATCCCACTTGGTTGATAATGAGGAGAGAATGACGCAGATATTTCTAGGAGGTTTGAAATCCGAGATACGTTAATACCTAATTTCTCACAAACTGTGTTTGTATTCAGATGTTGTAAATATGACTCAGTTATTGGAGCGCAATAACGAGTCAACCCAACCAAGAGAGAGCAGCCGACAAAATGATAATACCAGTGGTAGCAGTCATTGAAGCGGTGACAACAAACGTGGAGGGAATCAACATGCCAGAAATGGTAACCACTTCGGTTGAAATCATGGCCAAGATAATAGGAGTGGAAATTTTAAGAAGAGGAGATTCAACAATGATGGAAAGACGTTAGCACCAGCACCTGTTGTTAAGGAAGGGAAACGACAGCCAATCGTGTGTTACAAATGCGGAGGGGAGGGACATATCAGTCCGAACTGTACACAGAAATCTAAAGCGTGTTATAATTGCGGAAGAGAAGGTCACCTAGCCCGATTTTATCTTACAGTAAAGCCAAGTCCAGCTGGGATGGAGGCACCAAAGGCCATCCTAGAGAAGTCAAAGTCGATAGTTCAAGGGAGAGCGTTTGTCGTAACCTCCAAAAGAGCAAGGAACCCGAACGACGTCATCACGTGTAAGCTAATCATAAACTCTTACGAAGTCTATAACTTATTTGATACCGATTCTACCCATTCATTTATTTCTCCTACTTGCTCTCAGCGATTAAATTTAACTTCGGAGAAATTAGACTTTGACTTATATGTTGAAACTCCGTTGGGAGAAACCTTTATTACATCTACTGTTTATAAGTCTTGTTTGATTCAAATCGGCACCCTCACGTTACCTGTTAATCTTATCTCTTTGAAAATACTTGCATTTGATGTGATTTTAGGGATTGATTGGTTAACCACTCATCATGCTAAAATTGATTATTTTCGTAAGGTTGTTAGTTTTGATATTCCTAACCAACCTATTATGCGAATTCAAGCAACCAAACCATTAAAGTTAATCACTATCATATCAAGCCATAAAGCTATTCGTTTATTAAAAAATGGATGTCAAGCTTTCTTAGCCCATGTCAAGGATTTAAATAAAAATACGTCAGATTTGAATAATATTTCTATTGTTAATAAATTTCCTGACGTATTTCCTGAAGAACTTCTTGGCCTACCCCTAGAGCGTGAAATCGAATTTTGTATCAACCTTGAACCCGGTACAAAACCTATTTCCAAAGCCTCATATCGAATGGCTCCTATTGAACTTCAGGAGTTAAAACACCAACTTCAGGAATTGTTAGACATCGGTTTCATTCGTCCTAGTATGTCTCCTTGGGTTGCTCCTGTTCTATTTATGAAGAAGAAATATGGAAGTATGCGACTTTGTATTGACTATCGGGAGTTGAATCATGTCACCATCAAAAATAGGTACCCGTTGCCTCGCATTGATAACCTTTTTGACCAGTTGCAAGGCGCCAAATTCTTTTCAAAGATCGATCTTCGTTTCGAATATCATCAGTTGAAGATTAAAACTGATGACATTCCAAAGACTGCTTTCAGAACTCGGTACGGGCATTACGAATTCCTAGTCATGTCTTTTGGATTGACTAATGCTCCTGCTGCCTTCATGGATATGATGAACCGAGTATTCAAGGAATATTTAGATCACTTTGTGGTCGTCTTTATTGGAGACATCCTCATTTACTCCAAAAGTCGTGAAGATCATGAGCAACACTTGAGGCTGATACTCCAAAAGCTTCGTGAAAACAAGCTGTATGCCAAGTTAAAGAAATACGAGTTTTGGCTTGAAGAAGTGGCATTCCTTGGGCACATGATATCAAATCACAAAATATCTGTTGACCCGACAAAGATTGAAGCAATACAAAGTTGGGAACAACCTAACTCAGTGACCGAAGTACGTAGCTTTCTCGTCTTAGTTGATTATTATCGGAGATTCGTGGAAGAATTTTTTTGAATCGCTACTCCATTAACTCAACTGACTCGAAAGGATACAGAATTCGGTTGGAGCGGGGAATGTGAGAAGAGTTTTCAAGAACACAAGAGGAGACTCATTTCAACACCTGTTCTGACAATACCATCTGGTTCAGAGGGATTTGTCATCTACAGTGATGCTTCAGGCAGAGGGTTAGGATGTGTTCTCATGCAAAATAGAAAAGTCATAGCCCATGCCTCATGATAACTCAAAGAATATTAGAGGAATTATCCTACTCATGATCTAGAGTTGGTAGCTGTCGTTTTCGCATTTAAAATTTGGAGGCATTACCTGTATGAGGAGAAAGTGGAGATCTATACGGATCATAAAAGCCTCAAATATTTCTTCACCTAAAAGGAACTCAACATGCGACAACGACGTTAGCTTGAGTTGTTGAAAGATTATGATCATACCATTCAATACCTTCTTGGAAAAGCGAACGTAGTAGCTGACGCATTGAGTAGAAGATCATATGCGGGTACGAGTGCGATATTGTCAACGCAAAGGCCCATTTTGTATGACTTACAAAGGATGGAGATAGAGTTAAAGACTCCAGGGACCCACATGATGATGGCAAATATACGAGTAGAACCGACTTTAATCGATAAGGTTAAAGCTGCTCAAACCACAGACCTGGAGCTGATGCGTATAAGGAAGAAAGTACAAGAATCTGCTATCCTGGAATCAAGAATTGATGAAGAAGGAATACTTCGAGTCAACTCCAGACTTTGTGTTCCTAACGACTCTGACTTAAAGTATAAAATCATGATGGAAGAGCACAACACACCGTTTTCAATCCATCTTGGAAGTACCAAAATATATCATGATCTTCGACATATATTTCGGTGGAGCAATATGAAGAGAGAGATCACAGAGTTTATCTCAAGATGTTTAATATGTCAACGAGTCAAGGTGGAGCATCAAGTGCCAAAAGGTCCATTACAACCACTTAAAATTCAAGAATGGAAGTGGGTGCACATTACCATGGATTTCGTTACTGGTCTTCCAAAAGTTTCTCAAGGCATAGATGCAATTGGGGTTATTATCGATAGATTAACCAAGTCTGCTCATTTCTTACCTATACGAGAAACTTATTCACTTGAACGTCTTGCTCGTATTTACATAAATGAGATTGTAAGACTGCATGGTATGCCAATATCCATAGTTTTTGATCGAGACCTAAGATTCACTTCACGATTTTGGGTTAGTTTGTAAAAAGCTATGGGCACAGATTTACGATTTAGTTCGGCATGTCATCCTCAAACGAACGGGCTGTCGAAGAGGACTATTCAAACTCTTGAAGATCTATTAAGACTCTGTGTCCTTGAATTCAAAGGAAGTTGGGACAAGTTCTTGCCATTGGTGGAATTCTCCTACAACAATAGTTATCAAGCAAGTATTGGCATGGCTCCATTCGAGGCGTTGTATGGACGCAAGTGTCGTTCTCCAGTATGCTGGGATGAGGTAGGTGAAGCAACGTTGTTGGGACCAGAATTTGTACGTATGACAACGGAAAATATTCAAATGATCTGGCAACGTATAAAGACCTCACAAGATTGACAAAAGAGTTATGCTGATCTTCATCGAAGAGAAGTGGAATTCAATGTTGGAGAGCATGTGTTGTTACGTGTTGCTCTATGGAAAGGAGTTACAAGATTTAGAAAGAGAGGAAAGCTCAATCCTAGATTCATTAGGCCATTCGAAATCCTCGATTAAGTAGGAATTGCGGCCTATAGACTCACCTTACCGCCAAGTAGGTCTCGTGTTCATAACGTTTTTCACATATCTATGTTACGTAAATATGTGAAAGACCCGAACCACATTATTGAATTAGAACCGGGCGAGATAACGGAAGATTTAACGTATGAAGATGTACTTGTTGAAATCTTGAATAAGAAGGATCATATTCTACGCTCCAAGGTTATACCTCAAGTCAAAGTTTTGTGGAGAAAACACGATGTTGAGGAAATGATCTGGGAGTTAGAATCTGAAATGAAGTCAAGGTATCCTCACCTCTTCGACATACCAGGTACATACCCTAATTTCGAGGACGAAATTTCATAAGAAGGGGAGGTTGTAAGACCCCAACTTTTATGAATAAAGATTATTTTTTCTCGAAATATATTTTTGAATATTATGGTGTGAATTTGATATAAGGTTATAGTTGTGGGTAATATTTATAAATTTTGCAAAGTAAACAAGTCATTATAAAATATTCGATTGGTCGGGGAATATTCGTTTTAACAGGGAATATTCGTACAACGACACAATCATTGGTGGACCCCACAACGGAAGTATTGTCGTAGTTAAAAAATGACATAAATATCTTTTTATAAATATAACGGCGATAATTTTACCGTTAAAGTGTTGAACTACCCGATAGTAAAAGTACAGTAATACGCGTGGTTGCATAATATCACAAGGTATTGATTATTGATGCTTACGTGAGAAGTCACTCAGTTATACTCAATTATTTCTACAGTAATTATGACAACCCGAGAATTTAGAAAAATTTTAAAATTTTAATTAATTGATTTAAGGTTCAAAATTAGAACCTAGACCAAAAATAAGTGTATGCGTTTGATATTTTTAAGATGGAATTTAGAGGATTTCAAAATTCTGTGAAGGATTTAGGTGAATTATTCAGGATTAAGGGTATACGTGATTATGTTCTGTGTATGTGGTTGTATATGTGTATAATATGTGGTTAATGGTCAAGGGTTAACCAGATAAACGATATCTGTAACAAACCCTAGGTATATATTAAGAACGTCAACGTTCTGTTAGAAAACCCTAGCAATGGATAAGAAACCCTAGAAACTAATTCTGGAAACCCTAATTTCAGTTTCGAATATTCAAAACCCTAATTTGGAAGTTGAAAACCCTAAATTGGGAACTTAATGGCGTAAGTGTAAATAATTATAAGATTAATTAGGGTTAATCTTAACAAATTGGTTAGAAAACCCTAATTTAAAATTTAAAAAATCCTAATTTCTGGATTATGAACCCTAAATCATAAATAGGGAAAACCTAATTGTTAATTTAATAATTGTAATGATAATTAGGAAATGTTAATCCTAATTTTTCAAGTTATAAGTAATTAGGAAACCCAAATCTAATTACGAAACCTAATTTCTAATTTAGAAAAATTATTTTCTATTAAAAACCTTAATTTTGGGTTATAAACCCTAATCAGTGATTTTGACCCTAATTGCTTAGTTAGCAATTTTAATTAGGAATTATTAATCCTAATTAGCAAAATTTAAAGTATGATTAAGAAATTTTAATATAATTAGAAAATTCTAATTATAATTTAGAAATATTAATTTTCTATTTTTAAAACCGAAATTCGGAAATGTTAGAAATTAAATTACAAAGTTAAGAGTTAAACCCTAAACCCTAAAATGGTTTATACCCTAAACCCTAACTCAAACCCTAAACCCTAAGGGGTTGCATCAAAAGACAATTCTAGAATTAAAATTAGGTGCAAAATGACCATTCTACCCTTATTGCATAATTGAAGATTTCTTGTAGATCTAGCCCTAAAGGAATGGGTGAACTAACCCTAGCCCTAGCTCATGACCTATATCTCACATCTCAGCAGCAAAGATAAGCCAAATGCATGTATCATCAATTTATATAAATTAAAAGGAGAGAGGAAACTTTACTTGACCTTTTATTTTTGCCCAACCTTTTCTCTCTCTATATTTCGGGAATTGGAAGTGAGAGAGAGTGATAAGACGAGCCATGATCAAGCTCTAGCAATCCAAGAACAGATCATGAAGTCAGAAATCAAAAATCAAAGCTAAAAGGTATAAGAACCCTAATTTTTTAAATCTCATGATTTGATGTTGTATGTTGTAATTGGTTGGCTAGATAGGTGTAATAGGATGTTATTTAGTGATCTGGGTTGTAAAATCCCAGATCCATAACATCAAAGTCCTCGAATCTAGCATTTTGTCAAATCTGGAAATGTTGAAAATTATGACCTGACAAGCTAATGTTAGAGGCTTTAAATCTTTATGTGTTAACTGTTTTGAGTGTTTTATGTTTTGAATCTGTAGCTTGACGCGAGGACTGTGATCTAAAACTGGAATCAGAGTCATATAATGTCTAGATCTTATGTTATCAGTGGTCAAAACCCGTTGACCGTTCACGAAATCTGGTTTCTGGGTAACCCAGAATCCCAGATTTTTCTGATAATCACTTTGCTGGGTCTTGATCTTGCAGTGTGTTAGTAGTTAGGCCATGTTGTTGGTGGATCTTAGTAACCTGTCATTCAGGCTACATATTAAAGCAATTAT
Organism: Panax notoginseng; assembly: GCA_016801055.1. Taxonomy (NCBI): domain Eukaryota; kingdom Viridiplantae; phylum Streptophyta; class Magnoliopsida; order Apiales; family Araliaceae; genus Panax; species Panax notoginseng. The sequence goes on along the minus strand of CM029019.1, from coordinate 53,669,257 downwards.
ATTACTCAAATCATGATCAGTGTAGAAATTAATTCGAGTCAAAGTGCGTTGACCGTTTCGCCTCATGAAGGTTTCTGGGAAACCCAAAACCTTCAAGAGCCGAATTTTCTAGCGCAGTTTGACCGTATTAGATCTCACATATGTTTTGATAAAATGCTATAATAGTGTTTGATAATTGTTGCCTGGTATATGGACTACATTATGGGATCTTGACATCACCCAATACAGACTCAGATTCCATGCTGTGAAGCTTCAAAGGAGGCAGGACGAACTGTTCTTCATTTCTGGAAAACCCAAAAATGAAGAACAGCTCTGACATTAATTTCGGATGCCCATAACTCACTGGTTAATTGTTGTATGGCCATGAAAGCGATTGATAATGGTAGTATTACACTTATACTATAAACTAGACACTTTATCCAGCACATAACATCACGAGAACTAGGATCAAAAGTTGGTCAAACCACCCCACTTGCTCACTGACATGTTTTCTGGGCAAGGCTCAAGAACAAGCGAAGAATAAATAAATCTAATTAAATTGTTTTTTATTATTAAAAATACAAAATAAATTTTGAAAAATAGTTTTTAATTATTTTGAGTATATTTCATAAATATTTAATATTTTTGGAATATAAATGGTATTTAATTTATTTAATTATAATATTGAATAAGTTATTTAAAAATGATTTTAATTCATGAAAAATCATGAAAAATCATATTATGGTATAAGAAAATATTTAAAGATATTTTCACTGACTTTTAATATTTTGTGATGAAATTAATTAATTAATTAATATTAATGGTAATTAGTTTATTTAATAACTATATTAAATAAATTATGTAAAAATTGAATAAATGATTTATAAATCATATAAAAATGATTTATGTGTTATAAAAATATTTTAAGCTATAAAATATAACTTTTGATATTTTGTCATGAAAATATTAATATTTTAATATTAATAGAAATTATCGGATAATGAGTTTAAGTGTTTAAAAATCATATAAATATGATATTAAAGTATTAAAAATACTTTGTGATATTATAAATATATTATAATATTATGACATGTATTTTATTAATATTTGATATTAAATAAATATTAATGATAATGGAATTAAGAGGTATTTAATTCATTTAAATATAATTTTAATGATTGAAAAATCAAGATAAATAGAAATAATTATTTAAAAATTATTGCGAGCTTATGAAAATTATTTTGACTGATATTAAAAGTATCTGAGATAATGGTTAAGAGTTTAGTCAGAGTTTAATTAAACTTAGACTCGATAAAAGTCCGACTAGACCTTCGGGATGTTAGTTTTGTGTCGGGTTCAAGTCAGACTGAAATAGTTTGATCTGATACTGATTCTTATGTGTGTTATAGACTGATAGGGTTATGTGTTACGTGTTTAGGTTATTCTATGTATGTGTATATATATATATATATATATATATATATATATATATATATATATATATATATATTATAGTATTATATTATGATGATATTATTCTAATATTGGAGATCTATATTACTAATATTAGGTCTTCGGATAAAGCTTTATAAATTGCGTAGCGGTAATCAACGGTTCATGCAATTTTGTTTTTACTTAACTCAATTAAGAGTTGTTTCATTCGGATAATCATTGCTGGTTGCCATGAATTGTACTCTGTACATATTGCATGTATACGTCAGGTATGAAAGGCTGATCACCTTCATTACCAGTTGGTTCAGATATATTTGTTCATGTATAATACTTGTTCAGTCATAATTTTATTCCTGCTAGTTCACAATTATATTGTTGAATTATAGCCAGCTTATTATTCAGACTCTTTCAATTATGATATATCGTTATATTATTGAACTTAAACTTGCTGGGCAACTTTTATACTCACCCTTGCTATATCATGATAAAACATTACAGATTAAGGCGAATGCATCAGATACAAGGAAAGGTTAAAGACAGTTCCAGCTTAAAGTTAATGTGCGCGATTAGTGTGTTAGTTAAGTTATGATTTGTATATAAGTTAAGGTTACTCGACCTTGGAGAATTGTGTGTAAAGTTATTGTATAAATAATTTATGTTTATATCTTCCGCAATAGTTATAGAATGATTGTAAGACCCCAACTTTTATAAATAAAGATGAATTTTCTATAAATATCATTTTTGAATATTATGAAGTTAATTTGATATAATGTTATAGTTGTGGGTAATATTTATAAATTTTGCAAAGTAAGCAAGTTGTTATAAAATATTCGTTTGGTCGGGGAATATTCTTTTTGTCGGGGAATATTCGTACGACGGCATAATCATTGGTGGACCCCACAACGGAATTATTGTCGGATTGAGAAAACGACAGAATTATCTTCCTATAAAAATAACAGCTGAGGTGTTACCGTTAAAACCGTTAAAACTGTTGAACTACTCGGTAGTAAAAGTACAGTAATACGCGTGGTTGCATAGTAGCACACGGTATTGATTATTGATGCTTACGTGAGAAGTCACTCAGCTATACTTAATTATTGCTATAGTAATTGCTGCATCATATCTCTTAAATTATTGTCATAGTATCATCTGTATAATATGTTATATTATTAAATCAATTATTGAGACGTTGTGGTAAGTTTGGTTATTTTATGGGGGGCCATATGTCATCATCTAAGAGTCTCTTGGTCAATAGTAATTACCTTCGTCAATAGTATTTACCTTGGTCAATAGTATTTACCTTGGTCAATAGTAATTACATTCGTCAATAGTATTTACCTTGGTCAATAGTAATTACTTTCGTTAATAGTAGTTGTCCCTTCAAAATTACCAAGAGTCATTTGACCCTTCGTTAAGACCAAGAGCCACCCTCAGTTTTTCTATAAATAGAGGCCTAGGGCTTCATTATTTTTCACGAATTCATTCAAGCTATAGAGAGAGAAAGTATAGAGAGAATAAGAGAGAGAGAGACTAAAAGTATTCTGCTACATCACTTTTCCAATATCCAGTTCTTTTAAGGTAGGGAATATTATTTCTTTTATATTCATGAAGAGAACTTCTGTTATTCCATTCGTTATTATTCTGTTGGAATAACCAGTATACGCGGTCTACCCTATACTTGGTGACATTCTTCTATTATTCTGTTGGAACATCCTGTCTGTGTGTTTTACACCGGACCTGGTTCCGTTTATTATTCTGTTGGAACATCCTGTCTGTGTGTTTTACACCGGACCTGGTTCCGTTTTTATTATTATTCTGTTGGAACATCCTGTCTGTGTGTTTTACACCGGACCTGGTTCCATTATTTATTATTCTGTCGGAATATCCTGTCTGTGCGTTTACGCCGGACCTGGTTCCATTATTTATTATTCTGTTGGAATAACCTGTCTGTGCGGTCTATCGCATGCATGGTGATTTCTTTTGTTATTCCATTCTTTATTATACTCAGTTGGTTAAGTTTTGACTTCTATACTCCATGAAATTTGTGGAATATCCTTGATAGTTGCGTTTCATCCAGTATCTTTTCAAGAAAATATTCTTCTAAGCATTCTTGAATTTTACTCCACAATGCAGTATCATGTTGACAATTTGGACGTTGTTAATTCCTGGATAAATTAATTCTTGAACTTGTTTTATTGAATTCTTATATCATTGTCATCATCCTCATGTTTATAAAATGTTGAAAGTCATCTGTGGCCTGTAGTGCATAGATGGACTTGGTATGATTATGACCAGGGATTATTCGGTATAATCATGACCGTAATGTTACAAATGATGTGGTAAAAGTCCTCATTGGCCCGTAGTGCATTGATGGACAGTTGTTGGCATGATCATGACCATTAATGAATACACGAATATCCTTGGCCGTAGTGCAGGGGTGATTCGATGATGTGGATTATTTTATTAAGCTGAGTCTCAGCGATCACAGTGTTGAAAAACTTTTTAAATCATAAAAGATAGTAGAGTTTATTTTCTACTTGACTCTTTTAATGGATTGCTTGTTCCGCTACAGTTAAACTTGATGTCTATTATATTTTATCAGTTTAACATTGTTGAAGGCTAATGATAATTTATTCTGCATTATCTTAGTCATAATATTTCTTACTGGGCTAGTTGAGCTCACCCTTTCTTTCACTGTTCTCTTCAGGAAATGAGAACGTAGCTGGGACAAGTCGGGGTACGGAGTGATGGTCCGAATGATAGTATTAGTTAGTAGTCCTCACTATTCTATGTAATGGTGTGTTAATAAATGTAATGAGGACTCCTTTTGAGTATGAATACTCTCTAGAAGATAATATTTGTATTCAAACTCACAGTTTATGTTTTGTCGTATTGTACACGACAGATGTATTAATCAGTTGTATTTGTATTCTGTACTATGTATCTGACGACCCAAGATGGGTGATGTATACCTAATTTTGGGGGCGTCACAGTTGGTATCAGAGCTTAGGGATATGATCCCTGGCTAAGATGTGAGAATAGAACTAGGAGGGGAGAGACGGGGAATTCCTTCGCTAGTATGACATACCTAAGTTTATTTGCATGGTATTTAATTGGTCGGTCATAATATAAGGATAATATATGACATATCAATTAATTTTTATTTTGTGGCAGTATCTGAAAATGGCATCTGAGAATGTTGAGAATAGCAATGGAGCACAGACGACTGTTGATTCACCACATATCAATAATCAGGATAATGTGCATCAGGAAGGTGTCAATCCTCATGCAAACAACAACACTGACCAAATGATGAATGATCAAATGTTCAGAGGCTTTATGCAATTCATGCAACAACAGGTGAAAGCGGCTCCTGTCCACAACGTAGGTGGAAATACTGGAAACTCTCTGGCGGTCACCGCTAAACAGTTTAAGGAGCTGGGACCACCGGAGTTTAAGGGAGAACCCAAACCACTTGTAGCTGAAACATGGATAAAGCAGATCACCAAGATATTTGATGTCTTGGGTTGCTCCGAGGAGCAAAAGGTTCCCTTTGCCGCCTTTATGTTGCGAGGAGAGGCAGATTACTGGTGGGAATCGATAAAGCGTACTCAACCTGCCGCACTGAAGATGTCCTGGGAGAAGTTCCAAGAGCTGTTTAACGACAAATACTTTCCCGAGAGTATTCGTCACATGAAGGAGGTGGAGTTCATCAAATTGGAGCAGAATAATATGACCGTGTCGCAGTACGAGGCAAAATTTGCGGAGTTATCCCGGTTTGCGTCCCACCTGGTGGATAATGAAGAAAGAATGACGCGGATGTTTTTAAGAGGTTTGAAGCCGGAGATACGTCAACATCTTGTTTCTCATAAACTGTGTTTGTATTCAGATGTTGTAAATAGGGCTCAGTTGGTGGAGCGCGATAACGAGATAACGCAACCAAAAGAGAGCAGCCGGCAAAATGATAATACCAGTGAGAGCAGTCATCGAAGCGGTGACAACAAGCGTGGAGGGAATCAACAGGCCAGAAATGGTAACCACTTCGGTGGTAATCAGGGCCAAAACAATAAGAATGGACATTTCAAGAAGAGGAGATTCAACAATGATGGAAAGACGTCAGCACCAGCACCTGTCGTTAAGGAAGGAGAACGACCACCTATCATATGTTTCAAATGCGGAGGGGAGGGGCACATCAGTCCAAACTGCGCGATGCCGTCCAAAGCATGTTATAATTGTGGAAGAGAAGGTCATTTAGCCCGATTTTGTCGTTTACCGAAGACAAATTCAGCTAGGATGGAGGCACCAAAGGCCGTCCCAGAAAAGTCAAAACCGGTTGTGCAAGGGAGAGCGTTTGTTGTGAACTCCCAGAGAGCAAGGAACCCGAATGAGGTCATCACGGGTAAGCTTATTATAAACTCTAAAGAAGTTTATACTTTATTTGATACCGGTTCAACCCATTCTTTTATTTCTCCTACTTGCGCTCATCGATTAAATTTGATTCCGGAGAAATTAGACTTTGACTTATCTGTGGAAACTCCGTTGGGAGAAACCTTCATTACCTCCACTGTTTATAAGTCTTGTTTGGTTCAAGTTGGTACCCACACATTACCTATCGATCTGATTTCATTAAAAATACTTGCATTTGACGTGATTCTAGGGATTGATTGGTTAACTACTCATTATGCAAAAATTGATTGTTTTCGTAAGGTTGTTAGCTTTCATATTCCTAATCGACCTATTATGCGAATTCAAGCAACCAAACCATTAAAATCAATCGCTGTCATCTCAAGCCATAAAGCTATTCGTTTATTGAAAAACGGATGTCAAGCTTTCTTAGCTCATGTCACAGATCTAAACAAAAATACGTCAGTTTTGAATGATATTTCTATTGTTAATAAATTCCCTGACGTATTCCCTGAAGAACTTCCTGGCCTACCCCCAGAGCGTGAAATTGAATTTTGTATCGACCTTGAACCCGGTACAAAACCCATTTCCAAAGCCCCATATCGAATGGCTCCTATTGAACTTCAGGAGTTAAAGACCCAACTGCAGGAATTGTTAGACATTGGTTTTATTCGTCCTAGTACTTCTCCTTGGGGTGCTCCTGTTCTGTTCGTGAAGAAGAAAGATGGGAGTATGCGACTTTGTATTGATTATCGGGAGTTGAATCATGTCACCATCAAAAATAGGTACCCATTGCCACGTATTGATGACCTGTTTGACCAGTTGCAAGGAGCACAATTCTTTTCAAAGATCGATCTTCGTTCTGGATATCATCAGCTGAAGGTTAGAACTGAGGATATTCCAAAGACGGCCTTAGAACTCGGTACGGGCATTATGAATTCTTAGTTATGTCTTTTGGATTGACTAATGCTCCTGCTGCCTTCATGGATATGATGAACAGGGTATTCAAGGAATATTTGGATCACTTTGTGGTCGTCTTTATTGATGACATCCTTATTTATTCCAAAAGCCGTGAAGATCATGAGCAACACTTGAGGCTGGTACTCCAAAAGCTTCGTGAATACAAGCTTTATGCCAAGTTGAAGAAATGCGAGTTCTGGCTGGAGGAGGTAGCATTCCTTGGGCACGTAGTATCAAGTCGTGGAATATCGGTTGACCCGGCAAAGATTGAAGCTATTCAAAGCTGGGAGCAACCTAAATCAGTGACCGAAGTACGTAGCTTTCTTGGTTTAGCTGGTTATTATCGGAGATTCGTGGAAGGATTTTCTCGAATCGCTACTCCATTAACTCAGCTGACTCGAAAAATACAAAGTTCGGTTGGAGCGAAGAATGTGAGCAGAGTTTTCAAGAACTCAAGAGGAGACTCATTTCAGCACCTGTTCTAACAATACCATCTGGCTCGGAGGGATTTGTCATCTACAGTGATGCTTCGAGCAAAGGGTTGGGATGTGTTCTCATGCAACATGGAAAAGTCATAGCCTATGCATCAAGACAACTCAAGGAATATGAGAGGAATTATCCTACTCATGATCTAGAGTTGGCAGCTGTTGTCTTTGCACTTAAAATTTGGAGGCATTACTTGTATGGGGAGAAGGTGGAGATCTTTACGGATCATAAAAGCCTCAAATATTTCTTCACTCAAAAGGAACTCAACATGCGACAACGACGTTGGCTTGAACTGTTGAAAGATTATGATCATACCATTCAATACCATCCTGGAAAAGCGAACGTGGTAGCTGACGCATTGAGTAGAAGATCATATGCGGGTACAAGTGCAATATTAACAACGCAAAGGCCCATTTTGTGTGACTTGCAAAGGATGGAGATAGAGTTGAAGACTCCAGGGACCCATGTGATGATGGCGAATATACGAGTAGAACCGACTTTAATCGATAAAGTTAAAGCTGCTCAAGCTACAGACCTGGAGCTGATGCGTATGAGGAAGAAAGTGCAAGAAGGTGTTATGCCGGAAGCAAGAATCGATGAAGAAGGAATACTTCGAGTCAACTCCAGACTTTGTGTTCCTAACAACCCTGATTTAAAGTATGAAATCATGATGGAGGCGCACAACACACCGTTTGCAATCCATCCTGGAAGTACCAAAATGTATCATGATCTTCGTCATACATTTTGGTGGAGCAATATGAAGAGAGAGATAGCGTTGTTTATCTCAAGGTGTCTAACTTGTCAACGAGTCAAAGCGGAGCATCAAGTACCAAAAGGTCCATTGCAACCACTTGAAATTCCAGAATGGAAGTGGGAGCACATTACCATGGATTTCGTTACCGGTCTTCCTAGGGTTTCTCAAGGTATTGATGCGATTTGGGTCATTGTTGATAGATTGACCAAGTCTGCTCATTTCTTACCGATACGAGAAACTTATACACTTGAACGTCTTGCTCGTATGTACATAAACGAGATTGTAAGACTGCATGGTATGCCAGTATCCATAATTTCTGATCGAGACCCAAGATTCACTTCACGATTTTGGGTTAGTTTACAAAAAGCTATGGGCACGGAGTTACGATTTAGTTCAGCATATCATCCTCAGACGGACGGACAATCAGAGAGGACTATTCAAACTCTTGAAGATCTATTAAGACTCTGTGTCTTTGACTTCAAAGGAAGTTGGGACAAGTTCTTACCATTGGTGGAGTTTTCCTACAACAACAGTTATCAAGCAAGTATTGGCATGGCTCCATTCGAAGCATTGTATGGAAGAAAATGTCGTTCTCCAGTATGCTGGGATGAGGTGGGCGAAGCAACGTTGTTGGGACCGGAGTTGGTACGTATGACTACAGAAAAGATTCAAACGATCCGACAACGTATAAAAACCTCACAAGATCGACAAAAGAGTTATGCTGATCTTCATCGAAAGGACGTGGAATTTGATGTAGGAGATCATGTGTTCTTACGTGTTGCTCCATGGAAAGGAGTTACGAGATTTGGAAAGAGAGGAAAGCTAAATCCTCGATTCATCGGTCCATTTTTAATCCTCGATCGAGTAGGAACTGTGGCTTATAGACTCGCTTTACCGCCAAGTATGTCTCGTGTTCATAACGTTTTCCACATATCCATGTTACGCAAATATGTGGAAGACCCGAACCACATTATTGAGTTAGAACCGGACGAAATAGCGGAGGATTTGACGTATGAAGAAGTTCCTGTTCAAATCTTGGATAAGAAGGAACATATTCTACGCTCCAAGGTTATACCTCAAGTTAAAGTTTTGTGGAGAAACCACGATGTTGAGGAAATGACTTGGGAGTTAGAATCAGAAATGAAATCAAGGTATCCTTACCTCTTCGACATACCAGGTACGTACCCTAATTTCGAGGGCGAAATTTCATAAGAAGGGGAGGTTGTAAGACCCCAACTTTTATAAATAAAGATGAATTTTCTATAAATATCATTTTTGAATATTATGGAGTTAATTTGATATAATGTTATAGTTGTGGGTAATATTTATAAATTTTGCAAAGTAAGCAAGTTGTTATAAAATATTCGTTTGGTCGGGGAATATTCTTTTTGTCGGGAATATTCGTACGACGGCACAATCATTGGTGGACCCCACAACGGAATTATTGTCGGATTGAGAAAACGACAGAATTATCTTTCTATAAAAATAACAGCTGAGGTGTTACCGTTAAAACCGTTAAAACTGTTGAACTACTCGGTAGTAAAAGTACAGTAATACGCGTGGTTGCATAGTAGCACACGGTATTGATTATTGATGCTTACGTGAGAAGTCACTCAGCTATACTCAATTATTGCTACAGTAATTGCTGCATCATATCTCTTAAATTATTGTCATAGTATCATCTGTATAATATGTTATATTATTAAATCAATAATTGAGACGTTGTGGTAAGTTTGGTTATTTTATGGGGGGCCATATGTCATCATCTAAGAGTCTCTTGGTCAATAGTAATTACCTTCGTCAATAGTATTTACCTTGGTCAATAGTATTTACCTTGGTCAATAGTAATTACCTTCGTCAATAGTATTTACCTTGGTCAATAGTAATTACTTTCGTCAATAGTAGTTGTCCCTTCAATATTACCAAGAGTCATTTGACCCTTCGTTAAGACCAAGAGTCATTTGACCCTTCGTTAAGACCAAGAGCCACCCTCAGTTTTTCTATAAATAGAGGCCTAGGGCTTCATTATTTTTCACGAATTCATTCAAGCTATAGAGAGAGAAAGTATAGAGAGAATAAGAGAGAGAGAGACTAAAAGTATTCTGCTACATCACTTTTCCAATATCCAGTTCTTTTAAGGTAGGGAATATTATTTCTTTTATATTCATGAAGAGAACTTCTGTTATTCCATTCGTTATTATTCTGTTGGAATAACCAGTATACGCGGTCTACCCTATACTTGGTGACATTCTTCTATTATTCTGTTGGAACATCCTGTCTGTGTGTTTTACACCGGACCTGGTTCCGTTTATTATTCTGTTGGAACATCCTGTCTGTGTGTTTTACACCGGACCTGGTTCCGTTTTTATTATTATTCTGTTGGAACATCCTGTCTGTGTGTTTTACACCGGACCTGGTTCCATTATTTATTATTCTGTCGGAATATCCTGTCTGTGCGTTTACGCCGGACCTGGTTCCATTATTTATTATTCTGTTGGAATAACCTGTCTGTGCGGTCTATCGCATGCATGGTGATTTCTTTTGTTATTCCATTCTTTATTATACTCAGTTGGTTAAGTTTTGACTTCTATACTCCATGAAATTTGTGGAATATCCTTGATAGTTGCGTTTCATCCAGTATCTTTTCAAGAAAATATTCTTCTAAGCATTCTTGAATTTTACTCCACAATGCAGTATCATGTTGACAATTTGGACGTTGTTAATTCCTGGATAAATTAATTCTTGAACTTGTTTTATTGAATTCTTATATCATTGTCATCATCCTCATGTTTATAAAATGTTGAAAGTCATCTGTGGCCTGTAGTGCATAGATGGACTTGGTATGATTATGACCAGGGATTATTCGGTATAATCATGACCGTAATGTTACAAATGATGTGGTAAAAGTCCTCATTGGCCCGTAGTGCATTGATGGACAGTTGTTGGCATGATCATGACCATTAATGAATACACGAATATCCTTGGCCGTAGTGCAGGGGTGATTCGATGATGTGGATTATTTTATTAAGCTGAGTCTCAGCGATCACAGTGTTGAAAAACTTTTTAAATCATAAAAGATAGTAGAGTTTATTTTCTACTTGACTCTTTTAATGGATTGCTTGTTCCGCTACAGTTAAACTTGATGTCTATTATATTTTATCAGTTTAACATTGTTGAAGGCTAATGATAATTTATTCTGCATTATCTTAGTCATAATATTTCTTACTGGGCTAGTTGAGCTCACCCTTTCTTTCACTGTTCTCTTCAGGAAATGAGAACGTAGCTGGGACAAGTCGGGATACGGAGTGATGGTCCGAATGATAGTATTAGTTAGTAGTCCTCACTATTCTATGTAATGGTGTGTTAATAAATGTAATGAGGACTCCTTTTGAGTATGAATACTCTCTAGAAGATAATATTTGTATTCAAACTCACAGTTTATGTTTTGTCGTATTGTACACGACAGATGTATTAATCAGTTGTATTTGTATTCTGTACTATGTATCTGACGACCCAAGATGGGTGATGTATACCTAATTTTGGGGGCGTCACAGTTGGTATCAGAGCTTAGGGATATGATCCCTGGCTAAGATGTGAGAATAGAACTAGGAGGGGAGAGACGGGGAATTCCTTCGCTAGTATGGCATACCTAAGTTTATTTGCATGGTATTTAATTGGTCGGTCATAATATAAGGATAATATATGACATATCAATTAATTTTTATTTTGTGGCAGTATCTGAAAATGGCATCTGAGAATGTTGAGAATAGCAATGGAGCACAGACGACTGTTGATTCACTACATATCAATAATCAGGATAATGTGCATCAGGAAGGTGTCAATCCTCATGCAAACAACAACACTGACCAAATGATGAATGATCAAATGTTCAGAGGCTTTATGCAATTCATGCAACAACAGGTGAAAGTGGCTCCTGCCCACAACGTATGTGGAAATACTGGAAACTCTCTGGCGGTCACCGCTAAACAGTTTAAGGAGCTGGGACCACCGGAGTTTAAGGGAGAACCCAAACCACTTGTAGCTGAAACATGGATAAAGCAGATCACCAAGATATTTGACGTCTTGGGTTGCTCCGAGGAGCAAAAGGTTCCCTTTGCCGCCTTTATGTTGCGAGGAGAGGCAGATTACTGGTGGGAATCGATAAAGCGTACTCAACCTGCCGCACTGAAGATGTCCTGGGAGAAGTTCCAAGAGCTGTTTAACGACAAATACTTTCCCGAGAGTATTCGTCACATGAAGGAGGTGGAGTTCATCAAATTGGAGCAGAATAATATGACCGTGTCGCAGTACGAGGCAAAATTTGTGGAGTTATCCCGGTTTGCGTCCCACCTGGTGGATAATGAAGAAAGAATGACGCGGATGTTTTTAAGAGGTTTGAAGCCGGAGATACGTCAACATCTTGTTTCTCATAAACTGTGTTTGTATTCAGATGTTGTAAATAGGGCTCAGTTGGTGGAGCGCGATAACGAGACAACGCAACCAAAAGAGAGCAGCCGGCAAAATGATAATACCAGTGAGAGCAGTCATCGAAGCGATGACAACAAGCGTGGATGGAATCAACATGCCAAAAATGGTAACCACTTCGGTGGTAATCAGGGCCAAAACAATAAGAATGGACATTTCAAGAAGAGGAGATTCAACAATGACGGAAAGACGTCAGCACCAGCACCTGTCGTTAAGGAAGGAGAACGACCACCTATCATATGTTTCAAATGCGGAGGGGAGGGACACATCAGTCCAAACTGCGCGATGCCATCCAAAGCATGTTATAATTGTGGAAGAGAAGGTCATTTAGCCCGATTTTGTCGTTTACCGAAAACAAATTCAGCTAGGATGGAGGCACCAAAAGCCGTCCCAGAAAAGTCAAAACCGGTTGTGCAAGGGAGAGCGTTTGTTGTGAACTCCCAGAGAGCAAGGAACCCGAATGAGGTCATCACGGGTAAGCTTATTATAAACTCTAAAGAAGTTTATACTTTATTTGATACCGGTTCAACCCATTCTTTTATTTCTCCTACTTGCGCTCATCGATTAAATTTGATTCCGGAGAAATTAGACTTTGACTTATCTGTGGAAACTCCGTTGGGAGAAACCTTCATTACCTCCACTGTTTATAAGTCTTGTTTGGTTCAACTTGGCATAAAGCTTGTATTCTGTGGGCCCCATAACGAAAAGCGATTAGATGAAGAAAACGACAAGTATAAGTTGTTTATAATTAACGGCGTAGTTGTTACCGTTAATACTGTTGGAATACCTGGTGATTAAAATATAGTAGCACACGGTATTGTACCAATTATTGATTCTTACGAAGGAAGGCACTACTAAATAATTGTTACAGTAGTTACTGTTCAATATTTTATTTTATTGATTCAATAATTACTGCATTGATATTTTATATTATTGTTGTTTCAATAATTGTCACTGCACAGTATTTTCCATTATCAGATCAATAATTTATATTATTTGAATAATATTATTAGATAACATTATTGGCAATGTCTAGAAAGTTCTGTCTAAGGAGAGGTTTGGTCATCTAATTGTGCGTCAGTAAGGAGAAATTCTTATTGGAAAGCCCCCTCTTTCCTGGGAACGGCCTGGTTGTCATAAATGTGATTCTGTAATATTATTTGTGAATAATTAATTATTGATTCATATGATAAGGAAATATTAATTTTATGTGGATATAAATGAGGGATATATTTTTGTGGTTAAAAATGAAGCAGTTAATGTTGCGGTTTTTATCAGTATTTTTGTCTGAATGGAGGTATTAAAAATCAGGCTTTTTGAGATATTTTGCGGGGGTTATAATTTTTAATCCGACCGTTGGATCGTGGTAATTTTTGGATATGTTATACATATATAAGTTGAGTATATGTCCACAAATTTTGAGCCGTTAAAATTAACGTATGATTTATTATGAATTTTATGAGATGACTGGTTCAGAAATTGTTGAATTTTCGGAGTTTATCATTTTGGTAGAAAATTCTAGAATTGGTGGGGCCCACTCTTGGTTGGTGAAGAAATGTGCTGAGATTTTTATTCAAATGTGATAGGCTTGAATAGTAGCAGGTAAAGCCATCAGGTTGCAGGTTAAGTCTGCTTCGGCGTGCTAACATTTTCCTATAAATAGAGGGCTAAGTTAGAATTGAAAATCACACCAAAAATAAGTTTTCTCTCTCTTTCTTTCTCTAGATTATTGAGTGTATTTTGTGAGTATTTAGATACTTTGAGAGTTTCTATTCATCAGAGTAAGTTTCTTTCAGTCTTATACCAGTATTCCGACCAGAAGTACTGATATTTTGAGGTAAGAGATATTATCTTCTTCTTAAATGATATTTTCTTCAATATCATTATGCCAAAATATTGATATGTACTTTTTATCAAATTTAGAATTTTTTGTGTCGGGGTTACTATTCACGTATACGTTACTATTCAGGTATACGACACTATTCACGAATACGACACTATTCACCGAAAAATAAAATTTTTCTCTTTTTGTCCAAGATATCTATTATGGTTACTATCTTTGATTGTATCCATGTTTTGATCTTTATTTTTGAATTCTGCTTCACAATTAATTATTATGAAGTATTATTGATCTTGGATAAACTGTTATACGAATCCCTACTATTTGTCCTCCTGTCTCACTGGATTCGTTTTCTTTAAGATATTTTTCATCATCCTCAGTCCTAAATGATGATATTACTGAATATCTTTGGCCTGTAGTGCAAAGATGTATGATTACCTGATGAATATCTTTGGCCTGTAGTGCAAAGATGAACAGGTGTTGAGATGAACATGATCGACTAGTGATACAAATTAATATCTTTGGCCTGTAGTGCAAAGATGAATATTTGGTTAAAGATGATTATTAATTGATGTTACAGGGATAAAATATTGATGATGGACTTTTAAATCTTAGAAGATAGTAGAATTCATTCTCTACTTGACTCTTCTAATGGTTTGCTGTTTTCGCTGCAGTTGTTGATCTAAAACTTGTTGTCGATTATATTCCATCAGATTTTTCCCTGTTGAATACTAATGATAATTTGTTGTATATTATCTTAGTCATAATATTCTTTACTAGGCTAGTTGAGCTCACCCTTTTCCTTTTTATTCCATTTTTCTTCTCAGGAGGTGAGAACATAGCAGGATCTAGTCGGGGTATGGAGTGATGGTTCTAGAAAGTTGTATTAGCAGTCCTCACTATTTCTGTAAAATAGTGTTTGAATAATTGTAATGAGGACTTATTTGAGTATGGATATTGTCTAGAAGAATATATTTGTATTTAAACTCACAGTATGTGTTGTCGTATTTTGCACGACAATTGTATTATTGAAGTTGTAGTTTGCTTTTTGTACCATATATTTGGCGACTCAGAATGGGTGTTGTATACCTATTTTGGGGGCGTCACAGTTGGTATCAGAGCTTAGGGATATGATCCCTGGCTGAGATGTGAGACAAGAACTAGGAGGGGAGAGACGGAGAATTCTTTCGCTAGTATGACCTGAATAAGTTTATTTGGTAATTATTTGGTCGGTCAGATATAGGGATAATATGTGACATGTCAATTAACCCTTATTTTGTGGTAGTATTTGAGAATGGAAGCAGAGAACGTTAACAATGGAGTGAATGAGACTGTGGAGACACCTTTAATCACCACCCAGGGGAACGTGCAACAGGAAGGCAATATTCCTCCTGTAAACAACGTTACCGAGCAAACGATGAATGGTGGAATATTTAGGAGCTTTTTGCAGTTCATGCAAAATCAGACGAGGGAGACTCGTGTGCAGAATACGGGTGGAAATGATAACAACGTGCGGTTTGTCACAGCCAAGCAGTTCAAAGAATTGGGACCACCAGAATTTAAGGGAAAGCCGGATCCGATCATGGCGGAAACGTGTGTGAGATCCCAGATTTTATGAATAAATATTTAATTTTCTCGAAATATTTTTTTTAATATTATGGTGTGGATTTGAGATAATGTTATAGTTGTGGGTAGTATTTATAAATTTTGCAAAGTATGCAAGTTGTCATATTATATTCGATTGGTCAGGGAATATTCTTTGTGTCAGAGAATATTCGTAAGATGACACAATCATTGGTGGACCCCACAACGAAATTATTGTCGGATTGAGAAAACGACAAAAATATTTTTATGAAAATACCGGCGGAAGTTTTACCGTTAATACTGTTGAACTACTCGGTAGTAAAAGTACAGTAATACGTGTGGTTGCATAGTAGCACACGGTATTGATTATTGATGCTTATGTGAGAAGTTACTCAGTTTTACTTATTTTATAGACTCCCATTTACCTATTTTTCAAAATAATCGGTAGAATTTATTTAAAGGTGGGGCCCACATGTGGGGGCCATATGTGGGGCCCATATGTGTTGAAAAACTGATTTTAGAAATAGGGGTGGGAGAGAGTTACGTATGGGGAAGGAGTTTATATATATAAGATTGTGATGTGTGTGTATATATATAATATTATATTTGTTAGTGGAGAGTGGTGGGAGAAAAAGGAAGAGTGAAAGTGATGTATGTGAGTGGAAAATGGTGGAAAAGTGGTAGTGTGATAGTGATGTGTAAGAGTGTAGTGAATTTGATTATTGGTGGGTGGGGGATTGATGTTGGTTATGGGGGAGAAAAATTAAGTGGTGTATATATAATATTGATTTATATAATATGAAAACATGTGTTTATATATATGTATTATATTTTAATTTTTGTTGTGATTTTATTGGTTAGATGATTGACTTAATTGTTAGTTGATTGAAAAATAATTTTGTAAAATTATTTCATCCATGAATAGTGCCTTTCTATTCTCCTATAAATAGAAGCTCATTCCTTCATTATTTCTTACAAATTCACTGAAACTCTAAAGAGAGAAATTATAGAGAAACTATAGAAAAGTATTCTGCTACTTCCCTACTCTTATATCCAGTTTTTTTTACGGTAAGGGGTGTTATTCTTTCTTATTCATGAAGAGAACTGTTGTTATTCCATTTCTTATTATTCTGTTGGAATAACCTGTATACGCGGTCTACCCTATACTTGGTGACATTCTTCTATTATTCTGTTGGAACATCCTGTCTGTGTGTTTTACACCGGACCTGGTTCCGTTTTTATTATTATTCTGTTGGAACATCCTGTCTGTGTGTTTTACACCGGACCTGGTTCCGTCTTGTTATTATTCTGTTGGAACATCCTGTCTGTGTGTTTTACACCGGACCTGGTTCCGTCTTTATTATTATTCTGTCGGAATATCCTGTCTGTGCGGTTACGCCGGACCTGGTTCCATTATTTATTATTCTGTCGGAATATCCTGTCTGTGCATTTACGCCGGACCTGGTTCCATTATTTATTATTCTGTTGGAATAACCTGTCTGTGCGGTCTATCGCATGCATGGTGATTTCTTTTGTTATTCCATTCTTTATTATACTCAGTTGGTTAAGTTTTGACTTCTATACTCCATGAAATTTGTGGAATATCCTTGATAATTGCGTTTCATCCAGTATTTTTTTTTCATGAAAATATTCTTCTAAGCATTCTTGAATTTTACTCCACAAAGCAATATCATGTTGACAATTTGGACGTTGTTAATTCTTGGATAAATTAATTCTTGAACTTGTTTTATTGAATTCTTATATCATTGTCATCATCCTCATGTTTATATTATGTTGAAAGTCATCTGTGGCCTGTAGTGCATAGATGGACTTGGTATGATTATGACCAGGGATTATTCGGTGTAATCATGACCGTAATGTTACAAATGATGTGAAAAAAAAAGTCCTCATTGGCCCGTAGTGCATTGATGGACAGTTTTTGGTATGATTATGGCTATGGATTCTCTTTGGCCGTAGTGCAGAGATGAATTATTTTATGGCATGATCATGACCGTTGATGAAAACATGATTATCTTTAGCCGTAGTGCATGGATAATTCGTGGTCGTGATACTAAAGAATATCCTTGGCCGTAGTGCAGGGGTGATTCGATGATGTGGATTATTTATTAAGCTGAGTCCCAGCGATAAAAGTGTTGAAAAACCTTTTAAATCATAAAAGATAGTAGATTTTATTCTCTACTTGACTCTTTTAATGGATTGCTTGTTCCGCTGCAGTTAAACTTGATGTCTATTGTATTTTATCAGTATTTATCAGTTTAACATTGTTGAAGGCTAATGATAATTTATTCTGTATTATCTTAGTCATAATATTTCTTACTGGGCTAGTTGAGCTCACCCTTTCTTTCACTGTTCTCTTCAGGAAATGAGAACGTAGCTGGGGCAAGTCGGGGAACGGAGTGATGGTCCGAATGATAGTATTAGTTAGTAGTCCTCACTATTCTATGTAATAGTGTGTTAATAAATGTAATGAGGACTCCTTTTGAGTATGAATACTCTCTAGAAAATAATATTTGTATTCAAACTCGCAGTTTATGTTTTGTCGTATTGTACACGACAGTTGTATTAGTAAGTTGTATTTGGATTTATGTACCATGTAAGTGGCGACCCAAGATGGGTGACGTATACCTAATTTTGGGGGCGTCACAGTTGGTATCAGAGCTTAGGGATATGATCCCTGGCTAAGATGTGAGAATAGAACTAGGAGGGGAGAGACGGAGAATTCCTTCGCTAGTATGACCTACATAAGTTTATTTAGTATTTAATTGATCGGTCAGAATATAGGAATAATATGTTACATGTCGATTAACCTTTGTTTTGTGGCAGTATTTGCAAATGGCATCCGAAAATGTTGAGATAAGCAATGAAGCACATGAGAACGTGGAGACACCTTTAATCACCAACCAGGTTAATGTGATTAGAGATATCCATGTGGTGATTAAGGAATTAAAAGTTGCACTCAAGCTAGTCGCAAAGGTATCAACTGAGAGTGAGGAAGAAGAGGAAGCTGAGGTTGATTTATTAGAAGAACTTATTGATCAAAATGTAGAATTACAAAATCGTATTCATGAGTTAGAAGAGCAGGCTGAAGAACGACAGGCGATCGTAGAACAAAGGGATGCAACAATTCAAAATTGTATTACCCGATGTGCGATGGTTGAACAGAAGCACTCTTTGGCAGAGTATATGATATTAAAGCTGGAATCTGAGAATTCAAATGTCAAGGAGCAGCTGAAAGAAGAAATAACTGAACGAGTGAGAATGAAAGATGCATGGGTAAAAGCCGCACGACGCGTTGATATTGTGGAAAGAGAAGTCCGATCCAAGAAAGCTAAAATAGATGATATGTAATTTTTTCAACAACAATTGGGAAAATCCAGCATTGAGTTTTGGACTATCCTAACGAGGAATCGAACGAAGTTATCATGGGTTAGTTAATTATAAATTCTTGCGAAGTCTATACCTTATTAGATACCGGTTCTACCCATTCTTTTATCTCTCTTTCTTGCGCTTAACGTTTAAATTTGACTCCAGAGAGATTAGACTTTGACTTATCGATTGAAACTTCGTTAGTAGAAACCTTCATTTCATGTGCTATCCAAGTCTTGGATAAGAGTCACAGTTTTTAAATGATATTTTTATTGTTAATAAATCTCCTGACGTATTCTCGAAGGACTTCTTAGCCTACCCCTAGAGCGTGAAATCGAATTTTGTATTGACCCCAGTACAAAATCCATTTCTTAAACCCTCAAATATTTCTTCAACTAAAGCGAACGTAACATGCGCCAAAGACGTTGGCTCGAGCTGTTGAAGATTACGATCGTACCATGCAATATCATCGTGGAAGTGCGAACGTGGTAGCTGACGCGTTGAGTAGAAGATCGTATGCGGTTACAAGTACGAATATACAAATCCACGTGAAGATAACGAATATACTAGTATAATCGACTTTAATCGAAAAAGTTAAAGCCGCTCAAGCTACATACTCGGAGCAGATGAATAGAGAAGGTTCATGAGGGCATTATTCTAGAAGCAAGAATCGACGAAGAGAGGAAATCTCAACCCTCGATTTAATTGGCCCATTTGAAATCCTCGATGAAGTAGGAATTGTGGCTTATAGACTCGTTTTACCACCAAGTATGTTGCGTGTTCAGAACATTTTTTTTACGTATCGATGTTACGTAAAAATATGGACGACCCGAACCATATTATTAATTTAGAACCGGACGAGATAACAGAAGATTTAACGTATGAGGAGATACGTGTTAACATCTTGGATAAGAAGGATCATATTCAACGCTCAAAGGTTATACCTCAAGAGTTCGAAGTCAAGGTATCCTCACCTGTTCGGCATACCAGGCACGCACATAAATTTCGAGGGCGAAATTCCATAAGGAGGGGAGATTGTGAGATCCCAGATTTTATGAATAAATATTTAATTTTCTCGAAATATTTTTTTTAATATTATGGTGTGGATTTGAGATAATGTTATAGTTGTGGGTAGTATTTATAAATTTTGCAAAGTATGCAAGTTGTCATATTATATTCGATTGGTCAGGGAATATTCTTTGTGTCGGAGAATATTCGTAAGATGACACAATCATTGGTGGACCCCACAACGAAATTATTGTCGGATTGAGAAAACGACAAAAATATTTTTATGAAAATACCGGCGGAAATTTTACCGTTAATACTGTTGAACTACTCGGTAGTAAAAGTACAGTAATACGTGTGGTTGCATAGTAGCACACGGTATTGATTATTGATGCTTATGTGAGAAGTTACTCAGTTTTGCTTATTTTATAGACTCCCATTTACCTATTTTTCAAAATAATCGGTAGAATTTATTTAAAGGTGGGGCCCACATGTGGGGGCCATATGTGGGGCCCATATGTGTTGAAAAACTGATTTTAGAAATAGGGGTGGGAGAGAGTTACGTATGGGGAAGGAGTTTATATATATAAGATTGTGATGTGTGTGTATATATATAATATTATATTTGTTAGTGGAGAGTGGTGGGAGAAAAAGGAAGAGTGAAAGTGATGTATGTGAGTGGAAAATGGTGGAAAAGTGGTAGTGTGATAGTGATGTGTAAGAGTGTAGTGAATTTGATTATTGGTGGGTGGGGGATTGATGTTGGTTATGGGGGAGAAAAATTAAGTGGTGTATATATAATATTGATTTATATAATATGAAAACATGTGTTTATATATATGTATTATATTTTAATTTTTGTTGTGATTTTATTGGTTAGATGATTGACTTAATTGTTAGTTGATTGAAAAATAATTTTGTAAAATTATTTCATCCATGAATAGTGCCTTTCTATTCTCCTATAAATAGAAGCTCATTCCTTCATTATTTCTTACAAATTCACTGAAACTCTAAAGAGAGAAATTATAGAGAAACTATAGAAAAGTATTCTGCTACTTCCCTACTCTTATATCCAGTTTTTTTTACGGTAAGGGGTGTTATTCTTTCTTATTCATGAAGAGAACTGTTGTTATTCCATTTCTTATTATTCTGTTGGAATAACCTGTATACGCGGTCTACCCTATACTTGGTGACATTCTTCTATTATTCTGTTGGAACATCCTGTCTGTGTGTTTTACACCGGACCTGGTTCCGTTTTTATTATTATTCTGTTGGAACATCCTGTCTGTGTGTTTTACACCGGACCTGGTTCCGTCTTGTTATTATTCTGTTGGAACATCCTGTCTGTGTGTTTTACACCGGACCTGGTTCCGTCTTTATTATTATTCTGTCGGAATATCCTGTCTGTGCGGTTACGCCGGACCTGGTTCCATTATTTATTATTCTGTCGGAATATCCTGTCTGTGCATTTACGCCGGACCTGGTTCCATTATTTATTATTCTGTTGGAATAACCTGTCTGTGCGGTCTATCGCATGCATGGTGATTTCTTTTGTTATTCCATTCTTTATTATACTCAGTTGGTTAAGTTTTGACTTCTATACTCCATGAAATTTGTGGAATATCCTTGATAATTGCGTTTCATCCAGTATTTTTTTTTCATGAAAATATTCTTCTAAGCATTCTTGAATTTTACTCCACAAAGCAATATCATGTTGACAATTTGGACGTTGTTAATTCTTGGATAAATTAATTCTTGAACTTGTTTTATTGAATTCTTATATCATTGTCATCATCCTCATGTTTATATTATGTTGAAAGTCATCTGTGGCCTGTAGTGCATAGATGGACTTGGTATGATTATGACCAGGGATTATTCGGTGTAATCATGACCGTAATGTTACAAATGATGTGAAAAAAAAGTCCTCATTGGCCCGTAGTGCATTGATGGACAGTTTTTGGTATGATTATGGCTATGGATTCTCTTTGGCCGTAGTGCAGAGATGAATTGTTTTATGGCATGATCATGACCGTTGATGAAAACATGATTATCTTTAGCCGTAGTGCATGGATAATTCGTGGTCGTGATACTAAAGAATATCCTTGGCCGTAGTGCAGGGGTGATTCGATGATGTGGATTATTTATTAAGCTGAGTCCCAGCGATAAAAGTGTTGAAAAACCTTTTAAATCATAAAAGATAGTAGATTTTATTCTCTACTTGACTCTTTTAATGGATTGCTTGTTCCGCTGCAGTTAAACTTGATGTCTATTGTATTTTATCAGTATTTATCAGTTTAACATTGTTGAAGGCTAATGATAATTTATTCTGTATTATCTTAGTCATAATATTTCTTACTGGGCTAGTTGAGCTCACCCTTTCTTTCACTGTTCTCTTCAGGAAATGAGAACGTAGCTGGGGCAAGTCGGGGAACGGAGTGATGGTCCGAATGATAGTATTAGTTAGTAGTCCTCACTATTCTATGTAATAGTGTGTTAATAAATGTAATGAGGACTCCTTTTGAGTATGAATACTCTCTAGAAAATAATATTTGTATTCAAACTCGCAGTTTATGTTTTGTCGTATTGTACACGACAGTTGTATTAGTAAGTTGTATTTGGATTTATGTACCATGTAAGTGGCGACCCAAGATGGGTGACGTATACCTAATTTTGGGGGCGTCACAACGTGGGTCAAGCAAATTACCAAGAAATTCGATGTCTTGGAATGCACGGAGGAACAGAAGGTTCCATTCGCCACTTTTATGTTTCGCGGTGAGGCAGACTACTGGTGGGAGTCTGTGAAGCGTACCCAGCCTGACGCACTCAACATGTCTTGGGAAACATTTCAGAAACTGTTCAATGACAAGTACTTTCCTGAAAGTATTCGTCATATGAAGGAGGTGGAGTTTATCAGACTGGAACAAAACAACATGACGGTGTCCTAGTACAAGGCGAAGTTTGTAGAGTTATCCAGGTTTGCACCTTATTTGGTCGAAAATGAGGAACGAATGACAAGGATGTTTCTAAGAGGTCTAAAACCCGAGATTCGGCAATATCTTATCTCTCATAAATTTTTTTTATATTCAGATGTTGTAAACAGGGCTCAATTATTAGAGCGAGATAATGAGTATATGCAACCGAGGGACCACAACCAGGGTCATACCAGTAACAGCAGTCATCAGAGCGATGATAACCAACGAGGAGGAAAAAATACGAACAAAGGCGGTAACCACTTGGGTAGTCATCGTGGCCATGATAATAGGAGAGGTGAGTCAAGTGAAAATTTCAGAAAGAGGAGATTCAACAATGACGGGAAGACATCAGCAGCTGCACTAGCACCAACAACAAATTCTAGGGGAGGAGAACGACCGCCAGTTAGATGTTAAAGATGCAGAGAGGAGGGACATATAAGTCCAAACTGCCCACAACAGTTCAAGGTATGTTATAATTGTGGAAAGGAAGGACATATCGCTCGAGATTGTACTATAGCGAAACCAAGTCCAGTTGGGACGGTGACACCAAAGGCAGATACGGACAAAATAAAGTCGGCGGTTTCTGGAAGAACGTTTGTCGTGACTGCCCAAAGCGCGAGGAACCCGAACGAAGGTATAATGGGTTAGTTAATTATAAATTCTTGCGAAGTTTATACCTTACTAGATACTGGTTCTACCCATTCTTTTATCTCTCCTGCTTGTGCTCAACGTTTAAACTTGACTCCAGAGAAATTAGACTTTGACCTATCTGTGGAGACTCCGTTAGGAGAAACTTTCATTACATCTACAGTTTATAAATCTTGCTTAATCCAAGTTGGCACAATCACATTACCTATTGACCTTATCTCTTTAAAGATACTTGCTTTTGATGTGATTTTAGAAATTGATTGGTTAACTACTCATCATGTCAAAATTGATTGTTTTCGTAAGGTTGTTAGTTTTCATATTCCTAACCAACTTGTTATGAGAATTCAAGCAACTAAACCACTAAAATCAATCGCTGTCATACTAATCCATAAAGCCATTTCGGTTTCGGGTATTTGAAACCCTAATTCGAAAGTTGGAAACCCAAAATTGGGAACTTAATGGTGTAAGTGTAAATAATTATAAGATTAATTAGGGTTAATCTTAACAAATTGGTTAGAAAACTCTAATTTCAAATTTAGAAAATTCTGGATTAGGAACCCTAAATTATAAATAGGTAAAACCTAATTGTTAATTTAATAATTGTAATGATAATTAGGAAATGTTAATCCTAATTTTTCAAGTTATAAGAAATTAGGAAATCCAAATCTAATTACGAAACCTAATTTCTAATTTAGGAAAATTATTTTCTATTAAAAACCCTAATTTTGGGTTATAAACACTAATCCGTGATTTTGACCCTAATTGCTTAGTTAGCAATTTTAATTAGGATTTATTAATCCTAATTAACAAAATTTAAAGTATGATTAAGAAATTTTAATATAATTAGAAAATTCTAATTATAATTTAGAAATATTAATTTTCTATTTTTAAAACCGAAATTCGGAAATGTTAGAAATTAAATTGCAAATTTAAGGGTAGAAACCTAAACCCTAAAGTGGTTCACACCCTAAACCCTAACTCAAACCCTAAACCTTAAGGGGTTGCATTAAAAGACAATTTTAGAATTAAAATTGGGTGCAAAATGACCATTCTACCCTTATTGCACAATTGAAGATTTCTTGTAGATCTAGCCCTAAAGGAGTGGGTGAACTAACCCTAGCCCTAGCTCATGACCTATATCTCACATCTCAGCAGCAAAGATCAGCCAAATGCATGTATCATCAATTTGTATAAATTAAAAGGAGAGAGGAAACTTTACTTGACTTTTCATTTTTGCCGAACCTTTTCTCTCTCTATATTTCGGGAATGGGAAGTGAGAGAGAGTGATAAGATGAGCCATGATCAAGCTCTAGCAATCCAAGAACAGATCATGAAGTCAGAAATCAAAAATCAAAGCTAAAAGGTATAAGAACCCTAATTTTTAAAATCTCATGATTTGATGTTGTATGTTGTAATTGGTTTGCTAGATAATAGGATGTTATTTAGTGATCTGGGTTGTAAAATCTCATATCCATAACATCAAAGTCCTCGAATCTAGCATTTTGTCAAATCTAGAATGTTGAAAATTATGACCTGACAAGCTAATGTCAGAGGCTTTAAATCTTTATGTGTTAACTGTTTTGAGTGTTTTATGTTTTGAATCTATAGCCTGACGCGAGCACTGTGATCTGAAACTGGAATCAGAGTCATAGAATGTCTAGATCTTATGTTATCAGTGGTCAAAACCCGTTGACCGTTCACGAAATCTGGTTTCTGGGTAACCCAGAAACCCAGATTTTTCTCACCGTCACTTTGCTGGGTCTTAATCTTGCAGTGTGTTAGTAGTTAGGCCATGTTGTTGGTGGATCTTAGTAGCCTGTCATTTAGACTACATATTAAAGCAATTATATTACTCAAATCATGATCAGTGTAGAAATTAAATCGAATCAAAGTGCGTTGACCGTTTCGCCTCATGAAGGTTTCTGGGAAACCCAGAACCTTCAAGAGCCGAGTTTTCTAGTACGGTTTGACCATATTAGATCTCACATATGTTTTGATAAAATGCTATAATAGTGTTTGATAATTGTTTCCTGGTATATGAACTACATTATGGGATCTTTACATCACCCAATACAGACTCAGATTCCATGTTGTGAAGCTTCAAAGGAGGCAGGACAAACTGTTCTTCATTTCTAGAAAACCCAGAAATGAAGAACAGCTCTTACATGAATTTCAGATGCCCATAACTCACTGATTAATTGTTGTATGGCCATGAAAGCGATTGATAATGCTAGTATTACACTTATACTATAAACTAGACACTTTATCCAGTACATAACATCACGAGAACTAGGATCAAAAGTTGGTCAAACCACCCCCCTTGCTCACTGACATATTTTCTGGGCAAGGCTCAAGAACACGCGAAGAACACCAACAGCGACAGATTTGTCGCCTAAAATACCTATAGCGACGTTTAATTTCTGAAAAATAGTTATTATATTAAATAAATCGAATTAAATAGTTTTTAATTATTAAAAATACAAAATAAATTCTGAAAAATTATTTTAAAGTCTGAAAAATAGTTTTTAATTATTTTGAGTATATTTCATAAATATTTAATATTTTTGGAATATAAATGGTATTTAATTTATTTAATTATAATATTAAATAAGTTATTTAAAAATGATTTTAATTCATGAAAAATCATGAAAAATAATATTATGGTATAAGAAAATATTTAATGATATTTTCGGTGACTTTTAATATTTTATGATGAAATTCATTAATTAATTAATATTAATGGTAATTAGTTTATTTAATAACTATATTAAATAAATTATGGAAAAATAGAATAAATGATTTATAAATCATATACAAATAATTTAAGTGTTATAAAAATATTTTAAGTTATAAAATATAACTTTTAATATTTTGTCATGAAAATATTAATATTTTAATATTAATAGCAATTATCGAATAATGAGTTTAAGTGTTTAAAAATCATATAAATATGATTTTAAAGTATTAAAAATATTTGGTCATATTATAAATATATTATAATATTATGACATGTATTTCATTAATATTTGATATTAAATAAATATTAATGATAATAGAATTAAGAGGTATTTAATTCGTTAAAATATAATTTTAATGATTGAAAAATCAAGATAAATAGTAATAATTATTTAAAAATTATTGCGAGCTTATGAAAATTATTTTGACTGATATTAAAAGTATCTGTGATAATGGTTAAGAGTTTAGTCAGAGTTTAATTGAACTTAGACTCGATAAAAGTCAGACTAGACCGTCGGGATGTCAATTTTGTGTCGGGTTCAAGTCAGACTGAAATAGTTTGACCTGATACTGATTTTTATGTGTGTTATAGACTGATAGGGTTATGTGTTATGTGTTATGTATTTAGGTTATTCTATATATATATATATATATATATATATATATATATATATATATATATATATATATATATATTATAGTATTATATTGTGATGATATTATTCTAATATTGCAGATCTATATTACTAATATTAGGTCTTCGGATAAAGCGTTATAAATTGCATAGCGGTAATCAACGGTTCATGCAACTTTGTTTTTACTTAACTCTATTAAGAGTTATTTCATTCAGATAAGCTTATGGTTAATCATTGCTGGTTGCCATAAGTTGTACTCTATACATATTGCATGTATAAGTCAGGTATGAAAGGCTGATAACCTTCATTACCAGTTGGTTCAGATATATTTGTTCATATATAATACTTGTTCAGTCATAAATTTGTTTCTACTAGTTCACAATTATATTGTTGAATTATAGCCAGCTTATTATTCAGACTCTTTCAATCATGATATATCGTTATATTATTGAACTTAAACTTGCTGGTGAAGGAGTTCCAAGTATGAACCCTATTTTTATCATAATGTTGTTAATATAAGTACGTTTACGTTAGGAACCCTTAAATAGTATGCGAAACACATTATAATAATTCGTTAACAAAAGAATTTTTGAAGGAGAAATTTGAGTTCCAGATTTATAACATGAATCTTATAAGGATGGGAGAATATAGTAATCCAATTTTTCATAAATATAAATCTAAGGATAAAACATTAATACTAGGTGTAAGGTAATGATGATTCTGGGGACATAATCATTATAAGGAGGGGAGAATGTAAAGACCCGAAAATTTCGAACAATTATATCTGTCTTTTTACGAATAATTTTTTATTTATTTATTATTATTTTATTTCTAATTATTATAAATATTGGTATCATGAATAATATTTTTTTAAAAAAATATTTACGATATAGATATAGCAGGATAACCAATTTAAATTTTTAAGTTGACTGATAATGAAAGTTAAGTCGAATATAGAATCAAAACCCTAATTTTGGATTTTGAATTAGGAATGAGAATAATAATATAATAATAATTATATTTCAGTGCTATAAATATGTACCGTATGTGTATGTTGATAATGGTTAATCAATTATAGTGTGGCATGATTAAACCTTAGGGTGAAACTGATAAACCCTAATTTAAAATTTAAATAGGACAATAAGAGATTTGTTAAGCAATGGTTTTATATGATTGCTAACAAGTGTTTTAGATTTTAATGCTAATTAGAGAAACCCTATTTGCTAAGTGATTAACCCTAATCACTAATTTAGCAAGCTTTAAGTTAATTTGTAAATCTTAAACTTAATTTCTATGTTCTAAGTAATTAGGAAACCTAAGGTAATTAACCCTAATTTCTATTTTTAGAAAGTTTAATTTCTATTTTAAGCTATAATTAGAAAACTTAGACAAATCAAATTATAAAATCTTAGGGTTAAACCCTAAGGGTTGGGACAAATGACAAGGTAGCCATTAAATTTAGAAGCCAATTGACCAAAATACCCTTCTTGGATTATTTATTAGATAACTTGCAAATGTTTCCATATAATGTAGTTGGTGACCAAATTAGATTGCCCATGTGACTAAAAACAATACATATCAGCCATAAACATCAGTCAACTTCATTGCAACATATTATATATAGATCAAGAGAGAGAAAAGTTCATCTATTAGCTCATTTGTACACTAATTCTCTACCAAGTCCCTCTCTCTCTAAACCACGAAATTCTATTGTAAACCAGTCCCAATTCAAGTCCCTACCATCCCCATAACAGTTTAGCAAGGCCAGATCCAAGCATTGTTCAAGAAAGGTATAACCCTAAGAACCAAATCTGATCTTTAAAGCTATGTTAGATGTTAAGTTTTTGTGTTTATATATGTTGTATGTAGTGTAACTAAGTGATCTGGATTGGTATATTATAGATCTATAACATCTAGATGCATGAAATAGAAGATTTTAAAAATCTGGAAAATTTTAAAAAGTTGTCTGACAGTCAAATGTCTGACCTCATAGATCTGTGTCTGTTAGTTTTTTTAGTGTTTTAAAGGATTGAACTTGTAGTATGTTATGAGGGCTTTGTTCTGGAACTTGAATCAGGGTCAGATCCGATATAGATTGCAAGCTATGGAAGGTCAAACTGCATTGACCGACCATGACTGTCTGTTTCTGGGTAACCCAGAACTTACCTAGAAACGTCTGACAGTAAGTTCATGAGCCTATATTTTTCTTGTGTTATGTGGTTTGTTTTTGTTGTTGTATCCATGTTGTAGTATGTTATATGAACTACAAAGTCATGCCTTTAGATCACCTAAATGATAAACAGAAAGAAAGTGGTGGTTGGTCATAGTGGGCTGGACGATCATGAAATCTGTTTTCTGGGTAACCCAGAAAATTGATGAACATGACTTCTGACAGGATTTGACGGACATGGATCTTAAGATTGTGTTGTTGTTAGACTAATTTTATGTGATAGATCTGTTCCTTTAATTTACATGTGTACTACAATCTGGAACCTTAAGATCACCAAAACATTACAAGGATAACAAGTTGTGGAAGCCCAAAATAGGCTACTCGAACTGTTCTTCATTTATGGGTAACCCAGAAAATGAAGAACAGCTCTGACAGCTAGTTTAGGCCTTTAGATCTTGCATCTGGGGTATGTTATGACCTTGTTTATTGTTGGATCATGTAGTGCTACATTAATATTACAAGATCTAATCCTTAGCTTGTCCAGAAACATCATCAGTTAAGAATTATTGTTGGTCAAACATAGCCCCTCGAAACTACATATGAATGTTCTTGAAGCTGAAGAACACCTTAGACGACACTTTCTGTCGCTAAATGCTATAGCGACAGATTTAATAATTTTAATTAATTAAATTTCTAAAAATCAATTAAAATTACAAAATAATTTCTGAAAATTCCAAAATTAGTTTTTAAAATTATTTTAAGTTATAAAAATTAACTTTTAATAATTTGACATATTTTTCATAAATATTATTATTTATTTGACTAATAATGATATTAAATTTATTTAATTAATGTATTAAATAAATTGATTAAAAATGATTTTACTATATTAAAAATTATTTTAAATGATAATAAAGTGTTTAAAAATATTTTAAGTTATAAAATGTAACTTTAAATATTTTAAGGTAAATTTCATTAATTATTTAATATTAATGATATTAGATTTATTTAATAATTATATTAAATAAATTAGTTAAAAATGATTTTAATATTATAAAAATTATTTTAAATAAAAATAAAGTGTTTAAAAATATTTTAAGTTATAAAACACAACTTTTAATATTTTAAGAAAAATTTATTAATAATTTAATATTAATAGAATTAAATTTATTTAATAATAATAATAAATAAATAGTTTAAAAATAATTTTATTGATTTATAAATCATTTAAAAAGGATATAAATGATTTAAAAATATTTTAAGAAATAATAAATAAATTTTAATATTTTGGTGAATAATAAATTAATATTTAAATAGTAATAGTAATTATTTAAAAATTATTTTAAATATTTTAAAAATCATTTAAGGGTAATATTAATACTTTAAAAATATTTTAAGTTATTATGAATAACTTTAATATTTTGGCAATGGTTTCATTAATATTCTAATATTAATTAAATATTAATGATAATAGAATTATTTAGTATTTATATCATTTAAAAATGATTCCAGTGTTTGAAAAATAATGATAAATTATAATAATTATTTAAAAATTAATATAAGTCATTTAAAAATAATATGTCTGATATTTAAATTATCTAAAGGAATATTGAACTATAAAATAGAGTTTTAGACTCGATAATTACATGATAAAGCCATAGGTTCACCGAAACATTTCAAAAATTGATCCGGACTTAGATAGTTTGACTTGATAGGTGATTGTTTATGTTCTTATAACAGATATAAGTGTGTGATAATGTGTTTAAGTTATGTGTTGACTGCAAATAGTAGTACTAAGTGTTATAATATACTATTCTAATCGTCAGAATGATGTTATTAATGATAGGTCATTGTATTAAAGATAGAACTAAGTCGTGTAACTATAAGTAGCAAACCAGACAAGTATCTTTAACCTTGCATTTACTTTATGCAATGGACATGTGTAGGCAAGTACCATTATTCCTTGTAATTACTTATGCAATGATCATGTGTAAGTTGGTTATTCAATTATAATCTGTTATACAAGTTCTTTAACTCTGTTATTATAAATCAAAATATATATTCTGTTCGTTAATTTTTAAATTTGGTTATGCAAGTGTCCTCACTTGAATAATTGTTGTACTTGTTGATACATACTTATCCAATTACGGTATGTATACATTAATAAAAAGTCGTATAAGCTATTTGACTCAGCTAGACACATATTTAAAAATATCGTTGAACATGATAGACCATTGTTGTTATCCAACCGAATTATTTTGGTTCAGACTCCAGAATAAGTATGAGCATCCCGAATATGGGAAACTTTTGTGCGCCTAAGGCAGATATGCTGGACGAAAATATCGTTCAAAAATGTAGTATTGATCAATACAGGGCATAACGGGCTGATCACCCCCGTGCCCGTAAGTTATGGCGATTTACGGATGAAGTTCTGTATAACCTTTTCAAAAATTAAAAATAAAGTTCATAGTCTATTGACTACTCACTAATCATAGTCAATACGTAGTTTCAAAATTTGAAATAGAATTGATATGTTGTTTAATATAGTTTCAGCTTACTTTGCAACTATTGCTTTATTGTAGAAGTGTCGTTCAAAGAAAATATTTACTTCTTTTAGCTAATGTTTATTGTTTGCTATTACTGGCTAGGCACTCAAATGCTCTTTCTTGCTTTAAATATAAATGTTTTCAGCTAAGCGTGATTAACCTGAATGTTCTGCCAAGAACAAAGGGAAGGGAAATCTGACAGAATAAACTTTATGGTATCTTATGTATTAGTTAGACTTTATTAAGACAATGATATTTATTAATTATAATGTAAGGAAATGTTTTAAATGTTGTGTACCTGGGAATAGACAACTCTGATATGTAAATTAAGTTTAATATTTATATTATTATTATTATTTCGCTCAAAGAAATGATATCGTGAAGCACTGAGTTTGGGTTTCAAGTACCTAAATTTGGGGGCATCACACAAACTCAAAGAGGCAATCAAAACTTACCCATTTAAAGGAGAAACTATTCCCTTTTTCAAGCACAATCCTCAAACCCTCCATTGTAAAAAGGTGGAGAAGTCAGACGTCCAAGGGTGTTCACACCCTTAAGGGACTCAATGGAAAACATATTCAAGCTTCTGACAGCGCAGAAGAAAATTGTCCAGCTCCTTCCACCAGCCAATCCAAGTGGAAAGAATTTTAATACAAGCATGAAATGTGCTTACCATTCTGGAGCTCTGGGTCATGATACCCAAGATTGTTGGGCACTCAAACATAAGATCCAGGATTTGATAGATAGTGGTGAGATTGTGGTAACAAAGCCAGAATAACCACATGTGCAAGATAACCCTCTCCCTCAACACAAGGAAGGGATTGTCAACATAATCACCATAGGGAGTGGAGAAAGTTCCAATTACCTCAAATATTTGGGTGGTTCTCCCCAAACCAGTAAGGAAAATTCTGATAAATCGAATTATTCAGAGTTCTGGTTTATAATAGCATGGGAAATGAAGTTTATCAGTGAACGTGTTAATCAACTGGCAGAACTAGTTATACATTAGCACTAAGTCTCACGGCAGTTGCTCAGTTAGGAGCATGCAAGTCTCCTCTCCCTTATCACAAAGAATTAACAATAAGCCTAAGAGAATGAAACCTTGGAAGAAAGGCTTACAAGAAAAATAAGATCTCAGACTCGTCGGGACTACGCCAACCAAAGGGAATTCACCCCTTTGGGTCAACCAATGGAAGAAATTTTGTAGATGTTGATCAATGAAGGGAAGATCACATCACTGCTACCCCCAATCAATCCACATTTATAGAGATTTGATGCTACCGGGGTCTGTCAATACCACTCCAACACTCGTGGTCATAGCACTGAAAGCTTCTGGGAACTTCGTCATCTTATCCAAAATATGATTGATAGCGGTGACCTACAAATGACATACAATGACACCGTATTGCCTGAGAGTGGGAATATATTTCCTCCAAGAACACAAAGATGGAGGGAAGTTATGGAAGTCATATCTTCTGAAGGAGACTTGTCTGTAACACCTCTTACAATTCAAGCAATAAAGCTTAAAGGAGTGGAAACCATTTCAAAGGTGGCTACACCAGAACCACTGGTATTGCCATTTAGGCCGCAGTGTCCTATCATCAACCAAAAAAAGTCCTATAGAACTATGGGGAAGTTGAGGAACAATGTCAAATCAAACTAATGCAGTACTAAAAGAAAATCCGCTGTATCTACCTCAGCGAGTGATGAAACCAATCATCAAATCCAAGGGGAGAGTGCCCGAGGAGAAAATTGAAGAATTTCTCCGCAAGATGGGACATAATGAAGCCAAGGTGGTGCAAAGCTTGAAAGAAGAACCTCAACGAAAATCCATTCTTGACTTGGTATTCTCTTCTGAAGATCACCGCTAGGTCTTAATGAAGGTATTAGAAAAAGCTCACCTGCCAAAGAAAGTGGACATTAAAAAGTTTCATCATCTGGTAGATCACATTTTCAACAGAAATGTGATATCTTTCATTGATGATGACATACCCTCCGAAGCGATGGGTCATTGCAAGCTACTGCAGATATCAGTGATGTCTTTAAAATATGTGGTTGGAGGTGTGTTAATAGATGGAGGATCTTCCTTGAACATATACCCTTATGCCACATTAGAAAGAATGAAAATTAATCCCAACCGGATCTGAAGCAGCCACATAGTCATAAGAGCCTTCGATGGTCTCGACGGAATTCTATAGGAGAAATTGAATTGCTAGTGGAAATCAGTCAACATACCTTCCACATAACTTTTCAAGTGCTCAACATCACCACATGATATAATTTATTGTTGGGAAGACCTTGGATCCATATGACAAGAGTCGTTCCATCCACTCTTCATCAACATGTTAAGTACATCATCAACGGTAATATGGTCACTGTTAATGATGAGCCAGAATATCCTGTCCATGTCCAATGTGATATACCTCTAATCAGTTTCAATGAAGGAGTTGAGCCTGTAAGCTTTCAAGCCCTCAAGGTGATCAACACTCACTATCAACCTGTCAGGGCTCGAGCTTTGAAACCCAGAGTTTTCACTGAGATAATATTAGCTAGTCAAGAAATGATATCCTTAGGTTTTCAAGCTGGACAAGGTTTAGGGAAAAATCAGCAAGGATTCAGAAGTCCAATTCAAATTCCCAGCCAGATAGAGAAGCTTGGATTAGGATATTCCTCTGGTTCAAATCGTAGTAACCCGCGCAAACATCCATCGATTCCTTCCTCTATAATTTTGCTGCCTAATCTTATAGATGTAGAATCTGTAAGGCCTATGAGGATAATTCTTATTTTTGTAGCAGGTATGCTATTTCCTAAGCCCAGACCGGCTAGTGGGAAAGAAGTCCTAATTCCATACACAGACATCTAGGAATGGAATCAGAGACTTAAACAAGAAGAAAAAGTCGGTTATCAAAGATGTATTTCCTAGTGCATACCGAGGGTATAAACCAGGATATCTCAGATAATGACTACTCAAAAGATCAGACCCTAACCCCTCGCATCAATAGGGCTAAGGAGAATCGGTCATATGAAAAAACTGACCCTGATATGAATTTAGTCATGGTCATCATCAAAGAGGAGGAGGATGACAACTGCCCCTTCACCACAGCTATCCACCAAGACTTGACCCTATGCAGTTGAAGCAACACTCCTTGCATTTGCTGAAAAGGTTAAAAAGGGCAGAAAATCCCTCTGCTCTACTCTGTAGATATCATTAACTGCTTACTTTTGTTGCATAATACTAGCAGTTACTTTTTTCATGATAACACTTTGTATGATCAAATAGTTTCATATATTGAGTGAAAGCATTTTGTTTTTAGGACTCCAGAGTTAGGTTTGTTTAACCTTGTTGATGGAATGCCAAATCTTCACAATGACTGCAACTTTGATGTAAAGTTCGACTTTGGCTTGATGGAGATTGAGCAAGATGACTATGAGGTGCCTGAGGAGATCAAAGAATAGGTCGAAGATAAACCCAAACCAAACCTTGATCAAACCACCTCTATCAACATCAGAACCTTAGAAACCCTAAACAAATCCAAATTGGCATGGACCTTACCCCAAGCCAAAGGACATACCTGGTTGTTTTATTTACCCAATTTTAGGATGTGTTTGCATGGTCTCATAAAGACATGATCAGTTTGTCTACTGATATCCTCATTTATCACCTGCCCATTAAAGAGGGATTTAAGCCAGTCAAACAGAAGCTCAGACTATTGAAACCTGAGTGGAGTTTGAATGTCAAAGAAGAAATTGTCAAGCAATTTAAAGCTAACAACATCATGGTATCAACCTACCATGAGTGGCTATCCAACATAGTTCCCGCACCTAAGCCCAGAGGGAAGGTACGACTATGCGTGGATTACTGGGATTTGAACAAATCTTATCTCAAAGGCAATTTCCCAATACCTTTTATCCACATAGTCATAGACAACACGGCTCGTTATGGCATGTACTTTATTTTTGATTGTTTTGCTGGATACCACTAGATCATGGTTGCTGAAGAGGATCGGGAGAAAACAGCCTTCGTTACTCTATGAGGAACCTTTTGTTATATACGTTTATCATTCGGCCTCAACAATGTCGGTGCTACCTATCAACGAACAATGATTGCTCTTTTCCATGATTTAAAGCACAAAGAAATAGAAGTCTATGTGGATGACATCATCATCAAATCCCAGAGGGTAGAGGACCACATAGACCATCTCAAAAAGCTTTTCAATCGATTGCGCAAATACAACTTGAAGCTGAATCCGACCAAGTGTGCCTTCGGTGTCAAGTCAAGCAAATTGTTGGGATTTTTAGTTAGCCACAAAGGCATTGAGCTGGATCCTGCCAAAATTCAAGCCATCACTGAGATGCATGTACCCCAGACAGAGAGTGAAATACAAGGATTTCTGAGGAGAATCAATTTCATCAACAGATTCATCTCCCAACGCACAACAACATGTGAGCCCATCTTCAAGCTGTTAAGGTAAAACTCCTCCAAGAAGTGGAATGAAGAGTGTCAAAAATCCTTCCTTTCCATCAAAGAGCAATTGGTCAAAGCTCATGTCTTGGTACCTCTAAGGGACGATGTTCCCATGTTTATGTACCTGTCAATCAATGACAATGTCATGAGTTGCATGCTGGGACAAAAAGACGATAGAGGAAAGGAAAGAGCTATCTATTACCTCAGGAAAAGATTTTGCTGTGGCGAGCAACAGTACACCTTGATTGAAAAGACTTGATGTGCATTAGCATGGGCCTCCATGAGATTACAACATTATCTCCATGATCACACAACCCATCTCATATCCCGCATGGATCCTCTGAAGTATGTATTTAGTAAACCTATGTTGAATTATCGATTGTCCAAATGGCAGTTGATCCTCCAACAATTCGACATCATCTACGTGACCCAAAAGTCTATCAAAGGTCAAGGAATTACAAATCAACTGGCTACAACACCATCAAGGGATTTTAAACCCTTGGAAACATATTTCCCTGATGAAGGGCTAATGACAATTCAATGAAGCCATTAGGAGAATACAGTCCGATCATGGAAAATATATTTTGATGGAGCTATGAACATGGAAGGTGCCAGAGAAGGGGCAGTTCTGGTATTTACTTTGGGAGAACAGTATCCTGTTGCTATCAAGTTGCAGGTTGTTAGCACCAACAACACAGCTGCGTACGAAGGCTGTATAATAGGATTGAAACTGGCCCAATCCATAGGTGTTAAACGATTAATTGTCTTTGGGGATTCCAAGCTGGTCATTAAACAAACCACTGGGGTATATCACACCAAAGAATTGCATTTACTGCCTTACCATCGGCAAGTTATCAAGATGGCTATGGAGTTTGAAGAAATATCCTTCCTCCACATTCCTCGGAGTAGGAATGATTTCACGGATTCACTAGCAACCTGGCCTCCTTGATTAACATATCTGAAAGAGGAGGCATTTCAAATATCACACTTGCAAGCCAGAAGGCACCAGCCTATGGAAATTACTTTAGAGAAGTATCAAATGAACTGCTGCTGCCTCTTTTTTAGTTCTAACAAAAGAGCTCTAACTCATGCAAGTATACATGTGTCAACAAGCAATGCAGAGTAAGTCGAGTATCGATCCACGAAGAAAGTTGTCTAAATTAAACTATTATGCATCAACTAAATCACTATTTTTATATGCTCAAACTAATGCTTATAATTGTGAATTACTCTAAATGCAAATAATAACTAAAATAAGAATAACAATGTAATAAATCAAATCTGGAAATAATGGGATCCTAACTTCATTTAATAGTTCATCTAACTACCACCATTTTGCAAAACTATTCACGTATCACAGAAAAGTAGCCAAGAGCACTAACGTAGACATAACCATCTTTTAATGTATTATGACCTACTTACATAACATCCATATACGATAGACATCATGTAATCTTCAACAAAACCAACCCCACTATATTTCTATATGAAATTGCAGCCATATTGAATTTAAGCACAAGCTCTTATTTAACTCGTACGGTGAAATAGTATATGTCTATCTGATTCACAAAATACAAAGCTAAGCAAAACAGCCCTATATACGCATGCTATCATAATTACAGTCCATACTTGCATGTTATTTTTCAATTCCATACAAACACCTAAAAGGAATGGTGATCAATCATTCATGCATGCAAATCAACCATGAAGAAATTCCTTATGATACGTAAAATAGTCCAGCAATCAGGTCATAAGTTAGACTACGTATTAAACTCCGTTAGAATCCCATAATGGAGTTTAGTTCATAACTGAACCAAAATCTATTATGGGATCAAAGCAATACATGGATAATAAATAATTGAAAAAGATAAGATAGAATCGATCAAACCCAATTGCTGATTATAATCCAGATGTAATGTTCAAATCCTCAATAAAATCCAGCAAAATAACAGTAGTTTTTCCACAGTGATTGAAAATCTAAAGAAGAAGAATAGAATAAGGAGTTTATGCTTAGTTCTCCTATGGAACTCTCTCAAAGTGTAAACCCTATTTGCCAATATAAAAAAACACGTAAACCTAATGAATAATACGTCTGGTACCAACCAGAATTGTTTTTAACCAATTACAACTCTTCCAAATTAAAAATTAAAATAAAACAGATCAGCAGCCTCAGATGTCGTGCGCGGTCGCGCGCTTCCCCTTTGTATTACTCGCGCGGGCGCGCAGTCTTCAATTTCTGTTCAATTCGGGTAATCGTGCGGGCGCGCGTGTTTAAGCATGTATAGTCGCGCGGCCGCGCGGCTTCTGCAGTTTTGATTCTGTGTTCTGCTACTGCTACTACTTTGTCCTGCTGCCATTGATTCTTTGTCATGTCACTCTCCCTTCATCCATCCTCAGTTGTATATCTCCACTCGTTTCTTGCGTCATGCGTCCATTAGCCTCATGTCATCTAACATCGCCAAGCTAGGCCATTTCCTGCACTTTTACACCAAAGGAGTTCTCAGTCTATGCAATACAAAATAACATGAAATGCGTTAAAAACACACTAAAATGTACTTGAGATGGACATAGTTCGCGTGAATTGATATCCAATAAGTAGGTATAAAACCCACTTATCAAATACCCCCAAACTTGAACTATTGTTTGCCCTCAAGCAATGCATACAACATAAAACACTGAAAATGCAACCACATGCTACGCTACTAAATCATGATGCAAACTAGTCTCACATTGTTCCAGCTATAACAGAATTTCAGTCCAAAATGCCTCAGCGAATTATCCAAATTCAAGAATACAAATTCACACCAAACTATAGGCATAATATCATACACTCAGATAATTCATATATGCTATAAAGATGATGTGTGTGTGTGTTGTGTTCACCAAAACTTGATTTAAGTAAAGAATACACATGCTAAACTGCTCAAAATAGAAAATTATAGTCTAAATCAAGACTCATGTATACTTATGCAACAAAGACTGTTCCAACATATTAAAACAAACTAAGGTTCAACAATGGGCTTAACTACTTTATTGCTACTCACAAGGGCGATTTTCGCTCTTTTCCGCGGTGTTTATTGCTTTTTTTTTTCACATGACTGTGCAATGCCTCATTACATTACGCAAACACTGCTACCTCTTAGCGAGCATTCAACCAACGACTTCCAGACCATGAAAGACCTTAGGGCACTAGGTGTTAAGACACCCCTACGGGCGTACTTACTCAAGTAGCCAGGGCCCCGAAATAAGACCAGCCACGTTATTGCTATTTGTTTTTTTATACATAGCATACCCATGTTTTCCCAAAGTTTGATTATCAATGTTTTGTACAGTCTAAGTCCATTTTTCACATATTTCTCTTTTTAAAACCACATTTTCTATTGAACAATGCAACACAAAATTCTTATACCTACAAGTAATTGTGAACATGGCAGTGCAAACCGAAAGCATCTAAACAGCATCATGAATTACATTATGTAAAACATTATATCTAAGTTCATGTTATCTAACATATTCAACAATCCTTCAACATTTACATTCATCATAGGCTAGACAAAATTTCCATAAAGCTAGAATTTGTGAGATATGCACGACACATAAAATGCAACGAAACATATACTAACACAAGTAATAATGACTAAAAACCAAAAATTTTCTACAAACTAAACATGCACATATACTAACACATAAACATTCCAAATTTAAACTAATCATACAAAAACTATATGCAACTAATATGCAACTAACTACCCCAATACCCCTAAACTTATAATAGTCATTGCCCCAATGAATGAAGGTATAGGGTTAAAGAAAACTCCCCTAGTGCTCAGTCGCGCCACCTTCTTCGGGTGGTGAATCCGGTGGTGGATATGGCATGGCAGTCCCGAATTGTGGACACTCAACCATGGTTCCCTGTTGTGCAAATGCCTCCGCCAATGATCTCGTGAGACCCGTAGCAAACGCTTCGAAGTTGTCATACATGGCATCAACCTTACGCTCCAACCTTCGGAACTGGCGATCCCTAGGGGTAGCAACTGTTTGAGTTGATGGGACTGCCTCATCTGTCTGCGAGGGCTGCGGTGTTGGCTCTGGGAATGTGGGCTGGAAAATGAAGCCTTTTCCTCGCGGGTGCGGTGCACCTCCTGCCCAATCCTTGAATTTTGCAATGGTTGCGTGCGTGATATCTTGGCTTGGGTTTTGCATCTGTTCATTATCCCAATGGCAGCCTTGATGGGCACACAACATAGCCACAACTGACGCGTGTGGAATACTCCCTGCAGTACTTCCCCTCAGATAACGTAGCATATTTTGGTGAATCAGGTGGCCCACATCAATTTATTTACCAGTGATTATTCCCCACAGGATGATTGCCCTCTCTGCTGTTATTTCATGCTGATGCGAAGATGGAACTAGCTTGGCACAGATAAACATATTCCACGCCTTCGCATATCGATTTAAGGCTGCGGCTGGGAATATGTGAGACTGATTCGTGCCGACTTTATAAGTCCACTTCGTGCCTGGCACGCATAACTTAGCAATAACCATTTCCAAGTTTATTTCCAAATGTGCACCTGCTACCCAATTAGCCGACCTAGTCGGTGGTGTGTCAGTAATTTTGAAAACTGCTCTGATTGCGGGAGGTCTAAAATCCACTTAAACCCCGCGAACCACGGATAACCCCTCATCGTCTCCTTTGCATTCGCATAGAATTCTCTGACAATACCCATTGGGGCAGTCATTGGCGTAGCAGTCAATCCAAGCCATCCCCTCTCACGAATCATGTTCCACAATTGACCATCTTGTTGCTCAGGCTTGAGTCCCCTCTCATTCACAAAAGTTTTTGCCACGATTTTGTAATATTCCATTTGGGTGTCTAGACTCAAGAATTTGGTATGATCCATAACATCTTCCCCTTAACTGCCAGAGGAAGACGACGTTAAAGAAGAAGAGCGAGCTCTCTTAGAACCCATTGGAAATTGATGGAGAAAGATAAGGAGTATTTGTCTGATAGAGATTGCTAACCGATGATTGATGACCCCCAAACTGACTTCTACACAACCCAAACGGACACCTTAGGTTTTATAATGTAGCAATCAATCTTGGATCTGAGCTTTGAACGTGGAGAGAATCGTGGGAATAGAAACTAGACGATAATCACGTAATGGAGAGTTGTATGGCATCAAGTTGTAACTGATGAGAGATGATGATATGTACGATTGTGGGAGAACATGTGAACACGCCTTCTGTTATTTCAATTGAGAGACCAAATGAGCCACAACACGTTTTTAAAAGTTAAAAAATTTTCCAATGTCTGGTGTCGCGCGCGGCCGCGCGGCCTTTCAATGGGTTTCGAGCGCGGGCGCGCGAGTGGCATTTTTGATCTGGCTTTCTTGCGGCGTGGGCGCGCCAGTTCTTAGGCATGTCCATGCGCGACCGCGCGAGGCTATTTTTTGCACTTCCAATTTTCATTCTCCCTACTGCAAGACAGTAATGTTGTCATCTCCAATACACCTACATAAACACAAATCTCTCATGTCAAGGTGTGAACTACTGAATAAGTATAAATGACCAAATAAACGCTATACTAACATCAAACTCTACCCACTGCAAATTTAGCTACACACTCACTTTTGCAAAACATAACAATCTATCACACTTAAAATGAAGATGAACTAATAAAAAAAACCTAAACTGAATAAATAAAATAAAATAAAAAAAATAAAAAAAATAGAGATAGAAATAATGGGTTGCCTCCCATCAAGTTCTAAGTTATAGTCAATTAGCTTGACTGTCTCTGAATCTCATGTCGAAGAAAGAATTGAGGTGACTTTCTGTCTTTCCACCTCGCCACCAAAGTAATGCTTCAATCGCTGCCCATTCACTTTAAAAGGCTGATTTGGGAATTTATCAAACACTTCTATCGCACCATGTGGAAAGACAGTCTTCACTGTAAATGGCCCTGACCATCTTGATGTTAGCTTCCCGGGAAAAAGTTTAAGTCTGGAGTTAAAAAGCAAAACCCTTTGTCCTGGTTCAAATGTCTTCTCTATGATCTTGCGATCATACCATTTCTTCACCTTCTCCTTGTATAGCTTTGAATTCTCATATGCCTGTAGTCGGAATTCATCCAACTCATTGAGTTAGAGCAGGCGTTTCTCCCCTGCAGCTTTTAAATCAAAATTGAGCTTCCGAATTACCCAATATGCCATGTGCTCTAGCTCTATAGGAAGGTGACAGGATTTTCCATACACAAGCTGAAATGGTGACATGCCCAACGGGGTCTTGTATGCAGTCCTATATGCCCACACAACATTATCCAGCTTTAAAGACTAGTCCTTTCTCGAGGGATTCATAACTTTTTCAAGGATTCTTTTGACTTCTTGATTTGACACTTTCGCTTGGCCATTTGTTTGTGGGTGATAAGCTGTAGAAATATGATGGTTCACCCCATACTTAGCCAACAAAGCTGTAAACTGCCTGTTGCAGAAATGACTGCCTTCATCACTAATGATGGCCTTAGGAGTCCCAAACCGCGTGAAGATACTTCTATGCAAAAACCTGAGGACTACCTTGGCATCATTTATCGGAAGAGCTGTCGCTTTTACCCACTTTGACACATAATCCACTGCGAGCAAGATGTAGAGATTTTCGCAAGAAGAAACAAAAGGGCCCATGAAATAAATCCCCCACACATCAAAGATTTCTACTTCGAGGATCGTATTTAATGGCATTTCATTTCTTTTTGAGATGTTCCTAACTCTCTGACAACTATCACACCTCTGGACGAAACTGTAGGCATCCTTAAAAATTATTGGCCATTAGAATCCTGCTTGTAGCACTCTAGCCGCTGTTCGTTCTCCACCGTAGTGACCCCCATATACAGAAGAATGGAAATCCTATAGAATCCCCTCGGTCTCGCTATACGGGATACACCTTCTTATCATTTGATCAGCACACTGTTTAAACAAGTATGGCTCATCCAAGATATACCATTTGACATCATGCAGATATTTCTTCTTTTGATGACCCACCAAGTCAGAAGGTACCATCTTACTCACCAAATAGTTCGCGTAGTCTGCAAACCATGTCACTTCCCCTTTCACCATAAAGAACTGCTCATCTGGAAAGGATTCATTGATTACAACTTTGTCTTCTGCTTCCCTTTCCGAATTCTCAAGTCGAGATAAGTGGTCCGCCACTTGGTTTTTAGTGCCCTTTCTGTCCTTGATCTCCAAATCAAATTCTATAGTAATAAAATCCATCTGATTAACCGGGGCTTTGCATCTTTCTTTGCCACTAAATGTCGAATTGCCGCGTGATCCGTGTACACTATCACCTTTATGCCAATTAGATATGCTCAAAATTTGTCAAAGGCATACACCACTGCTAATAACTCTTTCTCTGTGGTGGTGTAGTTCAACTGTTCATCTGTAAGGGTCTTACTGGCATAATATATCACATGAAACATCTTCTATTTCCTCTGCCCCAAAATAGCCCCTACAATGTAATCACTGGCATCGCACATCAGCTTAAATGGCAAATCCTAATCTGGTACAGTAATCACTGGTGCTGAAGTTAGTTTCCCCTTTAAGTGCTCAAATGCCGACATGCAAGCCTTATCAAAGTTAAACTGTGCATCTTTCTCCAATAAACTGCATAGTGGTTTAGTTATCTTGGAGAAGTCCTTGATGAATCTTCGGTAGAAACCTGCATGTCCCAAAAAACTGTGAACACCTTTTACTGATGTAGGTGGTGGCAATTTCTCAATAGTTTCCAGCTTGGCCCTGTCCACCTCGAGTCCCTTCTTCGAAACCTTGTGTCCCAGTATGATTCCTTCTTGTACCATGAAGTGGTACTTTTCCCAGTTCAGCACTAGATTCGTCTCAACACACCTCTTCAACACCATTACCAAATTTTCAAGGCATAAATAAAACGAGTCCCCGAAGACTTAGAAATCATCCATAAATAACTCCATGTTTTGGTCCACTATGTCTGAAAATATAGCCATCATGCATCTCTGAAAGGTGGCTGGAGCATTGCACAACCCGAAAGACATTCTTCTGTAGAGTCTCCACCCCGTCACTGTTCGTGTTAGAATTAACTCAATATTCTCATTAGTCACGACGGTAATGCCACCCTTTTTTGGTACACACTGCACTGGGCTCACCCATGAGCTGTCTGAAATCGGATAGATTATGCTTGCATCCAGCCATTTTAGTACCTCTTTCTTGACCACTTCTTTCA
This sequence comes from Panax notoginseng, assembly GCA_016801055.1. Classification (NCBI taxonomy): domain Eukaryota; kingdom Viridiplantae; phylum Streptophyta; class Magnoliopsida; order Apiales; family Araliaceae; genus Panax; species Panax notoginseng. The sequence continues at coordinate 53,624,505 of CM029019.1, read as the reverse complement.
TTATCAGATTAAGTCTTCTTTGTTGCTCTACTGACGGTTTACTACCATCTTCCAGCAAGATCTTATGCATAAAAAATGAAGGGCTGATCCCTTTGATATCTGCTATGGTCCATCCAATAGCTGATTTGAACTCTCTAAGTACTCGTAGCAGTTTTTCTTCCTGAGAAGATGTTAGTGCAGAAGAAATAATCACAGGTAACTTTGAATCTTTATTTAAAAATGCATACCTGAGATGTTCTAAAAGTGGTTTTAATTCAAGTTCTGGCGGTGTCTCAAGAGATGACTTTAATTTTACCGATGTCTCTCCAGCTTTCGTCAATGGCTCAACAGGTGTTTTGAATTTTTTGAATTATGGAGTGGTATCCAGATATTGCTCAAGTTCGTCGAATTCCTCATCCTCCAATTCTGAATTTTCAGCAATGATGCTTCTCAAAGGTTCATAATCCACTAGACTCTGTACTTCATCATTTAGAACCCGATCTAACAATTCAACTCGGAAGCATTCTTCCTCATCTATTGGGAACTTCATTGCCTTGAAGACGTTAAAGGTAACTTCCTGATCATGTACACGCATAGTGAGTTCCCCTTTCTGCACATCTATCAAAGTCCTTCATGTGGCTAAGAATGGTCTCCCCTGTATGATTGGTATACTCTTGTCTTCCTCATAATCTAAGATGATGAAGTCAGCCGAAAAGATAAACTTATCCACTTTCACTAATACATCTTCAACAATCCCCCGTGGATACGTGATGGATCTGTCAGCTAGCTGCAAAGAAATGTTTGTCGGCCTTGGAGCCGGCAATCCCAACTGATTAAACACTGACAAGGGCATCAGATTGATACTTCACCCAAGATCACATAGACACTTATCGAAGTTCATCTTTCTAATCGTTCATGGAATTGTGAAACTGCCCGGTTCTTCCAGTTTTGGAGGTAGCTTATGCTGAAGCACTGCATTGCATTCCTCTGTCGAGGCCACTGTCTCAAATTTGTCTAATCTCTGCTTCCTTGATAGTATACCCTTCATGAACTTTGCATAACTCGACATCTGTTCCAAGGCCTCAGCGAAGGGTATGTTGACCTGTAGCTTTTTAAATACCTCCAAAAACTTACTGAACTACTTATCTTCCCTCTGCTTGTTCAATCTCTACGGATACGGAACTGGAGGGTGAGCTATTGGTGCAAAACGCATAGGTTTCTCAACTGAACCTGCTTTATCTTTCTTTTCCTGCTGTAGCTTAGAACTTTCTAGAGTTTCTTTCTGTTCAGGTTCTGTTTCTACCTCGCGCGGCCGCGTGGCCTCCTCAGTACAACAAGGCGCGGGCGCACGATACTCATCTCCTGTAATATTTTTCCCAGACCTCAATGTGATCGCCTGACACTATTTCTTCCCATCTCTTCGTGGATTTTCTTTCGTATTACTTGGCAATGAACCCTGGGGCTTGTTGTTAAGCATGCTCACCATTTGCCCCATCTGAGTTTCTAGGTTTTTAATAGCCACTGCTTGGCTTTTGATCATAACCTTCGTGTTTGCCATGTACTTCAACATCATCCTCTCCATTTCTGATTTCTTTTCTATTTGCAGTGCAGCTGGAATGTGATGTTGTTGTTGTTTAGAAAATCCCGGTGGAAATGGTGGTTTTGGTGTAAACTGTGGTTGAGATGGCTGTGACTTAAATTATTGATTCGACTGAAACTGATTCTGCTGATGCCCTTGGTTATTTGACCAACTGAAGTTTAGATGATTGCGGTTGAGTTGTATGTGTTCTGAAACTGTCCTTGGTCTTTCGTGTAATTTCCCACATACTGCACCGACTCCGAGCTGATAGCACATTGATCCGTGGAGTGTGACCCCGCCCAAATCTCACATACGAAGGCAACTGTTTTCACTTTACTCTCTGCCAATGAATCTATTTTCTTCGCCATAGCTGCCATCTGTGCCGACAACTGAGTAATAGCATCCACTTCCAACAAACCTGCAATTTTGGGCTGTGGCATCCGAGATGTAGGGTTTCGAAAATCATTTGCTGCCATTGTTTCAATAAGGTAATAGGCCTCGTCATAGCTCTTTGCCCATAATGCCCATCCTGCGGCTGCATCTATAATAGGTCTCGACTGCCATCCCAATCCATTGTAAAATGTGATAATCACCATCCAATCTGGCATACTGTGATGCGGACACTTCCTTAGCATCTCTTTATATCTCTCTCATGCTTCGTATAAGGATTCACCCTATTGCTGCTCGAACTGAGAGATAGCTGTCCTCATTTTCGCAGTCTTAGCCATTGGGAAAAACTTGGCTAAGAACTTCTGTGCTAGGTCCTCCCATGTAGTAATTGATCCTGACAGCAAAGAATGAAGCCAACTCCTTGCTTTATCCCTCAAAGAGAATGGAAACAGCCTCAGTCTGATAGCATCCTCCGTCACCCCGTTGTATCTGAATGTATCACAAATCTCAATAAAGCTCAATAGGTGTTCATTCGGATCATCTGTAGCAGCACCCCCAAATTGTACCGAATTCTGCACCATCTGAATAGTGCCCGATTTTATCTCAAATGTATTGGCTGCTATTGTTGGTCTGACTATGCTCGACTGAAGTCCATTAATGTTCGGCATGGAATAGTCCCGCAAAGCCCTGTGCTCCTCTCTTTGCTCTATTCTTTTTTCTTCTGCCATACTAGATGTCATACCCTCTAATTGTGCTTGCAAATTTCTCTGCACACTCGCTTTCCAACTTCTCCCGTTAATATTATCCTACGCTGGTATTAATTCTGAGTTGGACGATCGTGTGTGCATAAAAATTCTACAAGTACCTGAAACCAAAATAAAAACTAGAATAGAAATGAGATAAGATTAGATTTGTCTAAGTCATACAATTTAACTTAAAACTGATAATAATAATAAAAATTTATACGCCTTTCCCCGGCAGCGGCGCCAAAAACTTGTTGCCTCTTTTTTAGTTCTAACAAAAGAGCTCTAATTCATGCAAGTATACATGTCTCGACAAGCAATATAGAGTATGTCGAGTATCGATCCACGGAGAAAGTTGTCTAAATTAAACTATTATGCATCAAATAAATCACTATTTTTATATGCGCAAACTAATGCTTATAATTGTGAATTACTCTAAATGCAAATAATAACTAAAATAAGAATAATAATGTAATAAATCAAATCTGAAAATAATGGGATCCTAACTTCATTTAATAGTTTATCTAACTACCACCATCATGCAAAACTATTCATGTATCACAGAAAAGTAGCCAAGAGCACTAACGTAGAAATAACCATCTTTCAATGTATTATGACCTACTTACATAACATCCACATACGATAGACATCATGTAATCTTCAACAAAACCAACCCCACTATATTTCTATGTGAAATTGCAGCCATATTGAATTTAAGCACAAGCTCTTATTTAACTCATACGGTGAAACAATATATGTCTATCTGATTCACGAAATATAAAGCTTAGCAAAACAGTCCCATATACGCATGCTATCATAATTACAATCCATACTTGCATGTTATCTTTCAATTCCATACAAGCACCTAAAAAGAATGGTGATCAATCATTCATGCATGCAAATCAACCATGATAGAAATTCCTTATGATACGTAAAACAATCCAGCAATCAGGTCATAAGTTAGACTACGTATTAAACTCCGTTGGAATCCCATAATGGAGTTTAGTTCATAACTGAACCAAAAGCCATTATGGGATCAAAGCAATACATGGATAATAAACAATTGAAAAAGATAAGATAGAATTGATCAAACCTAATTGCTGATTACAATCCAGATGTAACGTTTAAATCCTCAATAAAATCCAGCAAAATAACAGTAGTTTTTCCACAGTGATTGAAAATCCAAAGAAGAAGTTAAGGAGTTTATGCTTAGTTCTCCTATGGAACACTCTCAAAGTGTAAACCCTAGTTGCTAATATGAAAAAACACATAAAACTAATAAATAATACGTCTGGTACCAACCAGAATTGTTTTTAACCAACTACAACTCTTCCAAATTAAAAAATAAAATAAAACAGATCAGCAGCTTAGATGTTGCGCGCGGCCGCGCGCTTCCCCTTTGTATTACTCGCGCGGTCATCAATTTCTGTTAAATTCGGGTAATCGCGTGGGCGCGCGTGTTTAAGCCTGCATAGCCGCGCGGCCACGCGGCTTCTACAGTTTTGATTCTGTGTTCTGCTACTGCTACTGCTTTGTCCTGCTGCCATTGATTCTTTGTCATGTTACTCTCCCTTCATCCATCCTCAGTTGTATATCTCCACTCGTTCCTCGCGTCATGCGTCCATTAACCTCATGTTATCTAACATCGGCAAGCTAGGCCATTTCCTGCACTTTTACACCAAAGGAGTTCTGAGTCTATGCAATGCAAAATAACATGAAATGCACTAAAAACACACTAAAATATACTTGAGATGGGCATAGTTCGCGTGAATTGATATCCAATAAGTAGGTATAAAACCCACTTATCAACTGCCTTCCATCCAACACCCCTGGTACCATTGCATCAAGGAGTATCTGCTAGATGGATCTACGCCCACTGGGAAAGTCAAGCTAAAAGAAAGTGGATCCATTAAATGACTATGAATTTCTATCTAAGCGAAGACGCACTCTACAGAAGGGATGCGTAAATAGGCCTTCTAAGATGTCTAGATAAAGACCAAGCCCAAATACTCATGGATGAAATCTATGGTGGAGTATGTGGCCCACATCTGAGCGGTCTTTTACTTACCAAGAAGATCCTAAGAATAGGGCATTACTAGATCTCTCTCAAAGCTGACTGTGATGATCACATTAGGAGATGCTATCAATGCAAAATTCATGGAAATGCTATCCACACTCCTCCAAGTGAACTCCACAACATGAGTTCACCATGGCCTTTTTTAATATGGGGAATGGATGTGATCGGGCCAGTCGAGCCCAAAGCTAACAATGGTCATTGATTTATCTTCACCATGATCGACTACTTCACCAAGTAGGTAGAAGCAGCCTCTTTTCCCAAAGTCACCAAAGAAGTAATCATTGGTTTCATCAAAAATAATGTCATTTATCAATATGGACAACCGAAGGTGATCATATCAGACAATGCCAAAAATCTCAACAACCAGGTGATGGAGGAATTATGCAGTAAATTCTGCATCAAGCATCTCAACTCCTTCATTTATCGTCCAAAGATGAATGGTGCTATTGAAGTGGCTATTAAGAATATCAAGAAGATCATGTAAAAGATGTCCGCCAATCACAAAGGATGGCATGACTTGTTGCCTCTGACTCTGTTAGCCTACAGAACGTCAATGCACACTTCCACTAGGGCAACCCCCTACTCATTGACCTATGGCATAGAGGCAGTGCTCCCCATAGAAGTAGAAATGTAATCCTTAAGAGTGTTGATAGATGCTTATATAGAGGAAGACCAATGGGTACAAGATTGGTACCACCAATTATCTCTGATAGATGAGAGCAGGGCTACAACAATTTTTATGGTTAATTATATCAATAGAGGATTGCTCAGTCCTACAACAAGAAAGTCCAGCTACGACAGTTTAAAGAAAATAACTTGGTCTTAAAGAAGGTCCTTGCCAATCAAAATCAATCTGAAGGAAAGTTCGCCCCAAACTGGGAAGGCTCTTTCATTGTCAAGGAGGTATTAACAGGAGGAGCCATCAGATTGCAAGAAATGGACGGTGAAGAATTCCCCTAGCTTATCAGCTTACACACCATGAAAAGGTATTATGTCTGAAGTTACATGCAAACTAACATCCTGGTTCTGGATCATCAATCCATCAATCAAGTCAATTCAGGTTTTTAAACCATTACAACCGCATCAGTTCAGGTCAAGCTCGAACTATGCAGACCTAATCTTTCCTAGACACGGGAGTACGTAGGCAACCATTTATGGTGAGGTCTAATCCCTACGAAAATCCAAAAAACCCTTCACCACATACAACTTTCAAACCATTCATGTTAAGCTCGAACTATGCAGACCTGATCTCCCCCAGACACGGGAGTACGTAGGCAGCCATCTAAGGTGCGGTCTCACCCTTGCAAAATTCACAAAACCCTTTCAATGGTTCTGTGATCATCCATTCAACTTTTAAACTTTTCAAGCCAAACCACAGAGCAGGAACTACCTGGTCTCCCCTCATCAGTGGGAGAAAATCAGCGACTTGATGTGGTACGGTCAAACCACATCTCATCGACTTAAACCATAGAGACAGAACTATTTGGTCTCCCCTCATCAATGGGAGAAAAACTGGCAACCATCTATAGTGCGATCAAACCCTCAAAGAGGAAAACCAAGCCATAAAGATGGAACTATCTGGTCTGCCCTCATTAATAGGAGAAAACTGGCAACTATCTGCGGTGCGGTCCAACCCACAAAGAGGAAAGCCAAAATCCTCTCCTCAAGCCAGAACCACATTCAAAAAACAGTCCCAAAACACCAAAGAACTAGGAAACCCAAAGATCAACGATCCATTCTGAAAGATCCTGGGACATCTCAATGTCCATCCACCAAGGAGGAGCTTAGAATACATCAAGATGGCAAGTCATGAAGAAAATGATAACTATCAAGCAAATAAAAAGGCATATCTAAAAGGGAAGCGAATCAAAATATATTTCCTTGCCATATAATACAGTTTGATATATACAATGTGTCTTGTGCATGACAAAAATGGCTAACCTAGTCTATGCAGGGAAATAAAAGCTAATCTACAAACCTGTGGATAAGTGGGCAAACAAGTCCAACATGGCATCCCTCTTAGACGATGGACGTGAATCTAGGAGCTCCTGCCCTAAGGTGTTCATGTGATCCAGTAGATCTACGACCATCTGGATAATGCTACCATGCTCATCTATAAAGACACCCATGTCTACAATATTGCTAGCAGTATGAGATCTAAGTGCAATACTATCTGTAGTGGCAGCATCTTGGGTAGCTCAATCCTCATCTCGCTCAACAACATCTGTATCCCAAGTCGATCAAGCTTTATCCTGCTCAACCAAAGCGGTATCCCTGCTAGATAGGGTATCATCCCTCTCAATAAAAGCAGCATCACTACCAAAAAGAGTTGTCAACATCAAGGCCCTAGCATGATCCCTCTCAAATGTCATCAGATGCAACCTCTGCTCCAAATACTCTACAGAAGGTGGAGTCACATCAATGGGAATATTTAGGGAATCAATCAGAGCTGCTGTTAAACCAGCAAACAACTCATCCTCTGTGGGAGAATTAGGGTGCTCCATAGGCTCCTCGTCACCAGACTCAATACTCAGTTCTGAGGAAATAACCCTAGCTGATGTAATATCTGCCTCCAGTAATACGGAATACTCTTAAGAGCGACATGGACGACTAGTCAAAAAGTCAGCCCTCTCTCGATGTGTCTAATAATCATAAATCCTGGTTAAGTCCTCTACTGACAAAAGACGAGATGACAATCGCTGACCCACTGCCCTGTCAAAGGGATGAATATACTAAAACTGATCAAACTATCCCATGAAAGCCAGTGGATGATATATGGTCACTGTGACACCCCCAGATTGGAGTCTCAAACACCCAGACCTGGTCATCAAGATCCAATACAAACATCCACCTCTAAACAACATACAATAACTAAATGTGGAGTATAATAAACATATGTTGGTCATTCAAAAAGTGTTACTAGTCCCAAGGTCTGAACCTTAATACTACTTACAAACATACCCTAGTACAATAATTAGGCTTCAAATAACACTAATAGTTAATGTAACTAGCATGAAACAAAAGTGCTGCTACTAGAAGTCTATTACTTCATATTCTCATTGCCCTTACATTTGCTTGAGGTCTCGAGCTTAACTGCAATAATGTTCATGATATAGCAAGGATGAGCAACTAGTTTGCTTAGCAAGTTTAAGTACAACAAGAATAATATATATCATGAATGAAATGAATATCTGAAAAGATTTAATATCTGAATAACAGAAGCAAGAGACAACAAGTGTTTTTAGATTATCAAGTAGTCAAGTAGACTATGAACAACTTTTAAGGGAATTAATAGCTAATTGACCCATTGGTTACTGGCTCAGAATATGTGCTCGAGGAGATCAACCTCTCGTACACTATGCATAACATTTAATTATGTGGTGTGTATCTTATATTAGATTCATGGGGTACTCCCCTATAATAATGGATGTTCATTTTAGTCTAAGAATCCGTACCATCAAATGTCCTGGATAGCTTTTATAAATGAATTTCATGCAATTGTGTGACCAAATAACGGTTCAGACTCAAACTTCCACAATTCATGGATTATAGAACTTTTAAATAAGGTACATGTCAAAGACTGTACGAATTCAAATGCACTCAGTGCGAATATCAATAACAATAATTTGGAATAATTTTACATAATTAAACCACTTAGCACATGCTTGAGAATTTAAACTCTAGCTCAAATAAAGTATGTAGACACTCGAAATTTTGTATTCCTGTTACTAAATTTGCAGGAAGGCAAAATCGTCTTCCGAAGATAACCCTGGAAGTCAAATCAGCTCCCAAAGATAACCCCAGGAGACTTAATTTTCCATCTAGGAGGCAACCCTTAGATACTCAGTTTCAGTTCCAAAGACAACCCCAGGAGATTCAGTTCCAACATCGGAGATAACCCCGAGGGATACAGTTCTAATTTCGGAGATAACCTCGGGAAATTCAGTTTCAACCTTGGAGATAACCCCGATGCACTCAGTTCCAACCCCAGAGATAACCTCAAGAGGTCAAGGCACCTCAGAGACAACCTTGAGGACATTCAGTACTCACAGCAGCCCAATCTCAGAGATAATCTTGAGCAACGACTGCTATATCACCCCAGAGCCGGAGATAAGCCCGGTGAGGGGAAAAATCATCATTTTACCACCTCGATGCTACATTCACGCCATCTCAACAATATTTTGACCCAGATTCTACACAGAAATGTCCTACAAGAACTATAGCTCAAAATCATGAGTGACTACTACGCAAGACAACACACCAGATAGAATTTAAAGACCTGAAGATCTGGTTATGGACCTATATTCCCGACTTTGTACAACCTCTTATCCCATGTCATTGTGTAGCTCTCGACAACAGTATTCTGAAAAGGTATAGCACGCCTCAATTGGATGTCCGAATTGAAAGTTATGAAGGTTCAAATGGATAACGCGCTGCACGAGTGCACATACTTCGAGGCGACGGGACCCATAGAGCCCGGGGCACCCCGGGCAGTTGTAGGTAGACCTGCGGCTCCCCCTATATAAAAAGAGGGCTTGGGATGGCCATTTTAAAAAGAGAAAAGACGAGGAAGCCCTATCCATTTTACTTTGTACACATTTTAAACTGAGTGCTTTCTATTCCAAACACTTGTGAGCTTGTGTTTTGCTACATATTGAAAAATATAACTGTTGGAAACCGAGTATTCATTCATTAGAAGCTATTTGAAGTCTTCTTGGTAGCCCACTGTAAGACACCTCAGATTTTAAGTTTTTTCTCACTTCCATCCACACATATTTATTCACATTGAGAGTCGTGTTGTGTGTGTATGCCCGGATCATCGATTTGTGGCTTTTATTACTTATATATATATATATATATATATATATATATACACACACACACACACACACACACACACTCACACAGCTGTTTATCAGCCTGCGGGTTAAATTTGCCTAAATTTGGCCATTTCCCACTTTAACCGGTTTATGGTGACTAAATTGGAACTGTTGAAGCTAGAAAGATCAGATTTACTCAAATCTAGTTCATTTTCTAGCTTTTACACATATTGCTTTGTCATGTGAGCCTAAGAATCATGTGATCACAAATTCAATTCCTGAATCTAGATTCAGTTCCCGTGATGACATTTTCAGCTGCAGCCAGCTTATAAATTATTCACGGTGTCTGAATTTCTTTAGATGACTCTCATGCCCACGAGGAGTTCAGCACTGCTATGTATCTTATTTTCTCGAAGATGCTTCACATCTCGAAAATAATAAAAGCAATCTAGCCGAACACTCAATAAAATGGAAGTATCAAAGGCCTAAATTACTATTGAGCATAAGGGTTTGAAAAACCTGTTTTACAAAACATCATTGCTATATCTTGTTAAAATTGAATTTTTATAAGAAATTCCAACCCTTTGTAGATATGTGCAAACGAGGCATAGCACTACTTCCAGACAACTGCACGTAGACCTACAAACACACACATTCAGATAAAAGTTTAAATTAAAAAGTGGCGGCACATTCCCTCTGCTTAATCAAGCCCTCAGACCCTAACGAATTTCGATTTTGCAGACCAGTTAAACAGTGTCACATCACTAGGTCTATGTGCAAACCATTTCTCGGTTGAGTTGGTGCAACCATTTAAAAATACCAACTGGCGACTCTTACAATCAAATCGTTGGCATATACATGTCGGACCTTTTCTAACTTGTTTTTTTAAACAAATCTCACCTAACATGAGAACACTAAAAGACAAGAATATAAAAGAACAAATAAAAATCCCGACGTCGACAAAGTACTTGTGAAAAGTAAAGTCTCAGTATAGGGAACTTGCCTTGTCTGTAGTCTACTGCTATGAAAATAAATATATTTTGGTTTCCAGTCTATCTACCTTCCTTCGAAAAACTTATAATTGACCTTCCCATTAGCAAAATCATATACCATTGCTCTATATTAAATTACCTAATATTTAGTCGCATAGTTAAATATTAGTTATTATATTAATTCCTTAGTAACATTATTATCCCTTGATAATATTACTATTACGTAAACATTATCCTAAATTGGTCCAGTATTATTACTTTTAATAACATTTTACTTACTCCTTAGTATTATTAATCAACTAATAATACTTTATTCGCTTATTAATATTATTAATATTTTAATAATATTTTATTCATGTATTAATATTATTATTCATTTAATAATATTTTATTCTTTTACTAATGTTATTATATTTTAATAACATTTAATTTTGAATATTATTAATTATTTAATAATATTTTAATAATCTAATAATACTTTAATATAATAATATTAATCTTTTAATAATATTTTAATCTAATATTATTAGTCATCTAATAATATTTTAAGTAAATTTTAATTTTAATATTCTTACTTATTTAAAAATATCATATTCTAATATTATTAATATCATAATAATATTTTAATAATTTATTAGGTCAATAAATAATTTATTCTAATTGATCACCCTTTATTAAACTACTTATTTAATACTCATAAAAGGTCATAAATAACACTTCTTATTATAAATTATCAAAATACCCTCAAATAGTCAGAATATTATATATTAGGAGTATTCAAGCATTAAAAGCACATTTTCCTTATCTATGACATCATTTAACTATTTATTTCCTTTTATTCATAACTTCATCATTTTTAGAAAAAATACATACCTGATTCCAAAAATTCTTCTTTTCTGGATTTAGACAGTGTATGACCTAATAATGATTCCCAAAGTTTCATGAAATTTTAGAACTTGTTTTACTATTTTTAAAGTGCCTAAAACACCCGAACCTTGTTACATTTTTAATAAATTAAGTGTTACTCAGAAATTTTTGAAATTTTCAAGGGATGCTCTCATAACATATACTAACTCACTATAAACATTTCAGATGTTTGTCAGTTATACACAATGAATTATTTGGGTTTTATTTTTTAAGAGTCCTTTACGGCAAAGACCATTCCTCCCATTCTATACATCGAAACGCGCCTGACCATTTACCTACATTTAGATAACTCATCAACGTGCCTCCCTGATTTTTCCCAATATTTATAAAGGTCAAGAAATGGACGAAATGACCCTTGGAAAAATGGGGTCAGTGGGCTTAGCAAGGTTTTAGCTCTATATGGACTGTTTTGGGAAAGTCAGCCCATATAACTTCAAAACTTGCTAAATGTGTGTGCTACCACTTGGGTTTACTAGATAACTCATGTATCTAGCACCCCCCTTTGATGGATCACAACTCGGAGTTATAAAACTTGATTTACATAAGATTTAAGGGAAGAAAAAGCTAGGGTTTCATCCCTTTAGTTACATAGTTTCACTTTTCACCATTTAAATCACCATTCTAACACTCAAGATGCTTAGTTCAATACACGAGACATGTAGATCTAAGGAATCTTGGGTCTGAGAACATAACCCCTCATAATTTTGAAATAAAAATAGAAGGAGAAAGAAAACTAGAAAGAATCCTTACCTAGTCTTGATAGCAACCTTTCTTGTTCTTCCAAAGTAAGTGATGAACTTGTGATGCATGAACTAAGCTAAGCTCTCCTTTTTCCCCTCTAAATTTCGGCCCTCCCTCTCTCTTTACTCTCTTTGGTTTTGCTAGGCTTGGGAGAAAATGAAAGGATGAGAGAAAATAAAGTACTTTGAAATGAGAGTAAACTAAAGAATGCTTGCAATATGGAATAGATTTAATTACTCATTCCTCCTAATATCCTCCATACTTTTATTACTTCTTGGTTAAAAAGCTTCACCTTATCTCTTAGGATTACAATTAACCTTAATCTAGATTTCCAACCACTAAGAAGGTGACAACATTGTACTATTGTAAGAAAGAGATAAGATTTGCAATAAAAGGAAAGTTGATTAGCAAGCTTCATGGCCATAAAAGGCACCTCAAAAACCACCCATATAATCCTCCTTTTCCCCCATTTTTGATTTGATTTTCATGACCAATTTTTGATTAATCAATGGTCTAAAATTTCCCTAATCAAATGGGCTAAGTATTGGTCTTGCATTTTAATTTCTCTAGGCTTCTTATTTAATTGTTTGGGCTATGCAAGTAACCTAGTCCAATACTTTTAATTTCTCTCACCCTAATAGTTTATTTAGGGTTTTTATCACATCTCTTTTGGAATTTAATTACCTATACATGACCCTTTAACTTATAACCTAATTAGGTTTGAAATAAATAAGTAATTAAGATGAATAAAATTAACCTCCTAGGTTAGTATACATTTTAAATACTAACATTTCTTTAATATCATAACCCTTAGGTTGTTTAATTACCTCACCTAATGTATAATTAACTTATATGGCTTCCCTTTTTAATTCAATTCATATAATCAGTAAGTATATATATCAACACATAGTATATATATATATATATATATATATATATATATATATATATATATATATATATATATATATATATATATACTCCTACCCACATATGTTATCACATATTTACTCACTATATGACATAAAATTTATAATATCAATAATATACTTACAAAGTGACTTAAAATTCTTAGTTATTACAGTCACCCCTCTCAAACCATCCGGGGGAAAATAGTCCATACCAACTACATGAGTGATAAAGCTATAGGGAGAGCTGAGTCCTGAACATAGCAAAATAGCTAATGGATCCTCGATCGTTGACAAGAAAGACAACCAAGATGAATGTGCTAATCGATCTCAAGTGTGTCATAAACCACACGTATAACAAGACAACACTACCTCTGAAGAACCCCACAGAATGGGTATGGCTAAATGTGGCCGACCTCAAGGTCTCCACCAATATCATCGGCAATATGGTATAACCCTCCCTGAGAGCATGGACTACCGTAATCATGCCGATATCCAGATGGTCCATGTACAACGACATGTATAGATAGGCCAAAATGCACATCAAGAAAATATCTACGCGGGCAACCTGTCATTCACCCTCAATAATAGTGAAGTCTCCGGAATATCGTAAATAGCTGTCCAATGACCCAAATCGATCAATCAAGAAATCTATGGACGCCACATGCCCCGAGGTAATCTCGTTCAGGGCCACTCTTGGCCTCAAGCCTGTTAAGGTCATAAACTGTCAGCTCATGTCACCGACAGCCATCTGAGTGAAAGGCTGATCCAAAGGAAAATCTGTAAGACACTCATACTCCACCAATGTGGGAGTCAACTCATGGATATCAAATCTGAACACTTGTCTCTCTAGTATACAATGATTTATCATGCCCTCTACAAAGCCCAATGTAACTTGAAACGTCAGGAGGGTCATGGAGTGCCTCAACAACTGATTAACTGTCACTCGATATGGGGAAGGCAAACTTCCATACCAAGATCTTAAAGAAAATTCCACCAACATGTGTGGGGTATGCACAATCTGGCTAGCAGTGGATGAAGACATCTGTAGAGCCGTATCATAAGACCATCCAGGGGTCAATACTAAACCCACCTCTGGGAATGCATATCCATGACATAATGCATGCATCATGATAAATGATAGATGACAATATGATGTAGGGAATTGAAAGCATTATACATACATTCCTAAATACATCATCATCTAATACATCATCTCTGTATACAACTGAAAATAAAAAGTACAGGGAAATGGGGCACAACCGCCCAACATCTAACAGAGGCGTATCAAAAGATATAACGAGAAATGGGGCACAGCCGCCCAATATCTAATAGAAGCCTATCAAAAGAAATAGTGAGAAATGCATCAGAAGAAGTCAATGCTGTCCGTATCATCCAATCTATCCATCTGATGTAACTCATCCTGAGTCACTGAGTCTCTGCCAAAAGGGATATCAGGCCAATATAATGGAGGATCTGCGCTAGTAAAGCTATTAAAATATGACCTACCTGAAGGGCCAGCACCCGAGCTGGAAGGTTCAAAAGAATTCACCTCTGATGGATCTCTGCCTAAATACCGATGAAGAAATGTGCCTGGTCCAACTGTTGTGTCAAACTCTTAATCTACGTCAAATAAGTGGGCTCTCAGAAGCATGCAATCCAATCTGTCATCATGACAGAGTCAGGAACCATATCCTCCATAAACTGTGTGGCGCGGGTCTGAGCTCCAATGGTGCGAGGGAACCACCAGCGATAAAAAGCCTCCTGAGTGAAGGGTCCCTCTGAAAAAGTAAAGCCATATACGCCCATCAAAAGAATCTCTGTGATCAGCTGAGATAAAGGCCAATGATTCCTGGCAGGAGGAAAGAACAAAATATGTATCTCCCCTGTGGTGCTCTTGATTGCACGCTCTCCTACATAGAGCTCACAGCCTCCGTTGGTCAAGAGAAGAATCCGACGGGTGGAAAACACATACTCGACACAAGTCAGGAAGCTACCCTCAAAGTCTACTGTCAAATGGTTCTCAGAATAGGGAACCCATGTAATGACATCGGTATCAACAACTCCAACTATAAGCAAAAATGTGTAAAACCCTCAGCTACAGGAACCTCTGCTAGAGTGGAGTAATTCCATCATCGTCCTCGTGGATAGGTGTCCAGACCTAACGTGCTAACGGGACGAAGACATGAGTGCCTCTCGTAGGCCCAAAACTATAAATACAAAGATCAAATATATGCGGTCAGGTAAACTAATAACTTAAACGAGGGGAAATCAAAAATTAAAAGAAAATGCTTACCAGCAAAAATTTGTAAAACCCTAATCAAGCCTCTATCATGCCCTCTAAGCGTAGGCGCATCCCTCTAAGGAAGTAGGCAAAGGTGCAGGAGCCCCAATCAAAATCTCTGATACGGTCCATCCCTCGAGTGATGCTAACTAAAGCGAATGATACCATCGAGGAGTTATCCGCTAGGAAACAACCCTTGATGATGATCAGGAGCAATCACCAAAGGATACGATCTCTAACACTAGGATCATTAGGTAAAAGCCCAGTCAGGGCCCACTCATGGCGTCTACACTCAAGGGACCAAAACGGACAGTCCGACCATTAAGCACCGTGGCCGGAACTCCCAACAAGGATCTGATGGCAGTCAGGGAAATGTCAGTCACCAAAGGCACTGGCACCCCTATAAACTCTAACTCCGTGATGAATTACCAATCCATCATTGTCATCATCAACTCATAATCCAACAAGTGGAGAGACTAGGTCTGGTGAAACCAGCGCTCAAACAAAGCCTTGAGATAACCCCAGGGACAACGACGGGGGGTGGAGGGTGGGGATGGAGACAAAAGCCTTGAAGCCCCAGGCATGAACAATCTCTTGGTATTCTAGATGGAGAGTCTAGTACAGATAATGTATGCTAAACCAGCTCCCTCTGGGTTTGCGTAAAGCTGGGAACCTGAATCAAATTACAAATCACGATCAGAACCCTTACCCCCAAAAATGGGAAAAGGAAGATGGAAATGACTATTACCTCGTTCGCATGAAGATATATCGAGTGGTGATGACTCAAATCATCTAGGAGATCTGGAATCTTCACATTTATAGCTGGAAGCTCCCTGCAGGGAATGGAAGAAGAAAGAGTAGGATCCGCAATGGGTACGTCCTCCTCCTCGTCCACAACATCCGGTCTCTCAACCTAGATAGGACGAATAACTGACTCAATCAACCGACGAGGCTGTCGAGTTGGACAAGGCCGATGAACATCTGAAGCTCTCCTCCTCACACTTGAAGAGGCCCTACGAGAGCTACTTGGCTGGTCTGGATCTATAATCTAGACAAAAGTCTCCAAGTCACCTCAAAAAGGGCGAAGTAAATTCAAAATTAAAGCTCATTAAATGCAAATCATAGCTTCATGCATACATGCATTACTTTAACATACATCTATAGTAGAGTTAAAATTGCATGTCCATTAAATACCTAGACTCGTGAAAAATTTTTGCCAGAGTCTTCTTTGTAAAATGAACTGTCTACATGCACATAGGAATGACTAGGTGACCATTCAGTATCACATCAACCCAAAGTCATGAACATCTCATATGCATGAAAAAGTATCAAAAATAAATCCATCATGGTAGCCTAATTACCAGGTGTGCTTTACTTCAAAACCTTTGCTCATTTGTCCTCAAACAGGATGAAAAAATAGCAAAAAAGGGTGCCAATTGACTGTTTTAAAAGTCAATTATTTTCACATCAATACATTTAGTTTGGTAAAAGACTAACATTTACCGCGTTAAATAATTTTTATCAGGTCGTATGAGCATGAATATTAACTACTATGTGTTTAGAAGCATTCTATACGATATCTCACATTCTAATGGTCAAAACTAGAAAAAAAATAGGTAAACGTTACCAGGATAGTGCAGAACAATTATACGATGACGAATTTTGCATAAAGCAACTCGAACTCAGTAGATTTGAAGAAGAAATCTTAGATTTTTTGCATGGCTTCAACTTAAAAATGACTTGTGAAAGAGATGGGAGGGAGTATATAACCCACGGGTGGCCGAGGGTCAACCCGCTATAGCCGCGGGTCTACCCGCTATAGCCGCGGGTCTACCCACAGCTACCTAGGGTGGTCCCTACCCCCCTCCAACTCGATCAAATTTGAGTTTCAATGGAGGTCCCAGAAGCTGAAAAGTCAAATCAGGGAAAAATGTGCTACACGATTGAGCAAAAAGGGCTTGAAATCCTGAATTAAGAGACTAAATTGCGGGTCTACATGTAAGTCATTGGTATTCATCTCAATGGGGTTTTCAAAAGGTCGATGATACAAGTTATTCAAAGCAGCCCTTGTCAAAGCATCGTGAAGGTCCGATGCCATGAACTAGGGGTCTTAATTGCAATCAAGGCATCCAAACTTGTCAGAGGTGTAACTCGTCAAAAAGATATCCCCAGCGGAGATTTCAAACATCCCTAGCACTACAAGCCGTTGGTGACAACTTCAGCGAAGCATTAAAAATTGTCCGGTGGTGTAAGCCATTGAAGGCTACTTTACAAAGGTCAGGCATCCCTAACATTGCAAACTGTTGGCGATGACTCCAGCGAAGCATCTAAAATGGTACAATGATGTAAGCCATTGAAAGTTACTTTAATGAATATCAGAGTATCTGATATTGAAAGTCATTTGCGATAACTCCAGCAAAGCATCAGAGAAGTTTGACGATGCAAACCGTGGAAAACCATCTTCATCGCGGAGGACCGATGATGGAATCTGTTATACAGATCCATAGCTGAGATACTGCAAAGGCTCGGTGATTTCCAGACCGTTGAAAACTACTGTGCAAGTAGGCACCGAGGAAAGTCGATGATGGTCAACCTTCACAACACTATAATTCTAGTAAGTACTGTGAAGATGCTTTGAAAGCAAGCAGTCAAAGTTTTATCCCCAGCGGAACTATCGACATCGACCTGTTAGAAAGTCAGAGCGATGTTGATAAAATGATGGCAACCAAGCCAAGCCATCATCTGGATAAAACATCAACAATCCCCGAGAGTCACTCGCGAAAGAGAAGAACATCTTTGGTGGAAAGCACATCCAAAAGATCAAGGACATTGGTGACCCCAATGTCAAAATCTTATGGTCTCAACCATTGGAAATAGCCATAGTAGGGATCTTGAAAACATCTCTGCAACTTGTCATCGAATCAGGCTCAAATAGTAGTGATGGACATTACAAACCACTGGCGATAACCCTAGCATAGCATCGGGAGATCCGGTGATCAAGGCTTTGTAGGCTACCATTTGAGTAGACATCAAAGTGGTGCAAGAGAAGCCACCATTGACAACTCCATCCCAACAGAAGCGGCGGGAGCATGCAATTATCACATCCCGTTGGAAATCAGTCCAATAACAACATTCTGCATAACATCACATCATGATGCATTACATTACATCATCTTAATTTTGTCATATTTCAAGTGTCTATTAGTCTTTATCATGCCCATACCATTACATTGCATAAACATGATAAAGAGGGGCATCTGTAGACACTCAAAATTTGCACTCCTGTCACTAACCATGCATGAAGGCAGAATCATCTTCTAAAGATAACCCTGGGAGTCATATCAGTTCCTACCCCAGAGATAATCCCGGGAGATCCAGTTCCAACCCTAGAGATAACCCTGGGAGATCCAGTTCCAT
This sequence comes from Panax notoginseng, assembly GCA_016801055.1. Taxonomy (NCBI): domain Eukaryota; kingdom Viridiplantae; phylum Streptophyta; class Magnoliopsida; order Apiales; family Araliaceae; genus Panax; species Panax notoginseng. The sequence goes on along the minus strand of CM029019.1, from coordinate 53,605,648 downwards.
CCCCAGAGATCTAGTTCCAACCTCGGAGATAACCCCGAGAGTTCCAGTTCTAGCCCCGGAGATAACACCGGGAGGTGAAGTTTCAGCCCAGGAGATAACCCCAGGAGATCTAGTTCCAACCCTGGAGATAACCCTGGGAGACCATGTTCCAGCCCCAGAGATAACCTCGGGAGATCTAATTCCAACCTCAGAGATAACACCGGGAGATCCAGTTTCCAACCTCAGAGATAACCCCGGGAGACCAAGTTCCAGTCCTGGAGTTAACCCCGGGAGATTTAGTCCAAGTCCTGGAGATAACCATGGGAGATTCAATTTCTAACCCCGTAGATAACCCCGGTATATTCAGTCCAACCCAAGAGATAACCTCGGGAGATCAAGTTGAAAGCTTGAAGTTAACCCCGGGAGGTCAAACCAACCTTAGAGATAACCTTGAGGATTTTCAGAGTCAATAGCAGGCCAATCTAGGAGACAACCTTAAGAAAAGACTGCTACAACTACATCAAAGCCGGAGACAACTCCGGGATGGGCAAAATGGTTATTTTGCCAACTCAACATCATTTTATCTCATTTTAACTCAAATTGTGTTAAAAGAAGTCCCACAAGAACCATAGCTTAAATACTAAGTAAAAACTGAATAAGATAGCTCAACGGATAGATTGTGAAGACTTGGACATCTGGTCGTGAACCCATCTTCCTAGATTCGGACAATGTCTAATCCTATGTTATTGTGTATCTCTCGTTAATGACTTTCCAAAAAGGTACGACACGTCTCCATCGTATGCCTAGATTGAAAGTTATGAAGGTTCAAGCGGACAAAGCGTCGTCCGAGTGCACGTACTTTGAGACGATAGGACCCGCCAGGCCTGGGGTAGCCCGCGAAGCCGTAGGTAGACCCGCGACCATCTTGGTCTATAAATAGACCCCCTATCAGCTCATTTAAAAAAAAGAAGAAAAGAGAGAAAACTCTGTTAATTTCAGCCCTTAACCTCTTCTAGAGTGCTCTAAACTTTGTGATTCTTCTTTCTAAACACTTGTAAGCTCGTGTTCTACAACATACTGAATTTTAACAAGTGGAAATCGAGTTTTCAAGCTCCAAAAGTAGTCTGAAGTCTTCTTGGCAGCCCACTGTAAGTTTTTTCAGATTTTAAAGCTTTTTACTGCTTTAATATATATATATATATATATATATATATATATATATATATATATATATATATATATATATATATATATCACACACAAGAAGGAAAAAGACATGGATCAACGATCAACTATATTTATAGACCTAAACTCGACCAGTTGAGCCTGGATCGAATATCCGTGGCTTTAACCACTTTTGTATATATATATATATATATATATATATATATATATATATATATATATATATATATATATATATATATTTACTATTTTTATATATCTGCTTTAACTGCTTTTGCAATGTGGATATTTAATATTCCAGCATGTGGACTAGATTGATCTAAATCTAGCTATCTCTAACTTTTAACCAGGTCAAAAGTGACTAAACTGGAACTGTTGAAGCTAGAATGGCTTAGATTTATTTAAATCTAGTTTTCTTTTTAGCTTTTGTACATATTTATCAATCATGTGAGCCTAGGAGCCATGAGATTGAAGATTCAACTTGTGAATCTAGATCTGGTTCCTACGATGGACACTTTTCAGCTGCAGTCAGCTTGTAAATTATCTATGGTGTCTGGACATCCTTGGATGGCTCTCATGCCTATAAGGAGCCTGACACTGCTATGCTTCTTATTTTCTCGAAGATGCTTCACATCTCAAAAATAAAATCAATCAAGCCGAATACGAAATAAAATGGAAGTATCAAAGGCCTCAATTACTATTGAGCATAAGGGTTTGAAAACTTATTTTTCAAAACATCACTGCTATATCTTGCTAAAATTAAACTTTTATAAAAATTAAACCCTTTGTATATAGGTGAAAACGAGGCATAGCACTACTTCCAGATAATTGCACATAGGCCCAATAAACACATACACACATATATGCAGATAATTAAGGAAATTGAAAAGTTACGGTAACCGTGTTTTCACGGAAGTTGGGGTGCCTAACACCTTTCCCCCGCTTAATCAAGCCCCTGAACTTTATGAATCTCGGTTTCCAAGGCCTGTTAAATAGAGTCCAACCATTAGGCCTTTGTGTAAACCTTTTCAAAATCGGTTGAGTTGGTACAACCATTTCAAATCTTTTTCAGACAAAACTCAACCAATAGAGAACACAAAACGGCAAGAACAGAGAAAGGGGTACAATTTTCCCGACGTCAACAATATTCGATGCTTATAAAGAAATTGAACAATGTTATTTTGTTATATCACCACAAGGACAATCAATTTCTTTTTGAATATATGAAGTGCTAAGTTGAACTTAACTTGGATAATCTTGATTCGGATGTGCCACCACTTGATCAAAATAATCTAAGAGGTAAAATAAAAGGAGTTACATAGTGATGTAATTGACAAGAGTTATCTAACTATTTATTTATACATAGTTTGTTGTGCCACCACAAGACTATATACATTTGAAATGGGATCCTTACTCTCACTTACAAATCTTTAATTAGATTTTGTCAAACTATATAAGTGAGGGTAATATAGTTTGAAGAAAATAGTGGAGATACTAATTTAAAACAAGACCTAAATTATCTTGGTTATTATTTAATTAATAAAAGAATGTTTGCCAAAAATGTTGTTAATTACAAATTCAATCACAGAATTTTGCAATGTCTAAATTACTATCATTGCGGAGCATATTGGATGCTAATTAACCAGATTGAATTACTCGAATTGGTTAAGGAATTTGAGAATAGTTCTTAAGGCTGAAAAGCTATCTTATGTCCTTAATATGTCTATCCCAATAATGGTTACAGAAAATGCCTCTGAGGAAGAGATTGCTACTTTTAAAAGGTGGCAAGATGATGCACAGTTAGCTCAAAGCATCATGCTCGCATCCATGAGTAACAAGCTTTAGCTTCAGCATGAAACTATGGATGTTCCTACTGTACTCCTGCACATTAAGTAGTTGATGGTGAGGAAAGTAGGACTGATGGATATCAGATATCTAAGGAACTCTTCCGATCTAGAATAACCGATGACATAACAGTACAGATACATATCCTCAATATGATCAATTTGATTGAACATTTAGGATAATATGTTTTATCATGGATGGAGAGTTGAGCCAAGATTTTATCTTTCATTCACTTCGGGACTCCTTCTCATAATTATTGTGAATTTTTCATATGAACAAGCTAGATATCAGCCTCGTTGATTTGCTTAACATGTTAAAAAATGCTGAGAGTTACTTTCCAATCAAGAAAATCGAGTTTTACTGGTAGGGGCCAAAAGGATCTTCTGAATATAAGAATGATTCAAAGAAGGTAAATAGAAAGGCAAAAATAAAGGATAATAAGAACAAAACTGATATGGATAGCAAAGGAGTTTGCTTCCACATCAATAAGCTTGGACATTGGAAAAGAAACTGCGAGAAGCATCTTGCAAAGGCTAATTAGAAGAATCTTAGTGAAGCTTCGGTTAAAAATATTGTTTTGTTCATGATTGAAATAATTTTTTTTAAGTCAAGGTTCTACTTAGGTATTGGATATCGGTTTTGGTTAGATTTATAAAGGGACCAAACAAAAGTAGAAAGCTAAATAAAGGATAAGTAATCCTATATGTGGGAAATGAAGCAAAAGTTACTGCATTAGCCATAAGAACTTATTGTTTATCAATGCTTACGGGCAAGTCTATTAAGTCAATAAGTTATTATTATATTCTAGTTCCAGTTAGAAACATTATTTCCATTTTGTTGTTTGACAAATTTTTTTTTATTTTAAATTTAAGAACAATTGTTGTTCTATTAATAATAATAATGCTTTGTATAGAATTGGAATATTACTTAATGGACTTTCTATTCCTGACTTACATGAAAAATTATTTTGCAAATTGAATAAAGTAGTATAAGAAAATGAGATAATCATTTAAAGAGTTGAATAATTGTATTTGATGAAATACAAGTGCGAATTATTTGAAAGGTTCAAAGAATTCTGAAATGAAACTAATTGAAAAGTATTAGAATTCTGGATTGGATCAAGGAAGAAATACTTGTGCAATAAGTTTCTAGATCATCTTAAATGGTTTTCTCATAATGGACGCCTCCGATACGTAATAATTGATTAATGTATCTGAAAGGAAAAATTGTACATTGTTTGACATGGTACGGTCCATAATGATTTTACCGACATTCCAATATCTTTCGAGGGTCATGCCCTAGAAATGACTGCATATCTATGAAAAAGGTAACCTCTGTAATGACCGTGAAATTTAAACTCCTTATTTAATTAAATATATGATTTAATTTTTAATGAGTTAGTTTTGTGAGTCTATTTAAACCTTATGTGGTTATGTGAATTTATGAATTGGTTAAAGGGAGTCACTAATAGTTATTTAAATTAGTGGACTAACCTTAAGAGTTTGATATCAAAGAATTGATATGATTATTAATAATTAAATATTATATTTATTTGAATATAGTAGCAAGAGTTGAACATATTGATTAATTACAATTTTGAGTAATTAATTGATAATGTGTTAATTAATAATTATTATGAATAAATAATAATTAATGAGTAAGAGATTAATAATTATAATGTGATTTTATTTACTTGATTAATTTGTGCAAGCATGCAATATATTAAACCTTTATTATATGGTAATTAATTTTATATTTTATATTGTACAAGGTGACACATTAATAGGTCTATATACTATAAATATAGACCATATAGCAAGAATTAATTCATTCATGCGAGTACATAAATAATCCTCAACTTTTCTTTGTGTAGTAGCATTAACACATTAATATTATATTTTGGGAATTATAGTATCCAAAACAAGCCTTAAATAACTTGTTGCTGAGCTTGTCCCAAATTGAGAGTCAATAATCAGTCCATGAACAGTAACCTACACTATATTTACGTAACTTCCAAGCTGAAGATTAGTGGCTAGCATAGGTGATCATTACCAACCCATTGGCTATGGAGATGGCTGGGGAAATGGTAGGTGAACCACTCTTGATTAACCGTTGTGTCTTCCTTCAACAACTTGGATTCTAAACTAATACCCAGTCCAAGTTCCTTCTATAAATGGCAGACCAAATTCTTAGTTACATTATTTTGTTCTTGGCTTTTGAAAACACTGATAACTTGAGAGTGAGTGAGTTGTTGTCAATGGAGAGTCTAGCAATATCAGAAGGGAGTAATTAAGCAAACTAAGCTTTAAAGAGGTATAATTCCTATTTTTATTCTTAATTCAAGTTTTGGCAAATTCTTGCAATTCTCTAGAATTCTCTGATAATTGATATAGATTAGCATGTCTCTGTGTTGTTTGAGTTGGTTTGTATGCTATAAAGTACTGTAGTTAGTCTGGGTATAAAATTAGCAATACATGTGCTAAGGCTCTGCAGAAGCAGAGCCATTTATTTTTGCCTCTGAACGAAGTGGCGCAGCCGCGCCACTTCTATAGCTTGTTACCGCGCAGCCGCGCGGGGGTGTTTTCTTGGATACTGCTTTAATGACTCAGTGAGAGGATGAGCATGCTACTTTGATTATTATATGCTTATAAACAACCTTAACACATGTGATGAGGATGTTATGTATATAGGAGTCATGCTAGCTTGTTTTGGTTGGGATATTAAAAGAAAACTTGAAGAGTTGGAAAATAGTTTTGATAAACTTTCTGCAAAACATGTTCCAACCTTGGATGCGAGTGTGTTACGTTCTCATATATCTTGACTTATGTCAATGTGTTGGTTATATGGTTAAAGGTAATATAAGATATTCAAGACGATTAAAAAGAGAAATTCCAAGAAAAAAGACTATATTGGCTATGTATAAGCGAACTATGTATACACTAAGTTTTTAACTTAAAAATATGCTCATGTGATCTATTATGTGATTATGAAAGCATGATTTAGACTATGCAAACTCATTTTTCTATGCTTGAAGAAGTTTTACTAATGGAGACATAAAGTATTAAAAATGAACTTGATAAACTATATATAAATTAAGTTGAGAACTTGTAAGTATGTTTTTGATGTCTAACATGTATGTATATGAAAGTACAATGTGTGGTAGGCTTGCATGATTGTTAGCTTAACATGTGAAGTCTTGGTTAAATGAAAACGAATGATGATCTATGATATGTTTGATGAAAGGGTAAAAATTAGTTATTCATATAATAACATGTGCGTTGTGCATGATTGTTCATTTATGTGCATGACGTGTGTACACTGGCTTACTGCAGAAGTAGCCATGTCTTGGTTTGCACCAGGAGCAGCACGGCCGCGCCACTCCCAAGTACAAACCAAGCACGACAGCACAGTCCTGTAGTGAGATCTGAGTTCTGTTATTAAATTGAGAACTGATGCATGCTTATATGGTTACTCTAATCTGTAATACATGTCCAATATAGTAGTCATATGTTAATAAGCATGTTATTGAAAGAATCCTATGATGAATTAGTCTTTACAACTTTAAAGTAAATGGTGATTTCAACTATGACATAGTGTGTTAGAAACTAATCATGCAATGTAATGATACATGCATAGAAGCATGCTATGTAAAGATTTGATTATTGTAAGTGTAGACTCATATTAGTTTACACATACTAATTGGAAAGACCGACTTATTAATGTTAGGTCATTTCAACTCAAGTTAACTAAAGCTAGAATTATATTGTAGCTGAGAAAGCAGGCAAGTTCCCTAAACTTACTCCAATTATTATTGAGCAAGTTTCATTGAACTTCGCTCTTGATTGTGCAAGTTCCTCGAACCCTACTTTTACTTGAGCAAGTATCCGAACACTATTTTATTGTGTTGCAAGTTTACTAACTTACACAACTCTGAATTTTGTGAAAGTTTCGTATCCTTCTCATATTGTATTTGAGCAGGTTATTGTTGAATTGAAAGTTATTCATTTAAGCTAGAACTTTATTTCCAAGCATGCTATTAAGTGGTTTAATTACCTTACAGTTATTCAACATTGATATTATTGATATTCGCACATAGTGCACTTGAGTTCGTACAGTCTTGGACTTGTACATCATTTAAAGTTCTATAATTCTTGAACTGTATCAGATAGAGTCTGAACCTTTGTTCGGTCAGACAAGTGTATGAAATTTTATAAAAGCTATCCAAACCAATTGATGGTAAGGATTCTTAGACTGAAAGAACACCCCTTCTATGATAAGGGAGTACCCCAAGTATCTAATATATGATACAAATAACAGATTTGAATGTTATGCATATACATGGTGTACGTGAGGCTGATCCCCTCAAGTACTTATTCAGTAGTCAGTAACCAAAGGATCAATTAGCTATTGATTCCATTGGAGTGTTAGAGTTCAAAGTCTACTTGACTAGCAATTATTCTAAAAGAAATCATTACCTTTGCTTCTAATATTCATATTGTTGAATCCTTCAGATATTCATATTGTTGAATTCATTATCGGATGTTTTTCCATTCATCATGATATATCCTTATTACTGTATTTAAATTTGCTGAGCAAACTTGTTGCTCATCCTGGCTATATCATGAATTATATTGCAGCTAAGCCCAAGACCTCAGGGAAGGACAAGGGTAAAGGAAAGATGTAGGATAGTGGCAAGGAGCATACTTTACCTTATGCCTAGTTTTAAATTACTATTATGTAATATGAACCCTAATGTTTATTTTAGGGTATGTTTGTAAGACTTTATTAAGGTTATCAAATCTTGGGACTAGTAACACCTTTTGAATGAACGACATATGTTTATTATTTCCCGCATTTTAGTTATCGTATGTTGTTTAGAGGTGGATGTTTTTTTATCGTGATGACCGAATCGGGGTCAGAGGACTCGGTTTTGGGGGTGTCACAACCTCCAAATCCAGCCCTAAGACTCCATATGAGTTATGGACAGGGAAGATTCCTAATCTTAAGTATGTTAAGATAAGGGGTTGTCCAACTTATATGAAAATGTTTCAAACGATATGCTTGGGATAAGATTTGACAAGTGCAGATTTGTGGGACATCCTAAAGTAAGTTTAGGGTATATGTTCTATAATCCTACTTAGCAAAAGGTATTTGTTGCGAAACACACTACCTTCTAAGATAAATGTGTTTATCATTGAAGGGGCTAGTGAAAGGATAATAGATCTTGAAGAGTTTAAGAACCACAAAGCATTATAAGTTAAATAAGAGGAATCCATAGATAGACCTATTGTACCACAACCAAATCGTAAATCTGGAATAGTACCGAAGATACCTGGGAGGTATGGATTCATCACAGATGATGATGATGATGAGATACGCATCATAGAAGATGATGATCTAGTTACATACGATAAGGTAAGAGTTGTAGACACTCAGAGAAATGGATTGAAGCTAGCTTCTCAAAAATGGAACATTCATTTTGATGAGACAATCAAAAGAGTTTGATTTTATCAAAAATAAGAATAAACCTAGTGTGTACAAAAGGGTTAGTGGGAGCGTCGTGATATTCCTAGTATTATATGTTGATACACTACGGATAAGGAATGACATACTAATGCTACAATCAGTAAAGATAAAGTTATTTAAACATTCCTCCATGAATGATTTGGGAAAGGTATTTTAATTGGAGATACAAATCTATATATATAGATTTAAAAGGATGCTCGACTTAACCCAAGGAACGTATATTAATTTGATGCTAAAGTTGTTTAGCATGGCAAACTCCGAGAGATGTCTCATGTTGATGAGCCCTGGGGTGTATCTCTCTTAATAATTCCCATAGACTCCTAAAAGAGAGATCACATGAGTAACTATCATGTATCAAATGAAATGTACGAGACCTGATGTTGATCAGTTATATTCTGGAGAAGATCACTGTAAGACAGTGAAAAATATCTCAAAGTAATTAACCGGCACTAAGGATGTGATCTTATTCATGGTGGGTCTGAATTAAAACTAGATGGCTTAATAGACTCACGTTTTTCAGACTGACCAAGAAGATAGGAAATCCACTTTAGGGTAAGTTGTTACCTTGAATGGTGTTACAGTGAATTAGAAAGGTTTCAAACAGCAAAGAGTAGCTGGTTTAAGTGACAAAGACAAAGTATATAGCTGTAAATGAAGCTGCAAGTTGATTGTTTGGATGAAAAGTTCATTACATAACTAGGAATAGTTCTTAAGTCTCATCTTGGATTTAAACATGTGTTGCGGTACTTTCATTTTATTAGAGGAATCATTGAAAGATGGGAAATCACTATAGAGATAGTGGACTCTCAAGAACAACATTACATATTCATTTATTGAAGCTTATCCAACAGCAGGATGATCGTCACTTATAGAATAAGGGTATGGGATACTATGACGATCGGCTTTAGTGCAAGTGGGAGATTGAAAGTAGTATGACACAAGCTAATCATGTTAATGATAAAGCATATACTTTGTGACAATCTTATTCGTTTATTAATAAAAGTATTCATTTATTAAAGGCTTTACTTTATCTACATGGTGTTGTTTTATAATATTTGATAAACTCATAGTTTTAAGCAATGTTTTTAAAATCATGATGAGATCATGCTAATGAGATCTAAATTCTTAGATAGCTTAAAACTAAAATTGTTCACAATCTTTGGATTACTAAAAAGGGGATTAGTGAATCCGGATAGATTGGTACATATGTTGCTTGCTCATTGGATGAGGAGATTGATCTCATGATTATTTGTGTGAAGACACTAAAACAAGTACGTAGGTGCTTATTAGAGAATAAGTTCATTGAACGTGACTCGCTAAGAAATACCTAATGGAGTTTTACTTGTCTGTCAATAGGAATTTCTAAAGTTATAGTAGTACAAGTGATCCTTAGACTTGAGATCATCATAGTATCTTCTGTATAATGAATTATACTTTGACTTATTCCTTAAGACCTTTAGGGTATATCAAAGGGTATTCCTGGGTGTAATAAGTTATATATGGAGATAATGAATGATCAATAAAGAATCTACCGCTTCGAGTAAAAGAAGAGAATGTCCTATGTGATTCGATAAATGACAACCCAATAGTCCTTGGTCAAGGCAGAATGAAATTAGAAAGGAGTTTCTAATTTGCATTATTTGGAGTTGTGCATTTAAGAATCAAAATACATATAATTAAATAAAATAAGACTTGACAGTAATTCCATGTCTTATATTTAATTGGGACACTGTATGGTAGAATGATTGAATTATACGGTAACTATTTACTCAAAGGTTCTTTTATAATTAATGTTGAAATCTATATTATCTAGAAAGTCATTAATCACTAGGGAGGCTTATCGCTATTGTAGAATAAATATTGTTTATTTAAATAAATTAATAGTTTATTTTATATATTTAAATAAGATTAGAATTATTTTAATTATTTATTCACAACCGGTTTAATATGGGAAACCTAAATAGTCACACCATAAAAGAAAGAATATTTATTTAAGAAATAAATGGCATAATCGTAATAATAAGTTAGGTGTATTTAATTTAATCTATGGTGATAGAATAAATTAAATAGCTTAATATTTATTATTTAATATTTTAAAAATATTAAATATAAATTAATAAGAGAAGTCTTCTTATTATTACTATTATTATTATTTAATTCCTAAAGGAGTTTTGGAATTAATTAATAAAAATACTCTCATATATTCCTAATAAGATTAGGAGGCAAATTAATTTAAAGAGTTTAATTAATTATTCATAATAATATTGGGAGCTTAATTAATTAAAGGAGTTTAATTAATTAAAATAAAATATAATTCCTTAATTGTTAAAGAGGGTTGCCTACATCTATAAATAAGAGGAGTCTTATTATGGGTGGAGGTTGATGCTTTTGCAACACACGTGAATGATTTTTCCAAGAGTTGGGAGAGTACGTATTTTTTTATAGAGATAGAAAAACTAGGATTTTGCCAAACACCCATCTTCTTGAATATTTGTTATTCCTTGGTGGATCACCTCTACAGGCCAAACACATGGGTGGCTAATGTTGATCAAAGGAAGAAATCAAACCCGGTGGATTCAAGTTGAACGTGAAAAGGAATTAGAGATGAACTCGTACCTGAGGAAGCTAGTTTCTGCAAGGGTATGGACCTGTTCTCCATCTCTTTTCTATTGATTGATAATTATGCACAAAGTATGATCATGGTGATGGGGTTGTATGAAAATTTTAAATTCCTTTTTTATCACGCTTCCACTCCTTTTATGTAATATTATTGCATGATCGCGCCATATACAAACCTAACAATCTCTCCTTTTAAGAATGTCTCAATTATTGGAACAAAGTGGGTATTCAAGAACAAGCTTGACGAGTATGGAACAATTACTAGAAACAAAGCTAGACTTGTGGCACAAGGATATAACCAGCAAGAAGGAATATACTACGAAGAAACATTTGCTCCTATAGCAAGGTTGGAATCTATTCCGATATTGCTAGCATTTGCGTGCTACAGAAAATTCAAACTTCATCAAATGGATGTAAAGACTTCCTTCCTCAATGGCTATATAAATGAAGAAGTATATGTAAAGTAGCCTCCTTGATTCGTGGACGAAAGGTACCCACATCACGTTTATAAACTAAAGAAAGCTCTCAATGGACTCAACAAGCACCAAGAGCTTGGTATGAGAGATTAAGTAAGTATCTTTTATCAAAAGGATTCACAAGAGGTAAAATTGATTCTACATTATTTATTAAATATCAAAATAATGATATTAATCTTGTACAAATATATGTAGATGACATAATATTTGGTGCTACTATTGATCTTCGTTGTGAGTGGTTTTCCAAATGCATGTACAAGGAATTTGATATGAGTTTAATGGGAGAACTCAACTACTTTTTGGGACTCTAAATCAAGAAAACATAGGAATGGATCTATATCCATCATACCAAATGTACAAGAGAACTACTCAAAAGATTTAGTTTTGACAAATCAAATTCAAAAGCTACACCAATGAGTACTTCAATAAAGCTTACAGCAGATGGTAAAGGTATAGATGTAGAATTGATGAACTATCAAGGTATGATCGGCTCTTTACTATATTTAACTGCATCTAAACATGACATTATGTATAGTGTATGCTTATGTGCTCGTTTTCAAGCAAAACCAAACGAGTCCCACTTACAAGCAATTAAAAGCATATTTAAATATTTAAGTGGCACTACAAATTTAGGTTTATTTTACCCAAACTGTAATAATTTTGATTTAATGGGCTACTCAGATGCTGACTATGCAGGATGCCAAATAGATAGAAAAATTACAAGCGGTGCTTGCACATTTTTGGAAAAAAGTCTTGTCTCTTGGCATAGCAAGAAGAAAACATTAGTTGCTTTGTCAACCACTGAGGGTGAATATTTAGTTGCAGGGAGTTGTTGCTCTCAAGTTTTATGGATGCGTCAAACCTTATATGATTTTGATATTTTATGTGATATTGTGCCTATATATTGTGATAACACTAGCACTATTAATATTTCAAAAAATCCAGTTTTACACTCACGCACAAAACACATAGAGGTAAGGCATCATTTTCTAAAGGATAATGTGTCAAAATGACTAATAAAATTAATCTTTATTCCCACCAAACATCAGCTAGTAGATATATTCACAAAACCTTTGGGTGAAGAAAGATTATGTACTCTCAGAAGACAACTTGGTATATGTATAGCATATATAAATATGATATGCATGTGTTACCAAACACTGTTCACGTAAATCATTTGTAATGTTTATGAAAATGTCATGTTACAGATATTGTGGCTCAATTGATACGGTGTCTGCAGTAAATATAGGAAACAAAATCTATTAAGATATATCTTTGGCGAAATTACCAAACATGGTTTCACGTTTCCCAACACCTTAAAACCATGCATGAATCTTCAAATCCCCCACTTTCTCTAACTTCCGAACACATAACACTTTACTCTTTTCAAATTCTCTGCACCCCTCTCTTTACTTTCTCTACTACAATGAGAACTCAACTTACCAAACACCTAAAAGACAAATCCGAGGATGGAATACCTGCATCCCCAATTTCTTCCAGACCCTCAACTGCTTCGAAATGCAAATTGAAGAGAAAATAACCAATGGTGACCACCATGTCCGGTGACTCTTCTTTTTCTGATGAATCCAACACAAGTTTTCCGTCCTTACCAACCATCGGAACATCTCGCACACAGAAACGTCATCGAATCAAAGAGTCGGCCTCGGTATCTCCTCCCTTATCAATAATCCCTCTGGCTTTCTCTCTACACAATGTTCCTAAAAATTTCTTCAGAGGTAATAACTTTGAAGTTCGTTTTAAGTCTTCCATTGTACAAAAATCGTTTGATTATGAGAAAGCCATTGACATGTTCTATTACCAAAACTCTCTTTTGAAAAAACTTATTGAGTCATGCGGTCTATTGTCTATGCTTTTTCTTCCATCTACTGCTATCCTAAGTTAGTACAATAATTTTACACAAATTTTGAGCAAAATGGTGATTGCTACACTTCCTTCGTTAAAGGGAAGTCCCTATTTTTCATTGTGATGGATTTAGGGAGTATTTTATCCATTCTGATCAGTAGGGATTGTCCTTTCACTCTCAAAGGTGAAATATTAAAACCTTATACCCCTCTTGAACAACTCCAAATTGTTATGGATAACCCCACCTTGTCTGTTGTGATTCTTCCCAAAATTGTTGATGTGTTGCCCACTACTATTGTTTTACACAAAGTGTTGTGGCATAATTTCTTACCACGAATTGGTGGTGGGGCTAACTTTACTTATCAGGACTTAATATTGATTGCTATGCTTTTAAAAGGTGACTCTTTCAACTTTTCCCTCATGATGCTAAAACACATGGTCAATTGTATCAAACAATCCAAAAAGTGTCTTCCCTACAGTGGTTTTCTGACAAAAGTCTTTCAACACCTTTAAATCTCTATTGACGATGGGGTATCAATTACTTTGACTGAAACTATCGACTCTGTCAACTTCAAAAGTTCTCAAACAACCTTTGTGTAGACACTCAAAATTTTGCATTCCTGTTACTAACCTCGCAAGATGGCAAAATCGTCTTCTGGAGATAACCTTGGAAGTCAAATCAGCTTAATCCCGGAGACAACCCTGGGATACTCAGTTTTACATCTCGGAGATAACCTCGAGATACTCAGTTCCAGTCCCAGAGAAAACCCCTGGAGATTCAGTTCCAACCTCGGAGATAACCCCGAGGGATGTAGTTCTAGTTTTGGAGATAACCCCGGATAAGTCAGTTTCAACCTCGGAGATAGCCCCGAGGCACTCAGTTCCAACCCCAGAGATAACCTCAGGAGGTCAAGGCACCTCAGAGACAACCTTAAGGACATTCAGCACTCACAGCAGTCCAATCTCAGAGATAACCCTGAGCAACGACTGCTACATCAGCCTAGAGCCAGAGATAACCCCGATGTTGGGCAAAATCATTTCATCCCACATTTCACACAGAAGTGTCCCACAAGAACCATAGCTCAAGATCCCGAGTGACTACTACGCATGACATCACATATGATAGAATTTGAAGACTGGAATATCTGGTCATGGACCCATCTTCCCGACTTCGTGCAACGTCTTATCCCATGTCATTGTGTAGCTCTCAACAACAACATTCCAGAAAGGTATAGCACACCTCAATCGGATGCTCAGATTGAAAGTTATAAAGGTTCAAGCAGACAACGTATTGTACGAGTGCACGTACTTCGAGACGGTGGGACCTAAAGAACCCGGGGCACCCCAGGCAGCCACAGGTGGACCCGCAGCTACTGCGGTTAGACCAGTGGCTCCCCCTCTCTATAAATAGAAGGCTTGGGGTGGCCATTTTCAAGGGAGAAAGAGCGAGGAAACCCTGTCTATTTTACTTCGTACACACTTTTATAGTACTCCAAATTGAGTGCTTTCTTTTTCTAAACACTTGTGAGCTTGTGTTTTACAACATAATGGAATTTAACCAGTGGAAACTGAGTGTTCATTCGTCAAAGCTATCTGAAGTCTTCTTGGCAGCCCACTGTAAGACATCTCGGGGTTTTAAGCTTTTTCTCAATATTATACATGCATATCTATTTCCATTGAGAGTCGTGTTGTGTGTATGCCTGGGTCATCGATCCGTGGCGTTTACTACTTATATATATATATATATATATATATATATATATCCATCAAACTTTATTTTATTAAGTCTGGATATACATCTGGAGTGTTTACTACTTTTGTATATATATAAATACTTATAGATATACTTATTGTCATCAAACTCTGTTTTGATTGAGCATGGATAAACATCTGGTGCGTTTATCGCTTATATATATATATATATATATATATATATATATATATATATATATATATATATATATATATATATATATATATATATTTCAAGTCCTGCCTGGAGTTCACTTCGTGGCAGTTGATTGTTTATATGTATATATATATATATATATATATATATAGACACTCAAAATTTTTTGCACACATGTTACTGACATTGCAGGAGGGCAGATTCGTCTTTCAGAGATAACCTTGGAAGACAACTCATATCCAGTCCGGATACTACCAGAAGTTCAATCTCAATCCCGAAACACATACCGGGAGTATCAGTTCCAACCTCAGAGATAACCCCGAGGCATGCAGTTCCAATATCAGAAATTCCACCGGAGAAGACTGATTCATCCCGGAGATAACCCTGAGATATTCAGTCTTAGTCCCGACATCGGAAATAGCAGCACTAACCTTAGAGATAATCCCAAGGAATGTAGTTGCAGTTCTGGAGATAACCCCGGAAATACTTGTTTTAAAGCCATACAAACAGCTTCAGAACACTCGGCACTTACACCGAGGCACTCAATACAAGACCCGAAGATAACACCGGGAAGGCAGGCACGCCTCAGAGATGACACTGAGGACCTTCAACACTTGTAGCAGTCCAATATCAGAGATAACCCTGAGCAACGTCTGCTTTATCAGCCCAAACTGGAGATAACCCCGGTGAGGGGCAAAGTCGTCATCTTGCCAACTTGACGCTACATCGTATCGTCTCAACATCTAATACATACTTTTCTACACAACAATGTCCCACAAGAACCAAGGAAGTCCAATCCGGAGTGACTATTGCACAAGACAACGAATAGAATTTGAAGCCTGAAGACCGGAGGGCATGGTACCATCTTCCTGACTTCGTACAACCTCTAATCCCATGTCATTGCATAACTCTCGACAACGACGGTCCAAAAGAGGTCTTATACACCTCAGTCGGATGTCAGGATTGAAGTTCTGAAAGTTCGAGCGGACATCACGTTGCATGCATGCTCGTACTTTGAGACGGCGGGACCTGCGGAGCCCGGGGCAGCAGCAGGTACATCTGCGATGAGTCGCAACCTGCGGCTCCCCCTCTATAAATAGAGGACGTGGGGTAGCCATTTTGTAAGAGAAAAAGGTGAGGAAGCCCTGTCCAATTTGCTCTGTACACACCCTAAACTTAGTGCTTTCTCATTTTAAATACTTGTAAGTTCATATATAGCTACTTTTTACCGGTGGGAGCCGAGTGTTCATCCACTTAACGCTATAGAAGTCTTCTTTGGTAGCCCACTATAAGCCTTCTTACACACTTTAAAGCCTTTCTCTTCATCTTTGCACATACCATTCTTCACGTTGAGAGTCGTGTTGCGTGTGTATGCCCAAACTTCAGTCCATTTTTTCATTTCAGTTTGTTTATATATATATATATATATATATATATATATATATATATATATATATATATATATATATATATACATATATATACTTATATATATTTTTATATATGGACTAACATTATCAAGTTATGCCTCGATTAAGCCTAGACTTATTTCTGGAGCGTTTAATTGCTTTCGTATATATATATACTTATATATATGAACTGTTGTCGGACTTTGTTCGATGAGCCTGGATTTTGTATCCGGTAACAGACTTTGTTCGATGAGCCTGGATTTTGTATCCGATTCGTTTACTTGCTTATATATATATATATATATATATATATATATATATATATATATATATATATATATATATATATATATATATATATATATATATATTTACATTTCGTCCCGCCTGGAGTTTACTTCGCGGCAGTTGACCGTTTTTATCGCTTTCTATATATTTTGTCCCGCCTGGAGTTTCCTCCGTAGCGGTTGATCGCTTTTACAGCTTTATTTACATTTCTGATCCACCATGAAGGTGCTTCGTGGTGGTTGATCATGTCAATATATATATATATATATATATATATATATATATATATATATATATATATATATATATATATATATTGACATATATTTACCGCTTTTATATATTTACATTTTCGATCTCCCACAGAGGTGCTTCGTGGTGGTTGATCATGTCTGTATATATATATATATATATATATATATATATATATATATATATATTTACAGCTTTTATATATATATAACTGATTACTGCTTTCATACAAACTGCGGTATCATGTGAGCCTAGGAATCATGTGATCACAAATTCAGTCTACTGAATCTAGATTCAGTTTTCGTGATGAACATTATCAGCTGTAAGCAACTTGTAAATTTATTCACGGTGTTTGGATTTCCTCATATAGTTTTCATGCCCACGAGGAGTTCAGCACTGCTTTGTACATTATTTTCTCAACGATTCTTTACATCTCGAAAATAAAAGCAATCAAGCCGAACATTTAATAAAATAAAAGTATCAAAGGCCTCAATTACTATTGAGTTTCAGGATTTGAAAAACTTTTTTTATAAAATTTCACTGCTATATCTTGTTTAGAATTGAATTTTTACAAAAATTCAAACCCTGTGTATATAGGTGTGAACGAGGCATCGCACTACTTCCAAATAATAGCACATTGACCCACACACACACATATTCATATAACAGTTTCTTGAAAAGTGGCGATCATCGTGGTAACACGGATGTCGGGGGGTACCTAACACCTTCCCTCCGCATAAGCAAGTCTCCGGACCCTAATGAATCTCAGTTTAACAGACCCATTTAGCAGTGTCACATCACTGGGTCAACATGCAAACCTTTTCTCGGTTGTGTTTGTAGCATCCCCAAATCCCGGTCCTAATCACCAAGGATCTGGTATACTAATTCTATAATTATTGCGGAAGATATAAACATAATTTGTTTATACATTAAACTTTTACACATCATATGAGTTTAAGAACTTGTCCTAGTCAGACCTTTGGCGTCCATTCGCTGAGGGATTCATAAACATTTCATATAATTATGAGTCACGAACGTACCATAAGTATGAGTTTTAAGAACTCGTACTTAACCTTATATTCTCTACCTATTCGTTATACACATGAGAAAAGAATCACCTTATCCACATGCATATAACAAATAGCGCGACACCAGGTTCCAATGATTATCAGTATCAGAAACGAAGTGGTCGTCAAACCAAACTCGGCCACTAATCAATATAGGAAGCTAAGCGAACAATTCCCTGCCCATACAAAAAATTGGTCTACCTAACCACTATATCGACCAGGAAGCTAAGTGATTCTAAAACCAAGTACAAATTCCCCGCCCATACAAGGAATCATACAACTCAGCTGCTGACCTGAGTCCTCAATTGAAATCCCACACCATTCTAACTTTCTCTTTTCTTAATACGAATTTTCTTTAATCCGTATCTTAACATTTACCACTCTTTTCTGAGTTTACATTGTACCATTTCATAGTACATTCTCTTTATAGCGTCAAGCTATATCATTCCAATCACTTAACATATCTTATGTTATTCAACGATTTAATCTGATCACGTCGTGATCTTATTTAGTAATCATTTCTCCTTATACTTACGATCGTTTTATTTTACGATCTTCTTAGTCTTCTCTTTAATCATATTATATTATAATTTTATTAACACTTTTCAACTTATAGACATCGTCTATTTATTATCACTTATCATCTTTATTACAGGAGTCAGGTAACTTCGGATTCTTATCCTTATAGCTCTTCAAGATTCTTCTTTGAATCTTAATTATCTTTCTCTTTACTTAATAATAAATTTCCAAAAATTCATCTCTTATCTCTTAAACTCTATTCGAGTTTATTACTTATCATCTCTCCGCGGTTATATCCTAAGGTACACCTACCTAAGGTTTATAACCTACAGCTCTGATACCAACTGTAGCATCCCCAAATCACGGTCCTAATCACCAAGGATCTGGTATACTAATTCTATAATTATTGCGGAAGATATAAACATAATTTGTTTATACATTAAACTTTTACACATCATATGAGCTTAAGAACTTGTTCTAGTCAGACCTTTGGCGTCCATTCGCTGAGGGGTTCATAAACATTTCATATAATTATGAGTCACGAACGTACCATAAGTATGAGTTTTAAGAACTCGTACTTAACGTTATATTCTCTACCTATTCATTATATACATGAGAAAAGAATCACCTTATCTACATGCATATAATAAATAGTGCGACACCAGGTTCTAATGATTATCAGTATCAGAAACTAAGTGGTCGTCAAACCAAACTCGGCCACTAATCAATATAGGAAGCTAAGCGAACAATTCCCTGCCCATACAAAAAATTGGTCTACCTAACCACTATATCGACCAGGAAGCTAAGTGATTCTAAAACCAAGTACAAATTCCCCGCCCATACAAGGAATCATACAACTCAGCTGCTGACCTGAGTCCTCAATTGAAATCCCACACCATTCTAACTTTCTCTTTTCTTAATACAAATTTTCTTTAATCCGTATCTTAACATTTACCACTCTTTTCTTAGTTTTTATTGTACCATTTCATAGTACATTCTCTTTATAGCGTCAAGCTATATTATTCCAATCACTTAACATATCTTATGTTATTCAACGATTTAATCTGATCACGTCGTGATCTTATTTAGTAATCATTTCTCCTTATACTTACGATCGTTTTATTTTACGATCTTCTTAGTCTTCTCTTTAATCATATTATATTATGATTTTATTAACATTTTTCATCTTATAGACATCGTCTATTTATTATCACTTATCATGTTTATTACAGGAGTCAGGTAACTCCGGATTCTTATCCTTATAGCTCTTCAAGATTCTTCTTTGAATCTCAATTAACTTTCTCTTTACTTAATAATGAATTTCCAAAAATTCATCTCTTATCGCTTAAACTCTATTCGAGTTTATTACTTATCATCTCTCTGCGGTTATATCCTAAGGTACACCTACCTAAGGTTTATAACCTACAGCTCTGATACCAACTGTAGCATCCCCAAATCCCGGTCCTAATCACCAAGGATCTGGTATACTAGTTCTATAATTATTGCGGAAGATATAAACATAATTTGTTTATACATTAAACTTTTACACATTATATGAGTTTAAGAACTTGTCCTAGTCAGACCTTTGGCATCCATTCGCTGAGGGGTTCATAAATATTTCATATAATTATGAGTCACGAACGTACCATAAGTATGAGTTTTAAGAACTCGTACTTAACCTTATATTCTCTACCTATTCGTTATACACATGAGAAAAGAATCACCTTATCCACATGCATATAACAAATAGCGCGACACCAGGTTCCAATGATTATCAGTATCAAAAACTAAGTGGTCGTCAAACCAAACTCGGCCACTAATCAATATAGGAAGCTAAGCGAACAATTCCCTGCCCATACAAAAAATTGGTCTACCTAACCACCATATCGACCAGGAAGCTAAGTGATTCTAAAACTAAGTACAAATTCCCTTCCCATACAAGGAATCATACAACTCAGCTGCTGACCTGAGTCCTCAATTCAAGTCCCACACCATTCTAACTTTCTCTTTTCTTAATACGAATTTTCTTTAATCCGCATCTTAACATTTACCACTCTTTTCTGAGTTTACATTGTACCATTTCATAGTACATTCTCTTTATAGCTTCAACCTAAATCATTCCAATCACATAACATATCTTATGTTATTCAACGATTTAATCTGATCACGTCGTGATCTTATTTAGTAATCATTTCTCCTTATAATTATGATCGTTTTATTTTACGATCTTCTTAGTCTTCTCTTTAATTATATTATATTATAATTTTATTAACACTTTTCATCTTATAGACATCGTCTATTTATTATCACTTATCATCTTTATTACAGGAGTCAGGTAACTTCAGATTCTTATCTTTATAGCTCTTCAAGATTCTTCTTTGAATCTTAATTATCTTTCTCTTTACTTAATAATGAATTTCCAAAAATTTATCTCTTATCGCTTAAACTCTATTCGAGTTTATTACTTATCATCTCTCTGCGGTTATATCCTAAGGTACACCTACATAAGGTTTATAACCAACAGCTCTGATACCAACTATAGCATCCCCAAATCCCGGTCCTAATCACCAAGGATCTGGTATACTAATTCTATAATTATTGCGAAAGATATAAACATAATTTGTTTATACATTAAACTTTTACACATCATATGAGTTTAAGAACTTGTCTTAGTCAGACCTTTGGCGTCCATTCGCTGAGGGGTTCATAAACATTTCATATAATTATGAGTCACGAACGTACCATAAGTATGAGTTTTAAGAACTCGTACTTAACCTTATATTCTCTACCTATTCGTTATACACATGAGAAAAGAATCACCTTATCCACATGCATATAACAAATAGCGCGACACCAGGTTCCAATGATTATCAGTATCAGAAACTAAGTGGTCGTCAAACCAAACTCAGCCACTAATCAATATAGGAAGCTAAGCGAACAATTCCCCGCCCATACAAAAAATTGGTCTACCTAACCACTATATCGACCAGGAAGCTAAGTGATTCTAAAACCAAGTACAAATTCCCCGCCCATACAAGGAATCATACAACTCAGCTGCTGACCTGAGTCCTCAATTGAAATCCCACACCATTCTAACTTTTTCTTTTCTTAATACGAATTTTCTTTAATCCGCATCTTAACATTTACCACTCTTTTCCGAGTTTACATTGTACCATTTCATAGTACATTCTCTTTATAGCGTCAAGCTATATCATTCCAATCACTTAACATATCTTATGTTATTCAACGATTTAATCTGATCACGTCGTGATCTTATTTAGTAATCATTTCTCCTTATACTTACGATCGTTTTATTTTACGATCTTCTTAGTCTTCTCTTTAATCATATTATATTATGATTTTATTAACACTTTTCATCTTATAGACATCGTCTATTTATTATCACTTATCATCTTTATTACAGGAGTCAGGTAACTTCGGATTCTTATCCTTATAGCTCTTCAAGATTCTTCTTTGAATCTTAATTATCTTTCTCTTTACTTAATAATGAATTTCCAAAAATTCATCTCTTATCGCTTAAACTCTATTCGAGTTTATTACTTATCATCTCTCCGCGGTTATATCCTAAGGTACACCTACCTAAGGTTTATAACCTACAGCTCTGATACCAACTGTAGCATCCCCAAATCCCGGTCCTAATCACCAAGGATCTGGTATACTAATTCTATAATTATTGCGGAAGATATAAACATAATTTGTTTATACATTAAACTTTTACACATCATATGAGTTTAAGAACTTGTCCTAGTCAGACCTTTGGCGTCCATTCGCTGAGGGGTTCATAAACATTTCATATAATTATGAGTCACGAACGTACCATAAGTATGAGTTTTAAGAACTCGTACTTAACGTTATATTCTCTACCTATTCAATATACACATGAGAAAAGAATCACCTTATCTACATGCATATAATAAATAGTGCGACACCAGGTTCCAATGATTATCAGTATCAGAAACTAAGTGGTCGTCAAACCAAACTCGGCCACTAATCAATATAGGAAGCTAAGCGAACAATTCCCTGCCCATACAAAAAATCGGTCTACCTAACCACTATATCGACCAGGAAGCTAAGTGATTCTAAAATCAAGTACAAATTCCCCGCCCATACAAGGAATCATACAACTCAGCTGCTGACCTGAGTCCTCAATTGAAATCCCACACCATTCTAACTTTCTCTTTTCTTAATACAAATTTTCTTTAATCCGCATCTTAACATTTACCACTCTTTTCTGAGTTTTCATTGTACCATTTCATAGTACATTCTCTTTATAGCGTCAAGCTATATCATTCCAATCACTTAACATATCTTATGTTATTCAACGATTTAATCTGATCACGTCGTGATCTTATTTAGTAATCATTTCTCCTTATACTTACGATCGTTTTATTTTACGATCTTCTTAGTCTTCTCTTTAATCATATTATATTATGATTTTATTAACACTTTTCATCTTATAGACATCGTCTATTTATTATCAGTTATCATCTTTATTACAGGAGTCAGGTAACTCCGGATTCTTATCCTTATAGCTCTTCAAGATTCTTCTTTGAATCTTATTTATCTTTCTCTTTACTTAATAATGAATTTCCAAAAATTCATCTCTTATCGCTTAAACTCTATTCGAGTTTATTACTTATCATCTCTCCTCGGTTATATCCTAAGGTACACCTACCTAAGGTTTATAACCTACAGCTCTGATACCAACTGTAGCATCCCTAAATCCCGGTCCTAATCACCAAGGATCTGGTATACTAATTCTATAATTATTGCGGAAGATATAAACATAATTTGTTTATACATTAAACTTTTACACATCATTCCCAAGGTCTACAACCTTAACTTAATACATACCTTCAATATCTTAGAAGATTTACAATACTATTTTCGTCAGAAAATTTAATAGATTTAACTACAATGTAATTTAATCTTGCACTTTGACTTTGCTTCTGTCTTTACTCGAGCTTTCATCTTAATCTGAAAATTTTTATCATGATATAGCAAGGGTGAGCATCAAATTTGCCCAGCAAGTTTAAATTCAATAAAGATATATCATGATTGAAAGAATTGAACAATAAGCTAGCTAACTTTTAACAATATAAACATTGTGAAAGAGCATGAACAAATTTTCTTAGCTGAACGACCAAGTCAATAAAAATGAATGGTCAAGCATAAACATGAACAGATTAATTGAACCAAATGGTAATGAAGGTGATCAGCCTTTCATACCTAATGAACATATACAACATGCACAACGTGCGAATCAATAATCAATATAGACGTGAATAATCAACAACAACTATTCACTAACATGCTTTAAAATATAACTCAAGTTTGAGTTATGGAAAAACTTACCTGATTCGTTGACTACTGCTACGCAGTTTAAGTTAACTTCTTTTGGTAAGACCTATCATTAATAATAAGATTGGTCTTTCAATCAGCATATTCTACTTTGTATCATAATACAATTACTTTGTCAATAGATTATCTAACACTTAATCAAATATTAGATAACATCCTAACACATCGGTATTATTATCATTCTTGGATAATTCTTCAATTACTGTATCATATTCATTATGATTAAACACTTAATCTTATACATTATAAGTTCTTCTTTATACTCTAATAAGTCAAATATTAATCCAACAACCCGGATTCTAAATTTAACAACCAAATTGCAAATCCAGCAGACTTGATACAGAATCCAGCAACCTGGATTCAACAAATTTCCAATCCAGCAAGCCAAACTGCAATCCAGCAAACTGGATTATAAATCCAGCAACTAGATTGCAATCCAGCAAGCTGGATTCAACAAATTTTTAATTCAGTAAACTTCTTTTCAATCCAACAAGCTGGATTCATCAGATTTTCCAATCCAGCAAGCTGGATTCCATATCCTTTTTACGAAAATACCAAATCAACTTATTATTTTTCTATCCTTTGTACAAACATGTATACATATATTTCATACACAAAAAGTATTTTTCCAAAATTTTCTAACTTCCTTTGGTATTTTTCAAAAATTATTTTTAGTTAATTCCTTAAGAAATTAGTTACCTCGTGCTTAACTCTAGAAATTCTCATCTCTTGACACAAACTTATACGTGTTAACGTGACACTCCAGTTTAAATTTCGTGGCCATCGGAGTTATAGAACTCCGGTTATAGCCATTTTCGTCGGAAAATCATAGAAATTGAAATGGTCATAACTTGGTCATTTTAATTCAGAATTAGCTCATTTTTGGACAGTAGGTACTTTGTACCATATATTTTCATGTCCCAAAAGGCCAGAATTTTTCTCAAAAATTAAGTTGTCCAAAATGCCCTTTTAAATTTTTGGGCAGAAGTTAAATGGCCTTTTGCAGTTTTTCGTGCTTTATTAAACATTTTCCATACGGAAATCTACAACTCTTTTTTCAATGATTCCACTTGGAGATGTTAGATAACTTATCATAGTACTCTCCCAAATTTTTTCAGAATTTTTGGAATGACAAAAAAATGACGAAACTGTCCCTACACTTGACTGTCCAAAACAGTCTATTTTTTCTTAAAAACACAAAACTATTTTTGCTAAATCAGTCACTATGGACTGTGTACTCAATATTTTTGAGTTCTACTACTTGGGTTTAGTAGTTAACTTATATATCTAGTACCTCTCTTTGACGGATCACAAAAAGAAGGTGTAGATCAAAAACGGTGGAAATCTAAAGTACTTAGAAATTTTTAGGCTCATAAACTAGAAAAATCATTTTTCTTTATTTTTGATTTCCAACTAAAACAACACCCAAAATGGGTATATCTAAATATGAAACACTCAATAACAAGTATATTCATGGTTTTTAAGTTTAGAAATATATATTCAAGGTTTGATTTACAATAATCAAAAATTACATGAACAAATGGGTATTATACATTTGATTACCATGCTCTCCTTCTTCTTCTTCTTCATTGTTTGATTATGGAGCTTTGATGAGTTATCAAAAACTCTCACTTTTCCCTCTAGGGGCTGCCGAACCTCTTCTCCCTCTCTCTCTAGTTGGTTCTTATGTTAGCTAAATGGAAGGGATGAAAGAGAAAGAAAACAAGATAACTTGTTATTAGATTAGATATATGATTAATACTTCTCTTCTTTTCCACAAACCAAACCACCCATGTGGCTTCTTTTCTTCGTCAAAACCCATCCGGCCATGTGGCCTAATATTTCTCCCACTCATTCTCTCTCTTTCCTTAATAATCATTTTATTAGATATGTGGGAGATTAGTATGTAAGGTGGCTTGATTAAAGAGATGACACATGGGAAATAAGTGGCCAAGCTAATTAGCGACACCTAGCCAATCTTGTACATATCTTTAGAAAATGTGGAGGATGAAATGATGATACACATCTCCCCTATCCTTATCTCTTTACTTGCACACTTGGTTAAGAATGTTGGCAAAATAAAATGGTGACACATGGCTATGTTGGTGGAAGATCTTTTGCAAATTTGTGGCTTAGCATGATGACATGCACTCCCTTCTTTTCCTCTCCACCATATCCGGCCAAGTGACCTTCTTTTAGGCCAAATTGCTTAGATTTTTATAGATTTTATTTTACTTACCAAATGACCATTATGTCCTTCCATACTTGGATCATGTTTTGGGCTTCTTAATAATTCTTTGGGCTATGTAAAATTGACATAGTCCAATCATTTCCATCGTATCCCACCCTAAATATTTAATTAGGGTATCCATTCCAAATATATAGAATTTAAATCATCACTCTTGTATATTAAATTCTATAACCCAACTAAACTTGTTTTAATTAAGTTATAAAATTAATAACTTGAGATAATAAAAATATATCTCTTAACTTAATATAATTTTTAATATTATTGTTCTCCCACAAGTGGGCCTAGTTTGGGCCCTTAATTAATTCCATTGAGCTAACAAATTTACTTGTTTTACTTACTAACAACAAACAACTTGGGCTTTCAACCCTAATTAAATTGGGTCAATATAATACTTGTCTCATACATAGTATATTGGGCTAGATTAAATAATTTAATTGCCCTTAATTACTTCATCTACAAGTCCTATGCGTAATTAATTAATTGGGCTTGTTTAAATAATATTACCTCCTTAGCCCATTAAATCCAATTCTCTTGAACTGTAAATAATTTATTGGGCTATGACATTATTATAGTCCAATACTTTTAATTCTATTTTACCCTAATCATTTAATTAGGGTTTTTATTTCTCACACTAGAAAATAAATTCCTTACTTATGCCATTTTAATTTTATAACTCAATTAGACTTGGTTATAAAATTAATTATTTTGAGATATATAAAATAAATCTCTTAATGTTAGTATATATATTTATATACTAATATTCTCCCATATTATAACCTCTTAGGTTATTTAATTTTTACACCTAATATATATATTAGGTTATATAACTTAATTCTTAATTCACATTTATATACAAAATAAATGTATTCACATTATATAATGTATATTTATTTAATCATGCACATAATTTACATAATCATAACATATTTCACATCTCACACTAATTTTGACTTTTCTCCATAAAAAGTCAACTGTTAACTTTGAACAAAAGTCAACCTTTACACATTTTGTGTTTACTGTCCATTTTGACTAAATTTGACGTTCCGGATGCAACCAAGCAGTCCGTGCTTCAAAATTCTATCTCTAACTCAAATTTTGAGTTTTAAATTACTCCCTTCTTATTGCTAATCGTATTAACTAACGACTTTATACTTATTTAAATTCTTATTTGTCATTCAAGGCCAACGTTCAAGCTATGTTAATTATTAACATAGTTTTATCTTGATCCTTATATCAATAACTTAATTCATCATTCCTCCTGCTAAAATATATATATAGCACCTTACTAAGTATATATATTTCTATACATATACTCATCTTCGTTTAACCTCATAGCTTTTCTTCTTGTGAAATCTTATTTCGTTAATAAAATTCCACATGTATTAGCATAACATTTCTTACACTATTCAATTCACATCAAATTTAACAGGTATCATAATACCTTATTATTGATATTTATTCAAATACATATCAATTCATTTCTAGGATTGAAACCATATTTCTTTATTCTCATTCAATTAAGAAACCATATAGGTTCTTCTTAAAAATTTCGAAATCTTTAAAATGAATTGATATGTATTTGAATGAATATCAATAATAAGGTATTATGATACCTGTAAAATTTGATGTGAATTGAATAGTGTAAGAAATGTTATGCTAATACAGGTAGAATTTTATTAACGAAATAAATTTCACAAGAAGAAAAGCTATGAGGTTAAACGAAGATGAGTATATGTATAGAAATATATATACTTAGTAAAGTGCTATATATATATTTTAGCAAGAGGAATGATGAATTAAGTTATTGATATAAGGATCAAGATAAAACTATGTTAATAATTAACATAGCTTGAACGTTGGCCTTGAATGGCAAATAAGAATTTGAATAAGTATAAAGTCGTTAGTTAATACGATTAGCATTAAGAAGGGAGTAATTTAAAACTCAAAATTTGAGTTAGAGATAGAATTTTGAAGCACGAACTGCTTGGTTGCGTCCGGAACGTCAAGTTTAGTCAAAATGGACAGTAAACACAAAATGTGTAAAGGTTGACTTTTGGTCAAAGTTAACAGTTGACTTTTTATGGAGAAAAGTCAAAATTAGTGTGAGATGTGAAATATGTTATGATTATGTAAATTATGTGCATGATTAAATAATTATACATTATATAATGTGAATACATTTATTTTGTATATAAATGTGAATTAAGAATTAAGTTATATAACCTAATATATATATTAGGTGTAAAAATTAAATAACCTAAGAGGTTATAATATGGGAGAATATTAGTATATAAATATATATACTAACATTAAGAGATTTATTTTATATATCTCAAAATAATTAATTTTATAACCAAGTCTAATTGAGTTATAAAATTAAAATGACATAAGTAAGGAATTTATTTTCTAGTGTGAGAAATAAAAACCCTAATTAAATGAATAGGATAAAATAGAATTAAAAGTATTGGACTATAATAATGTCATAGCCCAATAAATTATTTACAGTTCAAGAGAATTGGATTTAATGGGCTAAGGAGGTAATATTATTTAAACAAGTCCAATTAATTAATTACGCATGGGACTTGTAGATAAAGTAATTAAGGGCAATTAAATTATTTAATCTAGCTCAATATACTATGTATGAGACAAGTATTATATTGACCCAATTTAATTAGGGTTGAAAGCCCAAGTTGGTTGTTGTTAGTAAGTAAAACAAGTAAATTTGTTAGCTCAATAGAATTAATTAAGGGCCCAAACTAGGCCCACTTGTGGGAGAACAATAATATTAAAAATTATATTAAGTTAAGAGATATATTTTTATTATCTCAAGTTATTAATTTTATAACTTAATTAAAACAAGTTTAGTTGGGTTATAGAATTTAATATACAAGAGTGATGATTTAAATTCTATATATTTGGAATGGATACCCTAATTAAATATTTAGGGTGGGATACGATGGAAATGATTGGACTATGTCAATTTTACATAGCCCAAAGAATTATTAAGAAGCCCAAAACTTGATCCAAGTATGGAAGGACATAATGGCCATTTGGTAAGTAAAATAAAAGCTATAAAAATCTAACCAATTTGGCCTAAAAGAAGGCCACTTGGCCGGATATGGTGGAGAGGAAAAGAAGGAAGTGCATGTCATCATGCTAAGCCACAAATTTGCAAAAGATTTTCCACCAACATAGCCATGTGTCACCATTTTATTTTGCCAACATTCTTGACCAAGTGTGCAAGTAAAGAGATAAGGATAGGGGAGATGTGTATCATCATTTCATGCTCCATATTTTCTAAAGATATGTATAAGATTGGCTAGGTGTTACTAATTAGCTTGGCCACTTATTCCCCATGTGTCATCTCTTTAATCAAGCCACCTTAAATACTAATCTCCCACATATCTAATAAAATAATTATTAAGGAAAGAGAGAGAATGAGTGGGAGAAATATTAGGCCACATGGCCGGATGAGTTTTGAGGAAGAAAAAAAGCCACATGGGTGGTTTGGTTTGTGAAAAAGAAGAGAAGTATTAATCATATATCTAATCTAATAACAAGTTATCTTGTTTTCTTTCTCTTTCATCCCTTCCATTTAGCTAACATAAGAACCAACTAGAGAGAGAGGGAGAAGAGGTTCGGCAGCCCCTAGAGGGAAAAGTGAGAGTTTTTGATAACTCATCAAAGCTCCATAATCAAACAATGAAGAAGAAGAAGAAGGAGAGCATGGTAATCAAAGGTATAATACCTTTTTGTTCATGTAATTTTTGATTATTGTAAATCAAACCTTGAATATATATTTCTAAACTTAAAAACCATGAATATACTTGTTATTGAGTGTTTCATGTTTGGATATACCCATTTTGGGTGTTGTTTTAGTTAGAAATCAAAAATAAAGAAAATTAATTTTTCTAGTTTATGAGCCTAAAAATTTCTAAGTACTTTAGATTTCTACCGTTTTTGATCTACACCTTTTTTTTGTGATCCGTCAAAGAGAGGTGCTAGATACATAAGTTAACTACTAAACCCAAGTGGTAGAACTCAAAAATGTTGAGTACACAGTCCATAGTGACTGATTTAGCAAAAATAGTTTTGTGTTTTTAAGAAAAAATAGACTATTTTGGACAGTCAAGTGTAGGGACAGTTTCTTCATTTTTCTGGCATTCCAAAAATTCTGGAAAAATTTGGGAGAGTACTATGATAAGTTATCTAACATCTTCACGTGGAATCACTGAAAAACGAGTTGTAGATTTCCGTATGGAAAATGTTTAATAAAGCACGAAAAACTGCAAAAAGCCATTTAGCTTCTGCCCAAAAATTTAAAAGGATATTTTCGGTAACTTAATTTTTGAGAAAAATTCTGGCCTTTTGGGACATGAAAATATATGGTATAAAGTACCTACTGTCAAAAAATGAGCTAATTCCGACTTAAAATGACCAAGTTATGACCATTTCAATTTCTGTGATTTTTCGACGAAAATGGCTATAACCGAAGTTCTATAAATCCGATGGCCACAAAATTTAAACTGGAGTGTCACGTTAACACGTATAAGATTGTGTCAAGAGATGAGAATTTCTGGAGTTAAGCACGAGGTAGCTAATTTCTTAAGGAATTAACTAAAAATGATTTTTGAAAAATACCAAAGGAAGTTGGAAAATTTTGAAAAAATACTTTTTGTGTATGAAATATATGTATACATGTTTGTACATAGGATAGAAAAATAATAAGTTGATTTGGTATTTTCGTGAAAAGGATATGGAATCCAGCTAGCTGGATTGGAAAATCTGATGAATCCAGCTTGTTGGATTGAAAAGAAGTTTACTGAATTAAAAATTTGTTGAATCCAGCTTGCTGGATTGCAATCTAGTTGCTGAATTTATAATCCAGTTTGCTGGATTGCAGTTTGGCTTGCTGAATTGGAAATTTGTTGAATCCAGGTTGCTGGATTCTGTATCCAGTCTGCTGGATTGGCAATTTGGTTGTTAAATTTAGAATCCAGATTATTGGATTAATATTTGACTTACTAGAGTATAAAGAAGAACTTATAATGTATAAGATTAAGTGTTTAATCATAATGAATATGATACAGTGATTGAAGAATTATCCAAGAATGATAATAATACCGATGTGTTAGGATGTTATCTAATATTTGATTAAGTGTTAGATAATCTATTGACAAAGTAATTGTATTATGATAAAAAGTAGAATATGCTGATTGAAAGACCAATATTATTATTAATGATAGGTCTTACCAAAAGAAGTTAACTTAAACTGCGTAGCAGTAGTCAACGAATCAGGCAAGTTTTTTCATAACTCAAACTTGAGTTATATTTTAAAGCATGTTAGTGAATAGTTGTTGTTGATTATTCACTTCTATATTGATTATTGATTCACACGTTGTGCACGTTGTGCATGTTGTATATGTTCATTAGGTATGAAAGGTTGATCACCTTCATTACCATTTGGTTCCGTTAATCTGTTCATGTTTATGCTTGACCATTCATTTTTATTGACTTGGTCGTTCAGCTAAGAAAATTTGTTCATGCTCTTTCACAATGTTTATATTGTTGAAAGTTAGCTAGCTTATTGTTCAATTCTTTCAATCATGATATATCTTTATTGAATTTAAACTTGCTGGGCAAATTTGATGCTCACCCTTGCTATATCATGATAAAAAAATTTAGATTAAGATGAAAGTTCGAGTAAAGACAGAAGCAAAGTTAAAGTGCAAGATTAAATTACATTGCAGTTAGATCTATTAAATTTTCTGACGAAAATAGTATTGTAAATCTTCTAAGATATTGAAGGTATGTATTAAGTTAAGGTTGTAGACCTTGGGAATGATGTGTAAAAGTTTAATGTATAAACAAATTATGTTTATATCTTCCGCAATAATTATAGAATTAGTATACCAGATCCTTGGTGATTAGGACCGGGATTTGGGGATGCTACAGTGTTGGTACAACCAGTTAAAAAATCAACTGGCGACTCTTATAGTCCAATCGTCGACATATACATGTCGGACCTTTTTCGCATGTCTTTTCAAACAAATCTCACCCAACATGAGAACACAAAAGAAAAAGAACAAAAACGGGACAAATAAAATTCTCGACGTCGACAGGTGGCGACTCTGCTGGGGATACCAGTAAGAGGACTTAAGCCGCTATTACAAGCTTTTCAAAACTGTTATACGTTTGTGTGTAGATGTTGCATTTACATCCTTCTACACCCTTCTCCTTACAAAAACACTTCTACACCCTTCTCCTTACAAAAACAAAAATAACAAAAACATTCCTACACCCTTTCTGCCACATACAGCGTTGAACCTCTTACACCAGGTTCGAACTGCGCAGACCTGATCTCCTCTTCAACAGGAGTACGTATGCAGCCTTTTATGGTTCGGTCTAACCCCCTACCAAAACACAAATACTTTTCAATGGTACTGGGATCAAACTTCAATCCACCACATTTCATTGGCTTCAGACCAAAGGGATAGAATTACCTGACCTCCCTGTTAGGTTTGTAAGATTCATGAACGCAATCATATTGCATAAAATAAGCGAAAACGTGATGAAATAGAGTATTAAAATTTTACAAACCATATACCCGGATCGCCGTTTATGCACAATTATTAATTAAACGAAAATATGAAGAACAAGAATCATACCCTTGAAGATTCGAGCTTCCTCAGGTACAAGTTCACCTCCAATCTTTTTCACGTTCAACTTGAATCCACTGGATTTGGTTCCTTCCTTTGATCAACGTTAGCCACCCAAGTGTTTGACCTCTAGAGGTGATCCACCAAGGAAGAAGAAATATTCAAGAAGAATGGTGGTTGGCTAAACCCTAGTTTTTCATCTCTATAAAAAAAAAGCGTACTCTCCAACAATTATAATCACGTCTGTTGTGAAAAAGTTAACAACAACTCTACACCCATAATAAGACTCCTCTTATTTATAGATGTAGGCAACCATCCTTAATAATTAAGGAATTGGGTTTTATTTTAATTAATTAAATTCCTTTAATTAATTATGCTCTCAATCCTATTAGGAATAATTAATTAAACTCTTTTAATTAATTAGTCTCCTAATATTATTAAGAATATATGAGGTACTTTTATTAATTAATTTCCAAACTCCTTTAACTATTAAATAATAATAATAGTAATAATAATAATAATAAAACTCCTATTATTAATTTATATTTAATATTTTTAAAATATTAAATAATAAATATTAAGCTATTAATTTATTCTATCACCATAGATTAAATTAAATATACTTAACTTATTATTACGATTATGCCATTAACTTCTTAAATAATTATTCTTCCTTTTATGGTATGACCCTTTAGGTTCTCCATATTAAACCGGTTATGAATAAATCAATTAAAATAATTCTAATCTTATTTAAATACATAAATTAAATTATTAATTTATTTAAATAAATAAATTAAATTATTAATTTATTTAAATAAAAAATATTTATTCTACAATAGGGATAAGCCTCCCTAGCGATTAACGACTTTCCAGATAATATAAATTTTAACATCAATCAAAAAAGAACCTTTAAGTAAATAGTTACCATACAATTCAATCCTTCCACCATATAATGTCCCAATTAAATATAAGACATGGAATTACTGTCAAGTCTTATTTTATTTAATTATATGTATTTTGACTCTTAAATGCACAACACCAAATAATGCAAATTAGAAACTCTTTTCTAATTTTATTTTTCCTTGGCCAAGGACTACTGGGTTGTCATTTATCGAATCACATAGGATATTTCTCTTCTTTTACTAGAAGTGGTAGATTCTTTATTGATCATACATTATCTCCATGTACAACTTATTATACCCAAGCATACCCTTTGATATACCTTAAGGGTCTTAAGAAATAAGTCAAAGTATAACTCATCATACACAATATACTATGATGATTTCAAGTCCAAGGATCACTTGTACTACTATCACTACTGGAATTTCTATTGACAGACAAGTAAAACTCCATTAGGTATTCCTTAGCGAGCCACGTTCAGTGAACTTATTCTCTAATAAGCACCTACATACTTGCTTTAGTGTCTCCACACAAATGATCATGAGAACAATCATCCTCATCCAATGAGTAAGCAACGTATGTACCAATCTATCCGGATTCACTAATCCCCAATTTCGTAATCCAATGATTGGGAACTATTTTAGTTTTAAGCTTTCTAAGAGTTTACATCTCATTAGAATGATCATCATCATTATTCTAAAAATATTGTTTAAAACTATGGGTTTATCACATATTATAAAACAACATCATGTAGATAATTAAAAGCCTTTAATAAATTAATACTTTTTATTAATAAATAAATAAGATTGTTACAAAGTATATGCTTTATCATCAAACATGATTAGCTTGCGTGCATACTACTTTCAATCTCCCACTTACACTAAAGTCAATCGTCATGGTATCTCATACCCTTCTTCTCTAAGTGACGATTATCCTGCTGTTGGATAAGCTTTAGTTAATAGATATGTAATGCTGTTCTTGAGAGTCCACTATCTCTATAGTGATTTCCCATCTTTCAATGATTCTTTAATCAAATGAAAGTGCAACAACACATGTTTAGATCCAAGATGACACTTAGGAACTATTCCTAGTTCTGTAATAAACTTTTCATCCAAACAATCAACTTGTAGCTTCATTTACAGCTATATACTTTGTCTTTATCACTAAACCAACAACTTTTTGCTATTTGGAATCTTTCTAATTCACTGCACCATCGTTTAAGGTAACACTTTACCTTAAAGTGGATTTTCTGTCGTCTTGGTCTGTCTGAAAAAACTTGAGTCTGTTAAGCCCTCTAGTTTTAATTCAAACCCACCATAAATTTTAATCATATCCTTAGTGTCGGTTAAGTACTTTAAGATGTTTTTCACTGACTCACAATGAACTTCTCCAGAATATAACTGATCAACATCAGGTCTCATATATTTTATTGTATACATGATAATTACACATGTGATCTCTCTTTTATGAGTCTGTGGGGACTATTAAGAGAGATACACTCCATGGCTCATCAACATGAGACAACTATTGGAGTTTTCTATGCTAAACGACTTTAACATCAAATGAATATACGTTCCTTGGGTTAAGTCGATCATCCCATTTAATCTATCTATATAGATTTGTATCCCCAATTAAGATACTCTTCCTAAATCATTCATGGAGGAATGTTTCAACAACTTTATTTTTACTGATTCTAGCATTGGCATGTCATTCTTTATCCATATTATATCAACATATAATATTAGGAATGTCACAGCGCTCCCACTAACCCTTTTGTACACACTAGGTTCATTCTTATTTTTGATAAAATCAAACTCTTTTGATTATCATATCAAAACGAATATTCCATTATTGAGAAGATTGCCTCAATCCATTTCTGTGAGTGTCTACAACTCTTACCTCATCGTATGTAACTGGATCATCATCTTCTATGATATGTACCTCATCATCATCATCCATAATGAATCCATACCTCCTAGGTATCTTTGGTACTATTCCAGATTTACGATTTAGTTGTGGTACAATAGGTCTATCTACAAGTTCCTCTTATTTGACTTATAGTGTGTTGTTGTTCTTAAACTCTTCAAGATTCTATTATCCTCCCACTAGTCCCTTCAATGATAAACACATTTATCATAGAAGGTAGCGTGTTTCGCAATAAACGCCCTTTGCTATGTAGGATTATAGAATATATAACCTAAACTTACTCTAGGATGTCCCACAAATTTGTACTTGTCAAATTTTGTCCCAAGCTTAACCTTTGAAACCTTTTCACATAAGTTGGACAACCCCTTATCTTAACATACTTAAGATTAGGAATCCTCCCTGTCCATAACTTTTATGGAGTTTTGGGGCCGGATTTTGAGGTTATATTTTCTTAGATATGTAGCCATTTATAGGGCATAACCCTAGAGGGATATTGGAATGTCGGTAAAATCATTATGGGTCGTACCATGTCCAACAAGGTACGATTTTTCCTTTCAGATACATCAATAAATTATTATGTATCAGGAGGCGTCCATTGTGAGAAAACCATTTGAGATGATCTAGAAACTTATTGCACAAGTATTTATTCCTTAATCTAATCAAAGAATTTTAATGCTTTGCCAATTTGTTTCACTTCTAAATTCTTTGAACCTTTCAAATAATTAACACTTGTATTTCAACAAATACACACATTCAACTCTTTGAATGATCATCTCCTTTTCTTATACTAGTTTGTTTAATTTGCAAAATTATTTTTCACGTAAGTCAAGTATAAAAAATCCATTAAGTAATATTCCAGTTCTATACAAAATATTGTTATTATAAATAGAACAACAATTGTTCTTAAATATAATACCAAAGATTTTATTGTCTAACAACAAAATGGAAATAATATTTCTAACGAGAGCTGGAATACAATAACAACTTGTTGACTTAATAGATTTGTCTGTAGGCAATGCTAAACTATAAGTTTCTATGGATAATGTAGCAACCTTTGCTTCATTTCCCACATATAGGATCACTTATCTTTGTTTATCTTTCTACTTCTGCTTGGTCCCTTCATAAATCTATATTTGTGATAACTAAAGCCGGTATCCAATACCCAAGTAGAGCCTTGCCTTAAAGAAAATTTTATTTTAAATTATGAACAAAATTGTATTTGTAACCAAAACTTCACTAGGCTTCTTCTGGTTAGCCTCTGTAAAATGCTTCTTGT
This sequence comes from Panax notoginseng, assembly GCA_016801055.1. Classification (NCBI taxonomy): domain Eukaryota; kingdom Viridiplantae; phylum Streptophyta; class Magnoliopsida; order Apiales; family Araliaceae; genus Panax; species Panax notoginseng. The sequence continues at coordinate 53,568,317 of CM029019.1, read as the reverse complement.
AGTTTCTTTCCAGTGTCCAGGCTTATTGTAGTGGAAGCAAACTCCTTTGCTATCCATATCAGTTTTGTTCTTATTATCCTTTGGTTTTGCCTTTCTATTTACCTTCTTTGAATTGTTCTTCTTTTCAGAAGATCCTTTGGCCCCTACTGTAAGACCCCGAATTTTATGAAATAAAAGTATTCAATTTTTCTATTCAGTAAATGGTTAAATTGATAAATGTTAAAGTTAAGGGTGATATATAAATTTTTTTTCAAAATACACAAGTGGTTATAAAATATTCATTGTTGTCGGGGAATATTCGTGTGGTCGTGGAATATTCTTTCTGTCGGGGAATATTCGTACGACGGCGCAGCCATTTGTGGGCCCCATAACAGAATAACTGTCGGGTGAAGAAAACGATAAATTTGAGTTTTTACAAATAATGGCGTAGTTGTTACCGTTAACACTGTTGGAATACCCGGTGGTTAAAATACAGTGATACGCGTTATTGCACAGTAGCACACGGTATTGCATAGTATTTTTGAAATTATTGATTCTTACGTAAGAAGGCACTACTCAATAATTGTTACAGTAATTACTGTTCAATATTTTATTTTATTGATTCAATAATTGCTACGTTGAAATTTTGTATTATTGTTGTTCAATAATTGTTGCTGCACAGTATTTCCCATTATCAGATCAATAATTCATATTATTTGAATAGTATTATTAGATAGCATTATTGGCAATATCTAGAAAGTTCTGTCTAAGGAGAGGTTTGGTCATCTAATTGCGTGCCAGTAAGGAGAAATCCTTATTGGAAAGCCCCCTCTTTCCTGGGAACGGCTTGGTTGTCATAAATATGATTCTGTAATATTATTTGTGAATAATTAATTATTGATTCATATGATAAGAAAATATTTATTTTATGTGGATATAAACGAGGGATATATTTTTGTGGTTAAAAAATGAAGGAGTTAATGTTGAGATTTTTATCCGTATTTTTGTCGGAATGGAGGTATTAAAAATCAGGGTTTTTGAGATATTTTGCGGGGGTTATAATTTTTAATCCGACCGTTGGATCGTGGTAATTTTTGGATATGTTATACATATATAAGTTGAGTATATGTCCACAAATTTTGAACCGTTAAAAATAAACGTATGATTTATTATGAATTTTACGAGATGACTGGTTCAGAAATTGTTGAATTTTCGGAGTTTATCATTTTGGTGGAAAATTCTAGAATTGGTGGGCCCCACTTGTGGTTGGTGAAGAAATGTGCTGAATTATATTTCAAATGTGGTGGGTGGGAATAGTAGCAGGTAAAGCCATCAGGTTGCAGGTCAAACCTACCAAAATTTTTCTATAAATAGAGGGCTAAGTTAGAATTGAAAATCACACCATAAACATAAGCTTTCTCTCTTTCTCTCTCTATATTATGAAGCATATTTTGTGAGTTTTTAGATACTTGGTGAGTTTCTATTCATCAGTGCAAGTGTCCTTCAGCATCATATCCGATATCCAGTCAGAAGTACTGCTCTTTTGAGGTAAGGGATAGTAAGGGATTGTAAAGGATAGTAAGGGATGGTAAGGGATTTTAAGGGTTGTTATATTTTCTAATTTCGTAATTTTTCTGACCTTCAAAAATTTTGGAAAATTTTGAAATGATATTTTGATGAGTTTTCTTGATTGTGTCTAAAAATGGTGATTTTTGGATGTATAGATTGAGAGTTATGAATTTTATGAGAAAAGACTATTTTAAAAGTAACCGCTTATAATTCCTTGTGGTTAACTCCAAAATTGATGAAATTTTTATTGGGAGTACATGTATATGATAGAAGTATACTCTATAAATTTTGGAATTTTTGAATAAAAGTACAATTTTTGATAAATATCTAAATATTCGGCTGTTTTGGCCATATGAAAAATAGTAAATGAATTTTAAAAATTCTGAGAAAAATATATGTTCACTATGGGACTATATTATGCTAAATTCCAGAAAAGAAATATTTTTGGAACTGATTTAGTATTTTTCATGAAAATAGTCTGGTTATGAGTAAATGAATTAAATATGTTTTGTGAAGTAAGAAAATTGGAAAATAGGATTTTATGACTTGAGAATCCTATATGAGGTATATGCAGATTTTTGATGAGGGTTTTGGTTATTGGTGATGAAATCTTATGAGTTTGGCATTTTAGAATGATTAAATGCATTATTTAGTAAAGTGTAAACAATTAAAATAAATTGTTTATAAGCTTAAGAAATATTATTCTTTCAATATCATTATACCGAAATATTGGTATGTATATTATTGTGGAATTTCTACCTTTTTTATGTCGGGGTTACTATTCATGAGTTACTATTCATGAGTTACTATTCACGAGTTACTATTCATAAGTTACTATTTATGAGTTACTATTCACGACAAAATTGGTTTCTTTTTCTAACCAAATTATAGTTGAGTTATGAATATTACTCTTGAGATTAAATCTAGATGTTTTGATTATATTGATTTTACTATTATATATAACATTTTTATAACCTTGATGTTGAAATTCTCTTTCGCTTGAGTGTAAAGATGGGTAAATTATCGGTATGATCATGACTAGGGTTCTCTTTGGCCTGTAGTGCAAAGTTGAATTGTGACTGGTATGATCATGACCATTGAATTTATAATTGAATATCTTAAGCTTAAGTGCAAAGGTGAATTGATCAACATGGTTATAATTATTGTTTATATAAATTCTAAAATGATTATAATTCTTTGAGATATGAATATATTTGGCCTGTAGTGCAAATATGAACTGTTGATGAATATCTTTGGCCTGTAGTGCAAAGATGATATGTTGTTGAATATCTTTGGCCTGTAGTGCAAAGATGAACTGTTGTTGAATATCTTTGGCCAGTAGTGCAAAGATAAACTGTTGACGAATATCTTTGGCCCGTAGTACAAAGATGAAATTATTAGTATGATTATGAACAAGAATTGTGATTTGGTATAACCATGATCTTTGATGTTTCAGGTAAAGACAAGTGATGAAAATTATCTTTGTCCTGGATGAGAAGAGGAATTTAGAATCATAATTATGATTATGAGTTATTTATATGATTGTGGACCAGGAACTGTTGAGTGATGTTACATGGATAAAATATTGTTGGTGAATTTTTAACATGGAGAAGATAATAGACTTTATAGTCTATTTGACTCTTATAATGGATTGCTCGTTCCGCTGCAACTATGGTTGAAATTTTTATCATTTACCATATGTTCTAAATCTCTGATTTATTATTGATGAAGGCTATTGATAATTTAATTATCTTTAGTCATGAGATTCTTTACTGAGCTAGTTGTGCTCACCCTTTTGCTTCACAATTCCTTTCAGGTAATAAGAGTGTAGCTGGGTCGAGCGGGGGTAACAAGGGAATAGAACGGTGGTCATCATTTAGTAGTTATATTTGGTGAAAAAAATAGGGTGAGGCGAACCCAACGTTGGAAGGGTGTTTTGTCACTATCATACAAGATGTCTAATGACATACAACCTCGTGTCATCATAAGATAGGGTTGTGCTAATTCACTTGCTGAGTATATCTATGGGCACTACCTATATAATCTTGGTGTTTGTTTGAAGTATAATTCTCAATTAGAGACAGTGGAGATAATGATAAGTCAAGAGAAGACTCACCATTGGGAAGAATATGATAGTAATCTTCTCGTTTTTCTTTGGGGTCTATTGGGTCAACCAAGGATAATTCTGTGGCCATATGATATCTATCATAACCTAGACGCGTGGCCTCCCATGTACGAAGGTTTCCTTGAGCACTTCCCAAAGATTCTAATTTCTAAAACAATTTTTGACTATACCTTTATGTAAGGTGTTATTGTGAGGTGATGTTCACGGTTGGAACATGAGTCACATTTGGTATATATTTGTATCCAAACTCACAGCATATGTGTTGTTGTATTTTGCACGACAATTGTTGTAATAAAGTTGTAGTTATTTTCTGTACCATGTATTTGACGACTCAGAATGGGTTGGGTGGAATGAACCTATTTTGGGGTCGTTACACCTACCAGTAAGACATGGTCTTTCTTGGTTGGAAAGTGACTCTCAACATTTTCAACATGTTAAGCAAATCAGCGAGGCTGATATCTAGCTTGTTCATATGAAAAATTCACAACAATTGTGAAAGGAGTCCGGGAGTGAGTGCAAGATGAAATCTTGGCTCAACTCTTCATCCATGACAAAACCCGTTGTCCTAATTGATTAATCAAATTGGTTATGTTAAGGACTTTTATCTACACTGTAGTGTCATCGGTCATTCTAGATCAGAAGAGCTCCTTAGATATTTGATATCTATCAGTCATACTTTCCTCACCATCAACTACTTGATGTGTAGGAATATAGTAAGTGCATCCATAGTTTCATGCTAACGCTGAAGCTCATTACTCATGGATGCGAGCATGATGCATTGAGCCAACGGTGCATCATCTTGCCACTTTCTAAAAGTAGCAATCTGTTCCTCAGAGGCATTATCTGCAACCATTGCAGGGATAGGCGTATTAAGGATATAAGATAGCTTTTCAGCCATGAGAACTATTCTCAAATTCCTTAACCAATCCATTTAATTCGGTCCGATTAATTTAGCATCTAATATGCGACACAGTAATAGTAATTTAGACATTGTAAAATTCTGTAAATGAATTTGTAATTAACAACATTTTAGTATACATTCTTTTATTAATTACCAAAATAAATTAGGTCCTGTATTAAATTGGTACATCCCACTATTTTCATCAAACTATATTACCCTCACTTATATAGTTCGACAAAATCTAATTACAGACTTGCTAGTGAGAATAAGGATCTCATTTCAAATATATATAACCTTGTGGTGACACAACAAACTATATATAAATAAATAGGTAGACAACTCTTGTCAATTACATCAACTATGCAACTCCTTGTGTTTTGCCTCTTATATTATTTTGATCAAGTGGTGGCACATCCGAATCAAAATTATCTAAGTTAAGTCCAACCTAGCACTCCATATATTCAAAAAAGAAAAATATTATCCTTGTGGTGACATAACAAAACAACATTGTTCAATTTTCTTTATAAGCATCAAATGTGATAAAATTAACATCTCAAAGAATTAAGATAAGCCTTGTGGTGACACAACAAACTTATAATAATTAATTGATACTCTATTATTTTTATCATGCTAGAAGGCGACGTTCGATATTCCAAATATCTTTGAACGCTTAGGACTTAATATAAAAATTTGAGGGGTTTGCATGTAATTAATTTGTCTTATCTTGTTTAGCGCGCATTCACATATATATATAAAATACGCGTCATATTAATGAACATGCGAAGTATGTTTGCATAATATATAATTTATATATATATAGTATAAGCATGCACATATAGAATACTATATTCTATTCGGATTGATTATGGACTTTTATTCTAGTTTGGTTCACTAGAGCTACCAAGTGAACCAAAAGGTTAAACCCTAGGAGTGCAAGAATTAATATTTAAATATAACTATTACATTTAAACCTGGGCTCCATTACAAATGGGTCTTCAAGCGCTCCTTGTTCCTTGATCTCCAATTCTTCAAAATTAATTCTAACTATTCCTACTACAAAACTATTTAAAATAAATAGAAACATTGATCAGCAGTTAAGGGAAAGTACATAGGAGGAAGATATAATTTACATTAAGAAAATTAGAGAAGACGAGGTACGCAGACCCCATTTAATAAAATCCATACATTCATGCATCCATCTAAAATAAAATCCAATCACATTGGTCAATAGTCCATAATCAATCTCATTTATTGTCATACAAATCACCATATGCATCAATAAATAACATTCATCTCATGAATAATAAATATTTTATATATATATATATATATATATATATATATATATATATATATATATATTGATACCATTTAATGGACAAATTTAGTTAGTATAAAATCTAATTTTGAATCAAAATAAACTCCTTTATTTTAATCCAAATTTAAATCAAAATAAACTTCTTTTATTTTAATTTATCTAATTTTGAATAAAATAAACTATTTTATTCTAATCAAATTCTTTAATCAAAATAAACTCATTAATTTAAATTAATTATGGAATCCAATCCCAAGTAAAAATAAACACTTTTATTTTGGACAATATGAAATCATATTACATATCTAAATCAACTCCTTTATTTAAGAAAACACAGATTCTCTTACCTATTCATAAATAAACTCTTTTATTTTGAATAATATGAAATCTTATTCCATATCTAAATAAACTCCTTTATTTAAGGAAGTATGAAATCCAATTTCAACTCTAATTAGTTATCATAGAATTCAATTCTAACTCTAATTAGTTAACATGAAATTCAATTTTAAAATTAAAATAAACTTTTTATTTTAATTATAAAATAATTTAGAATATATATATATATATATATATATATATAGAAGTTTCCTGCAGGATTCCTTTATATAAGTAGTTATCACATTACCATATGGATATGCGCTCAAATCCGTACATATATAATCCAACACATGAAAGATTCTAGTTAGAATATATATATATATATATATATATATATATTACTACTCAATCATTGGATTTCCCTTATCCTGTGCCACGAAGTAATCCCTTTAAGCATACATAAGTAATCCTGCTAACGTTTTTTTTAAAGAAAAATATGCTTAGCGAATTACAACAGATTTTTAATCAGTGAACCACAAAATTTAATTCGGCTATCCTTTTTCTTTTTCTTTTTTATTTTATACAACGAAATTATTCCCAATTAAATTATTCTAAACATATATCAATATACATATCAAATTAAAATAATTAATAATTCGCATAACGATTTGGCTCTGATACCACTGTTAGGTTTGTAAGATTCATGAACGCAATTATATTGCATAAAATAAGTGGAAACGTGATAAAATAGAGTTTTAAAATTTTACAAATCATATACCCGAATCACCCTTTATGCACAATTATTAATTAAACAAAAATATGAAGAACAAGAATCATACCCTTGAAGATTCGAGCTTTCTCAAGTACAAGTTCACCTCCAACCTTTTTCGCGTTCAACTTGAATCCACCGGGTTTGGTTCCTTCCTTTGATCAACGTTAGCCACCCAAGTGTTTGGCCTCTAGAGGTGATCCACCAATGAAGAAGAAATATTCAAGAAAAATGGTGGTTGACTAAACCCTAATTTTCTATCTCTATAGAAAAAGAACGTACTCTCCAACAATTGGAATCACGTGTGAAAAAATCAACAACAACTCTACACCAATAATAAGACTCCTCTTATTTATAGATGTAGGCAACCCTCCTTAACAATTAAGGAATTGAGTTTTATTTTAATTAATTAAATTTCTTTAATTAATTATGCTCAAAATCTTATTAGGAATAATTAATTAAACTCTTTTAATTAATTAATCTCCTAATATTATTAAGAATATATGAGAGTAGTTTTATTAATTAATTTCCAAACTCCTTTAGGAATTAAATAATAATAATAGTAATAATAATAATAATAATAATAAGACTCCTCTTATTAATTTATATTTAATATTTCTAAAATATTAAATAATAAATATTAAGATATTTAATTTATTCTATCACCATATATTAGATTAAATATACTTAACTTATTATTACGATTATGCCATTAACTTCTTAAAGAATTATTCTTCCATTTATGGTATGACCCTTTAGGTTCTCCATATTAAACCGGTTATGAATAAATCAATTTGAACAATTCTAATCTTATTTAAATAAATAAATAAAATTATTAATTTATTTAAATAAATAATATTTATTCTACAATAGGGATAAGCCTCTCTAGCGATCAACGACTTTCCAGATAATATAGATTTCAACATTAATTATAAAAGAACCTTTGAGTAAATAGTTACCGTACAATTCAATCATTCCACCATACAATGTCCCAAATAAATATAAGACATAGAATTATTGTCAAGTCTTATTTTATTTAATTATATGTATTTTGACTCTTAAATGCACAACACCAAATAATGCAAATTAAAAACTCTTTTCTAATTTCATTTTGCCTTGGCCAATGACTATTGGGTTGTCATTTATCGAATCACATAGGACATTTCTCTTCTTTTACTAGAAGTGGTAGATTCTTTATTGATCATACATTATCTCCATGTACAACTTATTATACCCAAGCATACCCTTTGATATATCCTAAGGGCCTTAAGAAATAAATCAAAGTATAACTCATCATACACAAGATACTATGATGATTTCAAGTCCAAGGATCACTTGTACTACTATCACTACATGAATTCCTATTGACAGGCAAGTAAAACTTCATTAGGTATTCCTTAGTGAGCCACGTTCAGTGAACTTATTCTCTAATAAGCACCTACATACTTGCTTTAGTGTCTCTACACAAATGATCGTGAGAACAATCATCCTCATCCAATGAGCAAGCAACGTATGTATCAATCTATCTGGATTCACTAATCCCCAATTTAGTAATCCAACGATTGAGAACTATTTTAGTTTTAAGCTTTCTAAGAATTTACATCTCATTAGAATGATCATCATCATTATTCTAAAAGCATTGTTTAAAACTATTAGTTTATCACATATTATAAAATAACATCATGTAAATAATTAAAAGCCTTGCATAAATTAATACTTTTTATTAATAAATGAATAAGATTGTTACAAAGTATATGCTTTATCATCAAACATGATTGGCTTGTGTGCATACTACTTTTACTCCCCATGTAAACGGGAGACTCGGCAACCATCTAAGCTGTGGTTGTACCTCGAAGAGCGAAATACCAATCTATAAGAGATGGAATTAACTAGGCTCCTCCTAAATATGAGTACTGACGACCATCTGTGGTGCGGTCAATCTCAGAGAGGAAAGCCATACTCCTCTCCACATTTCCATACAGAAACCAGTCCCAAAACACCAAAGATGGTAGGGATACACACAGATCAATGATCCATTTTGAACTGTCCAAAGATAAATCATTGCCCATCCAACAAGGAGGAATTCAGAATACATCAAAATTACAAGCCCTAAAGAATCAGGCAAATATCAAGCAAGTATTCAGGCATATCTAAAAGGAAGTGATTAAAAATATATTTTCATGCTATATATATAATACTGTTTGATATACACAATGTAAACTGTACACGACAAAATGGCTAAGCTAGTCTGTACAGGACAATACAAGGTTATCTACATATCGGTATGCATGCGGGCTAACAGATCTAACATGACATCCCTCTCAAAAGAAGGAGGTAAAGCTGTGGTCTGCTGTACAAGGGTATCCACATGAGCTAACAGATCTACAGCCATCTGTATGGCGACTCTATGCTCATCGATGTACGTGCTCATCTCTGTAATCATGCCAGTGGTAAGGGACCTCATTGTAGTACTATCTGTGATGACTACATCTCAGGCAGATATGGCGCTATCCCTCTCGACTATCACTGCATCTCTGGCTGATCTGGCCTCGTCCTGCTCAACAACAACGGCATCTCTACGAGCTAATTCCTCATCTCTCTCTAACAGAGTTGCGTCTCTCCCATCAAGAGCTGTCAACATCAATGATCTAGCCTGATCCCTCTCAAAGGTCATCAAATAAAGGTTCTGCTCGAAGTACTGTGCTGAATGCCGGATCACGACAGTACTAGTACTGGGAGAATCTAAGAGAGCTGGTGGCAACCCAGTAAATGGCTCCTCCTCGGTGTGAGAATCAATATCTTTCATGGGCTCTCCATCATCTGCATCACTATTCGGGACTGTGGATACTGCCTCAGCCGATGAAGTCTCTATCTCCATCCACGCAGAATACTTTGGCGAACAACCCGAATGGCTAACAGAAAAGGCAACTATCTCACGCTGATCCCAACAAGCATACACTCGGGATCGGTCCTCTATTGACAAGTGGCGAAAAGATAAGTGCTAACTTAATACCCCATCAAAAGGATGGAAATCTTAGAACTGGTCAAACTGTGACATCACGGCCAGCGGGTGATAGGTAGTCATGCCCCTCAAACCAGCCAGAGGGAGATAATCCATGCCCGGAGCATGAGTAATGAAACTATAGGGCGAACTGAGCCCTATACACGGCAAGATAATAAAAGGATCTCCAATCCCAACTAGGAAAACAGATCTAGATGCAGGATTTGTACACTTCGTAGGCTGGAAGGAATACGACATAGCTATATCATGGGTGAAATAATACCCGTGTCGACTAAATGTGCCAATCGGTCTCAGGTGTGACATAAACTACACGTATAACATGGCCGAACTAACTGTGAATACCCCTGCAGGGTAACTCCTATAGAATGTGGCTGACCTCAGTGTCTCTGCTATGATCATCAGAATAATGGTATAACCCTCCCTAAGAGCTCTCACTGCCATAATGACGCCGATGTCTAACTCATCCATGTATCGTGGCATATATACGTATGATAATACATACAGCAGCAATGCATCCACTCTAGCTAAATGCCACTGGTCCTCTAGTATGGTGAAATCCCAGAATACTAAGCATAGTTATCCTCATAGTCAAATCTGTCAATCAGAAAATGCTGGGATATCACGTGGCCGGATGTGATCTCATCCTGTACAATTCTCCGCCTCAGCTCGGTGAGAGTTATAAACTGTCGGCTCATGTCATCAATGGCCATATGGATGCAAGGTCTGTCAAGTGGAAGCATCATCAAACGTGTATACTCCTCCAGAGTCAGAGTCAACTCCTGGGTCCCAAGCTGGAAAACCTGCCTCTCCGGTACCCAGTGCTCCAGCATGCCCTCCACAAATCCTGCGGGAACCTAGAACATTTAAAGGGTCATGGTATACTGCAACAGCTGATCTACAGTCACCCTATCTAGGGGTAACATACTATCATACCAATATCTCAGACGGGATGCCACCAATAATGGTGGGGTGTGATCTATATGGTTGACTGTCGAAGAAGACATCTATGTGGGTCGTATCATAATACCATCTAAGGGTCAATGCTTAATATCTCTGGACATACATATATATGCATAACATGATACATACATAACAGATAATAGATGGCAATATGGTGTGTCGACGTCGGGATTTTTGAATGTCTCTTTCCGTTACTTGTTCTTTGGTGTTCTCATTTTAGGTCAGATTTGTCTGAAAAAATAAATGAAAAAGGTCCGACATGTATAATGTCGACGATGGACTGTTAAGAGTCGCCAGTTGGTTTTTTAAATGGTTGTACCAACACAACCGAGAAATGGTTTGCACATTGACCCAGAGATGTGACACTGCTATATGGGTCGGTGAAACCGAGATTCATTTAGGGTCCGGGGACTTGGTTATGCGGGGGGAAGGTGTTAGGCACCCCCCGACATCCGTGTTACCACGGTGACCGCCTCTTTTCAAAAAACTATTATCTGAATGTGTGTGTGTGTATGTGAGTCAATGTGCTGTTATTTGAAAGTGGTACGAGGCCTCGTTCGCACCTATATACGCAGGGTTTGAATTTATATAAAAATTCAATTTTAGCAAGATATGTCAATAATGTTTTATAAAAGAGGTTTTTTCAAACCCTGATGCTCAATAGTAATTAAGGCCTTTTGCACTCCCATTTTATTAAATGAGCGGCTTGGTTGATTTTATTTGACGGTTGCGAAGCATCCGTGCGAAAATAATGTACAAAATAATGCCGACTTTCTCGTGGGCATGGAAACCATCTGTGGAAATTTAGACACCGCAGAATAATTTACAAGCTGCTTACAGCTGAAAATGTCCATCACGGGAACCGAATCTAGATCTAATTGGATGAATCTATGATCACATGATTCCTAGGCTCACATGATACCGCAATTTGTATGAAAGCAGTAAGCAGGTATATATATAAAAGTCGTAAATATATATATATACAGACACGATCACCAACCACGAAGAACCTCCATGGGGGATCAGAAATGTAAAGAAAGCTGTTAAAAGCCATCAACCGCCACGGAGGAAACTCCAGGAGGAAAAAACGTAGATAAAACTGTAAAAACGGTCAACCACCAAGAAATAAACTCCAGGTGGGACGAAATGTATATATATATATATATATATATATATATATATATATATATATATAAGCATGTAAACGCACCGGATATAAAATCCAGGCTCACCGAACAGAGTTCGATAGCAGTTCATATATATAAGTATATATATATAAAAACGAGTAAACGCATCGGATGTAAAATCCAGGCTCATCGAACGGAGTTCGACCACAGTTTATATATATAAGTATATATATATAAGAAAGCAATTAAACGCACCAAACCGAAGTTTAGTCTCATCGAACAAAGTCCGACACACAGTTAATATATATAAGTATATATATATATTAAAGCAATAAACACTCCAGACTGAAGTCTAGGCTCAACCGCGGCATAACTCGGTAATGTTAGTCAATATATATATATATATATATATATATATATATATATATATATATATATATATATAGACTGAAATGAAACCACGGACCGAAGTCCGGGTAAAAGTAAGCAACACGACTCTCAACGTGTAGAAGGGTGTGTGCAAAGATGAAGAGAAAGACTCTAAAGTGTGTGAGAAGGCTTACAGCTGACTGCTAGAAAAGGCTTCTATATCTTTAAAGTTGGTAAACACTGGCTTTTGTAGGTACAAAACAGGGCTGCATATGAGCTCACAGGTGTTTAAAGTGGGAAAATACACTGTATGGCAAGTGTAGAGCGAATTCTGCAGGGTTTCCCCGTCTTTTTTTCTCTTAAAAATTAGCACCCCAAGCCTCTTATTTATTGGCAAAAGGTGCCGCAGGTGTACCTGCGGCTCAGCCGCAGGTGTACCAGAGGCGTGTTGGGTCGGCCCGGTTTGGTCGGGTCGGGTCGTATCAAAGTACGTGTAAGCGGGCATTGTAATGTCCACTCAATTTTTCTGAAGTGCAATCCGGGCATTCGTTTGAGGTATACAGGACCTATTTCGGACCGCCGTTGTCGAGAGTTTTGTACGATGGCATGTGATTAGAGTTTGTACGAAGTCTTTGAAGATGGGATAGTGCCCTCCGGTCTTCAAGCTTCAACTTTCATCCGTTACCCCGCACAATAGCAACTCGGGATTGGTTAGCCTTATGGGCCGTTGTTGCATAGATGTGTTGAGACGACTTGGCGTGACATCGTGTTGGTCAGATGACGATGTTTCCCCTTACCAGTGTTATTGCCAGGTTGGGTCGATACAGCAGACGTTGCTCAACTTCGCTGGGATTGGACTGCTGCAATTGGTTGAAAGTCCTCATTGTCATCTTTGAGGTGTGTCTGTCATCCCGATGTCATCGCCTGGCTGATATAGTGTATCTCGTTGTGAGCACCGAGATTAAAGCTGGTTGCACTTGTAACAAGCATTTCCGGGGTTAATGCCGAAATTGCTTTCCTTGGGGCTATCACCAAGGTTGGAGGCTATTCCCATGTTTAGGACTGAGACTGGATACCTCGGGGTTATCTCTGAGATTAATCGGTCTTCTCCGGTGTGTGTTCTGATATTGATCTGCATGCCTCGGGGTTCTCTAAGACTGGAACGATTACTCCCAGATTGCGATCTGGGGTTGATGCTGAACCTCCGGTAGTATCCGGTATGGTTGTGGATTGTCTTTCAGGGTTCTCTCATAAAAGACGAATCTGCCTTCCTGCAATGTTAGTGTCAATAGTATAGAAAATTTCTAGTGTCTACAGATGTCCCTCTTTATCATACTCATGCATAGCGATGCATGGGTAGGATAAAGAATCCTAGACACTTATAACGTAATAAGACGAACAGGGTACTATGGATAGCAACATGATGTAGATGTATGATGCATGTGTACGGGGTTGTAGCCCAACACGCTGAGGATAATTGGTGGCTCCCTATTGCTTTAACCGGGGATTGGCAATGATGACCAGATTTGATGTATAATCTGAGTCTGTCAGGATGTTGATGTTGGAGTTATCATCAAATTCCTGGATAAGGACTGGATCCTACAGAGATACCTCTTATGTGTAAGAGATCTGTGCGGATAAAGCTAGATCTGTTTGAGGATGTGTATAACATATTCCATCATTCATCCTCCTTGATGACAATCTCCTGGTTTGTATCGTCAGGACATGTCAGGGTTCTGTTGGAGTTACTGCCAATAGCAAATGCTATCAGGGATGCCTGACCTTCGTTGATGTGTATTTCACCGATATGTGAATCAACGATTGAAGAATCCTGTGGGATATACTGTCAAGGTTGCTTGACTTCCGCTGTCGTGTAGATCAACGGAACATTGCATTGTGATCCCCCCCCCTTGCCAGTGAATATGGGTAATCGGGTGGTAAGAACCCCGAATGGCTCCAGAGCTCTGATAGGTCTAACCCTCTATCGGCTGGAATGATGTCAAGGCTGCTTGACCTTCGTTGATGTGTGTGTCAACGGCTTGAATGTACGTGGTAATCCCCTGCCGTGAATTCACGTTGCAAACCCCTCGGGAGATCTACTGGGGACGTATGCATTGATCAAACAACTGTGTATGCTCTGATGGGTTTACTTGCCATCGGCTGAGATAATGTCAAGGCTGCTTGACCTTCGTTGATTTGTGTGTCAACGGATGAACACGCGTTGTAACCCCCGCCGGGGATCTACGTTGTAACCCCCGTCGGGGACTCACGTTGTCACCCCCGTCGGGGACTCATGTTGTAACCCCCGTCGAGGACTCACGTTGTAACCCCCGTCGGGGACTCACGTTGTAACCCCCGTCGGGGATCTAGGTTGACAAGGATGATGATCCTGAGAAAGCTGTATTGGACCTGCGTACGGTATTGCCGATGTAAGACCCCAAATTATTAATAAATAAAATTTAATTTCCTCTATTTATTATTCTGAAATAGTAAGGGTTGATTTGATTAATGTGGTTAGTTATGGATAAAATACGCAAATATTTTAAATAAGTAAGTGGTTATAAAATATTCATTGTTGCCGGGGAATATTCGTTTGGTCGTGGAATATTCTTACTGTCGGAGAATATTCGTACGACGACGCAGTCTTTTGTGGGCCCCATAACGGAAAGCGATTGGATGAAGAAAACGACAAAAATAAGTTGTTTATAAATAACGACATAGTTGTTACCGTTAATACTGTTGGAATACCCGGTGCTTAAAGCACGATAATACGCGTTGTTGCACAGTAGCACACGATATTGCACAAATTATTAATTCTTACATAAGAAGGCACTACTCAATAATGATTACAGTAATTACTGTTCAATATTTTATTTTATTGATTAAATAATTGCTACGTTGATATTTTATAATTGTCACTACACAGTATTTTCCATTATCGGAGCAATAATTCATATTATCTGAATAATATTATTAGATAACATTATTGGTAATGTCAAGAAAGTTCTGTCTAAGGAGAGGTTTGGTCATCTAATTGCGCGCCAGTAAGGAGAAATCCTTATTGGAAAGCCCCCTCTTTTCTGGGAACGGCCTGGTTGCCAGTACTGTGGTTCTGTAATATTATTTGTGTATAATTAATTATTGATTTATATGATGAGAAAAATAGTGATTTTATGTGGATATAGATGGAAAAAATTTTTAATGTGACAATTGTTAAAAATTAATATTTTATCTTTTTCTGATAAAATAATTCATTTAAATATATTATTTTAATAATATATTGATGGTGATATTTTTATAATGAATGTGGGATATATGAGTATATGAGGAGGAAGAGTATTTTTGTGGCATTAAATGATTAACACATGTTTTGTGTGTTGGTGGACACAATTCTTGACCGAACATTTATTATTGACTGTAAAATCGCTCGTTTGTGGATTTCGGTCAATTTCTGTTTGGAATTTAGAAAAACTTTCTTCTGCAAAGTTGTAGAGAATTGAATTTCCTATAAAAACACGCGAGATTCGAATTTTCTGATAAAAGGGCTATTTATTATGAATTATTGAAGTTCTGAAGTTCCGAAATAATTGATTTTTGGAAGTTTTATTTATTATTTTGAAGAAAAACGTTTTTTGGCATTTAAGTGGGCTAACATGTGATATAAATGGGCTGAGATCAGATGTCTAGAGGTGGGTTAAGGAAAATTTGATAAATATATTATTATTATATTAAATTTTCTACTTTGGTGTTCTAAGCATTTTCCTATAAATAGGGTGCTTAGGTTAGAATTGAAAATCACACCAGAAACACAAGTTTCTCTCTATATCGAACGTATTCTTGTGAGTATTTGATACTTTGAGTGTTGCTATACAGTGCAAGTTTCCTTCAGCACTATATCTAGTATTCCAGTCAGAAGTACCGTCTTTCCGAGGTAAGGGATGTTATTTTTTCTTAAATGATATTATTTTCTTCAATATCATTATGCCGAAGTATTGATCTGAACTTTTTATCAAATTTAGAACTTTTCATGTCGGGGTTACTATTCATGAGTTACTATTCATGAGTGACTATTCACGAGTTACTATTCACGAGTTACTATTCACCAAAAAATAAAATTTTCTTCTTTTTGTCCAAAATATCTATTATGGATACTAGCTTTGATTGTATCCATGTTTTGATCATTCTTGAATTTTACTCCACTATGATTATTTATGAGGTATTTTTGGACATGGAATAGTTGAAATATGAATCCTTAATATTTATTATTTTGTTTCACTGGATTCGTTTCCTTTAAAATATTTTTCATCATCCTCAGTCCTAAATGATGATATAATTAAATATCTTTGGCCTATAGTGCAAAGATGAATGATTTCTGATGAATATCTTTGGCCCGTAGTGCAAAGATGAACAGGTGTTGAGGTGAACATGACCAACTGATGAATATATTTGGCCTGTAGTGCAAAGATGACTATTTGATTCAAGTTATTTATTGATTGATGTTACAGGAATAAAATGTTGATGATGGGCTTTTAAATTCATAGATAATCGTAGATTTCATTCTCTACGTAACTCTTCTATGAATTATTATTTTTCGCTGCGAATATTGATTTAAAAGTTGTTGTCTATTGTATTCTATTAGATTTTTCCCTGTTGAAGACTAACGATAATTTGTTCTATGTTATCTTAGTCATAATGTTCTTTACTGGGCTAGTTGAGCTCACCCTTTTCCTTTTTGTTCCATTTTTCTCAAGAGACGAGAATATAGCGAGTACTAGTCGGGGTATGGAATGAAGGTTCTAGGAAGTTGTTTTAGTAGTCCTCACCATTTTTTTTGTAAAATATTGTACCAATAATTGTAATGAGGACTTATTTGAGTGTGGATTTTGTCTAGATGACAATATTTGTATTTACACTCACAGTTTTTATGTTGTATTAATAAAGTTGTAGTTGTTTCTATACCATGTTATTGACGACTCAGAATGGGTGTTGTATACCTGTTTTGGGGGCGTCACAGTTGGTATCAGAGCTTAGGGATATGATCTCTGGCGGAGATCGGGGAATAGAACTAGGAGGGGAGAGACGAGTAAATCCTTCTCTAGTGTGTCCTACCTAAGCTTATTTGTTGGTCAGTCATAATATAGGGGTATTATGTGATATGTTAATTGCTTAAATTAACCCTTGTTTTATGGCAGTATTTGAGAATGTCGACTGAGAATGTTAACAGTGGAGTAAATGAGACCGTGGAGACACCTGTGCTCACCAACGAGGAGAACGTGCAACAGGCTGGCAATGTTCCTCCTGTGAATAACACCAATGAGCAGATGATGAACGATGGGATGTTTAGAAGCTTTTTGCAGTTCATGCAAAATCAGACGAGGGAGACTTGTGTACAGAATACGGGTGGAAATGATAGCAATGCGCGGCTTGTCACAGCCAAGCAGTTCAAAGAGTTGGGACCACCCGAATTTAAGGGAAAGCCGGATCCGATCATGGCGGAAACATGGGTCAAGCAAATTACCAAGATATTCGATGTCTTGGGATGCACGGAGGAACAGAAGGTTCCATTCGCCACCTTTATGTTCCGTGGCGAGGTAGACTACTGGTGGGAGTCTGTGAAACGTACCCATCCAGCCGCACTCAGCATGTCTTGGGAGACATTTCAGAAACTGTTCAATGACTAGTACTTTCCTGAAAGTATTCGTCATATGAAGGAGGTAGAGTTTATTAGACTGGAGCAGAACAACATGACGGTGTCCCAGTACGAGGCGAAGTTTGCAGAGTTGTCCAGGTTTGCACCTCATTTGGTGGAGAATGAGGAACGTATGACGCGGATGTTTCTGAGAGGTTTGAAACCCAGCATACGTCAATATCTCATTTCTCATAAATTTTCTCTCTATTCAGATGTTGTGAACAGGGCTCAATTATTAGAGCGAGATAACGAGTACGGTCAACCGAGGGACCACAACCAGGATCATACCGGTGACAACAGTCATCAGAACAATGATAACCAGCGGAGAAAGAAAAATACAGACAAGAACGGCAACCACTCTGGTGGTAATCGTAGCCATGAAAATAGAAGAAGCGAGTCGGGAGGATATTTTAAAAAGAGGATATTTAACAATGACAATACGAAGACGTCAGCACCAGCAGCAACTGGTTCCAAGGGAGGAGAGCGACCATCGGTCATATGCTATAAATGTGGAAAAGAGGGACATATCAGCCCAAACTGCCCACAACAGTTTAAGGTATGTTATAACTATGGAAAAGAAGGACATATCGCTCGAGATTGCACTGTAGCGAAACCAAGGCCAACGAGGGTGGTGACTCAAAAAGTTATCCCAGAAAAGTCAAAGTCAACGGTTCCTGGAAGAGCGTTTTTCGTGACTGGTCAGAATGTGAGGAACCCGAACGAAGTTAGCACGGGTTAGTTAATTATAAATTTTTGCAAAGTCTATAACTTATTAGATACCGGTTCTACCCATTCATTTATCTCTCCTGCTTATACTCAACGTTTAAACTTGACTCCGGAGAAAATTAGACTTTAACTTATCTGTTGAAACTCCGTTAGGAGAAACTTTCGTTACATCCACTGTTTATAAATCTTGTTTGATCCAAGTTGGCACCATCACATTACCTGTTGACCTTATTTCTTTAAAGATACTTGCATTTGACGTGATTTTAGGGATTAATTGATTAACTACTCATCATGCCAAAATTGATTATTTTCGTAAGGTTGTTAGTTTTCATATTCCTAAGCAACCTGCTATTCGAATTCAAGCAACCAAACCATTGAAGTCAAACTCTTTCATATCAAGCCGTAAAGTCATTCGTTTATTAAAAAACGGATGTCAAGCTTTTTTAGCTATGTTATGGACTTGAACAAAAATACGTCAGATTTGAATGATATTTCTATTGTTAGTAAATCCCTGACGTATTTCCTGAAGAATTTCTTGGCCTACGCGTGATATTGAATTTTGTATCATCTTTGAATCTGGTACAAAACCCACTTCTAAAATCTCATATCGAATAGCTCCTATTGAACTTCAAGAGTTAAAAACCTAACTGTAGAAGTTTGTACCCGAGCCTCTATCTGGTGACTTCCTTTGTGGAATGCACCGAAGCCAGACTCTCCGTAGGGGACGCCATATTCGTATGGTAGTAAACTGATAAGTGTCATTGTGACGTACTATCCAAGATTGGGATATGAGTCACAGTTGAGAGCAACCTAAGTCAGTAATCGAAATACCTAGCTTTCTAGGTTTAGCTGGTTATTATAGGAGATTCGTAGAAGGGTTTTCTTGAATTGCTACCCCGTTAACTCAGCTGACTCGAAAGGATATCAAATTCGTATGGAGCGAAGAATGCGAGAAGAGTTTCCAAAAGCTTAAGATGAGACTCATTTCGGCACCTGTTCTAACAATACCATCTGGTTCGGATGGATTTGTTATCTACAGCGATGCTTCAGGCAAAGGGTTAGGATGTGTTCTCATGCAACGTGGGAAAGTCATAGCCTATGCCTCGCGACAACTTAAAGAATATGAGAGGAATTATCCTACTCATGATCTAGAGTTGGCAGCAGTCGTTTTCGCGCTAAAGATCTGGAAGCACTATCTATATGGGGAGAAAGTGGAGATATATTCAGACCATAAAAGCCTCAAATATTTCTTCACTCAAAAAGAACTCAACATGCGACACCGACGTTGGCTCGAGCTGTTGAAAGATTATGACCACACTATTCAATACCATCCTGGAAAAGCAAACGTGGTAGCTGACGCGTTGAGTAGAAGATCATATGCAGGAACGAGTGCGATGATGTCAAGTATACGCGTAGAACCAACTTTAATCGATAAAGTTAAAGTTGCTTAAGCGACAGACCGGGAGCTGATGCGTATGAAGAAGAAAGTACAAGAAGGTGCTATTCCGGAAGCAAGAATCGATGAAGAAGGAATACTTCGAGTCCACTCCAGACTTTGTGTTTCTAACGATTCTGATTTGAAGTACAAGATCATGATGGAGGCACACAATACACCATTTGCAATCCATCCTAGAAGTACTAAAATGTATCGTGATCTTCGACATACATTTTGGTGGAACAATATGAAGAGAGAGATTGCAAAGTTTATCTCGAGGTGTTTAAATTGTCAACGTGTAAAGGCGGAGCATCAAGTACCAAAGGGTCCATTGCAACCACTTGAGATTTTGAAATGGAAGTGGGAACACATTACCATGGATTTCGTTACGGGTCTTCCCACGGTTTCTCAAGGCATAAATGCTATTTGGGTTATAGTTGATAGATTAACCAAGTCTGCTCATTTCTTGCCGATACGGGAGACTTATCCCCTTGAACGTCTTGCTAGTATGTACGTGAATGAGATTGTAAGGTTGCATGGCATGCCAGTATCCATAGTTTCGGATCGTGACCCAAGATTCACTTCAAGATTTTGGGTTAGCTTGCAAAAAACTATGGGCACGGATTTACGGTTCAGTTCGGCATACCATCCTCAAACGGACGGGCAATCAGAGAGGACTATTCAAACTCTTAAAGATCTATTTAGACTTTGTGTCCTAAATTTCAAAGGAAGTTGGGATAAGTACCTACCATTGGTGGAATTCTCCTACAACAACAGTTATCAGGCAAGTATAGGTGTGGCTCCCTTTGAAGCATTGTATGGACGAAAGTGTCGCTCTCCAGTATGTTGGGATGAGGTGGGAGAAGCAACGTTGTTGGGACCAGAGTTGGTACGAATGACTACAGAGAAGATCCAAACGATTCGACAACGTATACAAACGGCACAGGATCGATAAAAGAGTTATGTGGATCTTCATCGAAAGGACGTGGAATTTGACGTTGGGGATCATGTATTATTACGTGTAGCTCCATGGAAAGGAGTTACAAGATTTGGGAAGAGAGGAAAGCTCAATCCACGATTTATTGGTCCATTTCAGATTCTCGACCGAGTAGAAAATGTGGCCTATAGACTCGCGTTACCTCCAAGTATGTCTCGTGTTCATAATGTTTTTCATATATCTGTGCTTCGTAAATATGTGAAAGACCCGAACCACGTTATTGAGTTAGAACCAGACGAGATAGCCGAAGACTTAATGTACGAGGAGGTACCTGTCAAGATCCTGGATAGGAAGGAGCATGTCCTACGCACGAAGGTCATACCACAAGTTAAAGTTTTGTGGAGAAACCATGCTATTGAGGAAATGACCTGGGAGTTGGAAACGGAAATGAAAGCGAGGTATCCTCATCTTTTCGAAACACCAGGTACGTATGTCAATTTCGAGGACGAAATTTCATAAGGAGGGGAGGTTGTAAGACCCCGAATTATTAATAAATGAAATTTAATTTCCTCTATTTATTATTCTGAAATAGTAAGGGTTGATTTGATTAATGTGGTTAGTTATGGATAAAATGTGCAAATATTTTAAATAAGTAAGTGGTTATAAAATATTCATTGTTGTCGGGGAATATTCGCTTGGTCGTGGAATATTCTTACTGTCGGAGAATATTCGTACGACGACGCAGTCTTTTGTGGGCCCCATAACGAAAAGCGATTGGATGAAGAAAACGACAAAAATAAGTTATTTATAAATAACGACATAGTTGTTACCGTTAATACTGTTGGAATACCCGGTGCTTAAAGCACGGTAATACGCGTTGTTGCACAGTAGCACAAGGTATTGCACAAATTATTAATTCTTACATAAGAAGGCACTACTCAATAATGATTACAGTAATTACTGTTCAATATTTTATTTTATTGATTAAATAATTGCTACGTTGATATTTTATAATTGTCACTACACAGTATTTTCCATTATCGGAGCAATAATTCATATTATCTGAATAATATTATTAGATAACATTATTGGCAATGTCTAGAAAGTTCTGTCTAAGGAGAGGTTTGGTCATCTAATTGCGCGCCAGTAAGGAGAAATCCTTATTGGAAAGCCCCCTCTTTCCTGGGAACGGCCTGGTTGCCAGTACTATGGTTCTATAATATTATTTGTGTATAATTAATTATTGATTTATATGATGAGGAAAATAGTGATTTTATGTGGATATAGATGGAGAAAATTTTTAATGTGACAATTGTTGAAAATTAATATTTTATCTTTTTCTGATAAAATAATTCATTTAAATATATTATTTTAATAATATATTGATGGTGATATTTTTACAATGAATATGGGATATATGAGTATATGAGGAGGAAGAGTATTTTTGTGGCATTAAATGATTAACACATGTTTTGTGTGTTGGTGGACACAATTCTTGACAGAAAATTTATTATTGATTGTAAAATCGCCCGTTTGTGGATTTCGGTCAATTTCTGTTTTGAATTTGGAAAAACTTTCTTCTGCAAAATTGTAGAGAATTGAATTTCCTATAAAAACACGCGAGATTCGAATTTTCTGATAAAAGAGCTATTTATTATGAATTATTGAAGTTCTGAAGTTCCGAAATAATTGATTTTTGGAAGTTTTATTTATTATTTTGAAGAAAAACATTTTTTGGCATTTAAGTGGGCTAACATGTGATATAAATGGGCTGAGATCAGATGTCTAGAGGTGGGCTAAGGAAAATTTGATAAATATATTATTATTATATTAAATTTTCTGCTTTGGTGTTCTAAGCATTTTCCTATAAATATGGTGCTTAGGTTAGAATTAAAAATCACACCAGAAACACAAGTTTCTCTCTATTTCTCTCTGTATATCGAGCGTATTCTTGTGAGTATTTGATACTTTGAGTGTTGCTATACGGTGCAAGTTTCCTTCAATACTATATCTAGTATTCCAGTCAGAAGTATCGTATTTCCGAGATAAGGGATGTTATTTTTTCTTAAATGATATTATTTTCTTCAATATCATTATGCCGAAGTATTGATCTGAACTTTTTATCAAATTTGGAACTTTTCATGTCGGGGTTACTATTCATGAGTTACTATTCACGAGTTACTATTCACGAGTTACTATTCACCGAAAAATGAATTTTTTTTCTTTTTGTCCAAAATATCTATTATGTATACTAGCTTTGATTGTATCCATGTTTTGATCATTCTTGAATTTTACTCCACTATGATTATTTATGAGGTATTTTTGGACATGGAATAGTTGAAATACGAATCCTTAATATTTATTATTTTGTTTCACTGGATTCGTTTCCTTTAAAATATTTTTCATCATCCTCAGTTCTAAATGATGATATAATTGAATATCTTTGGCCTGTAGTGCAAAGATGAATGATTTCTGATGAATATCTTTGGCCCGTAGTGCAAAGATGAACAGGTGTTGAGGTGAACATGACCAACTGATGAATATCTTTGGCCTGTAGTGCAAAGATGACTATTTGATTCAAGTTATTTATTGATTGATGTTACAGGGATAAAATGTTGATGATGGGCTTTTAAATTCATAGATAATCGTAGATTTCATTCTCTACGTAACTCTTCTATGAATTATTATTTTCCGCTGCGAATATTGATTTAAAAGTTATTGGCTATTGTATTCTATTAGATTTTTCCCTGTTGAAGACTAACGATAATTTGTTCTATGTTATCTTAGTCATAATGTTCTTTACTGGGCTAGTTGAGCTCACCTTTTTCCTTTTTGTTCCATTTTTCTCAGGAGGCGAGAATGTAGCGAGTACTAGTCGGGGTATGGAATGAAGGTTCTAGGAAGTTGTTTTAGTAGTCCTCACCATTTTTTTTGTAAAATATTGTACCAATAATTGTAATGAGGACTTATTTGAGTGTGGATATTGTCTAGATGACAATATTTGTATTTACACTCATAGTTTTTATGTTGTATTAATAAAGTTGTAGTTGTTTCTATACCATGTTATTGACGACTCAGAATGGGTGTTGTATACCTGTTTTGGGGGCGTCACAGCCGAGCTTAACTGAGATCATTTGAGATCACTGGTATAGTGTAGCCTGTGTGTGGGCGAATACCAATGCGTGATGTACCGATTCAAAGTCTCATCAGAGAAGACCAGGATTGTATGCAGTTTTGCTCAATCGCGTGGCGTTTTTATTGTCGATTTGACCTTTTTAATTTGTAAGACCTCCTTTGCAACTCGAACTGGACCGAGCCGGAGGGATGGGACCCACATGGGGGTGCCGCAAGTGTACCTGCTGTAGCCGCAGATAGGCCTGTGGCCAGGCGTGGATCATATATCCATCAGCCAGCAGCATTCACAAGTCACTTTTAACTTGGTTCGCTTAGAGAAAACCGTGAGCCATCTTCAGATCTGCTGAGTTCGAGCTGCTTTCTGCACATTTTGTCACCGTGCAAGTGTTCCACACTATCCTGGTAACGTATGCATGTATTTTCTTTAGTTTCTGTCCGTTAGATTATGAGTTATCGCACGAAATGCATCTAAACACGTAGTAGTGGTTATGTATGCACAAATGACTTGATAAAAAATATTCAACATAATAAATGTTAGTATTAAACCATGCTGAACATAATGATGTGAAAAAATTTAACTTTTGAGACAGTCAAATTGGCACCCTTTTTTTGCTATTTTTTGTCCTATTTGAGTTCCAGTGAGCAAAAGGTAGAAAGGCAAAGTACTCCTAGCATTGAGGTTGGCCTTATGCATGATGCTTTTGATTTTTAATGCATATATTGTGTATATGACTTTGGGGCAGGTGTGCTACTGAATGGCCACCTAAACATGCCTGAGTGCATGTGGATAGTCCTATTTTCAAAGGGGACTATGACAAAATTTTCCAAAAGGTAGGCATTGGGTAGTAATGCTTTTTAACTCTATTGTTTGTTAAAGTAAATGCATGCATGCATATAATCATAAATGCATTAGAGAAAGCTCTAGGTAAGGAAATACCACACCATTTCTGAGGTGATTTGGAGACTTATTATCCAGATATTATGGATCTGGATCAGCCGAGCAGTTCTTATAGGACCGCTTCTGGCGTACGGCGGAGGGCTTCTGAAGTGTCTCGTCCCCGTTCTGTCAGACAGCCTCTTCGGTTGGTGGAGAATGTGATCCGTTCTGTCCAGGCAGATGTTCCGGACGTTGAGGACGAGAAGGTGGATATTGAGGACCTCGCTCCTACTGCATCTGTCCCTCGTAGGGAGCTTCCGAGCATTCAGGTGGCGAACCCAGAGTTGCTGGGTGATTTGGGAAGACATCCATCGATGTACTTACATGCTAACGAGGTATGGCGTTAGACTTTGCTTTTCCTTCTTTCCTATTGATGAGGATTAAAGGATTCTGACGTAGATTTCCATTTCATGCAGGTTCCAGGTTTTACACAGTCTCGAGGGAACTGGTTTAGCATCCACTCCATGTACCAGGCGCTTCATCCTGATTATAGAGCAGTAGTGCATGAGTGGGGATTTGGGGCATTCTTCTCCATCCTTCCCTGTCGTTGTCCCTGGGGTTACCTTAGAGCATTGTCTGAGCGGTGGTTTCACCAAACTCAGTCACTCCACCTGCTGGATTACGAGGTGAGGATGACGCCAATGGATTTGCGATTTATCACCGGCGTGGAGTTTGGAGGGGAGCCAGTGCCTTGCATGGCAAATATTACCCCTACTGTCGTCAGATCCTTGTTAGGAGTTCCGGCGGTGGCGCTCAAAGGCAGGACTGTCCGTTCAGGTCCTTTGAGCGTGGATGCTGTGAGCGGGCTATTGAGTGAGCCCATGCCTGATGATGTCAGGATCAGGGATCGTGTTCTGCGACGATTGTTCCTGATGATCATTCGAGACTGCTTCATAGCAGATAACTCTTTCACGGTATCTTTTGCTTTGGTCAGCGCTACGCGTGACGTGGACCGTATTGGAAATTACGATTAGGGCTCCTATACCTTTGTCTATTTCCTCCGGGGCATGCGCATGCGCTCACAGGGTTTGACCGTGTAACAACCCGATATTTTTTACACAAATAAATAAGAAATTTTGCGTATAATTTTTTTTTTAAGGATGAGGATTTGTACAAGATAATGAGTATATGTATTTATGTGGTAAATAAAAATATATTTATTATATAAATATTTACAAATAATTTTATTTTAGAATTATGGATTTTTATAAAGTATATTCTTATAATAATTAATTTATAGTAGAAATATTTTTATTAATTATTTTCCATAAAAATTTAATCATATATTATTTAAATAATATATGGAGTGATTTTTAGAATAAATATAATAATTATTTTATTATATGAATTTTAGTACATGCTATTAAGTAAATTATTTTACCTTAATTATTAAGGTTAAATATGAAGAATAAATCAGATATGGAATCCAAACCCTAATTTTAGATTATTGTCAAGGTATGAGAATAATAATATAATATTAATTATATTTTTATTTTTCAGTGCTATGAATATGTACTGTATTTCCGTGTTGATAATAATAGGTCAATTACAGTGTATTATGACCAAACCCTAGTAATAATGTTAAACCCTAATTTGAGATCCAAATTAAAGTGCAAGATTGTTTTATAAGTGTGTTATATAATTTATGTCGTGTATTAAATGTATTAATTAGGTGAACCCTAATTATAATTTTAGAAAAACCTAATTTTTTAATTTAAAAACCCTAATTTGAAATTCAAATTAGAGTTCGAGATTGATTGGTAATTGTGTTAATGTGTTTAATTAACAAGTATTAGATTTTATTATTAATTATGGAAAACCTAATTAGCAATTTAAAACCCTAAATATCTAGAAGCCTAATTTGATAATTAGAAAATCTTAATTATATTTTAGTAACTCTAATTATCAAAATCGTAAACTTTAATTGCTAAATTAGCAAGGTTAATGATAATTATATGATCTAAACCCTAATGTTCCTATATAGCGTAATTAGAAAATTAATCATAATTAGAAAACCCAAATTTCAAAATTTTAGAAACTAAAATTTAGTTAATTTTTATTTGATTTTATTTATTTTTGTGCAAACTCTAATTGCTAAATTTTATTATTGTTTTGTGCTTAAACCTTAGGGTTAAACCCTAAGGGTTTGCCAAGTTCTAATTTTGTCATTTAAATGATAAACCAAATGACCATTATACCCCAAGTTGCATTATTTGGCTAACAAATAGGCTTTGACAATAGGTTGAGTGGTTGAACCACTTCAACCACCCCATGTGCTCAAAATAACAACAACAAGTCACCTACATCAGCCAATTCATGCACCTTGTTGTCTATATATAGATTGAAGGAGAGAGAAAATGTATTTGTTCACTTACATTTTTCACAACACTCAAACCTTTTCTCTCAAGCCCCAAACCTCCAAAATTATTTCATAATATCAGTCAAGAAACAAGCCCCACGTTTATCATAACCAAATCAGAAACATAGAATCAAGAATTGCTCATTTGAAGGTATAAACAAACTCCAGAATTTCTGTCCAAAAATCTGTGTTAGATGTTATGATTAAGTGTTAGAATATGTTGTTTATAGTATATAATGATGATCTGGTTTGCTAGATGTTAGATCCATAACATCTAGAGGCTCAGATTTGAAGTTTTATAAAATCTGAAAATTTGTGTTTTTGTTGTCTGACAGTGAATGTCAGGCCTTGTAGATCTGTGCTCGTTTATTGTTTTGGTGATTTAAAGGTCTGAAGTTGTAGTCTGTAATGTTGTTAGTAATTTGCAAGTGGGTTCATGATCATTGCATCTGTAGATCGAAAGTTATTCATGATCAAAGTTCGTTGAACGAACACAAAATCAGTTTTCTGGGTTACCCAAAAAACTGAAGAACATGTTCTGACCGTGACTTTGACCGGCCTTGATTTGTTTCTGGAACGTTTTTAGGACG
Source organism: Panax notoginseng (assembly GCA_016801055.1). Classification (NCBI taxonomy): domain Eukaryota; kingdom Viridiplantae; phylum Streptophyta; class Magnoliopsida; order Apiales; family Araliaceae; genus Panax; species Panax notoginseng. Next base: position 53,540,055 of record CM029019.1, on the reverse strand, counting down.
AATATTTGTATCCAGATTATAGTATGTCATGTGTATTACAAGTTCAAAGCACTTTATAACCTTATAAAGCCTCAGATCGATTGTAGTAATTGGTCAAACCTCGTTGACCATTAAGCTTAACTTTCTGGGTAACCCAGAAAGTTTAGGCAGTGGTCTAACAAGTTTTTATTTTACTTAGATCTTGCATCTAAATTATGTTTAGACATTATACATGATCACAACTTGTACTATGTTGGGTTATCTACAAATCCCGACGTCTAGAACACCTGTGACGTAAACCGATTAACCGGAATAAGTCCACCAAGATCGCTGACCGGCATTGACCAGATTTTTCTGGGCAGCCCAGAACGTGATGAACAGCCTCTGACAGCTTGTTTAGGACTCTAGATCTCTTATGTTAAGTGTTGTTTGTCCATGTTTGTGGTTGGATCTTGTAGTCGTGCATTAGTACTACAATATCGGACTAACAACCTGTCCAGAAACATCATGACCAGATCAAAAATCGTGGTCAAAGGAGGAACCTTGAAACTGCCTTATGAATGCTCAAGAACATGAAGAACACCTATAGCGACAGTTTTGTCACTATAGGTGGCCTTTAGCGACAGATAGCTTATTATTTTCCGGAAATTAATAAAAAAATAGAAAAATTAGTTTTAAATTATTAAAAATACAAAATAAATTATAAAAAAATTATTTTAAATTCCAAAAATTAGTTTTTAATTATTTTAAATATATTTCATAAATATTTAATATTTTTGAAATATTAAAAGTATTTAATTTATTTAATTATAATATTAAATAAATTATTTAAAAATAATTTTAATATTGGAAAAATCATTAAAAATTATATTACCACATAAGAAAATATTTTAAGTTATTTTTAATGACTTTTAATATTTTGTGATAAATTTTATTAATAAATTGATATTAATGGTAATTAATTTATTTACTAAATAAATTAAATAAATTAATTAAGAATGATTTTATTATATTAAAAATCATTTTAAATGAAAATAAAGTGTTTAAAAATATTTTAAGTTATAAAATATATCTTTTAATATTTAAAGGATAATTTCATTAATAATTAAATATTAATGATTATTAAGTTATTACTAATGATATTAAATTTATTTAATAACTATATTAAATAAATAGTTTATAAATAGTTTTATTAATTTAAAAATCATTTAAAAGGGATAGAAATGAATTAAAAATATTTTAAGTTATGAATAATGACTTTTAATATTTTGATAAATAGAATATTAATACCTTAATATTAATGGTAATTATTTAGAAATGATTTTAAATGTTTTAAAAATCATTTAAGTGTAATATTAATACTTTAAAAGTATTTCAAGTTATTATAAATAACTTTAATATTTTAGAAATAATTTCATTAACAGATTAATACTAATTAGATATTAATGATAATAGAATTGATTAGTATTTAAATCATTTAAATATGATTCCAATGTTTGAAAATTTATGATAAATCATAACAAATGTTTTAAAATTATTATAAGTCATTTAAAAATAATATGACTGATACGTACAGATATTGAGTTACAGAATAGAGTCTTAGACTCGATATTTACCCAATAAAGTTGTCGGTACATCGACATGTTTCAGAAATTGATCTGGACTTAGATAATGTGGTTAGATAAGTGATTATTTGTGATTCAATGGTTGTTAAATCTATGTGCCAATGTGATTAGGGTATGTGCTGACTGCAATAAGCAGTGTTATGTGTTATAGTATGTTGTTCTAATAAAACGAACGATCTTATTAATGATAGGTCGTGAGATAAGTGATAAATCTAAATTGCAAACTAGAAGCAGCGCTTCAGGCAAGTATCTAACCTTTGTATTTTTTTATGCAATGGACATGAGTAAGAATGTTTCTAAACTATATTATTACTGTACAGATTATTAACTTTATATCATATACGCTCATTGCTTATCAACATGCTAGTATATGGTAATTCAGATATATATATATTCTGTTCGTTAATTTCTGTAAATGGTTAAACAAGTGTCTCCACTTGGATAATCATTGTATTTAATCACATGTTGATATACCTTTGTCAATTATCCGTATATATATATATATATATATATATATATATATATATATATATATATATATATATATATATATATATATATGTTGAATTATAGATTATTGTTGAAACAAGATAAAACCTTTGATTTAGAACCCAGACAAGTATGAACATCCCTACACGGGAAAACTTTTTATGCACCCAAGGTGGAATAGAGTGAACGATCCTATCGTTCTTGTAATGTAGTATTGATCAATGCAGGGCATAACGGGCTGATCACCCCCCGTACCCGTAAGTTATGTCGGTTTATAGATGAATTTCTGTTTAACCTTTTCGAAAATGAAAACAATGTTCATGGCGTGTCACCATAACCCCAGTTATAGTCATTATGTAGTTTCAAAAATTTGAAAGAGAGTTGTTATGTTATTATTATCGGTTCAGAATACTTTACAACTATTGACTTGTTTTAGAAGGATAGTACAAAGAAAACATTTAAATCCTCTCAGCTTATATATATATATATATATATATATATATATATAATTGTTATTGCTTGCTGGGCACTCAAATGCTCATCCTTACTTAAATTTAAATGTTTTCAGCTAAGTGCGAACGACCAGAGAGCTCTGCTAAGAACAAAGGAATAGGGAAGGTTGCTAACTGAACGAATTACTATGTTATGTAATAGTTTGATATTATTAAGATAAGTATGACATATATTATCTATCATGGTTTGTAATAAATATTTAAAGGTTACGTACTTCGGATTAGACTCTGATAAATGTAAGTTAAGTTTGATATTTATATTATTGTTATTATTATTAGTATTATTCCACTCATAGAAATGGTATCGTGATGAACCGAGTTCGGGTTTTAAGTACCTGAGTTTGGGGTCCTCACAGGTTGGTATCAGTGCTTAGGGGTTAAAAACCTTAGGTGGGCTAGACCTTAGGCTATAACCTTAGAACAAAGGGAAATGTTGAAAATATAAATAACTCATATAGAGTTTAAAAAGAGATGAATTGACTAAATTCATCGTCAAACCAAATAAAAGATAACTTATATAAAACTCTTATTTGCCGTGTGTATATACTATATGCTAATCAGGATAATTTATGTGTAGATGTCAGGTGAAAAAGGATTCAATTTCCCTCGGATCGTAAATAAGGAGCCAATATCGAAGCCGATAGCTGAAATAGAGGCTCAGAATAAAAATAACTCAGAAGATGTGGTTATTGTGGAAAACATAGTACTAGATCCGAAGATGGTGGAGCTGACAGATAGCGATTTAGACACTAAAGTTAATGCTGATCAAGCATCAACAGAGGTGCAGAATCTGAAGAATAATGTTTCTTCTCTAGAAAGACTTTGGGAGATAGAAAAGTTGTTGAATAGTCAGTTGCGTCAAGCGTTAATAGAAACAATGGAAGGACAAGATAAGCTTAAGATCCAAATTGGTCAGATGGGAGCCACAAGCAACACATCGTGTGCAGCTCCGGACAAGAAGGGGAAAAGAAAGATAGAAGACCATGACTTAGGAAAATCCAATAAAAAGAAATGGAAAAGAATATGTTATCTTTGCGGCTATGAGGGACATACTACTCTGTATTGTCCTTACTACAAAAAAGGAGCATGTTTTATTTATGGGATAGAAGGTCATCAGGTGAAAAGTTGTCCAATGAAAAAGAATAATAAATAAGTAGTATAGGTTCTGTTGTGATGTAGGTGTGTTTAATATGTGTGCTTAGTATGTCTGTGTAATGTAATATTCTAAAACTTTTGTGTTGGTCAAGGCTGTAAATCTCGACTTTTGTAGTCACAAAGGGATGAATGATGTTTAAAGCATTATATGCTATGCTATGTAAAATATTCGTTGAATGAATATGAATCTAAGTTTGAGAAATAAAACAAGTTTAGAATATTAAACTTATTTGATAAGGTTTAGAACGTAAGTTAAATTGTGATTTTATTTAAGCAGATAATGCCGCCAAGACGTCGAACTCACAACCAAAGGGCAGAAGAGTCTGTCAATAATGTTGAGGGACAACACCAAGCAAATCCAATACAGCAATTTGCAAACATGTTAGCTCAGGCTATGCAACAGGGAATACCAGTCGCTGGAAACCAGCTGGACAACCGCTTAGCAAACTTCAAAGACTTTAAGGCTGTAGGACCACCGGAATTCAAAGGTACAACTGACCCTGTTGAAGCCCAAACTTGGGTTAAGGAAATCGAAAAAGCATTTGTGTTAGCTAGGGTAGCTGAGGGGAAAAAGACCGCTTTTGCCACCTACATGATGAAGGGGGAAGCAAATTTTTGGTGGGAAGCGAATCAGGCTAGGGCAGGAGAAGGTGTAGTCACATGGGATAGATATAAAAATTTGTTTTTCGAGAATTATTTTTCCCCTAGTATGCAGGCTAGGATGGAGGTGAAATTTTTAGAGTTGAAGCATGAGAATATGATGGTGTCTGAATACGCCGCCAAATTCAATGAGTTAGCTAGGTTTGCCCCGCATCAAGTCAATACGGAGGCTAGGAAAGCGAGAAGGTTTAAGCTAGGATTGAAACCCTGGCTCTACAACAAAGTGGCGGTGTTGCAAATTCCTACATTTGCAGCACTAATGGAGAAAGCGATCATAGCTGAGGAGGGAAGTGAGGCCATGAGCCTTTACAATAAGGAGAGGAAGAATAAAGGTAAGACCGAAGGAGCTGGAAAAGTAGGAGTTAGTAGTGGGAGCAGGGGTGGAGATAGCAAGAGGAAGGTAAGCAGTTTTGTAAGTGTACAAGTGAAACAAGAAGGTGTTAAGAAACAGATAGTGCCATGTAAAACATGTGGGAAGAATCACTCGGGGGAGTGTTTGAAAGGAAAATTTGTTTGCTACAAGTGCGGGCAGGAGGGCCATATCTCTCCTAACTGTCCCAATCCTAGGATGAATAGTGGATGTTTTATATGCGGATCGACAGAGCACAGGGTGAAAGATTGTCCGAAGAGGAGGGTGGAGACAAAAAGTGTGAACATGGGCACTGGCAGTGGGACTTTAGCAATCACCGGACCGACTTCGTCAAGCAAGCCAACAAAATCTACTGCGAGGGTCTACAACATGACGGTTCAGGATACGGCAGCAGCTGGCACTGGAACTCCAGGTATTATTCATATGCCTTTTATTTTCTTATACATGATTTTTCTATATATAGTAAATTAATTTATAAAGAAATTTTGAGGAGAAATTTGAGTTCTTTTAGAAACCAATTTTTCCGTTTAATCAGAAAGACAAGCTTTATGTGAGCAGTTAAAGATCAGTTCGATCAAAGTTGATCGAGATCTACTTGTAATGATTAGGTATGCTATGTGCTGTGTATGTATAGGTTTTAAAACGGTGATTCCGGGGACAAAATGTTTATAAGGGAGAGTGAATGTAACAACCCGATATTTTCTACATAAATAAATAAGAAATTTTGCGTATAATTTTTTTTAAGGATGAGGATTTGTACAACATAATGAGTATATATATTTATGTGGTAAATAAAAATATATTTATTACATAAATATTTACAAAAAATTTTATTTTAGAATTATGGATTTTTATAAAGTATATTCTTATAATAATTAATTTATAGTAGAAATATTTTTATTAATTATTTTCCATAAAAATATAATCATATATTATTTAAATAATATATGGAGTGATTTTTAGAATAAATATAATAATTATTTTATTATATGAATTTTAGTACAAACTATTAAGTTAATTATTTTACCTTAATTATTAAGGTTAAATATGAAGAATAAATCAGATATGGAATCCAAACCCTAATTTTAGATTATTGTCAAGGTATGAGAATAATAATATAATATTAATTATATTTTTATTTTTCAGTGCTATGAATATGTACTGTATTTTCGTGTTGATAATGGTAGGTCAATTATGGTGTATTATGACCAAACCCTAGTAATAATATTAAACCCAAATTTGAGATCCAAATTTAAAGTGCAAGATTATTTTATAAGTGTGTTATATAATTTATGTCGTGTATTAAATGTATTAATTAGGTGAACCCTAATTATAATTTTAGAAAACCCTAAATTTTAAATTTAGAAACCCTAATTTAAAATTCAAATTAGAGTTCGAGATTGATTGGTAATTGTGTTAATGTGTTTAATTAACAAGTATTAGATTTTATTGTTAATTATGGAAAACCTAATTATCAATTTAAAACCCTAAATATCTAGAAGCCTAATTTGATAATTAGAAAATCCTAATTATATTTTAGTAACTTTAATTATCAAAATCGTAAACCTTAATTTCTAAATTAGCAAGGTTAATGATAATTATATGATCTAAACCCTAATGTTCCTGTATAGCGTAATTAGAAAATTAATCATAATTAGAAAATCCAAATTTCAAAATTTTAGAAACTAAAATTTAGTTAATTTTTATTTGATTTTATTTATTTTTGTGCAAACTCTAATTGCTAAATCTTATTATTGTTTTGTGCTAAACCTTAGTGTGACGCCCCCAAAATAGGTATACAACACCCATTCCGAGTCGCCAAATACATAGTACAGAAAGCAAACTACAACTTCAATAATACAATTGTCGTGCAAAATACGACAACACATACTGTTAGTTTAAATACAAATATTGTCTTCTAGACAATATCCACACTCAAATAAGTCCTCAACACAATTATTCAAACACTATTTTACAGAAATAGTGAGGACTGCTAAAACATCTTTCTAGAACCATCACTCCATATCCTGACTAGATCCTGCTATGTTCTCACCTCCTGAGAAGAAAAATGGAACAAAAAGGAAAACGATGAGCTCAACTAGCCCAGTAAAGAATATTATGAATAAGATAATATACAACAAATTATCATTAGTATTCAACAGGAAAAAATCTGATAGAATATAATCGACAACAAGTTTTAGATCAACAACTGCAGCGGAAACGGCAAACCATTAGAAGAGTCAAGTAGAGAATGAATTCTACTATCTTCTAAGATTTAAAAGTCCATCTTCAATATTTTATCCCTGTAACATTAATTAATAATCATCTTTATCCAAATATTCATCTTTGCACTACAGGCCAAAGATATTCATTTGTATCACCTATCAGTCATGTTCATCTCAACACCTGTTCATCTTTTGTGACGCCCCCAGAATAGGTATACAACACCCATTCTGAGTCGCCAAATACATGGTACAGAAAGCAAACTACAACTTCAATAATACAATTGTCGTGCAAAATACGACAACACATACTGTGAGTTTAAATACAAATATTGTCTTCTAGACAATATCCACACTCAAATAAATCCTCATTACAATTATTCAAACACTATTTTACAGAAATAGTGAGGACTGCTAATACATCTTTCTAGAACCATCACTCCATACCCCGACTAGATCCTGCTATGTTCTCACCTCCTGAGAAGAAAAATGGAACAAAAAGGAAAAGGGTGAGCTCAACTAGCCCAGTAAAGAATATTATGACTAAGATAATATACAACAAATTATCGTTAGTCTTCAACAGGGAAAAATCTGATAAAATATAATCGACAACAAGTTTTAGATCAACAACTGCAGCGGAAACAACAAACCATTAGAAGAGTCAAGTAGAGAAAGAATTCTACTATCTTCTAAGATTTAAAAGTCCATCATCAATATTTTATCCCTGTAACATCAATTAATAATCATCTTTAACCAAATATTCATCTTTGCACTACAGGCCAAAGATATTCATTTGTATCATCAGTCGGTCATGTTCATCTCAACACCTGTTCATCTTTGCACTACAGGCCAAAGATATTCATCAAGTAATCATACATCTTTGCACTACAGGCCAAAGATATTCAGTAATATCATCATTTAGGACTGAGGATGATGAAAAATATCTTAAAGAGAACGAATCCAATGAGACAGAAGGACAAATAGTAGGGATTCGTATAACAGTTTATCCAAGATCAATAATACTTCATAATAATCAATTGTGAAGCAGAATTCAAAAATAAAGATCAAAACATGGATACAATCAAAGATAGTAACCATAATAGACATCTTGGACAAAAAGGGAAAATTTTATTTTTCGGTGAATAGTGCCGTATTCGTGAATAGTGCCGTATACGTGAATAGTGCCGTATACGTGAATAGTAACCCCCGACACAAAAAGTTCCAAATTTGATAAAAACTCATATCAATATTTCAGCATAATGATATTGAAGAAAATAATATCATTTAAGAAGAAAATAATATCCCTTACCTCAAAATATCAGTACTTCTGGTCGGAATACCGGTATAAGGCTGAAAGAAACTTGCTCTGATGAATAGAAACTCTCAAAGTATCTAAATACTCACAAAATACACTCAATAATCTAGAGAGAGAAAGAGAGAAAACTTGTTTCTGGTGTGATTTTCAATTCTAACTTAGCCCTCTATTTATAGGAAAATTTTGGTAGGTTTGACCTGCAACCTGATGGCTTTACCTGCTACTATTCCCACCTACCACATTTGAAATATAATTCAGCACATTTCTTCACCAACCACAAGTGGGGCCCACCAATTCTAGAATTTTCCACCAAAATGATAAACTCCGAAAATTCAACAATTTCTGAACCAGTCATCTTGTAAAATTCATAATAAATCATACGTTCATTTTTAACGGTTCAAAATTTGTGGACATATACTCAACTTATATATGTATAACATATCCAAAAATTACCACGATCCAACGGTCGGATTAAAAATTATAACCCCGCAATATTTCTCAAAAACCCTGATTTGATTTTTAATACCTCCATTCCGACAAAAATACTGATAAAAACCTCAACATTAACTCCTTCATTTTTAACCACAAAAATATATCCCTCATTTATATCCACATAAAATAAATATTTCTTATCATATGAATCAATAATTAATTATTCACAAATAATATTACAGAATCACATTTATGACAACCAGGCCGTTCCCAGGAAAGAGGGGGCTTTCCAATAAGGATTTCTCCTTACTGGCGCGCAATTAGATGACCAAACCTCTCCTTAGACAGAACTTTCTAGACATTGCCAATAATGTTATCTAATAATATTATTCAAATAATATGAATTATTGATCTGATAAATGAAAATACTGTGCAGCAACAATTATTGAAACAACAATAATATAAAATATCAACGCAGCAATTATTGAATCAATAAAATAAAATATTGAATAATAACTACTGTAACAATTATTGAGTAGTGCCTTCTTACGTAAGAATCAATAATTGGTGCAATACCGTGTGCTACTGTATTTTAACCACCGGGTATTCCAACAGTATTAACGGTAACAACTACGCCGTTATTTATAAACAACTTATACTTGTCGTTTTCTTCATCCAATCGCTTTCCGTTATGGGGCCCACACAAGGCTGCGTCGTCGTACGAATATTCCCCGACAGCAAGAATATTCCACGACCAACCGAATATTCACCGACCAAAAATAAATATTTTATAACCACTTGCTTATTTTGCAAAATTTGCACATTTCACCCATAACCAAAGTATTATATCAAATTAACCCCTTATTATTCACAATAATATTTAGAGAAAATTTGATTTTATTCATTAATAAGTTGGGGTCTTACAACCTCCCCTCCTTATGAAATTTCGTCCTCGAAATTGACGTACGTACCTGATGTTTCAAAAAGGTGAGGATACCTCGCTTTCATTTCTGATTCCAACTCCCAGGTCATTTCTTCAATAGCATGGTTTCTCCACAAAACCTTAACTTGTGGTATAACCTTCGTGCGTAGGACATGCTCTTTCCTATCCAAGATCTTAACAGGTACCTCCTCGTACGTTAAATCTTCAGCTATCTCGTCTGGTTCTAACTCAATAATGTGGTTCGGGTCTTTAACATATTTACGAAGCATAGATATGTGAAAAACATTATGAACACGAGACATGCTTGGAGGTAATGCGAGTCTATATGCCACATTTCCTATTCGCTCAAGAATCTCAAATGGACCAACAAATCTTGGATTGAGCTTTCCTCTCTTCCCAAATCTTGTAACTCCCTTCCATGGTGCAACACGTAACAATACATGATCCCCAATATTAAATTCCACGTCCTTCCGATGAAGATCCGCATAACTCTTTTGTCGATCCTGTGCCGTTTGTATACGTTGTCGAATCGTTTGGATCTTCTCTGTAGTAATGCGTACCAATTCTGGTCCCAACAATGTTGCTTCACCCACCTCGTCCCAGCATACTGGAGAACGACATTTTCTTCCATACAACGCCTCAAATGGAGCCATACCTATGCTCGCCTGATAACTGTTGTTGTAGGAGAATTCCACCAATGGTAGGTACTTATCCCAACTCCCTTTGAGATCTAAGACACAAAGTCTTAATAGATCTTCAAGAGTTTGAATAGTCCTCTCTGATTGTCCGTCCGTTTGAGGATGGTATGCTGAACTGAATCGTAAATCCGTGCCCATAGCTTTCTGCAAGCTAACCCAAAATCGTGAAGTGAATCTTGGGTCACGATCCGAAACTATGGATACTGGCATGCCATGCAATCTCACAATCTCGTTCACGTACATACTAGCAAGACGTTCAAGGGAATAAGTCTCACGTATCGGCAAGAAATGAGCGGACTTGGTTAATCTATCAACAATAACCCAAATCGCATCTATGCCTTGAGAAACCTTGGGAAGACCCGTAACAAAATCCATAGTAATGTGTTCCCACTTCCATTTCGGGATCTCAAGTGGTTGCAATGGACCCTTTGGCACTTGATGCTCCGCCTTTACACGTTGACAAGTTAAACACCTCGAGATAAACTCCGCGATCTCTCTTTTCATATTGCTCCACCAAAATGTATGTCGAAGATCGTGATACATTTTGGTACTCCCAGGATGGATTGCAAACGGTGTGTTGTGTGCCTCCATCATTATTCTATGCTTCAAGTCAAAATCGTTAGGAACACAAAGTCTGGAGTTGACTCGAAGTATTCCTTCTTCATCGATTCTTGCTTCTGGAATAGCACCTTCTTGCACTTTCTTCTTCATACGCATCAGCTCTATATCCGTAGCTTGAGCAGCTTTAACTTTATCGATTAAAGTCGGTTCTACTCGTATATTTGATATCATCATGTGGGTACTTGGAGCCTTCATCTCTATCTCCATCCTTTGCAAGTCATACAAAATGGGCCTTTGTGTTAAAAACATTGCACTCGTACCCGCATATGATCTTCTACTCAATGCGTCAGCTACTACGTTTGCTTTTCCAGGATGGTATTGGATGGTATGATCGTAATCTTTCAACAGCTCAAGCCAACGTCGTTGCCGCATGTTGAGTTCCTTTTGGGTGAAGAAATATTTGAGGCTTTTATGATCTGTATAGATCTCCACTTTCTCCCCATACAGGTAGTGTCTCCAGATCTTCAACGCAAAAACGACTGCTGCCAACTCCAAATCATGAGTAGGATAATTCCTCTCATATTCTTTGAGTTGTCGTGAGGCATAGGCTATGACTTTCCCATGTTGCATGAGAACACATCCTAACCCTTTGCCTGAAGCATCGCTGTAGATAACAAATCCATCCGAACCAGATGGTATTGTCAAAACAGGTGCCGAAATGAGTCTCCTCTTGAGTTCTTGGAAACTCTTCTCGCATTCCTCACTCCATACGAATTTTGTATCTTTCCGAGTCAGCTGAGTTAACGGAGTAGCGATTCGAGAAAATCCTTCCACAAATCTCCGATAATAACCAGCTAAGCCCAGAAAGCTACGTACTTCGGTTACCGACTTCGGTTGCTCCCAACTTTGTATGGCTTCAATCTTCGCCGGGTCGACAGATACTCCATGTTTTGACACCACGTGCCCAAGGAATGCTACTTCCTCAAGCCAGAACTCGCATTTCTTCAGTTTGGCATATAGCTTGTTTTCACGAAGCCTTTGCAGTACCAGCTTCAAATGGCGCTCATGATCTTCACGGCTTTTGGAATAGATGAGGATGTCATCAATAAAGACAACAACGAACTGATCCAAATATTCTTTGAATACACGGTTCATCATATCCATGAAGGCAGCAGGAGCATTAGTCAATCCAAAAGACATTACTAAGAATTCATAATGCCCGTACCGAGTTCTGAAGGCAGTCTTTGGAATATCCTCAGTTTTAATCTTCAGCTGATGATATCCAGAACGAAGATCGATCTTTGAAAAGAATTGTGCTCCTTGCAACTGGTCAAACAGGTCATCAATGCGAGGTAGCGGATACCTATTCTTGATGGTGACATGGTTCAATTCTCGATAGTCAATACAAAGTCGCATACTCCCGTCTTTCTTCTTTACGAATAAAACAGGAGCACCCCAAGGAGACGTACTAGGACGAATAAAACCGATGTCCAACAACTCCTGTAGTTGGACTTTTAACTCCTGAAGTTCAATAGGAGCCATTCGATATGGGGTTTTAGAAATGGGCTTTGTACCGGGTTCAAGGTCAATAAAGAATTCAATTTCTCGTTCCGGGGGTAGACCGGGAAGTTCTTCAGGAAATACATCGGAAAATTCTCTAACAATAGAAATATTATTCAAATCTGACTTGTCTTTGTTCAAATCCATAACATGGGCTAAGAAAGCTTGACATCCGTTTTTCAATAAACGAATAGCTTTGTGGCTTGATATGACAGTGACTGATTTTAGTGGTTTAGTAGTTTGAATTCGTATGACAGGTTGGTTAGGAATATGAAAACTAACAACCTTACGAAAACAATCAATTTTAGCATGATGAGTGGTTAACCAATCAATTCCTAAAATCACATCAAAAGCAAGTATCTTTAAAGAGATAAGATCAACAGGTAATGTGATAGTGCCAACTTGGATCATGCAAGATTTATAAACTGTAGATGTAACGAAGGTTTCACCCAACGGAGTTTCAACAGATAAGTTAAAGTCCAATTTCTCCGGAGTCAAGTTTAAACGTTGAGCACAAGCAGGAGAGATAAAAGAATGGGTAGAACCGGTATCTAGTAAAGTATAAACTTCGCAAGAATTCAAGATTAGCTTACCCGTGATCACCTCGTTCGGGTTTCTCGCGTTTTGGCCAGTAACGACAAACGCTCTTCCAGGAACCGCTGATTTCGCCTTATCCGGGACAGCCCTTGGAATCACCACTCCCGCTGAACTTGGTTTCGCTATAGTACAATCTCGAGCTATGTGACCTTCCTTCCCACAGTTGTAACACACCTTGGATTGTTGTGGACAGTTTGGGCTGATATGTCCCTCTTTCCCGCATTTGTAACATCTAACTGGCGGTCGTTCTCCTCCCCTAAAATTTGTTGTTGGTGCTGACGTCTTCCCGTCATTGTTGAATCTCCTCTTTCTGAAATTTCCACTTGACTCACCTCTCCTATTATCATGGCCACGATGACCACCCGAGTGGTTACCGCCTTTGTTCGTATTTTTCCCTCCTCGTTGGTTATCATCGCTCTGATGATTGCTGTCACCGGTATGACCCTGGTTGTGGTCCCTCGGTTGAGTATACTCATTATCTCTCTCTAATAATTGGCCCTGTTGACAACGTCTGAATATAGAGAAAATTTATGAGAGATAAGGTATTGACGAATCTCAGGTTTTAAACCTCTCAGAAACATCCGCGTCATTCGTTCCTCATTTTCGACCAAATGAGGTGCAAACCTGGATAACTCTGCAAACTTCGCCTCGTACTGGGACACCGTCATGTTGTTTTGTTCCAGTCTAATAAACTCAACCTCCTTCATATGACGAATACTTTCAGGAAAGTACTTGTCATTGAACAGTTTTTGAAATGTTTCCCAGGACATGTTGAGTGCGTCAGGCTGGGTACGCTTCACAGACTCCCACCAGTAGTCTGCCTCACCGCGGAACATAAATGTGGCGAATGGAACCTTCTGTTCCTCCGTGCATCCCAAGACATCAAATATCTTGGTAATTTGCTTGACCCACGTTTCCGCCATGATCGGATCCGGCTTTCCCTTAAATTCTGGTGGTCCCAATTCTTTGAACTGCTTAGCTGTGACAAACCGCGCGTTGTTATCATTTCCACCCGTATTCTGCACACGAGTCTCCCTCGTCTGATTTTGCATGAACTGCAAAAAGCTCCTAAACATTCCATCATTCATCGTTTGCTCGGTAACGTTGTTTACAGGAGGAATATTGCCTTCCTGTTGCACGTTCCCCTGGGTAGTGATCAAAGGTGTCTCCACGGTCTGATTTACTCCATTATTAACGTTCTCAGCTGCCATTCTTAAATACTGCCATAAAACAAGGGTTAATAGTCATGTCATATATTATCCCTATACTCTGACCGACCAAATAAACACCAAATAAACTTAGTCAGGTCATACTAGCGAAGGAATTCCCCGTCTCTCCCCTCCTAGTTCTTGTCTCACATCTCAGCCAGGGATCATATCCCTAAGCTCTGATACCAACTGTGACGCCCCCAGAATAGGTATACAACACCCATTCTGAGTCGCCAAATACATGGTACAGAAAGCAAACTACAACTTCAATAATACAATTGTCGTGCAAAATACGACAACACATACTGTGAGTTTAAATACAAATATTGTCTTCTAGACAATATCCACACTCAAATAAATCCTCATTACAATTATTCAAACACTATTTTACAGAAATAGTGAGGACTGCTAATACATCTTTCTAGAACCATCACTCCATACCCCGACTAGATCCTGCTATGTTCTCACCTCCTGAGAAGAAAAATGGAACAAAAAGGAAAAGGGTGAGCTCAACTAGCCCAGTAAAGAATATTATGACTAAGATAATATACAACAAATTATCGTTAGTCTTCAACAGGGAAAAATCTGATAAAATATAATCGACAACAAGTTTTAGATCAACAACTGCAGCGGAAACAACAAACCATTAGAAGAGTCAAGTAGAGAAAGAATTCTACTATCTTCTAAGATTTAAAAGTCCATCATCAATATTTTATCCCTGTAACATCAATTAATAATCATCTTTAACCAAATATTCATCTTTGCACTACAGGCCAAAGATATTCATTTGTATCATCAGTCGGTCATGTTCATCTCAACACCTGTTCATCTTTGCACTACAGGCCAAAGATATTCATCAAGTAATCATACATCTTTGCACTACAGGCCAAAGATATTCATTAATATCATCATTTAGGACTGAGGATGATGAAAAATATCTTAAAGAGAACGAATCCAATGAGACAGAAGGACAAATAGTAGGGATTCGTATAACAGTTTATCCAAGATCAATAATACTTCATAATAATCAATTGTGAAGCAGAATTCAAAAATAAAGATCAAAACATGGATACAATCAAAGATAGTAACCATAATAGACATCTTGGACAAAAAGGGAAAATTTTATTTTTCGGTGAATAGTGCCGTATTCGTGAATAGTGCCGTATACGTGAATAGTGCCGTATACGTGAATAGTAACCCCCGACACAAAAAGTTCCAAATTTGATAAAAACTCATATCAATATTTCAGCATAATGATATTGAAGAAAATAATATCATTTAAGAAGAAAATAATATCCCTTACCTCAAAATATCAGTACTTCTGGTCGGAATACCGGTATAAGGCTGAAAGAAACTTGCTCTGATGAATAGAAACTCTCAAAGTATCTAAATACTCACAAAATACACTCAATAATCTAGAGAGAGAAAGAGAGAAAACTTGTTTCTGGTGTGATTTTCAATTCTAACTTAGCCCTCTATTTATAGGAAAATTTTGGTAGGTTTGACCTGCAACCTGATGGCTTTACCTGCTACTATTCCCACCTACCACATTTGAAATATAATTCAGCACATTTCTTCACCAACCACAAGTGGGGCCCACCAATTCTAGAATTTTCCACCAAAATGATAAACTCCGAAAATTCAACAATTTCTGAACCAGTCATCTTGTAAAATTCGTAATAAATCATACGTTCATTTTTAACGGTTCAAAATTTGTGGACATATACTCAACTTATATATGTATAACATATCCAAAAATTACCACGATCCAACGGTCGGATTAAAAATTATAACCCCGCAATATTTCTCAAAAACCCTGATTTGATTTTTTAATACCTCCATTCCGACAAAAATACTGATAAAACACCTCAACATTAACTCCTTCATTTTTAACCACAAAAATATATCCCTCATTTATATCCACATAAAATAAATATTTCTTATCATATGAATCAATAATTAATTATTCACAAATAATATTACAGAATCACATTTATGACAACCAGGCCGTTCCCAGGAAAGAGGGGGCTTTCCAATAAGGATTTCTCCTTACTGGCGCGCAATTAGATGACCAAACCTCTCCTTAGACAGAACTTTCTAGACATTGCCAATAATGTTATCTAATAATATTATTCAAATAATATGAATTATTGATCTGATAAATGAAAATACTGTGCAGCAACAATTATTGAAACAACAATAATATAAAATATCAACGCAGCAATTATTGAATCAATAAAATAAAATATTGAATAATAACTACTGTAACAATTATTGAGTAGTGCCTTCTTACGTAAGAATCAATAATTGGTGCAATACCGTGTGCTACTGTATTTTAACCACCGGGTATTCCAACAGTATTAACGGTAACAACTACGCCGTTATTTATAAACAACTTATACTTGTCGTTTTTTCATCCAATCGCTTTCCGTTATGGGGCCCACACAAGGCTGCGTCGTCGTACGAATATTCCCCGACAGCAAGAATATTCCACGACCAACCGAATATTCACCGACCAAAAATAAATATTTTATAACCACTTGCTTATTTTGTAAAATTTGCACATTTCACCCATAACCAAAGTATTATATCAAATTAACCTCTTATTATTCACAATAATATTTAGAGAAAATTTGATTTTATTCATTAATAAGTTGGGGTCTTACATCTTTGCACTACAGGCCAAAGATATTCATCAAGTAATCATACATCTTTGCACTACAGGCCAAAGATATTCAGTAATATCATCATTTAGGACTGAGGATGATGAAAAATATCTTAAAGGGAACGAATCCAGTGAGACAGAAGGACAAATAGTAGGGATTCGTATAACAGTTTATCAAAGATCAATAATACTTCATAATAATCAATTGTGAAGCAGAATTCAAAAATAAAGATCAAAATATGGATACAATCAAAGATAGTAACCATAATAGACATCTTGGACAAAAAGGAAAAAATTTATTTTTCGGTGAATAGTGCCGTATACGTGAATAGTAATCCCGACGCAAAAAGTTCCAAATTTGATAAAAAGTTCATATCAATATTTTAGCATAATGATATTGAAGAAAATAATATCATTAAGAAGAAAATAATATCCCTTACCTCAAAATATCAGTACTTCTGGTCGGAATACCGGTATAAGGCTGAAAGAAAACTTGCTCTGATGAATAGAAACTCTCAAAGTATCTAAATACTCACAAAATACACTCAATAATATAGAAAGAGAAAGAGAGAAAACTTGTTTTTGGTGTGATTTTCAATTCTAACTTAGCCCTCTATTTATAGGAAAATGTTAGCACGCCGAAGCAGACTTAACCTGTAACCTGATGGCTTTACCTCTTACTATTCCCACCCACCACATTTGAATAAAAATCTCAGCACATTTCTTCACCAACCAAGAGTGGGGCCCACCAATTCTAGAATTTTCCACCAAAATGATTAACTCTGAAAATTCAACAATTTCTAAACCAGTCATCTCGTAAAATTTATAATAAATCATACGTTCATTTTTAACGGTTCAAAATTTGTGGACATATACTCAACTTATATATGTATAAAATATCTAAAAATTACCACGATCCAACGGTCGGATTAAAAATTATAACCCCCGCAAAATATCTCAAAAACTCTGATTTTTAATACCTCCATTCCGACAAAAATACTGATAAAAACCTCAACATTAACTCCTTCATTTTTAACCACAAAAATATATCCCTCATTTATATCCACATAAAATAAATATTTCCTTATCATATGAATCAATAATTAATTATTCACAAATAATATTACAGAATCACATTTATGACAACCAAGCCGTTCCCAGGAAAGAGGGGGCTTTCCAATAAGGATTTCTCCTTACTGGCGCGCAATTAGATGACCAAACCTTTCCTTAGACAGAACTTTCTAGACATTGCCAATAATGTTATCTAATAATATTATTCAAATAATATGAATTATTGATCTGATAAATGAAAATACTGTGCAACAACAATTATTGAAACAACAATAATATAAAATATCAACGTAGCAATTATTGAATCAATAAAATAAAATATTGAACAATAACTACTGTAACAATTATTGAGTAGTGCCTTCTTACGTAAGAATCAATAATTGGTGCAATACCGTGTGCTACTGTATTTTAACCACCGGGTATTCCAACAGTATTAACGGTAACAACTACGCCGTTATTTATAAACAACTTATACTTGTCATTTTCTTTATCCAATCGCTTTCCGTTATGGGGCCCACATAAGGCTGCGTCGTCGTACGGATATTTCCCGACAGCAAGAATATTCCACGACCAAACGAATATTCTTCGATAAAATGAATATTTTATAACCACTTGCTTATTTTGCAAAATTTGCACATTTCACCCATAACCAAAGTATTATATCAAATTAACCCCTTATTATTCACAATAATATTTAGAGAAAATTTGATTTTATTCATTAATAAGATGGCGTCTTACAACCTCCCCTCCTTATGAAATTTCGTCCTCGAAATTGACATACGTACCTGATATTTTGAAAAGGTGAGGATACCTCGCTTTCATTTCTGATTCCAACTCCCAGGTCATTTCTTCAATAGCATGGTTTCTCCACAAAATCTTAACTTGTGGTATAACCTTTGTGCGTAGGACATGCTCTTTCCTATCCAAGATCTTAACAGGTACTTCCTCGTACGTTAAATCTTCAGCTATCTCGTCTGGTTCTAGCTCAATAATGTGGTTCGGGTCTTTAACATATTTACGAAGCATAGATATGTGAAAAATATTATGAACACGAGACATGCTTGGAGGTAATGCGAGTCTATATGCCACATTTCCTATTCGCTCAAGAATCTCAAATGGACCAACAAATCTTGGATTGAGCTTCCCTCTCTTCCCAAATCTTATAACTCCCTTCCATGGTGCAACACGTAACAATACATGATCCCCAATATTAAATTCCACGTCCTTCCGATGAAGATCCGCATAACTCTTTTGTCGATCTTGTGCCGTTTGTATACGTTGTCGAATCGTTTGGATCTTCTCTGTAGTCATGCGTACCAACTCTGGTCCCAACAATGTTGCTTCACCCACCTCGTCCCAGCATACTGGAGAACGACATTTTCTTCCATACAACGCCTCGAATGGAGCCACACCTATGCTTGCCTGATAACTGTTGTTGTAGGAGAATTCCACCAATGGTAGATACTTATCCCAACTCCCTTTGAGATCTAGGACACAGAGTCTTAATTGATCTTCAAGAGTTTGAATAGTCCTCTCTGATTGCCCGTCTGTTTGAGGATGGTATGCGGAACTAAATCGTAAATTCGTGCCCATAGCTTTCTGCAAGCTAACCCAAAATCGTGAAGTAAATCTTGGGTCACGATCCGAAACTATGGATACTGGCATGCCATGCAATCTCACAATCTCATTTATGTACATACTAGCAAGACATTCAAGGGAATAAGTCTCACGTATTGGTAAGAAATGAGGAGACTTGGTTAATCTGTCAACAATAACCCAAATCGCATCTATGCCTTGAGAAACCTTGGGAAGACCTGTAACGAAATCCATGGTAATGTGTTCCCACTTTCATTTTGGGATCTCAAGTGGTTGCAATGGACCCTTTGGCACTTGATGCTCCGCCTTTACACGTTGACAAGTTAAACACCTTGAGATAAACTCTGCGATCTCTCTTTTCATTTTACTCCACCAAAATGTATGTCGAAGATCGTGATACATTTTGGTAGTCCCAGGATGGATTGCAAACGGTGTGTTGTGTGCCTCCATCATTATTCTATGTTTCAAGTCAAAATTGTTAGGAACACAAAGTCTGGAGTTGACTCGAAGTATTCCTTCTTCATCGATTCTTGCTTCTGGAATAGCACCTTCTTGCACTTTCTTCTTCATACGCATCGGCTCTATGTCCGTAGCTTGAGCAACTTTAACTTTATCGATTAAAGTCGGTTCTACGCGTATATTTGATATCATCATGTGGGTACTTGGAGCCTTCATCTCTATCTCCATCATTTGCAAGTCATACAAAATGGGCCTTTGTGTTAACAACATTGCACTCGTACCCGCATATGATCTTCTACTCAAAACGTCAACTACTACGTTTGCTTTTCCAGGATGATATTGGATGGTATGATCGTAATCTTTCAATAGCTCGAGCCAACGTCGCTGCCGCATGTTGAGTTCCTTTTGGGTGAAGAAATATTTGAGGCTTTTATGATCTGTATAGATCTCCACTTTCTCCCCATACAAGTAGTGTCTCCAGATCTTCAACGCGAAAATGACTGCTACCAACTCCAAATCATGAGTAGGATAATTCCTCTCATATTCTTTGAGTTGTCACGAGGCATAGGCTATGACTTTCCCATGTTGCATGAGAACACATCCTAACCCTTTGCCTGAAGCATCGCTGTAGATAACAAATCCATTCGAACCAGATGGTATTGTCAGAACAGGTGCCGAAATGAGTCTCCTCTTGAGTTCTTGGAAGCTCTTCTCGCATTCCTCACTCCATACGAATTTTATATCTTTTCAAGTCAGCTGAGTTAACGGAGTAGCGATTCGAGAAAATCCTTCCACAAATCTCCGATAATAACCAGCTAAGCCCAAAAAGCTATGTACTTCGGTTACCGACTTCGGTTGCTCCTAACTTTGTATGGCTTCAATCTTCACCGGGTCGACAGATACTCCATATTTTGACACCACGTGCCCAAGGAATGCTACTTCCTCAAGCCAGAACTCGCATTTTTTCAGTTTGGCATATAGCTTGTTTTCACGAAGCCTTTGCAATATCAGCTTCAAATGGCGCTCATGGTCTTCACGGCTTTTAGAATAGATGAGGATGTTATCAATAAAGACAACAACGAACTGATCCAAATATTCTTTGAATACACGGTTCATCATATCCATGAAGGCAGCAGGAGCATTAGTCAATCCAAAAGACATGACTAAGAATTCATAATGCCCGTACCGAGTTCTGAAGGAAGTCTTTGGAATATCCTCAGTTTTAATCTTCAGCTGATGATATCCAGAACAAAAATCGATCTTTGAAAAGAATTGTGCTCCTTGCAACTGGTCAAACAGGTCATCAATGCGAGGTAGCGGATACCTATTCTTGATAGTGACATGATTCAATTCTCGATAATCGATACAAAGTCGCATACTCCCGTCTTTCTTCTTTACGAATAACACAGGAGCACCCCAAGGAGATGTACTAGGAAGAATAAAACCGATGTCCAACAACTCCTGTAGTTGGACTTTTAACTCCTGAAGTTCAATAGGAACCATTCGATATGGGGTTTTAGAAATGGGCTTTGTACCGGGTTCAAGGTCAATAAAGAATTCAACTTCACGTTCTGGGGGTAGACCAGGAAGTTCTTCAGGAAATACATCGGGAAATTCTCTAACAATAGAAATATTATTCAAATCTGACTTGTCTTTGTTCAAATCCATAACATGGGCTAAGAAAGCTTGACATCTGTTTTTCAATAAACGAATAGCTTTGTGTCTTGATATGACAGTGACTGATTTTAGTGGTTTAGTAGTTTGAATTCGTATGACAGGTTGGTTAGGAATATGAAAACTAACAACCTTACGAAAACAATCAATTTTAGCATGATGAGTAGTTAACCAATCAATTCGTAAAATTACATCAAAAGCAAGTATTTTTGAAGAGATAAGATCAATTGGTAATGTGATAGTGCCAACTTGGATCATGCAAGATTTATATACTGTAGATGTAACGAAGGTTTCACCCAACAGAGTTTCAACAGATAAGTCAAAGTCCAATTTCTCCGGAGTCAAGTTTAAACGTTGAGCACAATCAGGAGAGATAAAAGAATGGGTAGAACCGGTATCTAGTAAAGTATAAATTTTGTAAGAATTCAAGATTAGCTTACCCGTGATCACCTCGTTCGGGTTTCTCGCGTTTTGGCCAGTCACGACAAACGCTCTTTTAGGAACCGCTGATTTTGACTTATCCGGGACAGCTTTTGGAGTCACCATCCCCGCTGAACTTGGTTTTGCTACAGAACACTCTCAAGCTATATGACCCTCCTTTCCACAGTTATAACATACCTTGGATTGTTGTGGGCAGTTTGGGCTGATATGTCCCTCTTTCCCACATTTGTAACATACGATCGGTGGTCGTTCTCCTCCCCTCGAAACAGTTGATGTTTGTGCTGACGTCTTCACGTTATCATTGTTGTACCTTCTCTTCTTGAAATCTCCTCCCGACTCGCTCCTTTTATTATCACGACCACGATTACCACCAGAGTGGTTACCGCTTTTGTCCGAAATTTTCCTCCCTGCTGGTTTTCATTGCTTTGATGATTGCCGCCACCGGTATGACCCTGGTTGTGGTCCCTCGGTTGCACATACTCATTATCTCGCTCTAATAATTGAGCCCTGTTTACAACATCTGAATATAAAGAAAATTTATGAGAGAGAAGATATTGTCGAATCTCGGGTTTTAGACCTCTCAGAAACATCCTTGTCATTCGTTCCTCATTTTCGACCAAATGATGTGCAAACCTGGATAACTCTGCAAATTTCGCCTCGTACTGGGACACCGTAATGTTGTTTTATTCCATTCTGATAAACTACACCTCCTTCATATGACGAATACTTTCAGGAAAGTACTTGTCATTGAACAGTTTTTGAAATGTTTCCCAGGACATGTTGAGTGCGTCAGGCTGGGTACGCTTCACAGACTCCCACCAGTAGTCTGCCTAACCGCGGAACATAAAGGTGGCGAATGGAAACTTCTGTTCCTCCGTGCATCCCAAGACATCGAATATCTTGGTAATTTGCTTGACCCACGTTTCCGCTATGATCGGATCCGGCTTTCCCTTAAATTCTGGTGGTCCCAATTCTTTGAACTGCTTGGCTGTGACAAACCGCGCGTTGTTATCATTTCCACCTGTATTCTGCACACGAGTCTCCCTCGTCTGATTTTGCATGAACTGCAAAAAGCTCCTAAACATTCCATCATTCATCGTTTGCTCCGTAACGTTGTTTACAGGAGGAATATTGCCTTCCTGTTGCACGTTCCCTTGGGTGGTGATCAAAGGTGTCTCCACGGTCTGATTTATTCTATTATTAACGTTCTCAACTGCCATTCTTAAATACTGTCATAAAACAAGGGTTAATAGTCATGTCATATATTATCCCTATACTCTGACCGACCAAATAAAAACTAAATAAACTTTGTCAGGTCATACTAGCGAAGGAATTCCCCGTCTCTTCCCTCCTAGTTCTTGTCTCACATCTCAGCTAGGGATCATATCCCAAAGCTCTGATACCAACTGTGACGCCCCCAAAATAGGTATACAACACCCATTCTGAGTCGCCAAATACATGGTACAGAAAGCAAACAACAACTTCAATAATACAATTGTCGTGCAAAATACGACAACACATATTGTTAGTTTAAATACAAATATTGTCTTCTAGACAATATCCACACTCAAATAAGTCCTCAATACAATTATTCAAACACTATTTTACAGAAATATTGAGGACTGCTAAAACATCTTTCTAGAACCATCACTCCATTGCCCGACTAGATCCTGCTATGTTCTCTCCTCCTGAGAAGAAAAATGGAACAAAAAGGAAAAGGGTGAGCTCAACTAGCCTAGTAAAGAATATTATGACTAAGACAATATACAACAAATTATCATTAGTATTCAACAGGGAAAAATCTGATAGAATATAATCGACAACAAGTTTTAGATCAACAACTGCAGCGGAAACAGCAAACCATTAGAAAAGTCAAGTAGAGAATGAATTCAACTATCTTCTAAGATTTAAAAGTCCATCATCAATATTTTATCCCTGTAACATTAATTAATAATCATCTTTATCCAAATATTCATCTTTGCACTACAGGCTAAAGATATTCATTTGTATCACCTGTCAGTTATGTTCATCTCAACACCTGTTCATCTTTGCACTACAGGCCAAAGATATTCATCAAGTAATCATACATCTTTGCACTACAGGCCAAAGATATTCAGTAATATCATTATTTAGGACTGAGGATGATGAAAAATATCTTAAAGAGAACGAATCCAGTGAGAAAAAAGGACAAATAGTAGGGATTCGTATAACAGTTTATCCAAGATCAATAATACTTGATAATAATCAATTGTGAAGCAGAATTCAAAAATAAAGATCAAAACATAGATATAATCAAAGATAGTAACCATAATAGACATCTTGGACAAAAAGGAAAATTTTTATTTTTCGGTGAATAGTGCCGTATTTGTGAATAGTGTCGTATACGTGAATAGTAACGTATACGTGAATAGTAACCCCAATACAAAAAGTTCTAAATTTGATAAAAAGTTCATATCAATATTTCAGCATAATGATATTGAAGAAAATAATATCATTAAGAAGAAAATAATATCCCTTACCTCAAAATATCAGTACTTCTGGTCGGAATACAGGTATAAGGCTGAAAGAAACTTGCTCTGATGAATAGAAACTCTCAAAGTATCTAAATACTCACAAAATACATTCAATAATCTAAAGAGAGAAAGAGAGAAAACTTGTTTCTGGTGTGATTTTTAATTCTAACTTAGCCCTCTATTTATAGGAAAATGTTAGCACGCCGAAGCAGACTTAACCTGCAACCTGATGGCTTTACCTGCTACTATTCTCACCCACCACATTTGAATAAAAATCTCAGCACATTTCTTCACAAACCAAGAGCGGGGCCCACCAATTCTAGAATTTTCTACCAAAATGATTAACTCCGAAAATTCAATAATTTCTAAACCAGTCATCTCGTAAAATTTATAATAAATCATACGTTCATTTTTAACGGTTCAAAATTTGTGGACATATACTTAACTTATATATGTATAACATATCCAAAAATTACCACGATCCAACGGTCGGATTAAAAATTATAACCCCCGCAAAATATCTCAAAAACCCTAATTTTTAATACCTCCATTCCGACAAAAATACTGATAAAAACCTTAACATTAATTCCTTCATTTTTAACCAAAAAAATATATCCCTCATTTATATCCACATAAAATAAATATTTCCTTATCATATGAATCAATAATTAATTATTCACAAATAATATTACAGAATCACATTTATGACAACCAAGCCGTTCTCAGGAAAGAGGGGGCTTTCCAATAAGGATTTCTCCTTACTGGCGCGCAATTAGATGACCAAACCTCTCCTTAGACAGAACTTTCTAGACATTGCCAATAATGTTATCTAATAATATTATTCAAATAATATGAATTATTGATCTGATAAATGAAAATACTGTGCAGCAACAATTATTAAAACAACAATAATATAAAATATCAACGTAGCAATTATTGAATCAATAATCAATAATTGGTGCAATACTGTGTGCTACTGTATTTTAACCACCGGGTATTCCAACAGTATTAACGGTAACAACTACGCCGTTATTTATAAACAACTTATACTTGTCGTTTTCTTCATCCAATCGCTTTCCGTTATGGGGCCCACACAAGGCTGCGCCGTCGTACGAATATTCCCCGACAGCAAGAATATTCCACGACCAAACGAATATTCCCCGACAAAATGAATATTTCATAATCACTTGCTTATTTTGCAAAATTTGAACATTTCACCCATAACCAAAGTATTATATCAAATTAACACCTTATTATTTACAATAATATTTAGCGAAAATTTAATTTTATTCATTAATAAGCTGGGGTCTTACACTTAGGGTTAAACCCTAAGGGTTTGCCAAGTTTCAATTTTGTCATTTAAATGATAAACCAAATGACCATTATATCCCTAGCTGCATTATTTGGCTAACAAATAGGTTTTGATAATAGGTTGAGTGGTTGAACCACTTCTACCACCCCATGTGCTAAGAATAACAACAACAAGTCACCTACATCAGCCAATTCATGCACCTTGTTGTCTATATATAGATTGAAGGAGAGAGAAAATACATTTGTTCACTTACATTTTTTACAACACTCAAACCTTTTCTCTCAAGCCCCAAACCTCCAAAATTATTTCATAATATCAGTCAAGAAACAAGCCCCACATTTATCATAACCAAATCAGAAACATAGAATCAAGAATTGCTCATTTGAAGGTATAAACAAACTCTAGAATTTTTGTCCAAAAATTTGTGTTAGATGTTATGATTAAGTGTTAGAATATGTTGTTTATAGTATATAATGATGATCTGGGTTGCTAGATGTTAGATCCATAACATCTAGAGGCTCAGATTTGAAGTTTTATAAAATCTAGAAATTTGTATTTTTGTTGTCTGACAGTGAATGCCAGGCCTTGTAGATCTGTGCTCGTTTGTTGTTTTGGTGATTTAAAGGTCTGAAGTTGTAGTTTGTAATGTTGTTAGTAATTTGCAAGTGGGTTCATGATCATTGCATCTGTAGATCGAAAGTTATTCATGGTCAAAGTTCGTTGACCGAACACAAAATCAGTTTTCTGGGTAACCCAGAAAACTGAAGAACATGTTCTGACCGTGACTTTGACCGGCCTTGATTTGTTTCTGGAACGTTTTTAGGATGAATATTTGTATCCAGATTATAGTATGTCATGTGTATTACAAGTTCAAAGCACTTTATAACCTTATAAAGCCTCAGATCGATCGTAGTAATTGGTCAAATCTCGTTGACCGTTAAGCTTAACTTTCTGGGTAACCCAGAAAGTATAGGCAGTGGTCTGACAAGTTTTTATTTTACTTAGATCTTGCATCTAAATTATGTTTAGACATTATACATGATCACAAGTTGTACTCTGTTGGGTTGTCTACAAATCCCGACGTCTAGAACACTTGTGACGTAAACCGATTAACCGGAATAAGTCCACCAAGATCGTTGACCGGCATTGACCAGATTTTTCTGGGCAGCCCAGAACGTGATGAACAGCCTCTGACAGCTTGTTCATGACTCTAGATCTCTTATGTTAATTGTTGTTTGTCCATGTTTGTGGTTGGATCTTGTAGTCGTGCATTAGTACTACAATATCGGACTAACAACCTGTCCAGAAACATCATGACCAGATCAAAAATCGTGGTCAAAGGAGGAACCTTGAAACTGCCTTATGAATGCTCAAGAACATGAAGAACACCTATAGCGACACTATAGGTAGCCTTTAGCGACAGATAGCTTATTATTTTCCAGAAATTAATAAAAAAAATAGAAAAATTAGTTTTAAATTATTAAAAATACAAAATAAATTATAAAAAAATTATTTTAAATTCCGAAAATTAGTTTTTAATTATTTTAATTATATTTCATAAATATTTAATATTTTTGAAATATAAAAAGTATTTAATTTATTTAATTATAATATTAAATAAATTATTTAAAAATAATTTTAATATTAGAAAAATTATTAAAAATTATATTATGATATAAGAAAATATTTTAAGTTATTTTTAATGACTTTTAATATTTTGTGATAAATTTTAGTAATAAATTGATATTAATGGTAATTAATTATTTACTAAATGAATTAAATAAATTAATTAAAAATGATTTTAATATATTAAAAATTATTTTAAATAAAAATAAAGTGTTTAAAAATATTTTTAGTTATAAAATATAACTTTTAATATTTAAAAGATAATTTTATTAATAATTAAATATTAATGATTATTAAGTTATTACTAATGATATTAAATTTATTTAATAATTATATTAAATAAATAGTTTATAAATAGTTTTATTAATTTAAAAATCATTTAAAAGGGATAGAAATGAATTAAAAATATTTTAAGTTATGAATAATGACTTTTAATATTTTGATAAATAGAATATTAATACCTTAATATTAATGGTAATTATTTAGAAATAATTTTAAATGTTAATTTTAAAAATCATTTAAGGGTAATATTAATACTTTAAAAGTATTTCAAGTTATTATAAATAACTTTAATATTTTAGAAATGATTTCATTAACAGATTAATATTAATTAGATATTAATGATAATATAATTGATTAGTATTTAAATCATTTAAATATGATTCCAATGTTTGAAAATTTATGATAAATCATAATAAATGTTTTAAAATTATTATAAGTCATTTAAAAATAATATGACTGATATGTACATATATTGAGTTACAGAATAGAGTCTTAGACTCGATATTTACCCGATAAAGTCGTCGGTACACCGACATGTTTCAGAAATTGATCTGGACTTAGATAATGTGATTAGATAAGTGATTATTTGTGATTCAATGGTTGTTAAATCTATGTGCCAATGTGATTAGGGTATGTGCTGACTGCAATAAGCAGTGTTATGTGTTATAATATGTTGTTCTAATAAAACGAACGTTCTTATTAATGATAGGTCGTGAGATAAGCGATAAATCTAAATTGCAAACTGTAAGCAGCGCTTCAGGCAAGTATCTAACATTTGCATTTTTTTATGCAATGGACATGAGTAAGAATGTTTCTAAACTATATTATTACTGTATAGATTATTAACTTTATATCATATACGCTCATTGCTTATCAACGTGGTAGTATATGGTAATTCAGATATATATATTCTGCTCGTTAATTTCTGTAAATGGTTAAATAAGTGTCCCCACTTGGATAATCATTGTATTTAATCACATGTTGATATACTTTTGTCAATTACCCGTATATATCTATATATATATATATGTTGAATTATAGATTATTGTTGAAACAAGATAAAACCTTTGATTTGGAACCCAGACAAGTATGAACATCCCTACACGGGAAAACTTTTTATACACCCAAGGTGGAACAGAGTGAACGATCCTATCGTTCTTGTAATGTAGTATTGATCAATGTAGGGCATAACGGGCTGATCACCTCCCGTGCCCGTAAGTTATGTCGGTTTACAGATGAATTTCTGTTTAACCTTTTCGAAAATGAAAACAATGTTCATGGCATGTCACCATAACCCCAGTTATAGTCATTATGTAGTTTCAAAAATTTGAAAGAGAGTTGTTATGTTATTATTATCGGTTCAGAATACTTCACAACTATTGACTTGTTGTAGAAGGATAGTACAAAATTTTTTTTAAATCCTTTCAGCTTATATATATATATATATATATATATATATATATATATATATAATTGATATTGCTTGCTGGGCACTCAAATGCTATTCCTTGCTTAAATTTAAATATTTTTAGCTAAGTGTGAATGACCAGAGAGCTCTGCTAAGAACAAAGGAAAAGTGAAGGTTGCTGAATGAACGAATTATTATGTTATGTAATAGTTTGATATTATTAAGACAAGTATGACATATATTATCTATCATGGTTTGTAATGAATGTTTAAAGGTTACATACTTGGGATTAGACTCTGATAAATGTAAGTTAAGTTTGATATTTATATTATTGTTATTATTATTAGTATTATTCCGGTCATAGAAATGGTATCGTGATGAACCGAGTTCGGGTTTCAAGTACCTGAGTTTGGGGTCCTCACAGGTTTGTATCAGAGCTTAGGGGTTAAAAACCTTAGGTGGACTAGACCTTAGGCTATAACCTTAGAACAGAGGAAAACGTTGAAAATATAAATAACTCATATAGAGTTTAAAAAGAGATGAATTGACTAAATTTATCGTCAAACCAAATAAAAGATAACTTATATAAAACTCTTATTTGCCGTGTGTATATACTATATACTAATCAGGATAATTTATGTGTAGATGTCAGGTGAAAAAGGATTCGATTACCCTCGGATCGTAAAGAAGGAGCCAATATCGAAGCCGATAGCTGAAATAGAGGCTCAGAATAAAAATAACTCAGAAGATATGGTTATTGTGGAAAACATAGTACCAGATCCGGAGATGGTGGAGCTGACAGACAGCGATTCAGACACTAAAGTTGAAGCTGATCAAGCATCAACAGAGGTGCAGAATCTGAAGAACAAGGTTTCTTCTCTGGAAAGGCTGTGGGAGATAGAAATGCTGTTGAATAGTCAGTTGCGTCAAGCGTTAATAGAAACAATAGAAGGACAAGATAAGCTTAAGATCCAAATTGGTCAGATGGGAGCCACAAGCAACACATCGTGTGCAGCTCCGGACAAGAAGGGGAAAAGAAAGATAGAAGACCATGACTTAGGAAAATCCAATAAGAAGAAATGGAAAAGAATATGTTATCTTTGCGGCTATGAGGGACATACTACTCTGTATTGTCCTGACTACAAAAAAGGAGCATGTTTTATCTGTGGGATAGAAGGTCATCAGGCGAAAAGTTGTCCAATGAAAAAGAATAATAAATAAGTAGTATAGGTTCTGTTGTGATGTAGGTGTGTTTAATATGTGTGCTTAGTATGTCTGTGTAATGTAATATTCTAAAACTTTTGTGTTGGTCAAGACTGTAAATCCCGACTTTTGTAGTCACAAAGGGATGAATGATGTTTAAAGCATTATATGCTATGCTGTGTAAAATATTCGTTGAATGAATATGAATCTAAGTTTGAGAAATAAAACAAGTTTAGAATATTAAACTTATTTGATAAGGTTTAGAATGTAAGTTAAATTGTGATTTTATTTAATCAGATAATGCCGCCAAGACTTCGAACTCACAACCAAAGGGCAGAAGAGTCTATCAATAATGTTGAGGGACAACATCAAGCTGATCCAATGTAGCAATTTACAAACATGTTAGCTCAGGCTATGCAACAGGGAATACCAGTCGCTGGAAACCAGCCGGACAACCGCTTAGCGAACTTTAAAGACTTTAAGGCTGTAGAACCACCGGAATTCAAAGGTACAACTGACCCTGTTGAAGCCCAAACTTGGGTGAAGAAAATCGAAAAAGCATTTGTGTTAGCTAGGGTAGCTGAAGGGCAAAAGACCGCTTTTGCCACCTACATGATGAAGGGGAAAGCAAATTTTTGGTGGGAAGCGAATCAGGCTAGGGCAGGAGACGGTGTAGTCACATGGGATCGATTTAAAATTTTGTTTTTCAAGAATTATTTTTCCCCTAGTATGCAGGCTAGGATGGAGGTGAAATTTTTAGAGTTGAAGTAGGAGAATATGACGGTGTCTGAATACGCCGCCAAATTCAATGAGTTAGCTAGGTTTGCCCCGTATCAAGTCAATACGGAGGCTAGGAAAGCGAGAAGGTTTGAGCTGGGATTGAAACCCTGGCTCTACAACAAAGTGGCGGTGTTACAAATTCCTACATTTGCAGCACTCATGGAGAAAGCGATCATAGCTGAGGAGGGAAGTGAGGCCATGAGCCTTTACAATAAGGAGAGGAAGAATAAGGGTAAGACCGAAGGAGCTGGAAAAGTAGGAGTTAGTAGTGGGAGCAGGGGTGGAGATAGCAAGAGGAAGGTAAGCAGTTTTGCAAGTGTACAAGTGAAACAGGAAGGTGTTAAGAAACAGATAGTGCCATGTAAAACATGTGGGAAGAATCACTCGGGGGAGTGTTTGAAAGGAAAATTTGTTTGCTACAAGTGCGGGCAGGAGGGCCATATCTCTCCTAACTGTCCCAATCCTAGGATGAATAGTAGATGTTTTATATGTGGATCGACAGAGCACAGGGTGAAAGATTGTCCGAAGAGGAGGGTGGAGACAAAAAGTGTGAACATGGGCACTGGCAGTGGGACTTTAGCAATCACCGGATCGACTTCGTCAAGCAAGCCAACAAAATCTACTGCGAGGGTCTACAACATGACGGTTCAGGATACGGCAGCAGCTGGCACTGGAACTCCAGGTATTATTCATATGCCTTTTATTTTCTTATACATGATTTTCCTATATATAGTAAATTAATTTATAAAGAAAGTTTGAGGAGGAATTTGAGTTCTTTTAGAAATTAATTTTTTCGTCTAATCAGAAAGACAAGCTTTATGTGAGCAGTTAAAGATCAGTTCGATCAAAGTTGATCGAGATCTACTTGCAATGATTAGGTATGCTATGTGTCGTGTATGTATAGGTTTGAAAACGGTGATTCCGGGGAAGAAATCTTTATAAGGGAGGGTGAATGTAACAACCCGATATTTTCGACATAAATAAATAAGAAATTTTGCGTATAATTTTTTTTAAGGATGAGGATTTGTACAAGATAATGAGTATATGTATTTATGTGGTAAATAAAAATATATTTATTACATAAATATTTGCACATAATTTTATTTTAGAATTATAGATTTTTATAAAATATATTCTTATAATAATTAATTTATAGTAGAAATATTTTTATTAATTATTTTTCATAAAAATATAATCATATATTATTTAAATAATATATTGAGTGATTTTTAGAATAAATATAATAATTATTTTATTATATGAATTGTAGTACAGGCTATTAAGTTAATTATTTTACCTTAATTATTAAGGTTAAATATGAAGAATAAATCAGATATGGAATCCAAACCCTAATTTTGGATTATTGTCAAGGTATGAAAATAATAATATAATATTAATTATATTTTTATTTTTCAGTGTTATGAATATGTACTGTATTTCCGTGTTGATAATGGTAAGTCAATTACGGTGTATTATGACCAAACTCTAGTAATAATGTTAAATCCTAATTTGAGATCCAAATTAAAGTGCAAGATTGTTTTATAAGTGTGTTATATAATTTATGTCGTGTATTAAATGTATTAATTAGGTGAACCCTAATTATAATTTTAGAAAACCCTAATTTTTAAAATGAGAAACCCTAATTTGAAATTCAAATTAGAGTTCGAGATTGATTGGTAATTGTGTTAATGTGTTTAATTAACAAGTATTAGATTTTATTGTTAATTGTGGAAAACCTAATTAGCAATTTAAAACCCTAAATATCTAGAAGCCTAATTTGATAATTAGAAAATCCTAATTATATTTTAGTAACTCTAATTATCAAAATCGTAAAAATTAATTGCTAAATTAGCAAGGTTAATGATAATTATATGATCTAAACCCTAATGTTCCTGTATAGCATAATTAGAAAATTAATCATAATTAGAAAACCCAAATTTCAAAATTTTAGAAACTAAAATTTAGTTAATTTTTATTTGATTTTATTTATTTTTGTGCAAACTCTAATTGCTAAATCTTATTATTGTTTTGTGCTAAACCTTAGGGTTAAATCCTAAGGGTTTGCTAAGTTCCAATTTTGCCATTTAAATGATAAACCAAATGACCATTATATCCCTAGTTGCATTATTGGGCTAACAAATAGGTTTTCACAATAGGTTGAGTGGTTGAACCACTTCAACCACCCCATGTGCTCAAAATAACAACAACAAGTCACATACATCAGCCAATTCGTGCACCCTGTTGTCTATATATAGATTGAAGGAGAGAGAAAATGCATTTGTTTACTTACATTTTTCACAACACTCAAACCTTTTCTCTCAAGCCCCAAACCTCCAAAATTATTTCATAATATCAGTCAAGAAACAAGCCCCACGTTTATCATAACCAAATCAGAAACATAGAATCAAGAATTGCTCATTTGAAGGTATAAACAAACTCCAGAATTTCTGTCCAAAAATCTGTGTTAGATGTTATGATTAAGTGTTAGAATATGTTATTTATAGTATATAATGATGATCTGGGTTGCTAGATGTTAGATCCATAACATCTAGAGGCTCAGATTTCAAGTTTTATAAAATCTGGAAATTTGTGTTTTTGTTGTCTGACAGTGAATGTTAGGCCTTGTAGATCTGTGCTCGTTTATTGTTTTGGTGATTTAAAGGTCTGAAGTTGTAGTCTGTAATGTTGTTAGTAATTTGCAAGTGGGTTCATGATCATTGCATCTGTAGATCGAAATTTATTCATGGTCAAAGTTCGTTGACCAAACACAAAATCAGTTTTCTAGGTAACCCAGAAAACTGAAGAACATGTTCTGACCGTGACTTTGACCGGCCTTGATTTGTTTCTGGAACGTTTTTAGGATGAATATTTGTATCCAGATTATAGTATGTTATGGGTATTACAAGTTCAAAGCACTTTATAACCTTATAAAGCCTCAGATCGATCGTAGTAATTGGTCAAACCTCGTTGACCGTTAAGCTTAACTTTCTGGGTAACCCAGAAAGTTTAGGCAGTGGTCTGAGAAGTTTTTGTTTTACTTAGATCTTGCATCTAAATTATGTTTAGACATTATACATGATCACAACTTGTACTATGTTGGGTTGTCTACAAATCCCGACGTCTAGAACACCTGTGGCGTAAACCGATTAACCGGAATAAGTCCACCAAGATCGTTGACCGACATTGACCAGATTTTTCTGGGCAGCCCAGAACGTGATGAACAGCCTCTGACAGCTTGTTCATGACTCTAGATCTCTTATGTTAAGTGTTGTTTGTCCATGTTTATGGTTGGATCTTGTAGTCGTGCATTAGTACTACAATATCGGACTAACAACCTGTCCAGAAACATCATGACTAGATCAAAAATCGTGGTCAAAGGAGGAACCTTGAAACTGCCTTATGAATGCTCAAGAACATGAAGAAAACACCTATAGCGACAGTTTTGTCACTATAGGTGGCCTTTAGCGACATATAGCTTATTATTTTCCGGAAATTAATAAAAAAATAGAAAAATTAGTTTTAAATTATTAAAAATACAAAATAAATTATAAAAAAATTATTTTAAATTTCGAAAATTAGTTTTTAATTATTTTAAATATATTTCATAAATATTTAATATTTTTGAAATATTAAAAGTATTTAATTTATTTAATTATAATATTAAATAAATTATTTAAAAATAATTTTAATATTGGAAAAATCATTAAAAATTATATTACCACATAAGAAAATATTTTAAGTTATTTTTAATGACTTTTAATATTTTGTGATAAATTTTATTAATAAATTGATATTAATGGTAATTAATTTATTTACTAAATGAATTAAATAAATTAATTAAAAATGATTTTATTATATTAAAAATCATTTTAAATAAAAATAAAATGTTTAAAAATATTTTAAGTTATAAAATATAACTTTTAATATTTAAAGGATAATTTCATTAATAATTAAATATTAATGATTATTAAGTTATTACTAATGATTTTAAATTTATTTAATAATTATATTAAATAAATAGTTTATAAATGGTTTTGTTAATTTAAAAATCATTTAAAAGGGATAGAAATGAATTAAAAATATTTTAAGTTATGAATAATGACTTTTAATATTTTGATAAATAGAATATTAATACCTTAATATTAATGATAATTATTTAGAAATGATTTTAAATATTTTAAAAATAATTTAAGGGTAATATTAATACTTTAAAAGTATTTCAACTTATTATAAATAACTTTAATATTTTAGAAATGATTTCATTAATAGATTAATATTAATTAGATATTAATGATAATAGAATTGATTAGTATTTAAATCATTTAAATATGATTCCAATGTTTGAAAATTTATGATAAATCATAATAAATGTTTTAAAATTATTATAAGTCATTTAAAAATAATATGACTGATACGTACAGATATTGAGTTACAGAATAGAGTCTTAGACTCGATATTTACCCGATAAAGTTGTCGGTACACCGACATGTTTCAAAAATTGATCTGGACTTAGATAATGTGATTAGATAAGTGATTATTTGTGATTCAATGGTTGTTAAATCTATGTGCCAATGTGATTAGGGTATGTGCTGACTGCAATAAGCAGTGTTATGTGTTATAGTATGTTGTTCTAATAAAACGAACGATCTTATTAATAATAGGTCGTGAGATAAGCGATAAATCTTAATTACAAACTGTAAGCAGCGCTTCAGGCAATTATCTAACCTTTGCATTTTTTTTATGCAATGGACATGAGTAAGAATGTTTCTAAACTATATTATTACTGTACAGATTATTAACTTTATATCATATACGCTCATTGCTTATCAACATGTTAGTATATGGTAATTCAGATATATATATTCTATTCGTTAATTTCTGTAAATGGTTAAACAAGTGTCCCCACTTGGATAATCATTGTATTTAATCACATGTTGATATACCTTTGTCAATTACCCGTATATATATATATATATATATATATATATATATATATATATATATATATATATGTTGAATTATAGATTATTATTGAAACAAGATAAAACCTTTGATTTGGAACCCAGACAAGTATGAACATCCCTACACGGGAAAACTTTTTATGCACCCAAGGTGGAACAGAGTGAACGATCCTATCGTTCTTGTAATGTAGTATTAATCAATGCAGGGCATAATGGGCTGACCACCCCCCGTGCCCGTAAGTTATGTCGGTTTACAGATAAATTTCTGTTTAACCTTTTTGAAAATGAAAACAATGTTCATGGCATGTCACCATAACCCCAGTTATAGTCATTATGTAGTTTCAAAAATTTGAAAGAGAGTTGTTATGTTATTATTATCGGTTCAGAATACTTCACAACTATTGACTTGTTGTAGAAGGATAGTACAAAGAAAATTTTAAATCCTTTCAGCTTATATATATATATATATATGTATATATAATTGCTATTGCTTGCTAGGCACTCAAATGCTCATCCTTGCTTAAATTTAAATGTTTTTAGCTAAGTGTGAACGACCAGAGAGCTCTGCTAAGAACAAAGGAAAAGGGAATTTTTTAAGTACCTAAGTTTGGGGTCCTCACAGACCGAGGCTTGGCTAGGATTTTACCCATTTCTGCTGGTGAGTATTTCTCTTATTTTTTCCCATTTATAGGTTAAGCGTGTTTACTGATAGCAGATGTCTTGCCATTGTGTTGGCAGTTTTGGGCCTATGAGAGGCTTCCCTATTTGCGTCCCGTGAGTGTGTTAGGTTTAGATACCTATCCACGAGGACAAAGATGACATCATTCGATTCTGCCCAAGGTCCCTGTAGCGGAGGGATTCACTCATTGCCGTATGCAGCTGGAGTTGCTGACGGCCGACACCATCACCTGGCTTCCCTATTCTGGGGAACACTTGACAGTGGGTTTTGAGGATGGATACCCGACTGGGGTCGAGTATTTGATTTCCACCAGGAGAGTTCCACTCTTCACAGATGGCGGTTGGGAGCTCTATCTAGGAGAGCGTGCTATCAGGAGCACCACATGGGAGATTCGTATACCGATCTTACCTCATGTCAGGCGTCACTAGCTTATATCGCAGTCACCCGCCATTGATATCCCGTTGTTGGGTGTTGACGGATTTGCATTATCAGAGGGTCCATGTACTCATGAGATATTTCAGCGTTGGTGGCTTCCTCGTACTATTGTAGCCCAGTCTCGCGCCACACAGTTTATGGGGGACATGGTTCCTGGATCCTTGATGATGACGGATTGGATAGCTTGTGTCCAAGATCCGACTCATGTGACCCAGGTTGATAGCTTGACCCGTCAGTTGGACCAGGCACATATATTTATTCGACACTTGGGCAGAGATCCAGCAGAGGCGGAGTCATTTGTTCCTTCCAGCTCAGGCGCTGGCCCCTCGGACGACCCATTTGGTTTTGCCGGCGCAGATCCTCCTCTTTATAGGCCTGACATCCCTGTTGATAGAGATCCAGTGACTCAGGAGGAGTTACATCAGGGGGACATGATTGATGATGTGTGTAAGACCCCGAATTTTATGAAATAAAAGTATTCAATTTTTCTTATAATTACGATTCAGTAAATGGTTAAATTGATAAAAAGTTAAAGTTAAAGGTAATATATGAATTTTTTTCAAAATAAGCAAGTGGTTATAAAATAATCATTGTTGTCGGGGAATATTCGTTTGGTCGTGGAATATTCTTTCTGTCGAGGAATATTCGTACGACGGCGCAGCTATTTGTGGGCCCATAACGAATAACTGTCGGATGAAAATAACGACAAAAATTTGAGTTTTTACAAATAACGGCGTAGTTGTTACCGTTAATACTGTTAGAATACCCGGTGGTTAAAAAACAGTAATACGCGTTATTGCACAGTAGCACACGGTATTGTACAATATTTTTGAAATTATTGATTCTTACGTAAGAAGGCATTACTTAGTAATTACTGTTCAATATTTTATTTTATTGATTCAATAATTGCTACGTTGAAATTTTATATTATTGTTGTTCAATAATTGTCACTGCACAGTATTTCCCATTATCAGATCAATAATTCATATTATTTGAATAATATTATTAGATAACATTATTGGCAATGTCTAGAAAGTTCTGTCTAAGGAGAGGTTTGGTCACCTAATTGCGCGCCAGTAAGGATAAATTCTTATTGGAAAGCCCCCTCTTTCCTGGGAATGGCTTGGTTGTCATAAATATGATTCTGTAATATTATTTGTGAATAATTAATTATTGATTCATATGATAAGGAAATATTTATTTTATGTGGATATAAATGAGGGATATATTTTTGTGGTTAAAAATGAAGGAGTTAATGTTGAGATTTTTATCAGTATTTTTGTCGGAATGGAGATATTAAAAATAAGGATTTTTGAGAAATATTGTGGGGGTTATAATTTTTAATCCGACCGTTGGATCGTGGTAATTTTTGGATATATTATTCATATATAAGTTGAATATATGTCCACAAATTTTTAACCGTTAAAAATGAACGTATGATTTGTTATGAATTTTACGAGATGACTGGTTCAAAAATTGTTGAATTTTCGGAGTTAATCATTTTGGTGAAAAATTCTAGAATTGGTGGGCCCCACTCTTGGTTGGTGAAGAAATATGTTGAGATTTTTATTCAAATGTGGTGGGTGGGAATTGTAGCAGGTAAAGCCATCAGGTTGCAGGTTAAGTCTATTTCGGCGTGCTAACATTTTCTTATAAATAGAGGGCTAAGTTAGAATTGAAAATCACACCAGAAACAAGTTTTCTCTATTTCTCTCTCTAGATTATTGAGTGTATTTTGTGAGTATTTAGATACTTAGTGAGTTTCTATTCATCAGTGCAAATTTCCTTCAGCGTTATATCCGATATCCGGTCAGAAGTGCTGCTATTTTGAGGTAAGGGATAGTAAGGGATTGTAAGGGATAGTAAGGGGTGTTATATTATTCTTAAAATGATATTTTCTTTAATATCATTATACCGAAATGTTGGTATAAACTTTTTATCAAATTTAGAACTTTTTGAGTCGGGATTACTATTCATGTATACAGCACTATTCACGTATATGGCATTATTTACGTCTATGACATTATTTACGTATACGGTACTATGTACGAATACAGAATACTATTCATGAGTTACTATTCCCGAGTTACTATTCACGAGTTACTATTCACGAGTTACTATTTACGAGTTACTATTCACGGGTACTATTCACGACAAAAAATTGGTTTCTTTTTCTGACCAAATTATCGTTGATTTATGATTGTTGCTCTCGAAAATAAATACAGTTGTTGATCATATTATTTTTATTATCATATATAACATTTTTATAACCCTGATGTTGAATTTCTCTTTCACTTGAGTATAAAGATGGGTAAATTATTGGTATGATCGTGACTGAGGAATGTCTTTGGCCTGTAGTGCAAAGATGAATTGTTAACTGGTATGATCATGACCATTAAATTTATAATTGAATATCTTTAGCTTAAGTGTAAAGATGAATTGATTAACATGGTTATAATTATGGTGTATATAAATTCTGAAATGATTATATATTTCTTTGAGATATCAATATATTTGGCCTGTAGTGCAAATATGAACTGTTGAGGAATATCTTTGGCCTGTAGTGCAAAGATGAATTGTTGATGAATATCTTTGGCTCGTAATGCAAAGATGACCTGTTGTTGAATATCTTTGGCATGTAGTGCAAAGATAGTTTGTTGATGAATATATTTGGTCGTAGTGCAAAGATGGATTTATTAGCATGATTATGAACAGGAACTGTGATTTGATATAACCATGATCTTTGATTTTTCAGGTAAAGACAGGTGATGAAAATATTCTTCGTCCTGGGTGCGAAGAAAAATTTAGAACTACAATTATAATTACGAGTTATTCATATAATTGTGAAAAGGAACTGTTGATTAATGTTACAGGGATAAAACATTATTGGTGGACTTTTAATGTGGAGAAGATAATAGACTTTATAGTCTATTTGACTCTTCTAATGAATTGCTCGTTCCGCTGCAACTATGGTTGAAATTTTTTATCATCTACCATATGTTCTAAATCTCTGATTTAATTCTGTTGAAGGCTATTGATAACTTATGTATCTTTAGTCATGATATTATTTACTGGGCTAGTTGTGCTCACCCTTCTGTTTCACAATTCCTTTCAGGTAATAAGAGTGTAGCTGGGTCGAGTAGGGGTAACAGGGGAATAGAACAGTGGTCATCATTTAGTAGTTATATTTGGTGAATCATCTAGGGTGAAGCGAACCCAACGTTGGAAGGGTGTTTTGTCACTATCATACAAGATGTCTAATGACATACAACCTCGTGACATCATAAGACAGGGTTGTGCTCATCCACTTGCTGAGTATCTTTACGAGCACTACCAATATAATCTTGGTGTTTGTTTGAAGTATAATTTTCAATTAGAGACAGTGGAGATAATGATATGTCAAGGGAAGACTCACCATTGGGAAGAATATGATAGTAAACTTCTCGTTTTTCTTTGGGGTCTATTGGGTCAACCAAGAATAATTCTGTGGCCATATGATATCTATCATAACCTAGATGCATGGCCTCCCATGTACCAAGGTTTCCTTGAGCACTTCCCAAATATTCTAATTTGTAAAACAGTTTTTGACTATACCTTTATGTAAGGTGTTACTGTGAGGTGTTGTCCACGGTTGGGACATGTGTCACATTTGGTATATATTTGTATTCAAACTCACAGCATATGTGTTGTTGTATTTTGTACGACAATTGTTGTAATAGAGTTATAGTTATTTTCTGTACCATGTATTTGACGACTCAGAATGGGTTGGATGGAATGGACCTATTTTGGGGTCGTTACAATGTGGATACCGACACCATTGTCTTCTTCTGATGTATTCTCGTTATATCTTTTGATAGGCCTCTGTTAGATATTGGGTGGCTATTCCCCATTCTCGCTATATCTTTTGATAGGCCTCTGTTAGTAGTAGGGCGTCTGTGCCCCATTTCCCTGTATTTGTAGCGGTAAAGAGCTGATGTATTAGATGATGATATACTTAGGAATGTATGCACAGTCTTTTCCATTCCCTATATCATATTGTCATCCATTATCTGTTATGCATGTATCATGTTATGCATATGTATGTATGTCCAGAGATATTCGGCATTGACCCTTGGATGGTCTTACGACACGACCCTCACAGATGTCTTCTTCGACAGTTAGCCATATAGATCATACCCCACCGTCAGTGGCGGCTTCGGGTATGCGATCGTGGTATGATAGTATATCACCACCAGACAAGGTGACCGTAGATATGTTACTGCAGCATACCATGACTCTTTTGGCATTTCAGGTTCCTGCAGGATTCGTAGATGGGATGCTAGAGCATTGGCGACATGACAGGCAGGTATTCCGCTTTGGCACCCATGAGTTGACTCCTACTCTGGAGGAGTATGCACGTTTGACGATGCTGCCCTTGGACAGACCTTTCGTGCATATGGCTCTGGGAGACATGAGTAGATGATTCATGACTCTCACAGGATTGAGGCGCAGAGTAGTGCAGGATGAGCTAACATCTGGCCATGTGATCTCTCAGCGTTTTCTGTACGATAAATTTGGCTCAGAGGATAGTTACTCCTGACATTCCAGGGATTTCACCGCACCGGAGGATCATTGGCGTCTGACCAGAGTTGACGTACTGATGTTATGTGTACTATCATATGTGTACATGCCGCGGTATATGGGTGAGATAGATATAGGCGTTATCATGGCCGTGAGAGCTCTCAGGGAGGGTCATACCATTATGCCAATGATCTTGGCAGAGACTCTGCGGTCAGCATCCTACTGCAGTACTTATCCATCAGGAGTGTTTACTGGGAGCTCAGTCCTTCTGTATGTGTGGTTCATGTCACACTTGAGACCGATTGATACCCTTAGACGACATGTATATTGGTTTACCCACGATGTGGCCATGTCATACTCCTTTCAGCCATCGGAGTGTATAGATGCTCAGTCCTGGTCCGCATTTTTGGCAGACATCAGAGACCCATTTAGCATATTGTTGTGCTCGGGGCTTAGCTCACCATACAACTTTATTACTCATGCTCCGGGCATGGATTTCCTCCCTCTGGCCGGCTTAAGGGGTGTGACTACTTATCACCCATTGGCCGTGATGTCACAGTTCGACCAGTTTCAGGATTTTCATCCTTTCACAGGGGCGACAGGTCGGCGTTCAGCTGCCCGATACCTCTCAGCCGAGGACCGATCTCGTGTATACGCTTGTTGGGACCATCGTGAGGGAGCTGCTTTTTCAGTGAGCAGTCCAGGTTATTCCGTAGAGTATTCCGCCTAGATGGAGACGGAGGTTTTATAGGCTGAAGCAGTATCTGCAGTACCGGATAGCTACGCAGAGGGTGTGGAGCCTGTAAAGGACATTGATACCCACTTCGAGGAGGAGCCCGCTGCTGGGTTGCAAGCATTTCTTCCGGATTCTCCTAGTACCAGCACTGTTGTGATTCAACACTCGGCACAGTACTTATAGTAGAGTCTTCAGCTGATGACCTTTGAGAGAGATCAGGTTCGATCTATGATGTCGACTGCCCTGGATTTGAGGGAGGCCGCTCTGTTGGAGAGAGATGAGGCCTTAGCTCGCAAGGATGCCGCTATTATTGAGCGGATGAGGCCAGATTAGCCAGAGATGTAGTGATAGTTGAGAGGGATAGTGCCATATCTGCCCGGGATGTAGCCGTCACAGACAGTACTGCAGCGAGGTCCCTTACCACTGACATAATCGCAGAGATGAGCACATATATTGATGAGCATATAGTCATCATGCAGACGGCTTCTGATCTATTGGGTCGTGTGGATACTCTCATACAGGAGACCACAACTTTACCTCCTTCTTCTAAGAGGGATGCTATGTTGGGCTTGCTAGCTCGCATGTACCCTAACTCATAGATTAGCTTGTACTTACCTCCACAGACTAGCTTAGCCATTTTGTCATGTACAGTTTACATCATGTATATCAAACATCATTATATATGACAGGGAAATATATTTTTGGATCACTTCCCTTTTAGATACACCTTGCTATTTGTTTGATATTTTGCCTGCTGCTTCAGGGCTTGTGATCTTGATGTATTCTGAATTCCTCCTGGGTGGATGGACATTGAGTTGTCTCTGGATAGTTCAGAATGGATCATCGATCTGTCTATCCCTACCATCTTTTGGTGTCTTGAGACTGGTTTCTGTATGGAAATGTGGAGAGGAGTGTGGCTTTCCTCTATAAGATTGACCGCACCACAGATGGTCGCCAGTACTTCTATTCAGGACAAGCCTAGTTAATTCAATCTTTTATGGATTGGTGTTACTCTTCAAGGTATGACCGCAACTTAGATGGTCGCCGAATCCCCTATTTGGGAGGAGAGGTTGGGTAAT
The DNA here is from genome assembly GCA_016801055.1 of Panax notoginseng. NCBI lineage: Eukaryota > Viridiplantae > Streptophyta > Magnoliopsida > Apiales > Araliaceae > Panax > Panax notoginseng. Next base: position 53,496,249 of record CM029019.1, on the reverse strand, counting down.
TCCATCCCTTTGGTCTGAAGCCGAATGAAACGTAGTGGATTGATGTTTGATCCCAGTACCAACTGACAAGGGTTTGTGTTTTGGTAGGGGATGAGACCGGACCATGAATGGCTGCCTACGTACTCCTATTGAAGAGGAGATCAGGTCTGCGTAGTTCGAACCTGGTGTAAGAGGTTCAACGCTGTATGTGGCAGAAATGGTGTAGGAATATTTTTGTTGTTTTTTGTGAGGAGAGAAGGGTAGAAATGTTTTTGTTGTTTTTGTTTTATTGCGACCGGGCCATATGAAATGGTTGCCTACGTACTCCTATTGAAGAGGAGATCAGGTCGACGTAGTTCACCCCTCAGGGCGATAAGAGAAAGCGTAATCCCATGTGCAGGTCAGAGTGCGGGGATGAGAAAGTTTAATCATAAGTTGAGGATAAACTGCAGAGGAAAAGTGTGATCCCAGGTATAGGTAGCCAAACTGTAAACGTAAGAGGTTCGATCCACGGTGGGATGACCTAAGTTGTACAAGCGCAAAGGAACGCCAGGCTGCTGGCTTGAAAAGTATGTTTCCCTGAGAGTATCCACACGACATGTATAATGTATAAAGAGGGGCATTTCCTTAGTGCCTCGCACTATAAACTGCATGTGATGTTAGTGCCTTGCACTATAAACTGCCTGTGATGTTAGTGCCTCGCACTATAAACTGCTCATGATATTAGTGCTTCGCACATGTCATCATTTCATACGGTGAGACGCGATGTATGTGAATGTATGTTGTGTGGTCCCTCCACCAAGAGGCTATCCCGTCGGTGTTTGATTACTGGACTCGTGAGAAGCCTGATTCTCCGAGGCTCAGGAAAGGCATCACCCAAATTCGCTCCAGTTGAAAGACCGGATTAACTTCCCGTCAAGTAGATTGCGATGATTTGGGAACCTTCATGCGAAAAAGCCGCGAGAGTAACCTAAGATCGGTCAGCCTCAGATAAACCCAAAACGGAGGAAAGTCTCTTCATGCTCTCATTTTAAATTGGACAATTTCATGACATATCAATCTCCATGTAATGAGAAATATGAAGGAATGTGTACACATATACATACATGCTACAAACAGCTGACATCCGTTTTTGCAAGATAAAATTCCTAAAATGGACTCATCACATTGCATATTAATATTCACCTTCCCTAAGGACTAAACTATGCAAGTCTTTCGTAGGGAGTCAATCGGGCCTACTACCCGTTCAAAGTCCAAAAAGGCAACAGGCCTACAGTCAATTATGTCGTCATCCGACTAGACTGAACTTAATCCAGTTTCTCGCAAAGAATTCGACAGATTAAGCAAACAAATTGCAGATTTGGTTGTTCTGCTCAAAGAATTACACCAGTCTACACAGGGTCAGAAAATACCCGTACATGCTGAATCCTCCATCCAAGGAGGGAGTCCGGTCATTACCAACCTGAACTATAGTTGGATATTACCAACAAAACTCATGATGCTCCCCATCGCACTGGAGACCCAGACACTGGTGACATCAAAAAGAAAGTCCTCCAAATGGAAGAGACCCTTCACACTATCAAAGGAATTGGAACACACGGGAGTGTTTCATATGTTGATCTATGTATTTTTCCTGGTGTTCATTATCCAGAAAATTTTAAAACTCCCGACTTTCAAAAATATGACAGGTTAGGAGATCCTTATACACACTTAAAGGTATTTATTGGAGAACTTGGATCTTATGCAAAGGATGAAAAGCTTAGAATACAATTATTCCAAAAGAGTCTAACTGGAGAAGCCCGTTCATGGTACACAAGATTAGACAACTCCAAAATCTATAGCTGGGAAGAGTTAGCACATGCCTTCCTCACTTATATACAACTTTCAAACTCAAATGGCTCCTGATCGGTATCAAATTACCAAGATCAAAAAACAGTCTAATAAGTCTTTCAGAGAGTATGTCCAGAGGTGCAGACGCCTGTCTGCCCAAGTGAATCCTTCCATGACCGAACCAGAAATGGTCATGACGTTCATAGACATGCAAGAAACTCCCTTCTATGAGAGAGTTTTAGCCGGCATCAGCAAACCATTTTTTGAAATGGTCAAACATGAGGAGATGGCTGAGATGGGATTGAAATCTGGAAAGATTCAAGACCTAGCTGCACTCAAAGCTGTTGCTGATCACATCCAGTCTGGAAATTATAGGAACAACCCCAGGAGGGTCCATAAAAAGAAAGAGAAAGATGTTTCCCTGATACTACAGGGTCAAAAAGGTAGTCAAAATATGCATGTTCAGAGGAGAAACTATACTCCCTTTCCAGCACAGTCTGTAAACCCTCCAATACTAAAAGGTGGAGAAGCCAAACGCCCTCGAGTGTTCACACCCTTAGGGGATACCCTCGAGAATATCCTTAATCTTCTGACAACATAAAAGAAGATTACACATCTACTTCCACCAGCCAGCCCAAATGGAAGGGGTTTTAATGCTGCTCGGAAATGTGCTTATCATGCCAGTGCACCTAGACATGATACTCAGGATTGTTGGGCCTTGAAACACAAGATCTAAGACCTGATAGACAACGATGAGATCGTGGTCACTAAACCAGATCTACCTAACGTTCAAGACAACCCTCTTTCTCAACACAAAGAAGAAGAGGTCAACATGATTAATTAGAGCAGTGGACATAGTTCCAACTTCAGCTGTGATTCTTCCCAAACCATCAAAGACGGTGATAACAGATGGGATTATGCCAAGTTCCAGTTCACAATGGAAAGAAAAATGAAAGCTCTCTACAAACAAATTGAGCAATTGGCAGAACTGGTGACTTATCAGCATCAAGTGACTCGTCAGCTAATCAGCCAGAAGTATGCCAGTCTCCTGCCCATTGTCATGAATATTCCCTCTTCACTTTCAGAAAATGAAATGCTGTAAGATAAAGTGACGAAGAGAGAAAATGCCAAGGCCCGTCAGGATTTCGCCAACAAAAGGGAATTCATCTATTTGGGTCAACCTATGGAGGAGATACTTCATATATTAATCAATGAAGGAAGAATCAGTTCCCTTCTACCTCCAATCAACCCCCGTTCGGGACGGTATAATTCTGAGGGAGTATGTCAATATCATTCCCAATCTTGTGGTCACATCACAGAAGAATGCTGGGCACTCCGCCACCTTATTCAGAACCTCATCGACAGTGGCGTACTGCGCCTGGCAGATGACGACACTGTGCTACGCGCCAGTGAGAATGCAGGTCCCACTAAATGGAAGAGTGTGGTAGCCGTCATATCTACTGAAGCTGATCAATCACTCGGTATGCCAATAATTCAACTCAAAGGAAGCAGCAATCCTTTGAAAGTGGCCGCTCCCGAGCCAATCAACTTGCCGTGTAGAGCACAATATCCTATTGTTTGCTTGCATAAAGTTCTATGGAATTATGGAGGAGGTGAAGGATCCACCTCACATACCACTGCTGCAGTGTCGAAAGAAAATCCACTATACCTTCCCCAACGGGCGATGAAATCTGCCGTCAAATCAAAAGGAAAAATGCCCACGGAGAAGATTGAAAAATTCCTCCGCACTATGGGTCATAACGAAGCTACGGTGGTTTTAAGCTTGAAAGAAGCTCCACAACAGATATCAATTTTGGACTTGGTTCTCACTTCAGAGAATCATCGGAAGATCTTGTTAAAGGTTTTAGAAGAAGCCTTTCTCCCGACATACGTGGATGAGGAAAAATTTCAACATCTGGTTGATCACATTTTCAACGACAATGTGATATCCTGCACTGATGATGACATTCCACCTGAAGGGACCGGTCATTGCAAACCGTTGCACATCGCAGTCTTGTCCTCCGGATATATGGTGGCTGGAGTCCTGATAGATGGAGGCTCATCCCTAAATATCTGCCCATATGCTACCTTGGTGAAGATGAATATCAATCCTAATCGAATCCGGAGTAGCCATACTATCACCAAAGCTTTTGATGGAGCCCGCCGGAATTCGGTTGGAGTAATTGAGCTGCCAATTGAGATTGGTCCTCATACACTCTGCGTATCCTTCCATGTGCTCAAGATAGAGTCGGGATACAACCTGCTCTTGGGACGACCATGGATCCATATGGCTGGGGCAGTCCCCTCTACCCTTCATCAATAATTAAAATATATTGTCAACAACAGCCTGGTCACGGTCAACGCTAAACCAGAGTGTCCTCAACACGGGGATTTACCGATCATCAATGCTAATGCAGATGTTGAACTAGTCAGTTTTCATGCTTTGGAAATAAGCAATACCCAATACCATGCTATTGGAGCACCACTGCCCGAACCCCAGATTTCTGCCGAAGTGATGTCAGCCACTCAAGAAATGATGTCTTTGGGTCATAAACCAGGACAAGGGTTGGGTAAAGATTGCCAGGGTATCAAGTACCCTATTCGCTTAACCAAGCACACCGGAACAACTGGACTAGGCTATTCGACCAGCTCTAGTCACAGGAACCCTCAAAAACATCCACAGGTTCCTTCAGCTTCAACTATGTGGCGTTTATCTTTGCCTTCAAGTGCTGCGTCCGCACAACCTCCTATAAAGGTGCTAGCCAATGTCATGGCTATGTTATTTCCTAAGCCGAAACCGGTGGAGGAAAACAAAATTGTTATTTCAGACCCCGCAATCGAAGAAGAGGAGCGGATAATCAAGGAGAACGTTGTCCGAATAATGTCGGGCATGTGTATCATCGTCCATGATGAACATACCAACTGATACACCCCAGACGATGATTGCCCAGACATAATGACCATCATTCGGGACAGAGAGGATGATAACAATCCCTCCATCACTACGGTTCACCCAAACTTTGCTCTTGCCAATTGGAACAACATTCCTTGCATTGGTCGTCAAGGGTAAAGCGGGCAGAAGTTCTTTCTGCCCTGTAGATATAATAACTGCTTACTTTTTTGTACAATATTAGCAGTTTATTTTGCCAGTATATGCTAACACTGTGTATGATCAAACACGTTTCATATATACTAAGTGAAAGCATATTTTGTTTTAGGACTCTAAATTTAGATGTGCCTGTACTTGCTGATACGATGCCTCTCCTACACAGGGATTGTACCTTTGATGTAGAGATGAATTCAACCTTGATGGATACACAGGATGACATTGAGGTGCCTCTAGAAATTCAAGAATGGGTCAAAGATACACCTAAACCCAACCTTGATCAAACCACTTCTTTCAATCTCGGAACCTTAGAAAGCCCTAAGTTAATCCAGATTGGTTCAGACCTTACCCCAAACCAACGGAATGACATAATTACACTATTAACCCAGTTCCAGGATGTGTTTGCATGGTCTCATGAAGACATGGTGGGTTTGTCCACTGACATTGTCCTTCATCGCCTTCCCATTAAAGAGGGATTTAAGCCAGTTAAACAGAAACTCAGGCGATTGAAACCTGAGTGGAGTTTAAAGGTGAAAGAGGAAATTGTGAAACAATTTCAGGCTGGCATCATCATGGTGTCTACATATCCAGAGTGGATATCCAATATCGTGCAGTGCCTAAACCTAGAGGGAAGGTGCGAGTTTGCGTGGATTACCGGGACTTGAGTAAAGCTTGCCTAAAAGACAGCTTTCCCGTGCCATTTATCCACATTCTCATTGACAATACTGCGCAATACGACATGTACTCCTTTGCTGATTACTTTGCGGGGTATCATCAAATCATGGTTGCCGAGGAAGATCGTGAGAAGACTGCGTTCATCACTCCGTGGGGAACTTTTTGTTATAGACGATTGTCATTCGGCCTCATCAATGCCGAAGCTACCTATCAACGAGCTATGATGGCTCTTTTCCACGACTTAATTTATAAAGAGATTGAGATCTACGTGGACGACATCATTGTCAAGTCCCGGAAGGAGGATCACCATATAGACCATCTCAGAAAGCTATTCAACAGGTTGCGTAAGTACAACTTGAAGTTGAATCCAGCCAAATGCGCCTTTGGCGTTAAATCCGGCAAGTTACTAGGATTTCTAGTCAGCCACAAAGGGATTGAGCTGGATCCTACCAAAATCCAAGCCATCACAGAAATGCCCATTCCTCAGATAGAAAAGGAAATTCGGGGATTTTTGGGAAGAATCAACTTCATTAGCAGGTTCATCTCCCAACTCACAGCAACCTGTGAACCAATCTTCAAACTATTAAGGAAGAACTCCTCCATGAAATGGAATGATTAGTGTCAGAATGCCTTCCTTACAATCAAGAAATAGCTAGTCAAAGCTCCTGTGTTGGTACCACCCAGGGATGATGTTCCCCTATTTATGTACATGTCGATAAGTGACAATGCTATGGGCTGCATGCTGGGGCAGAAGGACGATAGAGGCCAAGAATGAGCTATTTATTACCTCAGTAAAAGGTTCAGCAGTAGTGAACACAAGTACACTCTGATCGAAAAGACGTGTTATGCTTTAGCATGGGCTTCCATGAGGTTACAACATTACCTCCATGGTCACACAACCCATCTTATATCCCGCGTGGATCCTCTCAAGTACGTGTTCAACAAACCCATGTTAAATTGTCGGCTGTCCAAATGGCAGTTGATCCTACAACAATTTGACATCGTATATGTGACTCAAAAGTCAATCAAAGGTCAAGGAATCGCGGATCAACTGGCCGCCGCACCTTTATGGGATTTCAAACCCTTAGAAACATATTTCTCTGATGAAGGAGTAATGACAGTACAACAACACCATCAGTACGATACACGCCAATCATGGAAGATGTATTTTGATAGAGCTGTTATTATGGAAGGTTCTGGAGTTGGAACAGTTCTAGTATCTAATACGGGGGAGCAGTATCCCGTCGCCGTCAAATTACAGTTTGACAACACCAATAATACGGCTGAGTATGAAGGTTGTCTCATGGGGCTAAAACTTGCCCGTTCAATGGGCATCAGACGGTTAACTGTCCTTGGAGATTCAGAGTTGGTAATCCAACAATCCACCGGAATCTATCAAACCAAGGAACTACATTTGCTGCCTTACCATCGACAGGTTTTAAAGATGGCTTTGGAGTTCGAAGAAATCTCCTTTCTACATGTTCCTCGTAATAGGAATGACTTTGCGGACGCATTAGCAACTTTGGCCTCCTTGGTTCATATATCAGACAAGGACAATTGCCAAGCGTCATAATTTCTCTGAACAAGTCCCCAACCTATGAGAATTATGTTGGAGAAGTATCGGATGAGCTACCTCCCATCCCACAGCCTTGGTATCAGCATATCAAGGAATATCTGCGAGATGGATCTACACCCGCTGAGGCGAGCCCGACCGAGAAAAGGCGGATCCATCGACTTGCAATGAAATTCTACCTGAGTGGAGATGCACTCTACAAAAGAGATGCAGGATTAGGCCTTCTTCGGTGTTTAGACAAAGATCAAGCCCAAAGGCTCATGGATGAAATCCATGGCGGAGTCTGTGGCCCCCACATGAGTGGCCCCCTCCTTGTCAAGAAAATCCTCAGAACGGGACATTATTGGCTATCTCTCAAAGCTGATTGCCATGACCACGTCAAAAGATGCTATCAGTGCCAGATTTATGGGAATGCTATACACGCCCCTCCACGGGAACTCCACAATATGAGTTCACCTTGGCCCTTCTCAATGTGGGGAATGGACGTTATCGGGCCCATTGAACCTAAAGCCAGTAATGGACATCAGTTTATATTCACCATGATCGACTACTTCACCAAGTGGGTAGAGGCAGCCTCCTTCCCCAGGGTCACTAAAGAAGTCATCATTGCTTTCATCAGAAACAATGTTATTTGTCGTTATGGGCAACCAGAGGTGATTGTGTCAGACAATTCCAAAAACCTCAACAATAAGATGATGGAGGAATTGTGCAGTAAATTCCACATCAAACATCTCAACTCAGTCACCTATCGTCCAAAGATGAACGGTGTTGTTGAAGCGGCTAACAAAAACATCAAGAAGATTATGCAAAAGATGTCTGCCAACCACAAAGATTGGCCTGATGTATTGCCTCTGACTCTGTTAGCCTACATAACATCCATGCGTACTTCAACTGGGGCAATCCCCTATGCACTAACCTGTGGGATGGAAGCAGTGCTCCCCATAGAAGTTGAGATGGAATCTCTCAGAGTGTTGATAGACGCTCAGCTGGACGAATATCAATGGGTACAAGACAGGTATCACCAATTGTCTCCAATAGACGAAAGGCGAACCGCAACTATCTTCCATGGTCAATTATATCAGCAAAGGATCGCACGATCCTATAACAAAAAAGTCCGGCTACGGCAATTTAAACAGTATGACTTGGTTTTGAAGAAAATCATGGACAACCAAGATCAATCTAAAGGAAAATTCTCTCCTAACTGGGAAGGCCCATTTATTGTCAAAGAAGTATTGACGGGAGGCGCTCTCAGATTGCAAGAAATGGACGGTGATGAATTTCAACAACTCATCAACTCAGACGCCGTGAAACGGTACTATGTCTGAAGTAACTCGCAAACACCCTGGTGTCAAACCATCAGATCACCAGTCAACTTTTTTGCACTTTGCCCCTCAGGGAAACATACTTTTCAAGCCAGCAACCTGGCTTTCCTTTGCGCTCATACAACTTAGGTCATCCCACCGTGGATCGAACCTCTTACGTTTACAGTTTGGCTACCCATACCTGGGATCAAACTTTTCCTCTGCAGTTTATCCTCAACTTAGGATTAAACTTTCTCATCCCCGTACTCTGACCTACACATCGGATTACGCTTTCTCTTCTCGCCCTGAGGGGCGAACTACGTCAACCTGATCTCCTCTTCAATAGGAGTACGTAGGCAACCATTTCATATGGCCCGGTCGCAATAAAACAAAAACAACAAAAACATTTATACCCTTCTCTCCTCACAAAAAACAACAAAAATATTCCTACACCATTTCTGCCACATACAACATTGAACCTCTTACACCAAGTTCGAACTACGCAGACCTGATCTCCTCTTCAATAGGAGTACGTAGGCAGTCATTCATGGTGCGGTCTCACCCCCTACCAAAACACAAACCCTTGTCAGTTGGTACTGGGATCAAACATCAATCCACTACGTTTCATTTGGCTTCAGACCAAAGGGATGGAATTACCCAACCTCTCCTCCTAAATAGGAGATTCGGCGACCATCTAAGCTGCGGTCATACCTTGAAGAGTAACACCAATCCATAAAAGATGGAATTAACTAGGCTTCTCCTGAATAGAAGTACTGGCGACCATCTGTGGTGCGGTCAATCTCAGAGAGGAAAGCCACACTCCTCTCCACATTTCCATACAGAAACCAGTCCCAAGACACCAAAAGATGGTAGGGATACACAGATCGATGATCCATTCTGAACTATCCAGAGATAACTCAATGTCCATCCACCCAGGAGGAATTCAGAATACATCAAGATCACAGGCCCTGAAGCAGCAGGCAAAATATCAAACAAATAGCAAGGTGTATCTAAAAGGGAAGTGATCCAAAAATATATTTCCATGTCATATATAATGTCGTTTGATATACATGATGTAAACTGTACATGACAAAATGGCTAAGCTAGTCTGTGCAGGTAAGTAGAAGCTAATCTATGAGTCAGGATACACGCGAGCTAGCAAGCCCAACATAGCATCCCTCTCAGAAGAAGGATGTAAAGCCGTGGTCTCCTGCATGAGAGTATCCACACGACCCAATAGATCAGAAGCCGTCTACATGATGACCATATGCTCATCAATATATGCGCTCATCTCTGCGATTATGTCAGTGGTAAGGGACCTCGTTGCAGTACTGTCTGTGACGGCTACATCCCGAGCAGATATGGCACTATCCCGCTCAACTATCACTACATCTCTGGCTAATCTGGCCTCATCCCGCTCAACAATAGCGGCATCCCTACGAGCTAAGGCCTCATCTCTCTCCAACAGAGCGGCCTCCCTCACATCCAGAGCAGTCGACATCATAGATCGAACCTGATCTCTCTGAAAGGTCATCAGCTGAAGACTCTGCTCTAAGTACTGTGCCGAGTGCTGAATCGAAACAATACTGGTACTAGGAGAATCTAGAAGAAATGCTGGCAACCCAGCAGCGGGCTCCTCCTCGAAGTGGGTATCAATGTCCTCCATAGGCGCCACACCCTCTGCATCGCTATCCGGTACCGCAGATACTGCTACAGCCGATAAAACCTCCATCTCCATCTAGGCGGAATATTTTGCGGAATAACCTTGACTGCTCACTGAAAAAGCAGCTCCCGCACGATGGTCCCAAAAAGCGTATACACGAGATTGGTCCTCGGCTGAGAGGTATCGGGCAGCTGAACGCTGACCTGTCGCCCCTGTGAAAGGATGAAAATCCTAAAACTGGTCGAACTGCGACATCACGGCCAATGGGTGATAAGTAGTCACACCCCTCAAGCCGACCAGAGGGAGGAAATCCATGCCCAGAGCATGAGTAATAAAGCTGTATGGTGAGCTAAGCCCCGAGCACTGCAATATGCTAAATGGGTCTCTGATGTCTGCCAAAAATGCGAACCAGGACTGAGCATCTATACACTTCGATGGCTGAAAGGAGTATGACATGGACACATCGTGGGTAAACCAATATACATGTCGTCTAAGGGTACCAATCGGTCTCAAGTGTGACGTGAACCACACATACAGAAGGACTGAGCTCCCAGTAAACACTCCTGATGGATAAGTACTGCAGTAGGATGTTGACCGCAGAGTCTCTGCCAAGATCATAGGCACAATGGCATGACCCTCCCTGAGAGCTCTCATGGCCATGATAACACCAATATCTATCTCATCCATATACCGCGGCATGAACACATATGATAGTACACATAACATCAGTACGTCCACTCTGGCTAGACGCCAATGATCCTCCGGTGCGGTGAAATCCCCGGAATGTCGTGAGTAACTGTCCTCTGAGCCAAATCTGTCGTACAGAAAATGCTGAGAGATCACATGGCCAGATGTCAACTTATCCTGCACTACTCTGCGCCTCAATCCTGTGAGAGTCATGAATCGTCTACTCATGTCTCCCAGAGCCATATGCACGCAAGGTCTGTCCAAGGGCAGCATCGTCAAACGTGCATACTCCTCCAGAGTAGGAGTCAACTCATGGGTACCAAAGCAGAATACCTGCCTGTCAGGTCACCAATGCTATAGCATCCCATCTACGAATCCTGCAGGAACCTGAAATGCCAAAAGAGTCATGGTATGCTGCAGTAACATATCTACGGTCACCCTGTCTGGTGGTGACACACTATCATACCACGATCACAGACCCGATGCCACCACTGACGGTGGGGTATGATCTATACGGCTAACTGTCGAAGAAGACATCTGTGAGGGCCGTGTCGTAAGACCATCCAGGGGTCAATGCTGAATATCTCTGGACATACATATATATGCATAACATGATACATGCATAACAGATAATGGATGACAATATGATATTGGGAATGGAAAAGACTGTGCATGCATTCCTAAGTATATCATCATCTAATACATCAGCTTTGTACAGCTACAAATACAGGGAAATGGGGCACAAGCGCCCTACTACTAACAGAGGCCTATCAAAAGATATAGCGAGAATGGGGAACAGCCACCCAATATCTAACAGAGGCCTATCAAAAGATATAACGAGAATACATCAGAAGAAGATAATTGTGTCGATATCCACATCATCAATCATGTCTACCTGATGTAACCCCTCCTGAGTCACTAGATCTCTATCAACAGGGATGTCAGGCCTATAAAGAGGAGGATCTGCGCCGGCAAAACCAAATGGGTCATTCGAGGGGCCAGCGCCTGAGCTGGAAGGAACAAATGACTCCGCCTCTACTGGATCTCTGCCCAAGTGCCGAATAAATATATGTGCCTGGTCCAACTGACGGGTCAAGCTATCAATCTGGGTAACATGAGTTGGATCTTGTACACAAGCTATCCAATCCATCATCATCAAAGATCCAGGAACCATGTCCCCCATAAACCGTGTGGCGCGAGACTGGGCTCTAATAGTACGAGAAAGCCACCAACGCTGGCCCTCTGATAATGCAAATCCGTCAACACCCAATAACGGGATATCAATGGCGGGTGACTGCGATATAGGCCAGTGACGCCTGACAGGAAGTAAGATCGGTATATGATGAGTGTGATTTAAACCCGCGAATCGGATACCTTATGGCTTAAATATTCGCCTGAATTCGTAGTTTTCTGTTGTAGTATCATAGAAATATAGTGTTAGTGTGTTTAATCGTTGCATTGCAAAGCTTCACAGTGTTTTTGCAGCTTTAAAGGGGCAAAGCAGTCATTTTGCAAATGTTCGCGCCGCGGCGCCATCTCCAGGCTTAATTGCCGCGCCGCAGCGCCATGTCCTCCCCCAGCTTGCGTAAGCCGCGCCACGGCGCCATGCATCCCTCTTTGTCTCGCGCTGCGGCGCGATCACCGTGTCCCATTTCATACTGTCGCGCTGCAGCGCTGCTCAATACCTGGTGACCCGCGCCGCAGCGCCACCTCCGGTTCCCAGGCAGACATGGACTTTGTTTGACCTAGCAAAAAGGGAGAAGGGGGGCGGCAAGAAAGGGAGGAGCGAGGAGACTTGGAGAAAAGAAAGAAAGGAGATAACAAGAGAGGAAAAAGAAGCTTGAAAAAAAAGAGATCAATTGCTCTCCACATTTTCCGACTGTGCGCGTGAAGAGAATATTTGGCAGAAGATAACTTCTTTCTACAAGGGTTTTTCTTATTGCAAATATTATTTTTATTGTATTTGTCTGATAATGGATAGTGCAGTAGAAATTTGTGTTAGTCTCATAGTTATGAACTAACTCCATTTTAGGATTGCAATGTAACCTTTTGATTAGCTTAATCGACTTTCTCTCTCGCTTTATATAATGAAGCATGTTGGAATGGGTTGTTGTATTTTGCTTATATTGTTTGATTTCTTGATAAAGAAATTGGTACTGATAGTAATGGAAATTGATAAATGGATATTACTGTTCGTCTTTAAATGTAGCAACACCTGTTATAACCTTGACATTTGAATGTGGGGCTTAATGTGCCAATAGGATAGACATATCCTTATTTGCCTTGTGTGACCTTGTGAATGTGCTTAATGACCTCGACCCAGTTAGTTCCACCCATAGACATATGTTGTTCTAGCTTGCTAGGGATGTGCATTTGACCTTCGACAGAAGTTTATGCCTATTATTGTTCTAGGTAGACCATTCCTTGATTCGTTTGTATTGCGGAGAGTTAGAAGATTAGGCGAAGCATTAGGGGAGTTGTAATCCTATCTTACCCTCCTAGCACAACCAACGTCTCTTAGATAGTTTTCTGATTAAAATAGCTTAACCAACCTTTGCTTCCAATCGTTTAGATAAGTTTATTTACGATTTTACCTTAGAATTTGTTTCCGATTAAATCTTTGTCCTCGTGGGTTCGACACTCTACTTTCTTATATTACTTGTTAAGACCGCGTATACTTGCGCGTGTTTTGTGGTTGCGAAATCGACCAACAAGTTTTTGGCGCCGTTGCCGGGGACTTAGAATTAATTGTTTTACAATATTAAAACTAAGTCATTACGATCTTACTTTAAACTGAATTTTCTGTTTAATTTTTCTTTTCAGGTAGTCCTCATTGTTTATGCCACCTCGGAAGGGACGAAATATAATTCCTCTCGATCCCGAGGTTGAAAGAACATTCAGACGACTGCGGAGAGAAAAATCCGGGGACATACCTGCTCCTATCATTATGGCTGAACCACTGCAAAAGTCCTTGAGGGAGCATGCTATGCCTGTTACAGACGATCTCCAGGCGAGCATTCTTAGGCCAGCCATCCAAGCTAATAATTTTGAGATCAAGTCGGGCACCATTCAAATGTGCACCAATATTCAGTTTGGGGGACAACCGAATGATGATCCTAATGATCACTTAATCAATTTTCTGGAGATCTGTGACACATTTAAATGCAACGGAGTGTCTGACGATGCCATCAGACTCCGGCTGTTTCCTTTCACCTTGAGGGACAAAGCCAAGAGCTGGCTACATTCATTACCGTCAGGTTCCATTACCACATGGACTGACATGGCACAGAAATTTGTGGCGAAGTTCTTTTCGCCATCTAAAACAGCTAGGCTCAGGCATGAGATCACTTCCTTCATTCAGTTCGAATCAGAATCCTTATACGACTCGTGGGAGCGGTTTAAGGATCTTCTAAGGAAATGCCCGCACCATGGATTGCCCGAATGGTTACCCATCCAAACTTTTTACAATGGGTTGACAGGATCAACTTGTTCGAGTATTGATGCCGCATCTGGAGGGGCCTTCATGGACAAACATCACATAGCAGGATATGAGCTGGTGGAGACCATGGCGGCCAATAATTACCAATGGCCAAATGACAGACAAGCCCCGAGAAGACCAGCGGGGGTTTATGAAGTTGACTCTATCACTGCGTTAGCGGCTCAGGTAGCAGCACTAACGAGAAGGTTAGATAACCAGGAATCTTCAGTGGTTCAGAACGTGCAGAGTGTCGTAGTTCAATATGAATTATGCCAAGGGAGCCACCCTACGAATTTGTGTGCGATATGCCCTGAGTCAGTTCAATTTGTTTCCTACTACGGGCGGCAAGAGTTAACGATCAGGAAGTGACGTTCAATGTCTTCCGATCCATGAAATATCCTAATACCCTGAGGATTGTTTCCAGATTAGCACTATTGATAAATCAGTGGAGGGGGTATTCTTAGAAACTTGCATTCCAAACCCCTTGGAAGCTTCACTAACTGGGGCTAATACTACAGAAGATCCTTCGCATGTGGAATATGCCATGTGGCTCGATGAACCTCAAAGATCAAAGCAATTCCACCGACAGTTCGAATCTCTGAATGATAATGAGGCTTCTACATCCAAAGCTCAGCCATCTATCATCGAACCTCTTGTCCTTGAGCTCAAACCTTTGCCTACTCACTTGAGGTATGCTTATTTAGGAATTTCATCTACATTACCTGTGATAATTTCTGCATCTCTAACAAAGTGTCAGGAAGAAAAGCTGTTGTTTGTGCTCAAGAAGTACAAAACGGCCTTAGGATAGACTATCGCTGATATAAAAGGGATCAGCCCAACCCTCTGTATGCACAAAATTCTTTTGGAGGAAGGCTCGAAGCCATCTATAGAGCATCAGAGGCGGCTAAATCCTATTATGAAGGAGGTTGTCCGGAAAGAAATCATTAAGTTGCTAGATGCGGGCATTATTTATCCCATCGCAGACAGTCCTTGGGTTAGTCCAATCCAATGTGTGCCAAAGAAGGGGGGTATGATAGTGGTGTCCAACGAAAATAACGAACTGATTCCCACCAGGACGGTGACCGGGTGGAGAGTGTGCATGGATTATAGGAAGCTGAACAAATCATCCTGTAAGGACCACTTTCCCCTTCCTTTCATTGATCAGATGCTGGACCGGTTGGCTGGGCACGAATACTATTGTTTGCTTGATGGCTATTCGGGGTACAATCAGATTTCTATTGCTCCAGAAGATCAGGAGAAGACGACATTTACATGTCCTTATGGGACCTTTGCCTTCCGGAAAATGTCCTTCGGGTTATGTAATGCTCTCGCCACATTCCAGCGGTGTATGATGTCAATATTCTCTGACATGGTTGAGAAGACCTTGGAGGTCTTCATGGACGACTTCTCAGCCTTTGGGAGCTCATTCGAAAATTGCTTGACTAATCTGACGGCAGTTCTCCATCGATGTGTTGAAACAAACTTGGTGTTAAATTGGGAGAAGTGTCACTTCATGGTCGAAGAGGGCATTATTTTGGGTCATCAGGTTTCTGTAGGAGGAATTGAAGTTGACAAGGCTAAGATAGACGTGATCAATAACCTTCCACCTCCCACCTCAGTAAAAGGGGTGAGGAGTTTCCTCGGGCACGCCGGTTTTTACAGAAGGTTTATACAGGACTTCTCTCGGATCACTAAACCGTTGTGCACTCTTTTGGAAAAGGACATGCCTTTCCAGTTCAATGCCGCCTGCCTGAGCGCTTTTGAGTTATTAAAGAAAAGGCTTGTCTCGGCACCTATCGTGGTAGCTTCAGACTGGGCCTACCCTTTTGAGCTGATGTGCGACGCCAGTGACTATGCTATAGGGGCAGTTTTAGGCCAGAGAAGGGAGAAGGTTTTCCATACCATTTATTATGCCAGTAAGATATTGACTGACGCTCAGTTAAATTACACCACTACTGAGAAGGAGAATTTGGCGGTGGTATATGCTTTTGATAAGTTTCGTTCCTACCTCATCGGGACGAAGGTGATCGTATACACCGATCACTCGGCGATCAAGTATTTGATTGAAAAGAAGGACGCTAAGCCGAGATTGATACGGTGGGTTCTGCTTCTCCAGGAATTTGACTTAGAAATCAGAGACAAGAAGGGAACTGAGAATCAGGTTGCCGACCATTTAAGTAGATTGGAAAACACCACATCTTCGAGCGAAGCCGACAAGGCTATAAATGATTTTTTTTCCAGACGAGCAGCTCTTTGTGGTGAATGGCAAGGTCCCGTGGTATGCGGACTTCGCAAATTATGTCGCTTGCCAAGTTATCCCTCAAGGCCTGAGCTTCCAACAAAGGAAGAAATTCCTTAAAGATGCCAAGCAATATCTATGGGATGAGCCCTTCTTATTCAAACAGTGTTTGGATCAGATTTTGCGTAGATGTTTGCCTGAAGAAGAAATGGAAGGCGTGTTGCATCATTGCCATTCGTCTATGTATGGAGGTCATTTCGGAGGCCAGCGAACTACTGCTAAAGTGTTACAGTCAGGATTTTATTGGCCCACCCTTTTTAAAGATGCTCATGCCTATGCGATGCACTGTGACAGATGTCAACGGGTGGGCACTATTTCAAGGCGGCATGAACTACCACTGCAGAATATTTTGGAAGTAGAGTTGTTTGATGTCTGGGACATAGATTTCATGGGACCATTCCCGTCTTCGTTCAACAATCTCTACATCCTTGTGGCAGTGGATTATGTCTTAAAGTGGGTGGAAGCAGTTGCCTTGCCGACAAATGATGCTAAGGTGGTGCTTCAGTTCCTCAAAAAGAATATTTTCACCCGTTTTGGCACACCTCGGGCCATAATTAGTGATGAAGGGTCGCACTTCTGCAATAAGTATTTTGAAGCCCTTCTAGCCAGGTATGGGGTAACTCATAAAATAGCCACTGCTTACCACCCTCAGACCAGCGGCCAAGCTGAAATTTCGAACCGAGAGGTGAAGCGAATCTTGGAAAAGATTGTTAACCCAACCCGTAAGGATTGGTCGAAGAAGCTAGATGATGCATTATGGGCCTACCGCACAGCTTATAAAACGCCCATCGAAATGTCTCCATACAGGCTAGTTTATGGTAAAGCATGTCATCTCCCGGTCGAACTGGAGCACAATGCTTACTGGGCAATTCAAAAGCTTAACTTTGATCCTGAGGCAGCCGGAGAAAAGCGGCTGTTACAACTAAATGAAGCAGATGAGTTTCGTCTGTAGGCGTATGAAAACGCCAAGTTGTACAAGGAAAGGACCAAGAAATGGCATGACAAGAAGATCCTTGAAAGGCATTTTGAACCGGGCCAGCAAGTTCTTTTGTTTAACTCCCGGCTAAAGTTGTTTCCTGGGAAGCTGAAGTCCCGATCGTCGGGCCCTTTCACTATTGCCAAGGTTTATCTGCATGGAGCAATAGAGATTAAGGACCCAAATTCCGACTCAACATTCAAGGTGAATGGGCAACGTGTAAAGCACTACTGGGGCGGCGAGGTTGACCGTCAACATTCCTCCATTACACTTGGAAACCCGATCTAAGTCGGGATGATAGTCAAGCCGACGACTATAAAACAAGCGCTTGATGGGGAGGCACCCCCATCTCGGTATAAATTTTATATATTTCTTCACTCATTTCTAGTTTACTTAGTGACTGTTCATTTTATTATATAACATAGTTGATGGATTTTATGTTTTGTATCTCTCATTTACGGGCAACATGTTTCTTATGATAATATGCAGATTATAATAGTGTTTACTATGTTTTTAACGGTGTATGTTGCTTGTGTAGTATAGTGGGTGTTCTTGTTTTGGTATGTGCAGATAGTAGGAAAAAATGGTTCAGAACTCGCGCCGCGGCGCCGGGGCGCCGGCAACTATACTGCATTTCGCGCCGCAGCGCCACAAAGGCGCCGGCTCTGCACTCTTTCGAGCCGCGGCGCCACAAAAAGCGTCGGGTACTGAAAACTCGCGCCGCAGCGCCGAGTTGTGAACAAACACCCGTGCCGCGGCGCCGGTAGCGTGTTTTTGAATTCCAAGAGCAGTTATAAGCAGGCTGTTCGGCTAAGACTCCTCACTTCTCTCAACCATCTCAGCTCTCTCTCTCGGCAGCCTAAAAGAATACGACCCATCAGCCGTATCACGCCCAACAAATCCGAGCAAACATCGATCGTGTCTCTCTCAACCTACAAAATCAGACCATAGCATCGATTGTTTATCAAAGGCAACCCCACTCAAGTGCAAGGGTTTTATACTTAAGGTATTTTCAGTGTTTTCATTCTATCAGAGATTTTGTTGGTTTAATTGCTTCTCGGTGTTCTCCTTCTTGTTTGTGTTGGGGTGATTTCCACTGCTGGAAATCTAGTTAGAGTAACAACAAGCAAAGGGCTGTCCAAGTATAGTTTGTCAAACGCACACAAGGTGTTTGTTTATTTGCCTCAAAGAGTAATCGAACTGTTTTGGCTTGTTTTCGCTGGGTTTGTTTTGGGGGTTTGTTTTGCATTGCTTCAGGAATCATCTCTTCAGAATAGTGGCACTAGTTAGGGCTATTTGTGGTAACCTCATCAACAAATTACATCATGGCACCCAAAAGGCAACGACTTAGCGTCGGGGGTTCTTCTTCATCTTCCGCGGCTCCACCACCGGCTTGGGACCCAGCCAAGTTTGTCAGTGAGGAAACTTTCAAGCGATACAGAGACTCTTTCGGCAAGTGCAATTTGATTCCTGAGCGGGGGTTGCGGCCGGATCAAAAAGATCGAGAAATCATGAATATGATCATGGAGCGCAAGTGGCTAAACTTCACCAAACCGCCAGTATCATCTGTTGTCCCGGTGGTGCGGGAATTCTATGCCAATGCCAGTCCTGAGGGTCCTGCTGTGGTTCAAGTTAGGGGAAGGTCTGTAGCATTTGACAGTATATCCATCAATGCTTTATTCGGGACACCAAACTACGCGGGAAATGATTATATGCAGCTAGGATACCGTGGCTATGACCAGGAAAATGTCATCCGAAGGCTCAGTAAGCCCGGGACGGCCTGGAAGAAAAATATTTATACCGATGAAAAGACTAGTTTCCCGGTTGCTGCGCTCAGTCGCTATGGAAAGGCGTGGTACAGTTTCATTTGTGCCACAATGCTCCCGACTCGTCACCTAAGCGATGTGAGTAAAGAACGGGCGATTCTGCTTTTCGCCATTGTCATGGGTTTGAATGTGGATATCGGAGTTCTCATCCACGACTCGATCATCAAGGCTATCAAGAGTACAGTCGTTGCAGGACTTCCCCATCCATCCGTGATCACGCTTTTGTGCAAGCAGGCCGGGGTACAGTGGGGTCCAGATGAGATAGCTTCGCCGCCCATGACTGTCATCGACCATCAAACGATCAAGCGTTTCGCTGTTTGGGATGGGGCAGAATCTCATGTCAGGGGCGAAGGATACGAGCCACCTACAGAGCCGCCTCCTTCAGCCGGCCCAGAGCCAGAGCCCTCTCAAGCACCTGAGGCAGGCCCAGCTAGTCAGTTTTTTTTAGCAGACATCATGGCATCCCTCACCCTACTGCATCAGAAGCAGGACGCTGAGGCACAGAGGTAGCGGAGGCATATCGCAGCGGTGGCTTAGAGGCAGGACATAGCAATGCAGTACCAGGCTGAGTTGGTAAACACAATGCAGAGCATCTACACTGACTTTTGTGGCGAGGGCATTGAGTTCACGCCATACCAGTTTCCTGACCCTCCTGTTTTTCCACCATACCCTCCACCATCACCGCCAGCCGCGGCTGATCAGGACGCGCCAGACGAGGAAGAAGCCGAATCTGATGCCAATGCTGAGTGAGCGATCTTCAGGGAAGCCCTCTTATATTCCATAGCTTTATGTTTAGCAATGAGGGCATTGCCCACTTCAAGTTTGGGGGTGTTTTAGCCTTTATCTGTCTATCTCATTACTGCCATTTTAGGATTGCCAGTCTTACTATCTTTATTATGTTTGTAGTTATCAGTATTGTGGTGCAGTCTTTTGAACTGCGGGATTATGTTGAATAGTTTTATCTTTATGGATGCCATAAACTGCTTTTGGTTTTATTTTCAATTTTATTTGATTGATTGTGGTTTCTAGCCATCTTTTTGGGGCTTATTCAGATTTATATGCTTGTGCCATGTAAATGGCCTTTTCACCCTATTTTGAGCTGCTATTTAGCAAGGGTGTTATATTTGGCTATTTGTAGCGCCAAATGAGTATGTCTCTCGTAGAGTTGTATCAAACATGGCATGTGTTAGGGGTTTATGAGTTGTTAAGTTTAGACTGTTATTGATCTGTCCTTCTAGCAAGCACCGACCAACTGTGTTAACTAATTATTGTTCGAGTATAGTTTGTGTGTTTATTGTGTTGAAAATTTGTTCACTCTTATAAACTTTCATTTGTGCAAGGTAATAAAAGATTTAGGTATTTTTGCAGTGTTAGATCTTGGATTCTAGCTTGTTGAAAAAAAAAGAAGTTTTGCTTATCGAAAGTTTTGCGGTGGGTCGAGATGGAGCGTAAAACGCACTCGCCCATAAACGCAAGGCCGATATCGAGATGGAGTGTAAAACGCACTCGCTAATTAATCTTCGTTCTTATTGTGAAGTATCAGTTGGCTTATGTTGATTACGTGGCCTTTACTGCTCGAGTTATTAGATTCTTAGGGGTGTTCTACACCTAGTGCCCTAAAGTCGTCTGGCTTGGGAGTCGCTGATCAAAAGCTCATTCATGGGTAGTTCTGTTGCCTAAGGTAATTGAGTACTGTCCGAGCATGCTAGAGCCTTTTGATCTTCTCCTGCATTTGCGCCTTGTTCTTAATGCTTGTTGAATGTTTAAGTTGTAGAGTTTGCTTGATTTTAGCATTCGACTGCGCAAACTTAGTTGAGCTATGATTAGTCAGGACGGTTGGTATTCACACACGCGCTTAGAATAGATCGAATACAGTCTTATGCTTGAAATATAATGAACCATTACTCATTCCTGTATTTGACTTACTCTTGGGGAGTAGCTTATTTAGAGTTTCGTAGCCACGATGCTAGTATAGATTGTTATATATATATATATATATATATATATATATATATATATATATATATATATATATATATATATATATATTCCTTTCGCATTCTTAGTGTCAACTGTTATTATTGTGTTCGATAGTTTGCTCGAGGACAAGCAAAGACTTAAGTTTGGGGGTATTTGATGAGTGTGATTTAAACCAGCGAATCGGATACCTTATGGCTTAAATATTCGCCTGAATTCGTAGTTTTCTGTTGTAGTATCATAGAAATATAGTGTTAGTGTGTTTAATCGTTGCATTGCAAAGCTTCACAGTGTTTTTGCAGCTTTAAAGGGGCAAAGCAGTTATTTTGCCAATGTTCGTGCCGCGGCGCCATCTCCAGGCTTAATTGCCGCGCCGCAGCGCCATGTCCTCCCCCAGCTTGCGTAAGCCGTGCCACAGCACCATGCATCCCTCTTTGTCTCACGCTGCAGCGCGATCACCGTGTCCCATTTCATACTGTCGCGCCGCAGCGCTGCTCAATACCTGGTGACCCGCGCCGCAGCGCCACCTCCGGTTCCCAGGCAGACATGGACTTTGTTTGACCTAGCAAAAAGGGAGAAGGGGGGCGGCAAGAAAGGGAGGAGCGAGGAGACTTGGAGAAAAGAAAGAAAGGAGATAACAAGAGAGGAAAAAGAAGCTTGAAAAAAAAGAGATCAATTGCTCTCCACATTTTCCGACTGTGCACGTGAAGAGAATATTTGGCAGAAGATAACTTCTTTCTACAGGGGCTTTTCTTATTGCAAATATTGTTTTTATTGTATTTGTCTGATAATGGATAGTGCAGTAGAAATTTGTGTTAGTCTCATAGTTATGAACTAACTCCATTTTAGGATTGCAATGTAACCTTTTGATTAGCTTAATCGACTTTCTCTCTCGCTTTATATAATGAAGCATGTTGGAATGGGTTGTTGTATTTTGCTTATATTGTTTGATTTCTTGATAAAGAAATTGGTACTGATAGTAATGGAAATTGATAAATGGATATTACTGTTCGTCTTTAAATGCAGCAACACCTGTTATGACCTTGACATTTGAATGTGGGGCTTAATGTGCCAATAGGATAGACATATCCTTATTTGCCTTGTGTGACCTTGTGAATGTGCTTAATGACCTCGACCCAGTTAGTTCCACCCATAGACATATGGTGTTCTAGCTTGCTAGGGATGTGTATTTGACCTTCGACAGAAGTTTATGCCTATTATTGTTCTAGGTCGACCATTCCTTGATTCGTTTGTATTGCGGAGAGTTAGAAGATTAGGCGAAGCATTAGGGGAGTTGTAATCCTATCTTACCCTCCAAGCACAACCAACGTCTCTTAGATAGTTTTCTGATTAAAATAGCTTAACCAACCTTTGCTTCCAATCGTTTAGATAAGTTTAGTAACGATTTTACCTTAGTATTTGTTTCCGATTAAATCTTTGTCCTCGTGGGTTCGACACTTTACTTTCTTATATTACTTGTTAAGACAGCGTATACTTGCGCGTGTTTTGCGGTTGCGAAATTGACCAACAGTATACAAATCTCCCTCGTGGTGCTCCTGATAGCACGCTCTCCTAGATAGAGCTCCCAACCGCCATCTGTGAAGAGTGGAACTCTCCTGGTGGAAATTAAATACTCGACCCCAGTCGGGTATCCATCCTCAAAACCCAATGTCAAGTGTTCCCCAGAATAGGGAAGCCAGGTGATGGTGTCGGCCGTCAGCAACTCCAGTTGCATACGGCAATGAGTGAATCCCTCCGCTACAGGGACCTCGGGCATAATTGAATGATGCCATCTTCGTCCTCGTGGATAGGTATCTAAACCTAACACATTCACGGGACGCAAACAGGGAAGCCTCTCATAGGCCCAAAACTGCCAACACAATGACAAGACATCTGCTATCCGTAAACACTCCTAACCTATAAATGGGAAAAGACAAGAAAAATAGTCACCAGCAGAAACGGGTAAAATCCTAGCCAAGCCTCGGTCAAACCCTGTGAGCGCATACGCATGCCCTGGAGGAAATATGCAAAGGTATAGGAGCCCCAATAATACTCTCTAATACGGTCCACGTCACGCGTAGCGCTGACCAAAGCAAAAGATACCGTGGAAGAGTTATCTGCTATGAAGCAGCCTCGAATGATCATCAGGAACAATCACCGTAGAACGCGATCCCTGATCCTGACATCATCAGGCATGGGCTCACTAAATAGCCCGCTCAAAGGACCTGAACGGACGGTCCTGCCTTTGAGCGCCATCGCCAGAACTCCTAACAAGGATCTGACAGCAGTAGGGGTAATATTCGCCATGCAAGGCACTGGCTCCTCTCCAAACTCCACGCCAGTGATAAATCGCCAATCCATCGGCGTCATCATCACCTCGCAATCCAACAGGTGGAGTGACTGAGTCTGGTGAAACCACCGCTCAGACAATGCCCTGAGGTAACTCCAGGGATAACGACGGGGAAGGATGGAGAAGAATGCCCCAAATCCCCACTCATGCACTACTGCTCTATAATCAGGATGGAGCGCCTGGTATATGGAGTAGATGCTAAACCAGTTCCCCTGAGGTTGTGTAAAACCTAGAACCTGTATGAAATGCAAATCTACGTCAGAACCCTTTAATCCTCATCAATAGGAAAGAAGGAAAAGCAAAGTCTAATGCCATACCTCGTTAGCATGTAAGTACATCGATGGATGTCTGCCCAAATCACCCAGCAACTCTGGGTTCGCCACCTGAATGATCGGAAGCTCCCTACGAGGGACAGATGCAGTAGGAGCGGGGTCCTCAATATCCACCTCCTCGTCCTCAACGTCCGGAACATCTGCCTGGACAGGACAGATCACAGCCTCCACCAACCGACGAGGCTGTCTGACAGAACGGGGACGAGGCACTTCAAAAGCCCTCCGCTATACGCCAGAAGCGGTCCTATAGGAACTGCTTGGCTTATCCGGATCCATAATATCTTGACAACAAGTCTCCAAATCACCTCAGAAAGGGTGTGGTATTTCCTTACCTGGAGCTTTCTCTAATGCATTTATGATTATATGCATACATGCATTTACTTTAACAAACAATAGAGTTAAAATGCATGACTATCCAATGTTTACCTTTTGAAAATTTTTGTCATAGTCCCCTTTGAAAATAGGACTATCCACATGCACTCAGCCATGTTTAGGTGGCCATTCAGTAGCACATATGCTCCAAAGTCATATACACAATATATGCATTAAATCAAAAGCATCATGCATAAGGCCAACCTCAATGCTTGGAGTACTTTGCCTTTCTACCTTTTGCTCATTGGACCTCAAATAGGACAAAAAATAGCAAAAAAATGTGCCAATTTGACTGTCTCAAAAGTCAAAAAAATTTCACATCATTATGTTCAGCATGGTTTATTACTAACATTTACTATGTTGAATATTTTTTATCAAGTCATTTGTGCATACATAACCACTACTATGTGTTTAGATGCATTTCATGCGATAACTCACAATCTAACGGATAGAAACTAGAGAAAATACAGGCATACGTTACCAGGATAGTGTGGAACACTTGCACGGTGACAGAATTTGCAGAAAGCAGCCCGAACTCAGCAGATCTAAAGATGGCTCACTATTTTCTCTAAGCGAAACAAGTTAAAAGTGACTTGTGAATGCTGCTGCCTGATGGATATATGATCCACGCCTGGCCGCAAGCCTATCTGTGGCTGCAGCAGGTACACATGCGGCACCCCCATGTGGGTCCCATCCCTCCGGCTCGGTCCAGTTCGAGTTGCAAAGGAGGTCTTATGAATTAAAAAGGTTAAATCGAGAATAAAAACGCCACGCGATTGAGCAAAACTGCATACAATCCTGGTATTCTCTGATGAGACTTTAAATCGGTACATCACGCATTGGTATTCGCCCACACATAGGGTACATTATACCAGTGATCTCAAATGATCTCAGTCAAGCTCGACAATAACGTACACAGGTCCAATGCCGCTTTCTCAGGATCATCATCCTTGTCAACCTAGATCCCCGACGGGGGTTACAACGTGAGTCCCCGACGGGGGTTACAACATGAGTCCCCGACGGGGGTTACAACGTGGGTCCCCGACGGGGGTTACAACATGGGTCCCCGACGGGGGTTACAACGTGAGTCCCCGACGGGGGTTACAATGTAGATCCCCGGCGGGGGTTACTACGCGTGTTCATCCGTTGACACACAAATCAACGAAGGTCAAGCAGCCTTGACATTATCTCAGCCGATGGCAAGTAAACCCATCAGAGCATACACAGTTTTTCGATCAATGCATACGTCCCTAGTAGATCTCCCGAGGGGTTTGCAACGTGAATTCACGGCAGGGGATTACCACGTACATTCAAGCCATTGACACACACATCAACGAAGGTCAAGCAGCCTTGACATCATTCCAGCCGATAGAGGGTTAGACCTAACAGAGTTCTGGAGCCATTCGGGGTTCTTACCACCCGATTACCCATATTCCCCGGCGGGGGGGGGGGGGGGGGGTCACAACGCAATGTTCCGTTAATCTACACACAGCGGAAGTCAAGCAACCTTGACAGTATATCCCACAGGATTTTCCTGCCGTTGATTCACATATCGGTGAAATACACGTCAACGAAGGTCAGGCATCCCTGACAGCATTTGCTGTTGGCAGTAACTCTAACAGAACCTTGACATGTCCTGACGATACAAACCAAGAGATTGTCATTAAGGAGGATGGATGATGGAATATGGTATACACATCCTCAAACAGATCTAGCTTTATCCCCACAGATCTCTTACACATAAGAGGTACCTCTGTATGATCCAGTCCTTATCCAGGAATTTGATGATAACTCCAACATCAACATCCTGACAGACTCAGATTATACATCAAATCTGGTCATCATTGCCAATCCCCGGTTAAAGCAACATGGAGCCAGCAATTATTCGCAGCGTGTTGGGCTACAACCCCGTACACATGCATCATACATCTACATCATATTGCTATCCATAGTACCCTATTCGTCTTATTACATTTCAAGTGTCTAGGATTATTTATCCTACCCATGCATCGCTATGCATGAGTATGATAAAGAGGGGCATCTGTAGACACTCAAAATTTTATGTACTACTGACACTAACATTGTAGGAAGGCAGATTCGTCTTTTATGAGAGAACCCTAAAAGACAATCCACAACCATACCGGATACTACCAGAGGTTCAGCATCAACCCCAAATCGCAATCTGGGAGTAATCGTTCCAATCTTGGAGAACTCCGAGGCATGCAGATCAATACCGGAACACACACCAGAGAAGACCGATTAATCTCGGAGATAACCCCAAGGTATCTAGTCTCAGCCCTAAACATGGGAATAGCCTCCAAACTTGGTGATAGCCCCAAGGAAAGCAATTTCGGCATTAACCCCGGAAATGCTTGTTACAAGTGCAACCAGCTTCAATCTCGGTTCTCACAACGAGATACACTGTATCAGCCCGGCGATGACATCGGAAAGATAGAAACACCTTAAAGATGACAAAGAGGACTTTCAACCAATTGTAGCAGTCCAATCCCAGCGAAGCTGAGCAACGTCTGTTGTATCGACCCAACCCAATAATAACACTGGTATGGGGCAACATCGTCATCTGACCAATACGATGCCATGCCAAGTCGTCTCAACACATCTACGCAACAACGACCCACAAGGCTAACCAATCCCGAGTTGCTATTGTGCGGGGTAACAGATGAAAGTTGAAGCTTGAAGACCGGAGGGCACCGTCCCATCTCCAAAGACTTCGTACAAACTCTAATCCCATGCCATCGTACAAACTCTCAACGACGGCGGTCCGAAATAGGTCCTGTATACCTCAAACGGATGCCCGGATTGCACTTCAGAAAAAACGAGTGGACATTACAGTGCCTGCGTGCACGTACTTTGAGTCGACCCGACCCGACCAAACCAGGCCGACCCGACCCGCCTCTGGTACACCTGCGGCTGAGTCGCAGGTACACCTGTGGCACCTTTTGCCTTTAAATAAGAGGCTTGGGGTGCTGATTTTTAAGAGAAAAAAGACGGGGAAACCCTACAGAATTCGCTCTATACTTGCATTACAGTGTATTTTCCCATTTTAAACACTTGTGAGCTCATATACAGCCCTCTTTTGTACCTACGAAAGTCAGTGTTTACCAACTTTAAAGATATAGAAGCCTTTTCTAGGAGTTAGCTGTAAGCCTTCTCACACACTTTAGAGTCTTTCTCTTCATCTTTGCTCACACCCTTCTACACGTTGAGAGTCGTGCTGCTTGCTTTTTCCCGGACTTTGGTTTGTGGTTTCATTTTAGTCTATATATATATATATATATATATATATATATATATATATATATTAAAGCAATAAATGCTCCAGACCGAAGTCTAGGCTCAACCGAGGCATAACTCGGTAATGTTAGTCAATATATATATATATATATATATATATATATATGTATGTATATATATATATACTTATATATATTAACTGTGTGTCGGACTTTGTTCGATGAGCCTAAACTACGGTTTGGTGCGTTTAATTGCTTTCTTATATATATAAACTGTGGTCGAACTCCGTTCGATGAGCCTGGATTTGACATCCGGTGCGTTTACTCACTTTTATATATATATATATATATATATATATATATATATATATATATATATATATATATATATATATATATATATATATATATATATATATATATATATATATATATATGAACTGATATCGAACTCTGTTCGGTGAGCCTGAATTTTATATCTGGTGCGTTTACATGCTTTTTTATATATATATATATATATATATATATATATATATATATATATATTTATATTTCGTCCCACTTGGAGTTTACTTTGTGGTGGTTGACCGTTTTTCCAATTTTATCCCGCCTGGAGTTTCCTCCGTGGCGGTTGATGGCTTTAAACAACTTTCTTTACATTTCTGATCCCCCATGGAGGTTCTTCGTGGTTGGTGATCATGTCTATATATATATATATTTACGGCTTTTATATATATACCTACTTACTGCTTTCATACAAATTGCGGTATCATGTGAGCCTAGGAATCATGTGATCACAGATTCATCCCATTGGATCTAGATTCGGTTCCCGTGATGGACACTTTCAGCTATAAGCAACTTGTAAATTATTCTGCGGTGTCTGAATTTCGTCAGATGGTTTCCATACCCACGAGGAAGTCGGCATTATTTTGCACATTATTTTTGTACGGATGCTTCGCATCCGTCAAATAAAATCAACCAAGCTGCGCATTTAATAAAATGGGAGTGCAAAAGGCCTCAATTACTATTAAGCGACAGAGTTTGAAAAAATCTCTTTTATAAAACATCATTGCCATATCTTGCTAAAATTGGATTTTTACATAAATTCAAACGCTGCGTATATAGGTGCGAACGAGGCCTCGTACCACTTTCAAATAACAGCACATTGACTCACATACATACACACACACACACACACACACACACTCAGATAATGGTTTCTTGAAAAGAGGCGGTCACTGTGGTAACACATATGTCGGGGAGTGCCTAACACCTTCCCTCCGTATAATCAAGTCCCCGGACCCTAATTGAATCTCGGTTTCACCGACCCGTTTAGCAGTGTCACATCACTGGGTCAATGTGAAAACCTTTTCTCGGTTGTGTTGGTACAACCATTTAAAAAACCAACTGGCGACTCTTATAGTCCAATCGTCGACATTATAAATGTCGGACCTTTTTTACTTGTTTTTTCACACAAATCTAACATAAAAATGAAAACACTCAAAATTTTCTGTACTACTGACACTAACATTGCAGGAAGGCAGATTCGTCTTTTATGAGAGAACCCTAAAAGACAATCCACAACCATACCGGATACTACCGGAGGTTCAACATCAACCCCAGATCGCAATCTGGGAGTAATCGTTCCAATCTTGGAGAACCCCGAGGCATGCAGATCAATATTAGAACACACACCGGAGAAGACCGATTAATCTCGGAGATAACCCCGAGGTATCCAGTCTCAGCCCTAAATATGGGAATACCCTCCAACCTTGGTGATAGCCCCAAGGAAAGCAATTTCGACATTAACCCCTAAAATGCTTGTGACAAGTGCAACCAGCTTCAATCTCGGTGCTCACAACGAGATACACTGTATCAGCCCGGCGATGACATCGGGAGGACAGACACACCTTAAAGATGACAATGAGGACTTTCAACTAATTGCAGCAGTCCAATCCCAGCGAAGCTGAGCAACGTCTGCTGTATTGACTCAACCCGGCAATAACACCGGTAAGGGGCAACATCGTCATCTGACTAACATGATGCCCACAGGGCTAACCAATCCCGAGTTGCTATTGTGCGGGGTAACGGATGAAAGTTGAAGCTTGAAGACCGGAGGGCACCGTCCCATCTTCAAAGACTTCATACAACTCTAATCCCATGCCATCGTACAAACTCTCGACAACGGTGGTCCGAAATAGGTCCTGTATACCTCAAAAGGATGCCCGGATTGCACTTTGGAAAAACTGAGGGGACATTACAGTGCTCGCGTGCACGTACTTTGAGATGACTCAACCCGACCAAATCAGACCGACCCGACCCACCTCTGGTACACCTACGGTTGAGCCGCAGGTACACCTGCAGCACCTTTTGCCTATAAATAAGAGGCTTGGGGTGCTGATTTTTAAGAGAAAAAAGACGGGGAAACCCTGCAGAATTCGCTCTACACTTGTCATACAGTGTAATTTCCCACTTTAAACACCTGTGAGCTCATATACAGCCCTCTTTTGTACCTACAAAAGCCAGTGTTTATCCACTTTAAAGATATAGAAGCCTTTTCTAGCAGTCAGCTGTAAACCTTCTCGCACACTTTAGAGTCTTTCTCTTCATCTTTGCACACACCCTTCTACACGTTGAGAGTCGTGTTGCTTACTTTTGCACGGACTTCGGTCCGTGGTTTCATTTCAGTCTATATATATATATATATATATATATATCTTGTATATATATTTACATATATATTGACTAACATTACCGAGTTATGCCTCGGTTGAGCCTAGACTTCGGTCTGGAGCGTTTATTGCTTTAATATATATATACTTATATATCTTAATTGTGTGTCGGACTTTGTTCGATGAGCCTAAACTTCGGTTTGGTGCGTTTAATTGCTTTCTTATATATATATATACTTATATATATATAAACTGTGGTCGAACTCTGTTCGGTGTGCCTAAATTTTACATCCGGTGCGTTTACTCGCTTTTATATATATATACTTATATATATGAACTGCTATCGAACTCTATTCGGCGAGCCTGAATTTTATATCCGGTGCGTTTATATGTTTATATATATATATATATATATATATATATATATATATATATATATATATATATATATATATATATATATATATATATATATATATATACATTTCGTCCCACCTGGAGTTTACTTCATGGTGGTTGACCGTCTTTACAGTTTAATCTACGTTTTGTCCAGCCTGGAGTTTCCTCCGTGGCGGTTGATGGCTTTTAACAGCTTTCTTTACATTTCTGATCTCCCATGGATGTTCTTCGTGGTTGGTGATCATGTCTGTATATATATATTTACGGCTTTTATATATATACCTACTTACAGCTTTCATACAAATTGCGGTATCATATGAGCCTAGGAATCATGTGATCACAGATTCATCCCATTGGATCTAGATTCGGTTCCCGTGATGGACATTTTTAGCTGTAAGCAACTTGTAAATTATTCTGCAGTGTCTGAATTTCCTCAGATGGTTTCCATACCCACGAGGAAGTCGGCATTATTTTGTACATTATTTTCGTACGGATGCTTCACATCCGTCAAATAAAATCAACCAAGCCGCGCATTTAATAAAATGGGAGTGCAAAAGGCCTCAATTACTATTGAGTGATAGGGTTTAAAAAAACCTCTTTTATAAAACATCATTGCCATATCTTGCTAAAATTGGATTTTTACATAAATTCAAACGCTGCGTATATAGGTGCGAACGAGGCCTCGTACCACTTTCAAATAACAGCACATTGACTCACATACATACACACACACACACACACACACACTCAGATAATGGTTTCTTGAAAAGAGGCGGTCATTGTGGTAACACGGATGTCGGGGAGTGCCTAACACCTTCCCTCCGCATAATCAAGTCCCCGGACCCTAATTGAATCTCGATTTCACCGACCCGTTTAGCAGTGTCACATCACTGGGTCAATGTGCAAACCTTTTCTCGGTTGTGCTGGTAAAACCATTTAAAAAACCAACTGGCGACTCTTATAGTCCAATCGTCGACATTATACATGTCAGATCTTTTTCACTTATTTTTTCACACAAATCTCACATAAAAATGAGAACACTCGAAATTTTCTGTACTACTGACACTAACATTGCAGGAAGGCAGATTCGTCTTTTATGAGAGAACCCTGAAAGACAATCCACAACCATACCAGATACTATCGGAGGTTCAGCATCAACCCCAGATCACAATCTGGGAGTAATCGTTCCAATCTTGGAGAACCCCGAGGCATGCAGATCAATACCGGAACACACACCAGAGAAGACCAATTAATCTCGGAGATAATCCCGATGTATCCAGTCTCAGCCCTAAACATGGGAATAGCCTTCAACCTTGGTGATAGCCCAAGGAAAGTAATTTCGGCATTAACTCTGAAAATGCTTGTTACAAGCGCAACCAGTTTCAATCTCTGCGCTCATAACGAGATACACTGTATCAGCCCGGCGATGACATCAGGAAGACAAAGACACCTCAAATATGACAATGAGGACTTTCAACCAATTGCAGCAGTCCAATCCCAGCGAAGCTGAGCAACGTCTGTTGTATCGACCCAACCCAGCAATAACACCGGTAAGGGGCAACATCGTCATCTGACTAACACGATGCCCACAAGGCTAACCAATCCCGAGTTGCTATTGTGCGGGGTAACGGATGAAAGTTGAAGCTTGAAGACCGGAGGGCACTGTCCCATCTTCAAAGACTTCGTACAAACTCTAATCCCATGCCATCGTACAAACTCTCGACAACGGCGGTCCGAAATAGGTCCTGTATACCTCAAACGGATGCCCAGATTGCACTTCAGAAAAACTAAGTGGACATTACAGTGCCCGCGTGCACGTACTTTGAGACGACCCGACCCGACCAAATTGGGCCGACTCGACCCGCCTCTGGTACACCTACGACTGAGCCGCAGGTACACCTGCGGCACCTTTTGCCTATAAATAAGAGGCTTGGGGTGCTAATTTTTAAGAGAAAAAAGATGGGGAAACCCTACAGAATTCGCTCTACACTTGCCATACAGTGTATTTTCCTACTTTAAACACCTGTGAGCTCATATACAGCCCTCTTTTGTACCTACAAAAGCCAGTGTTTACCCACTTAAAAGATATAGAAGCCATTTTTAGCAGTCAGCTGTAAGCCTTCTCACACACTTTAGAGTCTTTCTCTTCATCTTTGCACACACCCTTCTACACGTTGAGAGTCGTGTTGCTTGCTTTTGCCCAGACTTCGGTCCGTGGTTTCATTTCAGTCTATATATATATATATATATATATATATATATATATATATATATATATATATATATATATATATATATATATTAACTAACATTACCGAGTTATGCCTCGGTTGAGCCTAGATTTCGGTCTGGAGCGTTTATTATTTTAATATATATATATACTTATATATATTAACTGTGTGTCAGACTTTGTTCGATGAGCCTAAACTTCGGTTTGGTGCGTTTAATTGCTTTTATATATATATATATATATATATATATATATGAACTGCTATCGAACTCTATTCGGTGAGCCTGGATTTTACATCCGGTGCGTTTACTCGCTTTTATATATATATACTTATATATATGAACTGCTATCGAACTCTGTTCGGTGAGCCTGGATTTTATATCCGGTGCGTTTACATGCTTATATATATATATATATATATATATATATATATATATATATATATATATATATATATATATATATATATATTTACATTTCGTCCCACCTGGAGTTTTACTTCGTGGTGGTTAACCGTTTTTACAGTTTTATCTACGTTTTGTCCCGCCTGGAGTTTCCTCCGTGGCGGTTGATGGCTTTTAACTGCTTTCTTTACATTTTTGATCCCCCATGGATGTTCTTCGTGGTTGGTGATCATGTCTGTATATATATATTTACGACTTTTATATATATACCTGCTTACTACTTTCATACAAATTGCGGTATCATATGAGCCTAGGAATCATGTGATCGCAGATTCATCCCATTGGATCTAGATTCGGTTCCCGTGATGGACATTTTCAGCTGTAAGCGGCTTATAAATTATTCGGTAGTGTCTGAATTTCCTCAGATGGTTTCCATACCCACGAGGAAGTCGGCATTATTTTGTACATTATTTTCGTACGGATGCTTCGCATCCGTCAAATAAAATCAACCAAGCCGCGCATTTAATAAAATGGGAGTGCAAAAGGCCTCAATTACTATTGAGCGATAGGGTTTAAAAAAACCTCTTTTATAAAACATCATTGCCATATCTTGCTAAAATTGGATTTTTACATAAATTCAAACCCTGCGTATGTAGGTGTGAACGAGGCCTCGTACCACTTTCAAATAACAGCACATTGACTCACATACACACTCACATACACACATTCAGATAATAGTTTTTTGAAAAGAGGCAGTCACTGTGGTAACACGGATGTCGGGGGGTGCCTAACACCTTCCTCCCGCATAACCAAGTCCCCGGACCCTAAATGAATCTCGGTTTCAACGACCTGTATAGCAGTGTCACATCACTGGGTCAATGTGCAAACCTTTTCTCGGTTGTGTTGGTACAACTATTTAAAAAACCAACTGGCGACCCTTAACAGTCCATCGTCGATATTATACATGTCAGACTTTTTTCACTTGTTTTTTCAAACAAGTCTCACCTAAAATGAGAACACCAAAGAACAAGTAACAGAAAGGGACATCTAAAAATCCCGACGTCGAAACTGTGGTATTAAACCATTATGTGAGATTTTTTCACATTATATGTTACATTATAATGTGAACAAATCTAACATAATATTAAACCATATCACATTACATCATATGGTCACATTATATTTTTGTTCTTTGGTGTTCTCATTTTCGGTGAGATTTGTTTGAAAAAACAAGTGAAAAAGGTCCGACATGTATAATGTCGACGATGGACTGTTAAGAGTCGCCAGTTGGTTTTTTAAATGGTTGTACTAACACAACCGAGAAAAGGTTTGCACATTGACCCAGTGATGTGACACTGCTATACGGGTCGGTGAAACCGAGATTCAATTAGGGTCCGGGGACTTGGTTATGCAGGGAGAAGGTGTTAAGCATCCCCCGACATTCGTGTTACCACGGTGACCGCCTCTTTTCAAGAAACTATTATCTGAATGTGTGTGTGTGTGTGGGTCAATGTGCTGTTATTTGAAAGCAGTACGAGGCCTCGTTCGCACCTATATACACAGGGTTTGAATTTGTGTAAAAATTCAGTTTTAGCAAGATATGGCAGTGATGTTTTATAAAAGTGGTTTTTTCAAACCCTGATGATCAATAGTAATTGAGGCCTTTTGCACTCCCATTTTATTAAATGCGCGGATTGGTTAATTTTATTTGACGGTTGCGAAGCATCCGTACGAAAATAATGTACAAAATAATGCCGACTTCCTCGTGGGTATGGAACCCATTTGAGGAAATTCAGACACCGCGTAGTAATTTACAAGCTGCTTACAATTGAAAATGTCCATCTCAGGAACTGAATCTAGATCCAATGGGATGAATCTGTGATCACATGATTCCTAGGCTCACATGATACCGTAATTTGTATGAAAGCAGTAAGCAGGTATATATATAAAGGCCGTAAATATATATATACAGACATGATCACCAACCATGAAGAACCTCCATGGGGGATCAAAAATGTAAAGAAAGCTATTAAAAGCCATCAACCGCCACGGAGGAAACTCCAGGCGGGACAAAACGTACATTAAACTGTAAAAACGGTCAACCACCACGAAGTAAACTCTAGGTGGGACGAAATATACATACATATATATATATATATATATATATATATATATATATATATATATAAGCATGTAAACGTACCGGATATAAAATCCAGGCTCACTGAACAGAGTTCGATAGCAGTTCATATATATAAGTATATATATATAAAAGTGAGTAAACGCACCAAACCGAAGTTTAGGCTCATCGAACAAAGTCCGACACACAGTTAATATATATATATATATATATATATATATATATATATATATATATATATATATATATATATATATATCCAGACCGAAGTCTAGGCTCAACCGAACAGAGTTCGATGCACAGTTCATATATATATATATATATATCCAGACCGAAGTCTAGGCTCAACCGAACAGAGTTCGATGCACAGTTCATATATATATATATATATATATATATATATATATATGAAAGCAAATAAACGCTCCAGACCGAAGTCTAGGCTTAACCGAGACATAACTCGGTAATGTTAGTCAATAATATGTGAATATATATATATATATATATATATATATATATATATATATATATACAGACTGAAATGAAACCACAAACCGAAGTCTGGGCAAAATCAAGCAACACGACTCTCAACGTGTAGAAGGGTATGTGCAAAGATGAAGAGAAAGACTCTAAAGTGTGTGAGAAGGCTTACAGCTGACTGCTAGAAAAGGCTTCTATATCTTTAAAGTGGGTAAACACTGGCTTTTGTAGGTACAAAAGAGGGCTGTATATGAGCTCATAAGTGTTTAAAGTGGGAAAATCTTTGTATGGCAAATGTAGAGCGAATTCTACAGGGTTTCCCCGTCTTTTTTCTCTTAAAAATCAGCACCCCAAGCCTCTTATTTATAGGCAAAAGGTGCCGCAGGTGTACTTGCGGCTCAGCCGCAGGTGTACCAGAGGCGGGTCGGGTCAGCCCGGTTTGGTCGGGTCGGGTCGTCTCGAAGTACGTGCACGCGGGCACTGTAATGTCCACTCGGTTTTTCTGAAGTGCAATCCGGGCATCCGTTTGAGATATACATGACCTATTTCGGACCACCGTTGTCGAGAGTTTGTACGATGGCATGGGATTAGAGTTTGTACGAAGTCTTTGAAGATGGGACGGTGCCCTCCGGTCTTCAAGTTTCAACTTTCATCCATTACCCCGCACAATAGCAACTCGGGATTGGTTAGCCTTGTGGGCCGTTGTTGCGTAGATGTGTTGAGACGACTTGGCATGGCATCGTGTTGGTCAGAAAACGATGTTGTCCCTTACCAGTGTTATTGTCGGGTTGGGTCGATATAGCAGACGTTGCTCAGCTTCGCTGGGATTGGACTGATGCAATTGGTTGAAAGTCCTCATTATCATCTTTGAGGTGTGTCTGTCTTCCCGATGTCATCGTCGGGCTGATACAGTGTATCTCGTTGTGAGCGCCGAGATTGAAGCTGGTTGCACTTGTAACAAGCATTTTCGGGGTTAATGCCGAAATTGCTTTCCTTGGGGCTATCACCAAGGTTGGTGGCTATTCCCATGTTTAGGGCTGAGACTGGATACCTCGGGGTTATCTCTGAGATTAATTGGTCTTCTCCGGTGTGTGTTTCGGTATTGATCTGCATGCCTCGGGGTTCTCCAAGATTGGAACGATTACTCCCAAATTGCGATCTGGGGTTGATGCTGAACCTCTGGTAGTATCCGGTATGGTTGTGGATTATCTTTCAGGGTTCTCTCATAAAAGACGAATCTGCCTTCCTGCAATGTTAGTGTCAATAGTACATAAAATTTCGAGTGTCTACAGATGCCCCTCTTTATCATACTCATGCATAGCGATGCATGGGTAGGATAAAGAATCCTAGACACTTGAAACGTAATAAGACGAATAGGGTACTATGGATAGCAACATGATGTAGATGTATGATGCATGTGTACGGGGTTGTAGCCCAACACGCTGAGGATAATTGCTAGCTCCCTGTTGCTTTAACCGGGGATTGGTAATGATGACCAGATTTGATGTATAATCTGAGTCTGTCAGGATGTTGATGTTGGAGTTATCATCAAATTCCTGGATAAGGACTGGATCCTACAGAGGTACCTCTTATGTGTAAGATATTTGTGGGGATAAAGCTAGATCTGTTTGAGGATGTGTATAACATATTCCATCATCGATCCTCCTTAATGACAATCTCCTGGTTTGTATCGTCACGACATGTCAGGGTTCTGTTGGAGTTACTGCCAACAGCAAATGCTGTCAGGGATGCCTGACCTTCGTTGACTTGTATTTCACCGATATGTGAATCAACGGTTGAAAAATCCTATTTGATATACTGTCAAGGTTGCTTGACTTCCACTGTCATGTAGATCAACGGAACATTACGTTGTGACCCCCCCGCCAGGGAATATGTGTAATCGGGTGGTAAGATCCCTGAATGGCTCTAGAGCTCTAATAGGTCCAACCCTCTATCGGCTGGAATGATGTCAAGGCTGTTTGACCTTCGTTGATGTGTGTGTCAACGGCTTGAATGTACGTGGTAATCCCCTGCCATGAATTCACGTTGCAAACCCCTCGGGAGATCTACTAGGGACGTATGCATTGATCGAACAACTGTGTATGCTCTGATGGGTTTACTTGCCATCGGCTGAGATAATATCAAGGCTGCTTGACCTTCGTTGATTTATGTGTCAACGGATGAACACGCGTTATAACCCCCGCCGGGGATCTATGTTGTAACCCCCGTCGAGGACTCACGTTGTAACCCCCCTCGGGAACCCACGTTGTAACCCCTGTCGGGGGCTCACGTTATAACCCCCATTGGGGACTCACGTTGTAACCCTCGTCGGGGACTCACGTTGTAACCTCCGTCGGGGATCTAGGTTGACAAGGATGATGATCCTGAGAAAGCGACATTGGACCTACGTACAGTATTGTCGAGCTTGGCTGAGATCATTTGAGATCACTGGTATAGTGTACCCTGTGTGTGGGCGAATACCAATGCGTGATGTACTGATTCAAAGTCTCATCAGAGAAGACCAGGATTGTATGCAGTTTTGCTCAATCGCGTGGCATTTTTATTCTCGATTTGACCTTTTTAATTCGTAAGATCTCCTTTGTAACTCGAACTGGACCGAGCCGGAGGGATAGGACCCACACGGGGGTGCCGCAGGTGTACCTACTGCAGCCGCAGATAGGCCTGCGGCCAGGCGTGGATCATATATCCATCAGCCAGTAGCATTCACAAGTCACTTTCAACTTGTTTCGCTTAGAGAAAACCGCGAGCCATCTTTAGATTTGCTGAGTTCGAGCTGCTTTCTGCAAATTCTGTCACCGTGCAAGTGTTCCACACTATCCTGGTAATGTATGCCTGTATTTTCTCTAGTTTCTGTCCGTTAGATTATGAGTTATCGCACGAAATGCATCTAAACACATAGTAGTGGTTATGTATGCACAAATGACTTGATAAAAAATATTCAACATAGTAAATATTAGTATTAAACCATGCTGAACATAATGATGTGAAATTTTTTTGACTTTTGAGACAGTTAAATTGGCACCTTTTTCTGCTATTTTTTGTCCTATTTGAGGTCCAATGAGCAAAAGGTAGAAAGGCAAAGTACTCCTACCATTGAGGTTGGCCTTATGCATGATGCTTTTGATTTAATGCATATATTGTGTATATGACTTTGGAGCGGGTGTGCTGCTGAATGGCCACCTAAACATGCCTGAGTGCATGTGGATAGTCCTATTTTCAAAGGGGACTATGGCAAAATTTTTCAAAAGGTAGACATTGGGTAGTCATGCATTTTAACTCTATTGTTTGTTAAAGTAAATGCTTGCATGCATATAATCATAAATGCATTAGAGAAAGCTCCAGGTAAGGAAATACCACACCCTTTCTGAGGTGATTTGGAGACTTGTTGTCCAGATATTATGGATCTGGATCAGCCAAGCAGTTCCTATAGGACCGCTTCTGGCGTACGATGGAGGGCTTCTGAAGTGCCTCGTCGTCGTTCTGTCAGACAGCCTCGTCGGTTGGTGGAGGTTGTGATCCGTCCTGTCCAGGAAGATGTTTCGGACATTGAGGACGAGGAGGTGGATATTGAGGACTCCGCTCCTACTGCATCTGTCCCTCGTAGGGAGCTTCCGAGCATTCAAGTGGCGAACCCAGAGTTGCTGGGTGATTTGGACAGACATCCATCGATGTACTTACATGCTAACGATGTATGTTGTTAGACTTTACTTTTCCTTCTTTCCTATTGATGAGGATTAAAGGGTTCTGACGTAGATTTGCATTTCATATAGGTTCCAGGTTTTACACAGCCTCGAGGGAACTGGTTTAGCATCCACTCAATGTACCAGGCGCTTCATCCTGATTATAGAGTAGTAGTGCATGAGTGGGGATTTGGGGCATTCTTCTCCATCCTTCCCCATCGTTGTCCCTGGGGTTACCTCAGGGCATTGTTTGAGTGGTGCCTTGCATGGCGAATATTAC
Organism: Panax notoginseng; assembly: GCA_016801055.1. NCBI lineage: Eukaryota > Viridiplantae > Streptophyta > Magnoliopsida > Apiales > Araliaceae > Panax > Panax notoginseng. The sequence continues at coordinate 53,456,265 of CM029019.1, read as the reverse complement.
CCCTACTGCCATCAGATCCTTGTTAGGAGTTTCGACGGCTGCGCTCAAAGGCAGGACCTTCTGTTCAGGTCCTTTGAGCGTGGATGCTGTGAGCGGGCTATTGAGTGAGCCCATGCCTGATGATGTCAGGATCAGGGATCGCGTTCTGCGGCGATTGTTCCTGATGATCATTCGAGGCTGCTTCATAGCAGATAACTCTTCCACGATATCTTTTGCTTTGGTCAGCGCTACGCGTGACGTGGACCGTATTGGAGAGTACGATTGGGGCTCCTATACCTTTGCCTATTTCCTCCAGGGCATGCGTATGCGCTCACAGGGTTTGACCGAGGCTTGGCTAGGATTTTACCCATTTCTGCTGGTGAGTATTTCTCTTGTCTTTTCCCATTTATAGGTTAAGAGTGTTTACTGATAGCAGATGTCTTGCCATTGTGTTGGCAGTTTTGGGCCTATGAGAGGCTTCCCTATTTGCGTCCCTTGAGTGTGTTAGGTTTAGATACCTATCTACGAGGACGAAGATGGCATCATTCAATTCTGCCCGAGGTCCCTGTAGCGGAGGGATTCACTCATTACCGTATGCAGCTGGAGTTGCTGATGGCCGACACCATCACTTGGCTTCCCTATTCTGGGGAACACTTGACATTGGGTTTTGTGGATGGATACCCGACTGGGGTCGAGTATTTGATTTCCACCAGGAGAGTTCCACTCTTCACAGATGGCGGTTGGGATATCTATCTAGGAGAGCGTGCTATCAGGAGCAGCACAGGGGAGATTCGTATATCAATCTTACCTCCTGTCAGGCGTCACTGGCCTATATCGCAGTCACCCGCCATTGATATCACGTTGTTGGGTGTTGACGGATTTTCATTATCAGAGGGTCCATGTACTCAGGAGATATTCCAGCGTTGGTGGTTTCCTCGTACTATTGGATCCCAGTCTCGCGCCAAACAGTTTATGGGGGACATGGTTCCTGGATCCTTGATGATGACGGATTGGATAGCTTGTGTCCGAGATCCAACTCATGTGACCCAGATTGATAGCTTGACCCGTCAGTTGGACCAAGCACATATATTTATTCGGCACTTGGGTAGAGATCCAGTAGAGGCGGAGTCATTTGTTCCTTCCAGCTCAGGCGCTGGCCCCTCGGACGACCCATTTGGTTTTGCCGGCGCAGATCCTCCTCTTTATAGGCCTGACATCCCTGTTGATAGAGATCCAGTGACTCAGGAGGAGTTACATCAGGTGGACAGGATTGATGATGTGGATATCGACACCATTGTCTTCTTCTGATGTATTCTCGTTATATCTTTTGATAGGCCTCTGTTAGATATTGGGTGGTTGTTCCCCATTCTCGCTATATCTTTTGATAGGCCTCTGTTAGTAGTAGGGCGCCTGTGCCCCATTTCCCTGTATTTGTAGCTGTACAGAGCTGATGTATTAGATGATGATATACTTAGGAATGTATGCACAGTCTTTTCCATTCCCTATATCATATTGTCATCCATTATCTGTTATGCATGTATCATGTTATGCATATGTATGTATGTCCAGAGATATTCGGCATTGACCCCTGGATGCTCTTATGACACGGCCCTCACAGATGTCTTCTTTGATAGTTAGCCGTATAGATCATACCCCACCGTCAGTGGCGGCATCGGGTATGCGATCGTGGCATGATAGTATGTCACCACCAGATAGGGTGACCGTAGATATGTTACTTCAACATACCATGACGCTTTTGGCATTTCAGGTTCCTGCAGGATTTGTAGATGGGATGCTAGAGCATTGGCGACCTGACAGACAGGTATTCTGCTTTGGCACCCATGAGTTGACTCCTACACTGGAGGAGTATGCACGTTTGACGATGCTGCCCTTGGACAGACCTTGCGGCATATGGCTCTGGGAGACATGAGTAGACGATTCATGACTCTCACAAGATTGAGGCGCAGAGTAGTGCAGGATGAGCTGACATCTGGCCATATGATCTCTCAGCATTTTCTGTACGACTGATTTGGCTTAGAGGAAAGTTACTCACGACATTCCAGGGATTTCACCGTACCGGAGGATCATTGGCATCTAGCCAGAGTTGACGTGCTGATGTTATGTGTACTATCATATATGTACATGTCGCGGTATATGGATGAGATAGATATAGGCGTTATCATGGCCGTGAGAGCTCTCAGGGAGGGTCATACCATTGTGCCTATGATCTTGGCAGAGACTCTGCGTTCAGCATCCTACTGCAGTACTTATCCATCAGGAGTGTTTACTGGGAGCTCAGTCCTTCTGTATGTGTGGTTCATATCACACTTGAGACCGATTGATACCCTTAGACGGTATGGATATTGGTTTACCCACGATGTGTCCATGTCATACTCCTTTCAGCCATCAGAGTGTATAGATGCTCAGTCCTGGTCCGCATTATTGGCAGACATCAGAGACCCATTTAGCATATTGCGGTGCTCGGGGCTTAGCTCACCACACAACTTTATTACTCATGCTCCGGGCATGGATTTCCTCCCTGTGGTCGGCTTGAGGGGTGTGACTACTTATCACCCATTGGCCGTGATGTCGCAGTTCGACCAGTTTCAGGATTTTCATCCATTCACAGGGGCGACAGGTCAGCGTTCAACTGCCCGATACCTCTTAGCCGAGGACCGAACTCGTGTATACGCTTGTTGGGACCATCGTGAGGGAGCTGCTTTTTCAGTGAGCAGTCCAGGTTATTCCGCAGAGTATTCCGCTTGGATGGAGATGGAGGTTTTATCGGCTGCAGCAGTATCTGCAGTACCGAATAGCGACGCAGAGGGTGTGGAGCCTGTGAAGGACATTGATACCCACTTCGAGGAGGAGCCCGCTGCTGGGTTGCCAGCATTTCTTCTGGATTCTCCTAGTACCAGCACTGTTGCGATTCGGCACTCGACACAGTACTTAGAGAAGAGTCTTCTGTGACGCCCCCAAAATAGGTATACAACACACATTCTGAGTCGCCAAATACATGGTACAGAAAGCAAACTACAACTTCAATAATACAAATGTCGTGCAAAAATACGACAACACATACTGTGAGTTTAAATACAAATATTGTCTTCTAGACAATATCCACACTCAAATAAATCCTCATTATAATTATTCAAACACTATTTTACAGAAATAGTGAGGACTGCTAAAACATCTTTCTAGAACCATCACTCCATACCCCGACTAGATCCTGCTATGTTCTCACCTCCTGAGAAGAAAAATGGAACAAAAAGGAAAAGGGTGAGCTCAACTAGCCCAGTAAAGAATATTATGACTAAGATAATATACAAACAAATTATCGTTAGTCTTCAATAGGGAAAAATCTGATAGAATATAATCGACAACAAGTTTTAGATCAACAACTGCAGCGGAAACAGCAAACCATTAGAAGAGTCAAGTAGAGAAAGAATTCTACTATCTTCTAAGATTTAAAAGTCCATCATCAATATTTTATCCCTGTAACATCAATTAATAATCATCTTTATCCAAATATTCATCTTTGCACTACAAGCCAAAGATATTCATTTGTATCACCTGTCAGTCATGTTCATCTCAACACCTGTTCATCTTTGCACTACAGGCCAAAGATATTCATCAAGTAATCATACATCTTTGCACTACAGGCCAAAGATATTCATTAATATCATCATTTAGGACTGAGGATGATGAAAAATATCTTAAAGAGAACGAATCCAATGAGACAGAAGGACAAATAGTAGGGATTCGTATAACAGTTTATCCAAGATCAATAATACTTCATAATAATCAATTGTGAAGCAGAATTCAAAAATAAAGATCAAAACATGGATACAATCAAAGATAGTAACCATAATAGACATATTGGACAAAAAGGAAAAATTTTATTTTTCGGTGAATAGTGCCGTATTCGTGAATAGTGCCGTATACGTGAATAGTGCCGTATACATGAATAGTAACCCCGACACAAAAAGTTCCAAATTTGATAAAAACTCATATCAATATTTCAGCATAATGATATTGAAGAAAATAATATCATTTAAGAAGAAAATAATATCCCTTACCTCAAGATATCAGTACTTCTGGTCGGAATACCGGTATAAGGCTGAAAGAAACTTGCTCTGATGAATAGAAACTCTCAAAGTATCTAAATACTCACAAAATACACTCAATAATCTAGAGAGAGAAAGAGAGAAAACTTGTTTCTGGTGTGATTTTCAATTCTAACTTAGCCCTCTATTTATAGGAAAATTTTAGTAGGTTTGACCTGCAACCTGATGGCTTTACCTGCTACTATTCCCACCTACCACATTTAAAATATAATTCAGCACATTTCTTCACCAACCTGTTGGTCGATTTCGTAATCAATGAATACGTGCAAGTATACACGGTCAACAAGTAATAAAGTGAAAGTAGAGTATCATTCCCACGAGGAATTATTTAATAAAAATCACCAAGTACTAATTCTTAACCAAACTAATTTTATTTAAACAACGACAAATTGTGATTTTTCTAATTAAGAAAACTAAATTATCTAATTAAACTAAATTGCTTTATGACTAAATTCAGATAAATAAAGATTAAGACTTCAATATCCCCAATTATGAACTATAAATCAATTATCCAATTATCCCAATTATTATGTCTTCTGAATTGTTAACAGGAATTCTCAAATGCCAAAAGTCCTTTTCCAAGTGATCAATTGCCTTCTATTTAATCCAGATTAATCTTGCTATATTCCTATGCAAAACAATTGAATTAAACTCGTTACAAACCTAATTCCTTATGCGTTACATATGGTGAAGAGATATTTCCATTCTATTCATAAACCTAATTATTCACTGTGCAAATAACTAAGTCACATGTCATCATGCCCAGTTCTAACCCTAGAATTCCTTTCCCAATTCCTTCTAGAGTAACAAGGTAATTATTGATCAGATAATTAATCAATAAGCTCAAAGCAAGATAACCAACTCACTTTAACATAAATAATTGGAATATAATGAATAACTAATTCATAGCCATAAAAAGTTCAATTGAAATCTCAATAAAAGAGTTAGTTCATAATTAATGAATTAAAACTAAGAATCCACAATTGAATAGACATTAAAAGATAAAAGTATGATAAGAGAAGAGAATAGAATCTGTTGTCAGCAAATCTGATGCTCCCCTCTTGCTCCTGCTCTTGATCTTCAATGATCTCCAAGTTGCTTCAATCTCTAATGGCTAATTAAGAACTAGGGTTTAGATTCTAATCTAATGGAGTGTTTTATCTAGTCTAATCTATGTAATCTCTCTTTATTTTATGCCTTACATCATGTATTTATAGGTTACAAGTCCAATTTTGAGTTTAGGAACAAACCCAATCCAATTTGGAGTCAAAAAGGTGTCAAAATTCGCCCAAAACGCGTCCAGGCCGCACCAAACTTCTTCCCGAGCGCCCCAGCGCTGGGCACGGCGCCGAGACACTGCCTCCAAGCGCCCCGGCGCTGGAAATGAACTACAAATGGGCGCCCCGGCGCTAGAATATTTTCTGACATTTTCTGCTCCGACGTCCTTTGGGAAAATAGCCATAACTTCTTCATACGAACTCCGATTTTGATGATTCAAGATGTTCCGGAAAGAGGAGAAGTAGATCTACAACTTTCATTCTTGAAGATTTGCGAAATAAGGTCAGGAGCTATAGTAAAATTGGCTCTGAAGTGACTGCTGTGTAAATGGCAAGCCGAAAACGCGCATCTAGCCACCCCGAACGTCGATCCATGTAACTTTTGCCTCAATTCCTACAAAACAATATAAAACATGCATGAATAGACACAAACACATAAAAACATCCTAAAAGACTTGAGAACAACAATAAATTAAGCCCGAATGTATCCAATTCATGTGTATAAAACTCACTCATCAAATACCCCCAAACTTAAACATTTGCTTGTCCTCAAGCAAAAACACAAAAATGTTATGCAATGCAATGTAATGAAACTAATCTATATGCCTACGAATCCAACAGTAAAGACAGAAACAAGTCTATTCAACCGGCCTTAGAGAAATCAAGTAAACATGATAATACATCATACTAAAACAAATCATTAATTTCCCAATCACTCATCAAATCTTAGACTGTTATCACTGATATAGTGCGTGTGTGCTCCAAAATAATGTTAACTAATATAAAATCAAATTTAACACATAATAGGTCTCTTTAAAGGCATCATACAGTGAAAACTCACAAAATTCACGAACAAGCTAGATCCAACTAAAGTTAAACATCCACCAAGTTCAAGAGTCCAATCCGGGATACTTATGCTTTACTTTTCATTACGGGGGCTTTTTGCTCTTTTCCCGTTTTATTGTTTTTTTTTTTTTACTTTTTACTTTCTTTCTTTTTTTAACCATGACTGTGCAATGTCTCATTCCATTAGGCTAACAGTGTCACCCCTTAGCGAGCTTTCGACCAACGACTCCCAGACCATATAAGACCTTAGGGCGCTAGGTTTTAAGATACCCCTTCGGGCGTACTTACTCAAGTAACAAAGGCCCCGAAACAAAACTAGCCACGGTAATTTTTTTTTTCTTTCTTTTTTTTTTTTTTAGCGAAGCTTATATATCCCAAATTTTCCCCCAAACTTAAGTTTTTGTCTAAATTCAGCCATCTCCACCTATTCATGTCTTTCATTCCTTCACATTAGTATTATCCTTAAGAAATTTATTATGTATCAATTTAAACTTAATCAGTTAACATAGCTGTTATTAACGTGCTAACCTTAATTATACCAGTTTCAAACAGGTAAAGATTCAAATCATGACAAGAAATCACATCAAAGTCTTAACAGTCAATACTATACTTGTCTACTCAACTCCAGTCTCATCATTGGCCAAAATAGACTTTTACTATCTAACAGTTGGAATCATGCAAATATAAACTAACTGCAACAAACATAGTAAACTAACTACTATTTTTGCGATTTTTAAATTTTTTTTTTAACAAAAAACTGAATGCAAAAACTAAATGTAAATAACCCGAAAATATAACGAACTACAATGTAAATAACTAACTATATGCAATACGACACTAAAATGCCCCCAAACTTAAACTAGACATTGTCCTCAATGGCTACAATAGAAAAAAATTAAAGCAGAGGACTTTCCTGAAAATATAGCAATCTTCCTCCTTGTCCGCTAAGTTTGGAGAATAGGCTAAGCACATGGAACAAATTGGGCAGCACACTTGAATTTGACTTGAATAACCTGTAAAACCATGATATAAGCACTTTTATTAAATCCTAAATAAATGAAAATTCAAAACTACTAATATAAAACTAAATAAAAACTAAAAATAAAAATTAAACTTGGGTTGCCTCCCAATAAGCGCTTGTTTTATAGTCTCAGCCTGACTTCTTCAATTCTCTATCCAATTCCCCTACGAAAATTGAGGAACCCTCCATCCATCAGAAGCAATGTCTCTTTTGGGAGGTTCCCATTCACAAAAACCCTTGAATTGAAGTCACCTAGCATGCTCTTTGTAGATAGGTTCCCTATTAAGAACGTCCAACAACTAGGTGTTTTCTCCATTATGTCTATGATTAGATTGGGGCATTGAAGCTTAATAAACATAATGGAGTCTTCCTCTATCTTCTCCTTTTCATCCCACCATGACTCCACAACTATACTAGCTCTTATGTCACAAAGAGCTTTGCCGACGACATGACTGCCAATTGGGCATGGTTTTGCAAAATTGCTCGGATTCTTGAACTTTAGTGGAGAAGGTACATGGGACACTAATGAAATCGGTTCATCTTCATTGGTACTCAAAGTTAGATCTTTGCCGATCTCCTTTGGTTGGTCTCCAAGTCTTTCCTCTCTTTCAACATCTATGTAGGTTGGCACATCCGATTGCAGATTTGGTTCGGGCGCATCATCAGTCTCGTCATCCATGTCATAGAGCCAAGTGTATTGAGGACGGTTGTTCAACGCCTGTGCTATCTGCCCCAATTGATTTTCCAGATTCTTGATCGACGCCCCTTGGCTTTGCAAATTCAGCTCTATTTGGTTCATTTTTTTGTCTTGTTCCTCGTTCCTTTTGTCAGAAGCTCTAATGAATTTTTCCAAGGCTTCCTCCCAACCTGGTTTCCTTTCTGGTTGTTGTTGAGTCTGATTTTGAAATCCGGATGCGTTTTGTTGTCTAGGTGCTTGAGCTTGATTGTTACTCCATGAAAAATTCGGGTGATACCCCCAATCCTGATGATAGTTGTTGGGATAGACATAATTATTGGGGTAATCACCACCGTACTGTACCGACTCGAAACTGATGGCGCATTGATGACTCATATGATTTCCAGCACAATAATCACAAGTAACTGTCATCCTTCGACTCCGTATGGCTGCGCAAACCTCCAATGTCTTCGAAGTTGCCTCTATAGAAGATGTATTAAGTCCATCAATCCCTGTTTCCCTTGGTTGAGCCAAGAACGTGTATGGCCATTGATACTCAAACTCATCCATGGTACCTGAAAAGAGAGAAATATAGGAAGAGAATAAAAAAAAATGTTTAAATTAAGACTAATTTGATTGAAATTAATATTGGTAAATAATTATTAAACTAATTCCCCGGCAACGGCGCCAAAAACTTGTTGGTCGATTTCGCAATCAATGAATACGTGCAAGTATACACGGTCAACAAGTAATAAAGTGAAAGTAGAGTATCGTTCCCACGAGGAATTATTTAATAAAAATCACCAAGTACTAATTCTTAACCAAACTAATTTTATTTAAACAACGACAAATTGTGATTTTTCTAATTAAGAAAACTAAATTATCTAATTAAACTAAATTGCTTTATGACTAAATTCAGATAAATAAAGATTAAGACTTCAATATCCCCAATTATGAACTATAAATCAATTATCCAATTATCCCAATTATTATGTCTTCTGAATTGTTAACAGGAATTCTCAAATGCCAAAAGTCTTTTTCCAAGTGATCAATTGCCTTCTATTTAATCCAGATTAATCTTGCTATATTCCTATGCAAAACAATTGAATTAAACTCGTTAGAAACCTAATTCCTTATGCGTTACATATGGTGAAGAGATATTTCCATTCTATTCACAAACCTAATTATTCACTGTGCAAATAACTAAGTCACATGTCATCATGCCCAGTTCTAACCCTAGAATTCCTTTCCCAATTCCTTCTAGAGTAACAAGGTAATTATTGATCAGATAATTAATCAATAAGCTCAAAGCAAGATAACCAACTCACTTTAACATAAATAATTGGAATATAATGAATAACTAATTCATAGCCATAAAAAGTTCAATTGAAATCTCAATAAAAGAGTTAGTTCATAATTAATGAATTAAAACTAAGAATCCACAATTGAATAGACATTAAAAGATAAAAGTATGATAAGAGAAGAGAATAGAATCTGTTGTCAGCAAATCTGATGCTCCCCTCTTGCTCCTGCTCTTGATCTTCAATGATCTCCAAGTTGCTTCAATCTCTAATGGCTAATTAAGAACTAGGGTTTAGATTCTAATCTAATGGAGTGTTTTATCTAGTCTAATCTATGTAATCTCTCTTTATTTTATGCCTTACATCATGTATTTATAGGTTACAAGTCCAATTTTGAGTTTAGGAACAAACCCAATCCAATTTGGAGTCAAAAAGGTGTCAAAATTCGCCCAAAACGCGTCCAGGCCGCACCAAACTTCTTCCCGAGCGCCCCAGCGCTGGGCACGGCGCCGAGACACTGCCTCCAAGCGCCCCGACGCTGGAAATGAACTACAAATGGGCGCCCCGGCGCTAGAATATTTTCTGACATTTTCTGCTCCGACGTCCTTTGGGAAAATAGCCATAACTTCTTCATACGAACTCCGATTTTGATGATTCAAGATGTTCCGGAAAGAGGAGAAGTAGATCTACAACTTTCATTCTTGAAGGTTTGCGAAATAAGGTCAGAAGCTATAGTAAAATTGGCTCTGAAGTAACTGCTGTGTAAATGGCAAGCCGAAAACGCGCATCTAGCCACCCCGAACGTCGATCCATGTAACTTTTGCCTCAATTCCTACAAAACAATATAAAACATGCATGAATAGACACAAACACATAAAAACATCCTAAAAGACTTGAGAACAACAATAAATTAAGCCCGAATGTATCCAATTCATGTGTATAAAACTCACTCATCACAACCACAAGTGGGGCCCACCAATTCTAGAATTTTCCATCAAAATGATAAACTCCGAAAATTCAACAATTTCTGAACCAGTCATCTTGTAAAATTCATAATAAATCATACGTTCATTTTTAACGGTTCAAAATTTGTGGACATATACTCAACTTATATATGTATAACATATCCAAAAATTACCACGATCCAACGGTCGGATTAAAAATTATTACACCAACAATATTTCTCAAAAACCCTGATTTGATTTCTAATACCTCCATTCCGATAAAAATACTGATAAAACACCTCAACATTAACTCCTTCATTTTTAACCACAAAAATATATCCCTCATTTATATCCACATAAAATAAATATTTCCTTATCATATGAATCAATAATTAATTATTCACAAATAATATTACAGAATCACATTTATGACAACCAGGCCGTTCTCAGGAAAGAGGGGGCTTTCCAATAAGGATTTCTCCTTACTGGCGCGCAATTAGATGACCAAACCTCTCCTTAGACAGAACTTTCTAGACATTGCCAATAATGTTATCTAATAATATTATTCAAATAATATGAATTATTGATCTGATAATGGAAAATACTGTGCAGCAACAATTATTGAAACAACAATAATATAAAATATCAATGCAATAATTATTGAATCAATAAAATAAAATATTGAACAATAACTACTGTAACAATTATTGAGTAGTGCCTTCTTACGTAAGAATCAATAATTGGTGCAATACCGTGTGCTACTGTATTTTAATCACCGGGTATTCCAACAGTATTAACGGTAACAACTACGCCGTTATTTATAAATAACTTATACTTGTCATTTTCTTCATCCAATCGCTTTCCGTTATGGGGCCCACACAAGGCTGCGCCGTCGTACGAATATTCCCCGACAGCAAGAATATTCCACGACCAAACGAATATTCCCCGACAAAATGAATATTTTATAACCACTTGCTTATTTTGCAAAATTTGCACATTTCACCCATAACCAAAGTATTATATCAAATTAACCCCTTATTATTCACAATAATATTTAGAGAAAATTTGATTTTATTCATTAATAAGTTGGGGTCTTACAACCTCCCCTCCTTATGAAATTTCGTCCTCGAAATTGACGTACGTACCTGATGTTTCAAAAAGGTGAGGATACCTCGCTTTCATTTCTGATTCCAACTCCCAGGTCATTTCTTCAATAGCATGGTTTCTCCACAAAACCTTAACTTGTGGTATAACCTTCGTGCGTAGGACATGCTCTTTCCTATCCAAGATCTTAACAGGTACCTCCTCGTACGTTAAATCTTCAGCTATCTCGTCTGGTTCTAACTCAATAATGTGGTTCGGGTCTTTAACATATTTACGAAGCATAGATATGTGAAAAACATTATGAACACGAGACATGCTTGGAGGTAATGCGAGTCTATATGCCACATTTCCTATTCGCTCAAGAATCTCAAATGGACCAACAAATCTTGGATTGAGCTTTCCTCTCTTCCCAAATCTTGTAACTCCCTTCCATGGTGCAACACGTAACAATACATGATCCCCAATATTAAATTCCACGTCCTTCCGATGAAGATCCGCATAACTCTTTTGTCGATCCTGTGCCGTTTGTATACGTTGTCGAATCGTTTGGATCTTCTCTGTAGTAATGCGTACCAACTCTGGTCCCAACAATGTTGCTTCACCCACCTCGTCCCAGCATACTGGAGAACGACATTTTCTTCCATACAACGCCTCGAATGGAGCCACACCTATGCTCGCCTGATAACTGTTGTTGTAGGAGAATTCCACCAATGGTAGGTACTTATCCCAACTCCCTTTGAGATCTAGGACACAAAGTCTTAATAGATCTTCAAGAGTTTGAATAGTCCTCTCTGATTGTCCGTCCGTTTGAGGATGGTATGCCGAACTGAATCGTAAATCCGTGCCCATAGCTTTCTGCAAGCTAACCCAAAATCGTGAAGTGAATCTTGGGTCACGATCCGAAACTATGGATACTGGCATGCCATGCAATCTCACAATCTCGTTCACGTACATACTAGCAAGACGTTCAAGGGAATAAGTCTCACGTATCGGCAAGAAATGAGCGGACTTGGTTAATCTATCAACAATAACCCAAATCGCATCTATGCCTTGAGAAACCTTGGGAAGACCCGTAACAAAATCCATAGTAATGTGTTCCCACTTCCATTTCGGGATCTCAAGTGGTTGCAATGGACCCTTTGGCACTTGATGCTCCGCCTTTACACGTTGACAAGTTAAACATCTCGAGATAAACTCCGCGATCTCTCTTTTCATATTGCTCCACCAAAATGTATGTCGAAGATCGTGATACATTTTGGTACTCCCAGGATGGATTGCAAACGGTGTGTTGTGTGCCTCCATCATTATTCTATGCTTCAAGTCAAAATCGTTAGGAACACAAAGTCTGGAGTTGACTCGAAGTATTCCTTCTTCATCGATTCTTGCTTCTGGAATAGCACCTTCTTGCACTTTCTTCTTCATACGCATCAGCTCCATGTCCGTAGCTTGAGCAGCTTTAACTTTATCGATTAAAGTCGGTTCTACTCGTATATTTGATATCATCATGTGGGTACTTGGAGCCTTCATCTCTATCTCCATCCTTTGTAAGTCATACAAAATGGGCCTTTGTGTTAACAATATTGCACTCGTACCCGCATATGATCTTCTACTCAATGCGTCAGCTACTACGTTTGCTTTTCCAGGATGATATTGGATGGTATGATCGTAATCTTTCAACAGCTCGAGCCAACGTCGCTGCCGCATGTTGAGTTCCTTTTGGGTGAAGAAATATTTGAGGCTTTTATGATCTGTATAGATCTCCACTTTCTCCCCATACAGGTAGTGTCTCCAGATCTTCAACGCAAAAACGACTGCTGCCAACTCCAAATCATGAGTAGGATAATTCCTCTCATATTCTTTGAGTTGTCGTGAGGCATAGGCTATGACTTTCCCATGTTGCATGAGAACACATCCTAACCCTTTGCCTGAAGCATCGCTGTAGATAACAAATCCATCCGAACCAGATGGTATTGTCAGAACAGGTGCCGAAATGAGTCTCCTCTTGAGTTCTTGGAAACTCTTCTCGCATTCCTCACTCCATACGAATTTTGTATCTTTCCGAGTCAGCTGAGTTAACGGAGTAGCGATTCGAGAAAATCCTTCCACAAATCTCCGATAATAACCAGCTAAGCCTAGAAAGCTACGTACTTCGGTTACCGACTTCGGTTGCTCCCAACTTTGTATGGCTTCAATCTTCGCCGGGTCGACAGATACTCCATGTTTTGACACCACGTGCCCAAGGAATGCTACTTCCTCAAGCCAGAACTCGCATTTCTTCAATTTGGCATATAGCTTATTTTCACGAAGCCTTTGCAGTACCAGCTTCAAATGGCGCTCATGATCTTCACGGCTTTTGGAATAGATGAGGATGTCATCAATAAAGACAACAACGAACTGATCCAAATATTCTTTGAATACACGGTTCATCATATCCATGAAGGCAGCAGGAGCATTAGTCAATCCAAAAGACATTACTAAGAATTCATAATGCCCGTACCGAGTTCTGAAGGCAGTCTTTGGAATATCCTCAGTTTTAATCTTCAGCTGATGATATCCAGAACGAAGATCGATCTTTGAAAAGAATTGTGTTCCTTGTAACTGGTCGAACAGGTCATCAATGCGAGGTAGCGGATACCTATTCTTGATAGTGACATGATTCAATTCTCGATAGTCGATACAAAGTCGCATACTCCCGTCTTTCTTCTTTACGAATAAAACAGGAGCACCCCAAGGAGACGTACTAGGACGAATAAAACCGATGTCCAACAACTCCTGTAGTTGGACTTTTAACTCCTGAAGTTCAATAGGAGCCATTCGATATGGAGTTTTAGAAATGGGCTTTGTACCGGGTTCAAGGTCAATAAAGAATTCAACTTCACGTTCTGGGGGTAGACCAGGAAGTTCTTCAGGAAATACATCGGGAAATTCTCTAACAATAGAAATATTATTCAAATCTGACTTGTCTTTGTTCAAATCCATAACATGGGCTAAGAAAGCTTGACATCCGTTTTTCAATAAACGAATAGCTTTGTGGCTTGATATGACAGTGACTGATTTTAGTGGTTTAGTAGTTTGAATTCGTATGACAGGTTGGTTAGGAATATGAAAACTAACAACCTTACGAAAACAATCAATTTTAGCATGATGAGTGGTTAACCAATCAATTCCTAAAATCACATCAAAAGCAAGTATCTTTAAAGAGATAAGATCAACAGGTAATGTGATAGTGCCAACTTGGATCATGCAAGATTTATAAACTGTAGATGTAACGAAGGTTTCACCCAACGGAGTTTCAACAGATAAGTTAAAGTCCAATTTCTCCGGAGTCAAGTTTAAACGTTGAGCACAAGCAGGAGAGATAAAAGAATGGGTAGAACCGGTATCTAGTAAAGTATAAACTTCGCAAGAATTCAAGATTAGCTTACCCGTGATCACCTCGTTCGGGTTTCTCGCGTTTTGGCCAGTAACGACAAACGCCCTTCCAGGAACCGCTGATTTCGACTTATCCGGGACAGCTTTTGGAGTCACCATCCCCGCTGAACTTGGTTTTGCTACAGAACACTCTCGAGCTATATGACCCTCCTTTCCACAGTTATAGCATACCTTGGATTGTTGTGGGCAGTTTGGGCTGATATGTCCCTCTTTCCCACATTTGTAACATACGACCGATGGTCGTTCTCCTCCCCTAGAAACAGTTGATGTTTGTGCTGACGTCTTCACGTTATCATTGTTGTACCTTCTCTTCTTGAAATCTCCTCCCGACTCGCTCCTTCTATTATCACGACCACGATTACCACCAGAGTGGTTACCGCTTTTGTCCGAATGTTTTCCTCCCTGCTGGTTTTCATTGTTCGATGACTGCCGCCACCGGTATGACCCTGGTTGTGGTCCCTCGGTTGCACATACTCATTATCTCGCTCTAATAATTGAGCCCTATTTACAACATCTGAATATAAAGAAAATTTATGAGAGATAAGATATTGTCGAATCTCGGGTTTTAGACCTCTCAGAAACATCCTTGTCATTCGTTCCTCATTTTCGACCAAATGAGGTGCAAACCTGGATAACTCTGCAAACTTCGCCTCGTACTGGGACACCGTCATGTTGTTTTGTTCCAGTCTGATAAACTCTACCTCCTTCATATGACGAATACTTTCAGGAAAGTACTTGTCATTGAACAGTTTTTGAAATGTTTCCCAGGACATGTTGAGTGCGTCAGGCTGGGTACGCTTCACAGACTCCCACCAGTAGTCTGCCTCACCGCGGAACATAAAGGTGGCGAATGGAACCTTCTGTTCCTCCGTGCATCCCAAGACATCGAATATCTTGGTAATTTGCTTGACCCACGTTTCCGCCATGATCGGATCCGGCTTTCCCTTAAATTCTGGTGGTCCCAATTCTTTGAACTGCTTAGCTGTGACAAACCGCGCGTTATCATTTCCACCCGTATTCTGCACACGAGTCTCCCTCGTCTGATTTTGCATGAACTGCAAAAAGCTCCTAAACATTCCATCATTCATCGTTTGCTCGGTAACGTTGTTTACAGGAGGAATATTGCCTTCCTGTTGCACGTTCCCCTGGGTGGTGATCAAAGGTGTCTCCACGGTCTGATTTACTCCATTATTAACGTTCTCAGCTGCCATTCTTAAATACTGCCATAAAACAAGGGTTAATAGTCATGTCATATATTATCCCTATACTCTGACCGACCAAATAAACACCAAATAAACTTAGTCAAGTCATACTAGTGAAGGAATTCCCCGTCTCTCCCCTCCTAGTTCTTGTCTCACATCTCAGCCAGGGATCATATCCCTAAGCTCTGATACCAACTGTGACGCCCCCAAAATAGGTATACAACACCCATTCTGAGTCGCCAAATACATGGTACAGAAAGAAAACTACAACTTCAATAATACAAATGTCGTGCAAAATACGACAACACATACTGTGAGTTTAAATACAAATATTGTCTTCTAGACAATATCCACACTCAAATAAATCCTCATTACAATTATTCAAACACTATTTTACAGAAATAGTGAGGACTGCTAAAACATCTTTCTAGAACCATCACTCCATACCCCGACTAGATCCTGCTATGTTCTCACCTTCTGAGAAGAAAAATGGAACAAAAAGGAAAAGGGTGAGCTCAACTAGCCCAGTAAAGAATATTATGACTAAGATAATATACAAACAAATTATCGTTAGTCTTCAACAGGGAAAAATCTGATAGAATATAATCGACAACAAGTTTTAGATCAACAACTGCAGCGGAAACAGCAAACCATTAGAAGAGTCAAGTAGAGAAAGAATTCTACTATCTTCTAAGATTTAAAAGTCCATCATCAATATTTTATCCCTGTAACATCAATTAATAATCATCTTTATCCAAATATTCATCTTTGCACTACAGGCCAAAGATATTCATTTGTATCACCTGTCAGTCATGTTCATCTCAACACCTGTTCATCTTTGCACTACAGGCCAAAGATATTCATCAAGTAATCATACATCTTTGCACTACAGGCCAAAGATATTCATTAATATCATCATTTAGGACTGAGGATGATGAAAAATATCTTAAAGAGAACGAATCCAATGAGACAGAAGAACAAATAGTAGGGATTCGTATAACAGTTTATCCAAGATCAATAATACTTCATAATAATCAATTGTGAAGCAGAATTCAAAAATAAAGATCAAAACATGGATACAATCAAAGATAGTAACCATAATAGACATCTTGGACAAAAAGGAAAAATTTTATTTTTCGGTGAATAGTGCCGTATTCGTGAATAGTGCCGTATACGTGAATAGTGCCGTATACATGAATAGTAACCCCGACACAAAAAGTTCCAAATTTGATAAAAACTCATATCAATATTTCAGCATAATGATATTGAAGAAAATAATATCATTTAAGAAGAAAATAATATCCCTTACCTCAAGATATCAGTACTTCTGGTCGGAATACCGGTATAAGGCTGAAAGAAACTTGCTCTGATGAATAGAAACTCTCAAAGTATCTAAATACTCACAAAATACACTCAATAATCTAGAGAGAGAAAGAGAGAAAACTTGTTTCTGGTGTGATTTTCAATTCTAACTTAGCCCTCTATTTATAGGAAAATTTTAGTAGGTTTGACCTGCAACCTGATGGCTTTACCTGCTACTATTTCCACCTACCACATTTGAAATATAATTCAGCACATTTCTTCACCAACCACAAGTGGGGCCCACCAATTCTAGAATTTTCCATCAAAATGATAAACTCCGAAAATTCAACAATTTCTGAACCAGTCATCTTGTAAAATTCATAATAAATCATACGTTCATTTTTAACGGTTCAAAATTTGTGGACATATACTCAACTTATATATGTATAACATATCCAAAAATTACCACGATCCAACGGTCGGATTAAAAATTATAACACCAACAATATTTCTCAAAAACCCTGATTTGATTTCTAATACCTCCATTCCGATAAAAATACTGATAAAACACCTCAACATTAACTCCTTCATTTTTAACCACAAAAATATATCCCTCATTTATATCCACATAAAATAAATATTTCCTTATCATATGAATCAATAATTAATTATTCACAAATAATATTACAGAATCACATTTATGACAACCAGGCCGTTCCCAGGAAAGAGGGGGCTTTCCAATAAGGATTTCTCCTTACTGGTTCGCAATTAGATGACCAAACCTCTCATTAGACAGAACTTTCTAGACATTGCCAATAATGTTATCTAATAATATAATTCAAATAATATGAATTATTGATCTGATAATGGAAAATACTGTGCAGCAACAATTATTGAAACAACAATAATATAAAATACCAATGCAATAATTATTGAATCAATAAAATAAAATATTGAACAATAACTACTGTAACAATTATTGAGTAGTGCCTTCTTATGTAAGAATCAATAATTGGTGCAATACCGTGTGCTACTGTATTTTAATCACCGGGTATTCCAGCAGTATTAACGGTAACAACTACGCCGTTATTTATAAATAACTTATACTTGTCATTTTCTTCATCCAATCGCTTTCCGTTATGGGGCCCACACAAGGCTGCGCCGTCGTACGAATATTTCCCGACAGCAAGAATATTCCACGGCCAAACGAATATTCCCCGACAAAATGAATATTTTATAACCACTTGCTTATTTTGCAAAATTTGCACATTTCACCCATAACCAAAGTATTTGTATCAAATTAACCCCTTATTATTCACAATAATATTTAGAGCAAATTTGATTTTATTCATTAATAAGTTGGGGTCTTACATCTTCAGCTGATGACCTTTGAGAGAGATCGGGTTCGATCTATAATGCCGACTGCTCTGGATGTGAGGGAGGCCGCTCTGTTGGAGAGAGATGAGGCCTTAGCTCGCAGGGATGCCGCTATTGTTGAGTGGGATGAGGCCAGATTAGCCAGAGATGCAGTGATGGTTGAGCGGGATAGTGCCATATCTGCCCGGGATGTAGCCGTCACATATAGTACTGCAGCGAGGTCCCTTACCACTGATATAATCGCAGAGATGAGCGTATATATTGATGAGCATATGGTCATCACGCAGACGGCTTCTGATCTATTGGGTCGTGTGGATACTCTCATACATGAGACCACAACTTTACCTTCTTCTTCTAAGAGGGATGCTATGTTGGGCTTGCTAGCTCGCGTGTATCCTGACTCATAGATTAGCTTGTACTTACCTGCACAGACTAGCTTAGCCATTTTGTTATGTACAGTTTATATCATGTATATCAAACAGCATTATATATGACAGGGAAATTTATTTTTGGATCACTTCCCTTTTAGATACACCTTGCTATTTGTTTGATATTTTGCCTTCTGCTTCAGGGCTTATGATCTTGATGTATTCTGAATTCCTCCTGGGTGGATGGACATTGAGTTGTCTCTAGATAGTTCAGAATGGATCATCGATCTGTGTATCCCTACCATCTTTTGGTGTCTTGGGACTGGTTTCTGTATGGAAATGTGGAGAGGAGTGACTTTTCTCTCTGAGATTGACCGCACCACAGATTGTTGCCAGTACTTCTATTCAGGAGAAGCCTAGTTAATTTCATCTTTTATGGATTGGCGTTACTCTTCAAGGTATGACCGCAGCTTAGATGGTCGCCGAATCTCCTATTTGGGAGGAGAGGTTGGGTAATTCCATCCCTTTGGTCTGAAGCCGAATGAAACCTAGTGGATTGATGTTTGATCCCTGTACCAACTGACAAGGGTTTGTGTTTTGGTAGGGGGTGAGGCCGCACCATGAATGGCTGCCTACGTACTCCTATTGAAGAGGAGATCAGGTCTGCGTAGTTCGAACCTGGTGTAAGAGGTTCAACGCTGTATGTGGCAGAAATGGTGTAGGAATATTTTTGTTGTTTTTTGTGAGGAGAGAAGGGTAGAAATGTTTTTGTTGTTTTTGTTTTATTGCGACCGGGCCATATGAAATGGTTGCCTACGTACTCCTATTGAAGAGGAGATCAGGTCGACGTAGTTCAACCCTCAGGGCGAGAAGAGAAAGCGTAATCCCATGTGCAGGTCAGAGTGCGGGGATGAGAAAGTTTAATCCTAAGTTGAGGATAAACTGCAGAGGAAAAGTTTGATCCCAGGTATGGGTAGCCAAACTGTAAACGTAAGAGGTTCGATCCACGATGGGATGACCTAAGTTGTATGAGCGCAAAGAAAAGCCAGGCTGCTGGCTTGAAAAGTATGTTTCCCTGAAGGGCAAAGTGCAGAAAAGTTGTATGTGGTAAAGGGTTAAAAAACCGGAATGACTGGTGATCTGATGGTTTGACACCAGGGTGTTTGCGAGTTACTTCAGACATAGTACCGTTTCACGGCGTCTGATTTGATGAGTTGTGGAAATTCATCACCGTCTATTTCATGCAATCTGAGAGTGCCTCCGGTCAATACTTCTTTGACAATAAACGGGCCTTCCCAGTTAGGAGCGAATTTTTCCTTAGATTGATCTTGGTTGTCCAGGATTTTCTTCAAAACCAAGTCGTATTGTTTAAATTGCCGTAGCCAGACTTTTTTGTTGTAGGATCGGGTGATCCTTTGCTGATATAATTGACCATGGAAGATAGCTGCGGTTCGCCTTTCGTCTATTAGAGACAATTGGTGATACCTGTCTTGTACCCAATGGTCTTCGTCCAGCTGAGCGTCTATCAACACTCTGAGAGATTCCATCTCAACTTCTATGGGGAGCACTGCTTCCATCCCATAGGTTAGTGCATAAGGGGTTGCCCCAGTTGAAGTACGCATGGATGTTCTGTAGGCTAACAGAGTCAGAGGCAATACATCAGGCCAATCTTTGTGGTTGGCGGACATCTTTTGCATAATCTTCTTGATGTTTTTGTTAGCCGCTTCAACAGCACCATTCATCTTTGGACGATAGATGACTGAGTTGAGATGTTTGATGTGGAATTTATTGCACAATTCCTCTATCATCATATTGTTGAGGTTTTTGGCATTATCTGACACAATCACCTCTGGTTGCCCATAACGAAAAACAACATTGTTTCTGATGAAAGCAATGATGACTTCTTTAGTGACCCTGGGGAAGGAGGCTGCCTCCACCCACTTGGTTAAGTAGTCGATCATGGTGAATATAAACCGATGTCCATTACTGGCTTTAGGTCCAATGGGCCCGATAATGTCCATTACCCACATTGAGAAGGGCCAAGGTGAACTCATATTGTGGAGTTCCCGTGGAGGGGCGTGTATAGCATTCCTATGAATCTGGCACTGATAGCATCTTTTGACGTGGTCATGGCAATCAGCTTTGAGAGATAGCCAATAATGTCCTGTTCTGAGGATTTTCTTGACAAGGAGGGGGCCACTCATGTGGGGGCCACAGACTCCGCCATGGATTTCATCCATGAGCCTTTGGGCTTGATCTTTGTCTAAACACCGGAGGAGGCCTAATCCTACATTACTTTTGTAGAGCGCATCTCCACTCAGGTAGAATTTCATTGCAAGTCGATGGATCCGCCTTTTCTCGGTCGGGCTCGCCTTAGCGGGTGTAGATCCATCTCGCAGATATTCCTTGATATGCTGATACCAAGGTTGTGGGATGGGAGGTAGCTCATCCGATACTTTTCCAACATAATTCCCGTAGGCTGGGGCCTTGTTCAGAGAAATTGTGACGCTTGGCAATTGCTCCTTGTCTGATATATGAACCAAGGAGTCCAAAGTTGCTAATGCATCCGCAAAGTCATTCCTATTACGAGGAACATGTAGAAAGGAGATTTCTTCGAACTCCAAAGCCTTCTTTAAAACCTGCCGATGGTAAGGCAGCAAATGTAGTTCCTTGGTTTGATAGATTCCGGTGGATTGTCGGATTACCAACTCTGAATCTCCAAGGATAGCTAACCTTTTTCACACCCATTTGCCCCATCAGGGACAAACACTTTCTAATCAGCAGCCTGGTTTTCGGATCACTCTATCCATTCCTCAATTTGGTTTTGAACCCTTACTCAACTTCAGTTTTCCCATCAGGGATAAGACTTTTCACACCTGCGGTTTAGCCTATCCATGGGATTAAACTTTTCACCTGCAATCCACCCTATATAGGGGGGAACTACGTCGACTTGATCTCCCCAATACACGGGAGTACGTAGGCAGCCATGTTATATGGTCCGGTTTCACCATAGAAAAACAAAAACAAATATACTCCTATCCATAAACACATACAGAAACAAGTCCCAAGACACCAAAGATGGTAGGGAATACACACAGATCGACTATCCATTCTGAAAATCCTGAAATCACAAAGTCCTGGAGAAACAAACGAATATCAAGCAAGTAGCAAGGCACAACTAAAAGGGAAGTGAATCAACATATATTTCCCTGCCATATATAATGTTGTTTGATATATACAATGTGTACTGTACATGACAAAATGGCTAAGCTAGTCTGTGCAGGAAAATACAAGCCCATCTACAATCAGTGTATGTGCGGGCTATCAAGTCAAACATGGATTCCCTCTCATAAGAAGGAGGTAACGATGTAATCTCCTGCCAAAGGGTCTCTACACGAGCCAACAAATCCACCGCCAACTACATGCGATATTTCGGGCAAATATAGCGCTATCCCACTCAACAATCACTACATCTATGGATGATCTGGCCTCATCCCGCTCAACAACAACTGTATCCCTATGAGTTAGAGCATCATCTCTCTCAACTAGAGCGACATCTCTACCATAAAGAGCTATCAACATTAAAGCCCACATTCTCTACCTGTTCACCATATGGTATAGAGGTAAAAGCTTCTCGCAATCTCGACATCTTATCAGCCCATCTGTCAAAGCAACTACCCCAGACAACAAGCAAGGTTGGGGCAATTTCAAAATTAGCGACAACCAGATATTGGATCCCTAACGACAAGATTGGGGGCAATCTCGGAAGTAGCGACAACTCAACACTGGGGCATTTATCAACCATTCTAAAGTGGAAAATGTACCAGTCAGCACCATCATCATGGTTCATCATCATCTCAATGGTGATTCAAATATTATTCAATCGCGACTTGGTCAACAAAGAGAGTTTCTCGTATGAATCCCTAGTAACAACATGTTGAAGGACTGGGGCATTTTGCGATTCCGAGGAATGGAAGAAGTTTAGGGCGAGATAAAGCCTCTCATCAAAAGAAGGGGAGCATTCTTAAGAAAAAAGGTCAACGACGAAAGGCCTAGCGAATGAAATCTACACCATCAACATGCATTAAGTCCTCATCAGTTGAGGCCTTTACACTGAAGTTCCAATCAAGATGGCGAAATAGCGAGCTGCACCTTCCAGGGATTTTAGCAGCATTCAAGTCATCAGTTCAGCCTGGTTGCAAATCAAACACTCAAGGAAATGGGGCACCTGCCCCAACAGCGAAAGGAAATTCCAATCACCCCAAAAAGGTGAGCGTAACATCAGGCGAAATCTAATGAAGTAATCCGTGGAAAATTACTTCAGCGAAGGTATCAGAAGATCTGGTATTCTAAACCATTGGCATCCAGAGCAACATCAAGACAGTTTAGCGATAAAAGCCTCGTAACCCGCCGTTCGAGTGAGAACCGAAAAAGTTTGGCGATCAGCAGGATAGGCACCGTTGCAACTACCAGCGAATACATTGGGAGGGGCTGGTGATTTTCAGAACGTCATCCCCATCAGAGATGTGGAAAACATCTACACTTATCTTCATCAAACAAGCATCAACGATTAAATGCCAAACCATTGGAGTTAACGCCAGTATATGCATCAGCGATGATCGGTAAAGGTAAAGCGATTAGTGAATACATTTTAACATTCATCATTGTGACAACCCCAAAACAGGTCCATTCCACCCAACCCATTCTAAGTCGTCAAATACATGGTACAGAAAATAACTACAACTTTATTACAACAATTGTCGTGTAAAATACAACAACACATATGCTGTGAGTTTGGATACAAATATATACCAAATGTGACTCATGTTCCAACCGTAGACATCACCTCACAATAACACCTTACATAAAGGTATAGTCAAAAACTGTTTTAGAAATTAGAATCTTTGGGAAGTGCTCAAGAAAACCTTCGTACATGGGAGGCCATGCGTCTAGGTTATGATAGATATCATATGGCCACAGAATTATCCTTGGTTGACCCAATAGACCCCAAAGAAAAACGAGAAGATTACTATCATATTCTTCCCAATGGTGAGTCTTCTCTTGACTTATCATTATCTCCACTGTATCTAACTGAGAATTATACTTCAAACAAACACCAAGATTATATAGATAGTGCTTGTAGATATACTCGGCAAGCGGATGTGCACAATCATGTCTTATGATGACACGAGGTTGTATGTCATTAGACATCTTGTATGATAGTGACAAAACACCCTTCCAACGTTGGGTTCGCCTCACCCTATTTTCTTCACCAAATATAACTACTAAATGATGACCACCGTTCTATTCCCTTGTTACCCCCGCTCGACCCAGCTACACTCTTATTACCTGAAAGGAATTGTGAAGCAAAAGGGTGAGCACAACTAGCTCAGTAAAGAATATCATGACTAAAGATAATTAAATTATCAATAGCCTTCATCAATAATAAATCAGAGATTTAGAACATATGGTAAATGATAAAAATTTCAACCATAGTTGCAGCGGAACGAGCAATCCATTAGAAGAGTCAAATAGACTATAAAGTCTATTATATTCTCCATGTTAAAAATCCACCAATAATATTTTATCCATGTAACATCACTCAACAGTTCCTTTCCACAATCATATGAATAACTCATAATCATAATTGTGACTATAAATTTTTCTTCGCACCCAGGACGAAGAATATTTTCATCACCTGTCTTTACCTGAAACATCAAAGATCATGGTTATACCAAATCACAGTTCCTGTTTATAATCATACTAACAAATCCATCTTTGCACTACGGGCCAAAGATATTCATCAACAAACCATCTTTGCACTACGGGCCAAAGATATTCAACAACAGTTCATCTTTGCACTACAGGCCAAAGATATTCATCAACAGGCCATCTTTGCACTACATGCCAAAGATATTCATCAACAATTCATATTTGCACTACAGGCCAACTATAATCATATCTCAAAGAAATATATAATCATTTCAGAATTTATATAAACAATAATTATAACCATGTTGATCAATTTACCTTTGCACTTAAGCTTAAGATATTCAATTATAAATTCAATGGTCATGATCATACCAGTCACAATTCAACTTTGCACTACAGGCCAAAGAGAACCCGAGTCATGATCATACCAATAATCTACCCATCTTTACACTCCAGTGAAAGAGAATTTCAACATCAGGGTTATAAAAATGTTATATATGATGATAAAAATAATATGATCAACATATAGTTTTAATCTCAAGAGTAATATTCGTAACTCATGAATAGTAAATCGTGAATAGTAACTCATGAATAGTAACCCCGACACAAAAGATAGAAATTCCACAATAAAATCCATACCAATATTTCGGTATAATGATATTGAAAGAATAACATTACTTAAATTTATAAACAATTTATTTTAATTGTTTACACTTTACTAATTAATGCATTTAATCATCATAAAATGCCAACTCTTACAATTTCATCATCAATAACCAAAACTCTCATCAAAAATCTGCATATACCTCATATAGGATTCTCAAGCCATAAAATCCTATTTTCCAATTTTCTTTCTTCACAAAACATATTTAATTCATTTACTCATAACTAGACCATTTTCATGAAAAATACCAAATCAGTTCCAAAAATATTTCTTTTCTGGAATTTAGCATAATATAGTCTCATAGTGAACATATATTTTTCTCAGAATTTTTAAAAGTCATTTACTATTTTTCATATGGCCAAAATAGCCGAATATTTAGACATTTATCAAAAATTATACTTTTGTCTAAAAATTCTGAAATTTTCAGAGTATACTTCTATCATATACATGTACTCCCAATAAAAATTTCATCAATTTTGGAGTTAACCACAAGGAATTATAAGCTGTTACTTTTAAAATAGTCTTTTCTCATAAAATTCATAACTCTCAATCTATACATCCAAAAATCACCATTTTTGAACACAATCAAGAAAACTCATCAAAATATCATTTCAAATTTTTCCAGAATTTTTGAAGATCAGAAAAATTACGAAACTGAAAATCATAACAACCCTTAAAATCCCTTAATATCCCTTACTATCCCTTACAATCCCTTACCTGAAAACAGCAGTACTTCTGACCGGAATGTAAAGCCGAAGGAAACTTGCACTGAATAGCAACTCTCAAAGTATCTAAATACTCACAAAATATGCTTCATAATATAGAGAGAGAAAGAGAGAAAGCTTATGTTTCTGGTGTGATTTTCAATTCTAACTTAGCCCTCTATTTATAGGAAAATTTTGGTAGGTTTGACCTGCAACCTGATGGCTTTACCTGCTACTATTCCCACCCACCACATTTGAAATATAATTCAGCACATTTATTCACCAACCACAAGTGGGGCCCACCAATTCTAGAATTTTCCACCAAAATGATAAACTCCGAAAATTCAACAATTTCTGAACCAGTCATCTCGTAAAATTCATAACAAATCACACGTTCATTTTTAACGGTTCAAAATTTGTGGACATATACTCAACTTATATATGTATAACATATCCAAATATTATCACGATCCAACGGTCGGATTAAAAATTATAACCCCCGCAAAATATCTCAAAAAAAACCCTGATTTTTAATACCTCCATTCCGATAAAAATACGGATAAAAATCTCAAAATTAACTCCTTCATTTTTTTAACACAAAAATATATCCCTCATTTATATCCACATAAAATAAATATTTTCTTATCATATGAATCAATAATTAATTATTCACAAATAATATTACAGATTCACATTTATGACAACCAGGTCGTTCCCAGGAAAGAGGGGACTTTCCAATAAGAATTTCTCCTTACTGGCGCGCAATTAAATGACCAAACCTCTCCTTAGACAGAACTTTTTAGACATTGTCAATAATGCTATCTAATAATATTATTCAAATAATATGAATTATTGATCTGATAATGGAAAATACTGTGCAGCAACAATTATTGAAACAACAATAATATAAAATATCAATGCAGCAATTATTGAATCAATAAAATAAAATATTGAACAGTAACTACTGTAACAATTATTGAGTAGTGCCTTCTTACGTAAGAATCAATAATTTCAAAAATACTATGCAATACCGTGTGCTACTGTGAAATACCGCGTGCTACTGTATTTTAACCACCGGGTATTCCAACAGTGTTAACGGTAACAACTACGCCGTTATTTGTAAAAACTCAAATTTTTCGCTTTCTTCACCCGACAGTTATTCGTTATGGGGCCCACAAATAGCTGTGCCGTCGTACGAATATTCCCCGACAGAAAGAATATTCCACGACCAAACGAATATTCCCTGACAACAATGATTATTTTATAACCACTTGCTTATTTTGAAAAAAAATCATATTTCACTCATAACTTTAAACTTTTATCAATTTAACCATTTACTAAATTGTAATTATAAGAAAAATTGAATACTTTTATTTCATAAAATTCGGGGTCTTACAATCATAACATTCATTACATTGCGATTTGTGATTTTGCGATATGCGATATGCGATATGCGATATGCTATGCGGCATGCGAAATGCGATGTGCGAATTGCGATGTGCGATTTACGAACTGCGATTTGCGAAAATATTTTCACTTTCATCATAAACATTCACTACATTGCGATTTGCATCATTGAAAATACCTTTTCATGTTTCAAGTGTCTACTAATCTTTATCATGTCCATTCCATTGCATTGCATGAACATGATAAAGAGGGGCATCTGTATACACTCGAAATTTCATTTTCCTGTTACTAACTATGCAGGAGGACAAAAGTGACTTTTTCACACTCCATAGATAACCCTGGAAGACCACAACATCAATTCCAACCCTGAAGATAGCCACAAGAGATCCAGTTCTCAACCCCAAAGATAACCCCGGGAAATTAGGTTCCAAACCTCGGAGATAACCCAGGGAAAGTCAGTTTCAACCTTAGAGATAGCCCCAGGGGATCAAGATCAAATCCTGGAGATAGCCCCAGGAGGTCAAGCCAACCTCAAAGATGACCCTTAGGATAGTCAAAGTCAACAGCAAGCCAACCTCAGAGATAACCCTAAGAAAAGACTACTAAAACTACGCGAAAACTGGAGATAACCCCGGGAGGGGCAAAATGGTCATTTTACCAACTCAAGTTCACTTCAAATCAAATACACTCATGTCAACTCAAAATACTTCAAAGGAAGTCCCACAAGAACCATATCTTAACTTCCAAGTGCAAACTACGCAAAACGACTCAACGGACTGCCTGACGGACACCAGGGAATGCCATTTTGGTCATGGACCCATCTTCCTGGAATCAAAAAAGGTCAAATCATATGTCATTATGTAGCTCTCAAAAAGAGCTTTCTGGAATGATATGGCACGCTTCCATCGGACTCCCGGATTGAAAGTTATGAGCGACCGAGCGAACAACGCGTACGTACTTCGACACGGCGGGACCCACACTGCCCGGGGCACCCCGGGCAGCCTCTGGTACATCTGCGGCCCAGTAGCAGGTAAACCTGTGGCTCCAACCTCTATAAATAGAGGGATTGGGGTGGCCATTTTGCAAGAGAAACCGACGGGGAAACCCTACACGATTCGCTCCGTACTCAACCCATACAGTGTATTTTCCCACTTTAAACACCTGCGAGCTCATATATAGCCACTTTTGTACCCACAAAAGTCAGTGTTTATCCACTCTAAAGATATAGAAGCCTTTCTTAGCAGTCAGCTGTAAGCCTTCTCACACACTTTAGAGTCTTTCTCTTCATCTTTGCACACACCCTTCTACACGTTGAGAGTCGTGTTGCTTGCTTTTGTCCGGACTTCAGTCCGTGGTTTCATTCCAGTCTGTATATTATATATATATATATATATATATATATATATATATATATATATTGACTAACATTATCGAGTTATGCCTCAATTGAGCCTAGACTTCGGTCTGGAGCGTTTAATTGATTTTCTATATATATATATTTATATCTATTAACTGTGTGTCAGACTTTGTTCGATGAGCCTAAACTTCGGTTTGGTACGTTTAATTACTTTCTTATATATATACTTATATATATAAACTGCTATCAAACTCTGTTCGGTGAGCCTGGATTTTACCTCTAGTGCGTTTACTCGCTTATATATATATATATATATATATATATATATATATATATATATATATATATATATATATATATATATATATAGACTTATATATATGAACTGTGGTCGAACTCCGTTCGATGAGCCTGAATTTCACATCCGGTGCGTTTAATACACACACACACACACACACACACACACACACACACACACACACACATATATATATATATATATATATATATATATATATATATTTATTTATTTATTTTCGTCCTGCCTGGAGTTTCCTTCATGGCAGTTGATCGCTTTGTACAGCTTTATCTACGTTTTGTCCCGCCTAGAGTTTCCTCCGTGGCGGTTGATAGCTTTTAACAGCTTTATTTACATTTCTGGTCCCCCATGGAGCTACTTCGTGGTTGGTGATCATGTCTGTATATATATATTTACGGCTTTTATATATATACATGCTTACTGCTTTCATACAAATTGCAGTATCATGTGAGCCTAAGAATCATGTGATCACAGATTCATCCCATTGGATCAAGATTCGGTTCCCGTGATGGACATTTTCAGCTGTAAGCAGCTTGTAAATTATTATGCGCTGTCTGAATTTCCTCAGACGGTTTCCATACCCACGAGGAAGTCGACATTATTTTGTAAATTATTTTAGTGCGGATGCTTCTCATCTGTCAAATAAAATCAACCAAGCCACGCATTTAATAAAATGGGAGTGTAAAAGGTCTCAATTACTATTGAGCATCAGGATTTGAAAAACCTCTTTTATAAAATATCACTGTCATATCTTGCTTAAAACTGAATTTTTACATAAATTAAAACCATGTGTGTATAGGTGCGAACGAGGCCTCGCACTACTTCAAAATAAATAGCACATTGACCCACACACACACACTCAGATAATGGTTTCTTGAAAAGAGGCGGTCACCATGGTAACACGGATGTCGGGGGTGCCTAACACCTTCCCTCGGCATAATCAAGTCCCCGGACCCTAATTGAATCTCGATTTCACCGACCCGTTTAGCAGTGTCACATCACTGGGTCAAGTGCAAACCTTTTCTCGGTTGTGTTGGTACAACCATTTAAAAAACCAACTGGCAACTCTTATAGTCTAATCGTCGACATTATACATGTCGGACCTTTTTCACTTGTTTTTCACACAAATCTCACATAAAAATGAAAACACCAAATAACAAGTAACGGAAAGGGACATCAAAAAATCCTGACGTCGACAGGTGGCGACTCTGCTGGGGAAATCAACTACTCGACCCCAGTCGGGTATCCATCCTCAAAACCCACTGTCAAGTGTTCCCCAGAATAGGGAAGCAAGGTGATGGTGTCGGCCGTCAGCAACTCCAGTTGCATACGGCAATGAGTGAATCCCTCCGCTACAGGGACCTCAGGCAGAATCGAATGATGCCATCTTCGTCCTCATGGATAGGTATCTAAACCTAACACACTCACGGGACGCAAACAGGGAAGCCTCTCATAGGCCCAAAACTGCCAACACAATGGCAAGACATCTGCTATCAGTAAACACTCTTAACCTATAAATGGGAAAAGACAAGAAAAAAACTCACCAGCAGAAACGGGTAAATCCTAGCTAAGCCTCGGTCAAACCCTATGAGCGCATACGCATGCCTCGGAGGAAACAGGCAAAGGTATAGGATCCTCAATCGTACTCTTCAGTACGGTCCACGTCACGCGTAGCGCTGACCAAAGCAAAAGATACCGTGGAAGAGTTATATGCTATGAAGTAGCCTCGAATGATCATCAGGAACAATCGCCGCAGAACGCGATCCCTGATCCTGACATCATCAGGCATGGGCTCACTCAATAGCCCGCTCACAGCATCCACGTTCAAAGGACCTGAACGGATGGTCCTGCCTTTGAGCGCCACCGCCGGAACTCTTAACAAGGATCTGACGGCAGTAGGAGTAATATTCACCATGCAAGACACTGGCTTCCCCTCCAAACTCAACGCCGGTGATAAATCGCCAATCCATCGGCGTCATCATCACCTCGCAATCTAGAAGGTAGAGTGACTGAGTCTGGTGAAACCACCGCTCAGACAATGCCCTGAGGTAACCCCAAGGATAACGACGGGGAAGGATGGAGAAGAATGCCCCAAATCTCCACACATATACTACTGCTCTATAATCAGGATGAAGCGCCTGGTACATGGAGTGGATGCTAAACCAGTTCCCTCGAGGCTGTGTAAAACCTGGAACCTGCATGAAATGCAAATCTACATCAGAACCCTTTAATCCTCATCAATAGGAAAGAAGGAAAAGCAAAGTCTAACGTCATACCTCGTTAGCATGTAAGTACATCGATGGATGTCTGCCCAAATCACCCAGCAACTCTGGGTTCGCCACCTGAATGCTCGAAAGCTCCCTACGAGGGACAGATGTAGTAGGAGCGGGGTCCTAAATATCCACCTCCTCGTCCTCAACGTCCGAAACATCTGCCTGGATAGGACAGATCACAGCCTCCACCAACCGATGAGGCTGTCTGACAGAACGGGGACGAGGCACTTCAGAAGCCCTCCGTCGTACGCCAGAAGCGGTCCTATAGGAACTATTCGACTGATCCGGATCCATAATATCTAGACAGCAAGTCTCCAAATCATCTCAGAAAGGGTGTGGTATTTCCTTACCTGGAGCTTTCTCTAATGCATTTATGATTATATGCATGCATGCATTTACTTTAACAAACAATAAAGTTAAAATGCATGACTACCCAATGCCTACCTTTTGAAAAAATTTACCATAGTCCCCTTTGAAAATAGGACTATCCACATGTACTCAGGCATGTTTAGGTGGCCATTCAGTAGCACACCTGTCCCAAAGTCATATACACAATATATGCATTAAAAATCAAAAGCATTATGCATAAGGCCAACCTCAATGCTAGGAGTACTTTGCCTTTCTACCTTTTGCTCATTGGACCTCAAATAGGACAAAAAATAGCAGAAAAAGGTGCCAATTTGACTGTCTCAAAAGTCAAAAAAAATTCACATCATTATGTTCAGCATGGTTTAATACTAACATTTACTATGTTGAATATTTTTTATCAAGTCATTTGTGCATACATAACCACTACTATGTGTTTAGATGCATTTCGTGCGATAACTCACAATCTAATGGATAGAAACTAAAGAAAATACAGGCATACGTTACCAGGATAGTGTGGAACACTTGCACGGTGATAGAATTTGCAGAAAGTAGCCTGAACTCAGCAGATCTGAAGATGGCTCGCGGTTTTCTCTAAGCGAAACAAGTTTAAAGTGACTTGTGAATGCTGCTGGCTGATGGATATATGATCCACGCCTGGCCGCAGGCCTATCTGTGGCTGCAGCAGGTACATTTGCGGCACCGCCATGTGGGTCCCATCCCTCTGGCTCGGTCCAGTTCGAGTTACAAAGGAGGTCTTACGAATTAAAAAGGTCAAATCGAGAATAAAAACGCCACGCGATTGAGCAAAACTGCATACAATCCTGGTCTTCTCTGATGAGACTTTGAATCGGTACATCACGCATTGGTATTTGCCCACACACAGGGTACACTATACCAGTGATCTCAAATGATCTCACTCAAGCTCGGCAATACCGTACGCAGGACCAATGCCGCTTTCTCAAGATCATCGTCCTTATCAACCTAGATCCCCGACGGGGGTTACAACGTGAGTCCCCGACGGGGGTTACAACTTGGGTCCTCAACAGGGGTTACAACGTGAGTCCCCGGCGGGGATTACAACGTAGATCCCCGGCTGGGGTTACAACGCGTGTTCATCCGTTGACACACAAATCAACGAAGGTCAAGCAGCCTTGACATTATCTCAGCCGATGGCAAGTAAACCCATCAGAGCATGCACAGTTGTTCGATCAATGCATACGTCCCTAGTAGATCTCCCGAGGGGTTTGCAACGTGAATTCACGGTAGGGGATTACCACGTACATTCAAGCCGTTGACACACATATCAACGAAGGTCAAGCAGCCTTGACATCATTCCAGCTGATAGAGGGTTAGACCTATCAGAGCTCTAGAGCCATTCGGGGTTCTTACCACCCGATTACCCATATTCCCTGGCGGGGGGGGTCACAACGTAATGTTTCGTTGATCTACACGACAACGGAAGTCAAGCAACCTTGACAGTATATCCCATAGGATTTTTCAGCCGTTGATCCACATATCGGTGAAATACACGTCAACAATGTTCAGGCATCCCTGACAGCATTTGTTGTTGGCAGAAACTCCAACAGAACCCTGACATGTCCTGATGATACAAACCAGGACATTGTCATTAAGGAGGATGGATGATGGAATATGTTATACACATCCTCAAATAGATCTAGCTTTATCCCCACAGATCTCTTACACATAAGAGGTACCTCTGTAGGATCCAGTCCTTATCTAGGAATTTGATGATAACTCCAACATCAACATCCTGACAGACTCATATTATACATCAAATCTGGTCATCATTGCCAATCCCCGGTTAAAGCAAAAGGGAGCCAACAATTATCCTCAGCGTGTTGGGCTACAACCCCGTACACATGCATCATACATCTACATCATGTTGATATCCATAGTACCCTGTTCGTCTTATTACGTTTCAAGTGTCTAGGATTCTTTATCCTACCCGTGCATCGCCATGCATGAGTATGATAACGAGGGGCATCTGTAGACACTCAAAATTTTCTGTACTACTGACACTAACATTGCAGGAAGGCAGATTCATCTTTTATGAGAGAACCCTGAAAGACAATCCACAACCATACCGGATACTACCGGAGGTTCAGCATCAACCCCAGATCGCAATCTGGGAGTAATCGTTCCAATCTTGGAGAACCCCGAGGCATGCAGATCAATACCGGAACACACACCAGAGAAGACCGATTAATATCGGAGATAACCCCGAGGTATCCAGTCTTAGCCCTAAACATGGGAATAGCCTCCAACCTTGGTGATAGCCCCAAGGAAAGCAATTTTGGCATTAACCCCGAAAATGCTTGTTACAAGTGAAACCAGCTTCAATCTCGGCGCTCACAACGAGATACACTATATCAGCCCGGTAATGACATCGGGAAGACAGACACACCTCAAAGATGACAATGAGGACTCTCAACCAATTGCAGCAGTCCAATCCCAGCGAAGCTGAGCAACGTCTGCTGTATCGAACCAACCCGGCAATAACACTGGTAAGGGCCAACATCGTCATCTGACCAACACGATGCCACTCCAAGTCGTCTCAACACATCTACGCAACAACGGGCTACAAGGTTAACCAATCCCTAGTTACTATTGTGCGGGGTAACTGATGAAAGTTGAAGCTTGAAGACCGGAGGGCACCGTCCCATCTTCAAAGACTTCGTACAAACTCTAATCCCATGCCATCGTACAAACTCTCGACAACGGCGGTCCGAAATAGGTCCTGTATACCTCAAACGGATGCCCGGATTGCACTTTAGAAAAATCGAGTGGACATTACAGTGTCCGCGTTCACGTACTTCGAGACGACCTGACCCGACCAAACCGGGCCGACATTATACACGTCGGACCGACATTATACAGGTCCTGTCGACATCGGGATTTTTGAATGTCCCTTTCCGTTACTTGTTCTTTGGTGTTCTCATTTTAGGTGAGATTTATTTGAAAAAACAAGTGAAAAGGGTCCGACATGTATAATGTCGACGATGGACTGTTAAGAGTCGCTAGTTGGTTTTTTAAATGGTTGTAACAACATAACCTAGAAAAGGTTTACACATTGACCCAGTAATGTGACACTGCTATATGGGTCGGTGAAATCGAGATTCATTTATGGTCTGGGGACTTGGTTATGCGGGGGGAAGGTGTTAGGCACCCCCCGACATCCGTGTTACCACGGTGACCGCCTCTTTTCAAGAAACTATTATTTGAATGTGTGTGTGTGTATGTGAGTCAATGTGCTATTATTTAAAAGTGGCACGAGGCCTCGTTCGCACCTATATACGCAGGGTTTTAATTTATGTAAAAATCTAATTTTAGCGAGATATGGCAATGATGTTTTATAAAAGAGGTTTTTTCAAACCCTGATGCTCAATAGTAATTGAGTCCTTTTGCACTCCTATTTTATTAAATGAGCGGCTTGGTTGATTTTATTTGACGGTTGCGAAGCATCCATACGAAAATAATGTACAAAATAATCCCGACTTCCTCGTGGGTATGGAAACCATCTGAGGAAATTCAGACACCGCAGAATAATTTACAAGCTGCTTACAGCTGAAAATGTCCATCACAGGAACCGAATCTAGATCCAATGGGATGAATCTGTGATCACATGATTCCTAGGCTCACATGATACCACAATTTGTATGAAAGCAGTAAGCAGGTATATATATATAAAAGCCGTAAATATATATATACAGACATGATCACCAACCACGAAGAACCTCTATGGGGGATCAGAAATGTAAAGAAAGCTGTTAAAAGTCATCAACCGCCACGGAGGAAACTCCAGGCGGGACAAAATGTACAGAAAGCTGTAAAAAACGGTCAACCACCACGAAGTAAACTCCAGGTGGGACGAAATGTAAATATATATATATATATATATATATATATATATATGTATGTATATATATATATATATATATATATATATATATATATATATATAAAAGTGAGTAAATGCACCGGATGTAAAATTCAGGCTCATCGAATGGAGTTCGACCGCAGTTTTTATATGTGAGTGTGTATATATATATATATATATATATATATATATATATATATATATATATATATATATATATATAAGAAAGCAATTAAACGCACCAAACCGAAGTTTAGGCTCATCGAATAAAGTCCGACACACAGTTAATATATATAAGTATATATATATTAAAGTAATAAACGCTCGACCGAGGCATAACTAGGTAATGTTAGTCAATATATATGTAAATATATATATAAGATATATATGTATATATATATATATATATATATATATATATAGATTGAAATGAAACCACGGACCGAAGTCTGGGCAAAAGCAAGCAACACGACTCTCAACGTGTAGAAGGGTGTGTGCAAAGATGAAGAGAAAGACTCTAAAGTGTGTGAGAAGGCTTACAGCTGACTGCAAGGAAAGGCTTCTATATCTTTAAAGTTGGTAAACACTGGCTTTTGTAGGTACAAAAGAGGGCTGTATATGAGCTCACATGTGTTTAAAGTGGAAAAATACACTGTATGGCAAGTGTAGAGCGAATTCTGTAGGGTTTCCCCGTCTTTTTTTCTCTTAAAAATTAGCACCCCAAGCCTCTTATTTATAGGCAAAAGGTGCCGCAGGTGTACCTGCGGCTCAGCCGCATGTGTACCAGAGGCGGGCCGGCCCGGTTTGGTCGGGTCGGGTCGTCTCGAAGTATGTGCACGCGGGCACTGTAACGTCCACTCGGTTTTTCTAAAGTGCAATCCAGGCATCCGTTTGAGGTATACAGGACCCCGTTGTCGAGAGTTTGTACGATGGCATAGGATTAGAGTTTGTACGAAGTCTTTGAAGATGGGACGGTGCCCTCCGGTCTTCAAGCTTCAACTTTCATCCGTTACCCCGCACAATAGCAACTCGGGATTGGTTAGCCTTGTGGGCCGTTGTTGCGTGGATGTGTTGAGACGACTTGGCGTGGCATCGTGTTGGTCAGATGACGATGTTGCCCCTTACCGGTGTTATTGTCGGGTTGGGTCGATACAACAGACGTTGCTCAGCTTTGCTAGGATTGGACTGCTGCAATTAGTTGAAAGTCCTCATTGTCATCTTTGAGGTGTGTCTGTCTTCCCGATGTCATCGTCGGGCTGATACAGTGTATCTCATTGTGAGCGCCGAGATTGAAGCTGGTTGCACTTGTAACAAGCATTTCCGGGGTTAATGTAGAAATTGCTTTCCTTGGGGCTATCACCAAGGTTGGAGGTTATTTCCATGTTTAGTACTAAGACTGGATACCTCGGGGTTATCTCTTCCGGTATTGATCTGCATGCCTCGGGGTTCTCCCAGATTGCGATCTGGGGTTGATGCTGAACCTCCGGTAGTATCCGGTATGGTTGTGGATTGTCTTTTAGGGTTCTCTCATAAAAGGCGAATCTGCCTTCCTGCAATGTTAGTGTCAATAGTACAGAAAATTTCAAGTGTCTACATGGTGCAAGAAATAGAAGATAGTACATACATTCCTAAATACATCATCATCTATATACATCATCTCTGTACCGCTAAAATATAGGAAAATGGGGCACAGACACCCTACTACTAACAGAGGCCTATCAAAAGATATAACGAGAATGGGGCACTTCCACCCAATATCTAACAAGAGGCCAATCAAAAGAGATAATAAGAATACACATCAGAAGAAGACAATGGTGTCAATATCTACATCATCAATCCTGTCCACCTGATGTAACTCCTCCTGAGTCACTGGATCTCTATTAACAGGGATGTCAGGCCTATACAAAGGAGGATCTGTGCCGGCAAAGCCAAATGGGTCATCTGAGGGGCCAGCTCCTGCGCTGGAAGGATCAAATGAATCTGCCTTTGCCGGATCTTTGCCCAA
The DNA here is from genome assembly GCA_016801055.1 of Panax notoginseng. Lineage (NCBI taxonomy): Eukaryota > Viridiplantae > Streptophyta > Magnoliopsida > Apiales > Araliaceae > Panax > Panax notoginseng. The sequence continues at coordinate 53,418,601 of CM029019.1, read as the reverse complement.
ATACCGGATAAAGAAATGTGCCTGGTCCAGTCACTAGGTCAAGCTATCAATCTGTGTCACACGGATCTTGGAACAATATCCCCCATGAACTAAGTGGCGCGGGTCTGGGCTCCAATGGTACGAGGGATCCACTAATGCTGGAATACATCCTAAGTACAGGGACCCTTTGACAATGCAAAACCGTCAACACCCAACAATGGGATATCAACGATGGGTGACTGCGGCACAGGTCAATAACGCCTGGAAGGAGGCAAGATCGGCACACGAATCTCTTATGTGGTGCTCCTAATAGCACGCTCTCCTAAATAGAGCTCACATCCTCTATCTATGAAGAGAGGAACCCTACGGGTGGAAATCACGTACTCGACACCAGTCGGGTACCCATCCTCAAACCCAATGGCCAAGTGCTCCCCAGAATAGGGAATCCATGTGATGACATCAGCTGTCAACAACTCCAGCTGTAGGCGACAGTGAGTGAAACCCTCAGCTATAGGGACCTTTGCTAGTATGGAATGATGCCATCGCCGTCCTCGTGGATAGGTATCTAACCCTAATACACTCACAGGACGTAAGCAAGGGAGCCTCTCATAAGCACAAAACTGCCATCATAAAGGCAAATATCTACTGTCAGTTAACACTCTTAACCTGTACACGGTAAATTATAAGAGAAATACTTACCAGCAGAAATGGGTAAAATCCTAACCAAGCCTCGGTCAAGCCCTGAGAGCGCATACGCATGCCCCTGAGGAAATAGGCAAAGGTGTAGGAACCCGAATCATACTCTCCAATACGGTCCACATGTAGCGTGGCACTGATCAAAGTGAATGACACCGTAGAAGAGTTAGCTGCTATGAAGTAGCCCTTAATGATCATCAGGAACAATCTCCAAAGAATGCAATCCCTAACTCGGACATCAGTTGGTATGGGCTCACTCAACAGCCCACTTATAGCATCTACGCTCAAAGGACCTGCACGGATAATCCTGCCCTTGAGCGCCCCATCCAGAACTCCTAACAAGGATCTGACGACAGTGGGGGTAATATCCGCCGTGCAAGGCACTAGTACCCCTCCAAACTCCATACCTGTGATAAACTGCCAATCCATCGGTGTCAGCATCACCTCATAGTCCAGCAAATGGAGTGACTGAGCCTGGTGAAACCAGCGCTCAAATAATGCCCTGAGGTAACCCCAGGGACAGCGGCGGGGAAGGATGGAAAAGAATGCCCCAAATCCCCAATCATGCACAATCGGTCTATAGTCAGGATGCAGAGCCTAGTACATGGAGTGAATGCTGAACCAGTTCCCTTGAGGCTGTGTAAAGCCGGGAACCTACATAAAATGCAGATCGATCGACATCAAAATCCTTTTACTCTTCATCAATAGGAAAGAAGGAAGATTAAGATTTAACTTGATACCTCGTTAGCATGCAAGTACATCGAGGGATGTCGACTCAGATCACCCAGAAGCTCTTGGTTTGCCACCTGAATACTCGGGAGTCCCTACGGGGAACATATGTAGCAGGAGCGGGGTCCGCAACCAAACATCCTCCTCCTCGTCCTCGACGTCCGGCACATCAACTTGGACTAGAGGTATCACCGCCTCCACCAAACGACGAGGCTGTCTAACAGAACGGGGTCGAGGCACTTCAGAAACCCTCCTCCGTACTCCAGAAGTGGTCTTGCGGGAACTACTCGGCTGATTCGGATTCATAATATTTAGACAACATGTCTCCAAATCACCTCATAAAGGGTGTGGTATCTTCTGACCTAGAGCTTTCTTTTCAAAATGCATTTTATGACTACATGCATGCATGTATTACTTTAACATACATCTATAGTAGAGTTAAAAATGCATGACTACTTAATACCTATATTTTGAAAAATTTTGCCATAATTTCCTCTATAAATAGGACTATCCACATGCACATAGGCATGACTAGATGGCCATTCAGTAGCACACCTGTCCACAGTCATATACATACTATATGCATTTAAAAAGTCAAAGTCATCAATCCAAAAGGGTAGCCTAATTACCAGGATTACTTTGAATTTTCACTTTTTTCTCATTTATCCTCAAATAGGATAAGAAATAGCAGAAAAAGGTGCCAATTTGACTGTTTCAAAAGTCAATTTTTTTCACATCATTATGTTCAGCATGGTTTAATATTAACATTTACAATGTTGAATATTCATTTAAGCATGCATATTCACTACTATGTGTTTAGATGCATTTCATGTGATAAGTCATTTTCCAACAGATAAAAACGGGAAAAGAAGGCATGCATACGTTACCAGGACAGTGTAGAACACTTGAACAGTGATAAAATTTGCAGAAAGTCACCCGAACTCAACAGATCTGAAGAAGAGATCTCGAATTTCCTTCGCGGCGCAACTTGAAAATGACTTATAAAAACAACCTGTAGGCATTTAGTAGCCACGGCTGGCCGCAGGTCCACCTGCGGCTGCTACAAGTGTACCTGCGACACCCTTACGTGGGTCCCACCCCTCCGGCTCGGTCCAATTCGAGTTGTAAAGGAGTTCTAACAAGCTGAAAAGGCCAAATCAGAGATAAAAATGCTACGTGATTGAGCGGAATAGCCTAAAATCCTGGTTTTCCCGGGCCTGACTGTGGCTTTCATATCATTCATTGGTATTTGCGTAAACATATGGTTTACTATACCGATGATCTCAGCTGTTACAAGTTACCCTTGGCAATCCCTTACGCATGTCCAATGCTGCCAAATCAAGGTTGTCACCCTAATTCTTTTGAGCATCCCCGGCGGGGGCATCACGCATTCTACTGTACGCATCCCTGGCGGGGGCATCACGCATTCTACAGTACACATCCCCGACAGGGGTTACAACTGTAATACCCAGAAAAAAATAATGATATTAAATAATAAAAAATTACTTTGTTTTAAAACATATTAATTAGATTTTGTCATTTATTTTGGGTCAAAGTGGTCATTTAATTTATATGGGCTAATAAGCATTAATAATGGTGGATATTAAATTTGTAAAATTTGGGCCTTAGAAATTAATTGGATTTAATTTATGTGAGTAAATTTTTAAAATTCTATTTAAATTAGAAGAGTTCATCAGTTATATAAGTAAATATTTAAACCCTAATCTATCTCACGTACATCCAATAACTGACTAAGAAAAAGGGAAGAAGAACGCAGCCGCCACTACAGAGGAAAAGAAGGGAAAAATTGATTGCACTTGTGTGTTATAAGAATAAAGATTGAATATGTAGATACAAGTAAGTTTGCATGTTTAGTATTCATTTTATTAATTATTTGAGTAGTACAGATATTTGCGTGAACAGAGTACTGCTATGAAATTGTTGATTTGTAATCATGCTATCTATTTATATATATTTCTTTAAGTAATGAATGGTATTCATGCATGCTGGCAAAACAGGAAAAGTGACATGTTAAAGGAGTTCTTTTATAAAATAAAATAAAAACAAAAAACGTTAACTGATGCAAGTTAGGTATTGTATTGTTGTAATACAATAAGGATAAAGGTTTATATATATATCATGCATATAAACAACAAACATGTTTGTTGCCTGCAGTAGTGCAGGCGTTAGTTTCCATATATATATATATATATATATATATATATATATATATATATATATATATATATATATATATATATTATATTTTAATAAACTTTTGGCCATGAAACTTATATAAGAAATTAGTAAATCAATTGAAATTATATATATATATTGAATTAATTAATTTTGCCGACATAGTTATAAAAGTTTTAATAATAATTTAATAGTATTCTGTTATTAATGATTGGATTGTAATAAAATCTTATTAAATTATTTAGATTGAACGGAGAGAGTCTAAACGAATTTTTGGAATATACTTTGGATATTACATTGCTTAATTCAGGTACGGATTCCGTACTCTTTCAGCGACATTCTTGATAAATTTAATTTGTTTATTTTGTCCTTTATTTCAAATTTCGTTATTCTTTCACATAATTGTTTCATGTGAAATAAGTATATTAGTTTCATTTTGGAGTTGGTATACATGACTCGTATTTGTACTCTTGGAATTAGGATATCATGTTTAGTATTTGTTTTTGATAATTGTAGAGCGGTACATGTTGCTACCTTCTTTTTGAGACCTTGTGACTATAATTTGATTTGGTTCAACATGTAAATATAGAACCCTTTTGTTGGTATTATGTCGCATGTGTTGTGACGTAGTATTTTTGTTAGAATATATCGTAGGGTATATCTGAGCTATAACCACCTGTAGGGGTACCACAGGCATGTCGTCTTGGCATGAGAGACATGACACTTTTCGTGGCGGTTTGATTAGTCCACGGCGTCTCCGTTTTGGGCTCCGGAGGAAGTGGGCCATTTGGTGTTTTGTTGTGGGAGGCGTATGGGTTAACCCTAGTTTTTTGTTCTGCGGATTGGTGATGTTGTGCCAAACACACTATCCGATTTGCATACATTTGGATTCGCGGTCCAATGTGTGATTTGCCTGTGTGGCATTATTTTGGTTGCCTGTGTAGCATCACTTGATTTGCCAGTGTAGCATCATTTGATTTGTCTGTGTGGTATTATTTTGATTTGCCTATGTGGTATTATTTTGACTTGCCTGTGTGGCAATGTATATTTCTGAGCTCATTCGGTATGAAATAACACCCAATCATTTGATTCAGCCTATTATTTCATTGTATTAATTTTATTTGTTTCTGTTTAGTTCAAGTCATTGAGTTAGTTACTTCAGTTCATTATTTCTTTATTCTTTTATTGGTTTCGTCAATTATGTTGATTCAACTATATTCCATTCAGATCTTTAGATATTATATTTTCGTTCGTATTTGCACTTGAGGCATGTTCAGTATTTTATCTCAGTTATTTTCATATATTAGTTGTATATGTTTTGTATATCTGTATCCGTACTGGGCAATTGGCTCATGCTGTGTTTTTCTTCCGGCAGGTTTGCAGGGGTGATTCAGGGCTAGTGTAATGAGAGTTTTGCCTTTCACCATTTAGGTTGATTAGAATTTTAAGTTTTGATTATTTTGATTCAGTTTGGAGAATTGTACTTATTACTTTATTATTGGATCACCACTATTAATGTTTTGAGGTTTTTAGTGCTCTGTTTATTTATTTTGAGATTTGTTGTGCTTTGCGCGTGACCTCCCTTTTCCTTTTCTGGAAGGGGGTGTTACAGAGATGGTATCAAAGCTTAAGTTCTTTATTGTAGAAAACCTATTTAGGTTTGACCTGTGAGTTGGGGGTAAATCACTGGGTAGACGTAGGAGTTTGATTCGATTTTGTCCTTTGTTTGGTTGGTCTCTATTTTGACCAACTGTCGATTTCTTTTCAATTTGTAGTTGATTTAAGGAAAGTGAAATAATTTATTAAGGTGATCGAGTAATGATATTAGTTAAGAATTGCGATTTAATCATTGAGGTGAATGAAGTTATATTTTGTACAGTTAAGAAATGATCATATGATTATGATATGAGTAGTTATATTAGCGAATATTTGATATTGGAGAATTATTTGTTAAGAGTTATTTCAAGTATCAATTATTATGATCATGGAATTGAGGATTTGATTTGAGTTAGGTTTTGATTTATGTTAAGCTTGTGGATAATTTGAGGTTTGTGCATTGATGTGATAATATGATAAAATAAAAAAAAATTATTAAGTATAGAGGACTCCTTGCAATATGAGTGATGATATTCGAGGTAATTAGATTAATCATTTGGAGTCAATGATCAATTTTGTGGCTATTTTCTAGTAGGATATTGGAGTTATGTTCTATGAACTTTCTTTGTATAAGTATGGGGAGACATTGAAATTTATTGGATTAAGGTTTGCAATAAGGGATGATTGATTTATTATATGATTAGATAGTAAGTGATGAAATTCAATTAATTTTGAGAGATCTTAAATATTTATAGTTTTCTTATGCAGATAGTAGAATATTTGACTTAGAGTTGATATGATGATAAAGAGATCTTAGTATTATATTCTTTGGTGTAATAATATTTAAGAACTAGCTATTTCGAATTGAGGTTTGAATATTTTGAAGCTCTTGAGGATTTAGGAAAAATTGATATAATTTGTAGAGTTGTTTGGTTTATCCGATATCCTTGGAGTTTTGTATGATTTTATGTAAATTAAATAAAATAATTTGTTAAATCTTTGTCATGTGTGGAACATAAACATTTTACGAATTAAAAATAATTCTAAATATTTTGGGTATTCGAATCGTATTTGAATGAAGAGAAATTTTTGTGATTTTGAATTATGTTCCGAAGAGTACGTTTACAAGAATTAAACTCAAAGATATTAGCGACGGCCCACACCAACGATGGATCATGTGATCTAATTTGATGCAACGCGAAGAACCTTACCAAGGCTTGGCACGGTAGCTAACGAATCTTTTACAAATACATTGATAATTACGTGAACCAAAGACTTATCCGCGTTGATCGTTACAAATGGCAGCGCTACGTCGTAACTAAATTTGTTTTTGTAGCTTATTTGAATTTCGAGGACGGAATTATTTTTAAGGGGTGAAAAATGTAATAATCCATATTTTTTAAATTAAATATTAATTTATTTTATTTATACAATTGTATTCAAATTGGAAAAGGTAAGTGACTATTTTTTTTCTTTGTTTTGTTTGGAAAGTTAAATTGTTTTAGTAGATAATTAAATAATCGATTAAATTAAAAATGGGAAGTCCATTAGAGTTTTGGTAGCTCCTATATTGAGTTATATTTATATTTAAATAGTGAAGTTGTAACTTTAATCCTATTCTAATTTCATTAGTTGAATTTCTGAGTAGAATACTTATACGTGTTGCAGTCCATTAGAAAAATTATAATTAATTCATCTGATGTCTTGAGTGAATCCAAATTAGGTTCCTTCAGTTTTTCGTCCTCTACAATTTTGAAGAAGTAAGTAACTTGAGATAATTTTAGATTGTCAAAAGCGGGTTATGAGGAGAAAAACAATCCCATTTGTTAAAATTTTGTGGGGAAAAAAAAATTCATCCGGAGCGCGGAGCTACTTGGGAGATTGAAGAGTCTATTCGAGCGGAATATCCGCATTTTTTGATAATTAGGTACTTTCCATTATTTTGATTCCGGGGACGGAATCCTTTTTTAAGGAATAGGTGATGTAATACCCGGAAAAAATAAAGATATTAAATAATAAAAAAATTACTTTATTTTAAAACATATTAATTAGATTTTGTCATTTATTTTGGGTCAAAGTGGTCATTTAATTTATATGGGCTTATAAGCATTAATAATGGTGGATATTAAATTTCTAAAATTTGGGCCTTAAAAATTAATTGGATTTAATTTATGTGAGTAAATTTTTAAAATTCTATTTAAATTAGAAGAGTTCATCAGTTGTATAAGTAAATATTTAAACCATAATCTATCTCACGTACATCTAACAACTGACTAAGAAAAAAAGAAAAAGGGAAGAAGAACGCAGCCGCCACTACGGAGGAAAAGAAGGGAAAAATTGATTGCACTTGTGTGTTATAAGAATAAAGATTGAATATTCGGATACAAGTAAGTTTGCATGTTTAGTATTCATTTTATTAATTATTTGAGTAATACAGATATTTGCGTGAACAGAGTACTGCTATGAAATTGTTGATTTGTAATCATGCTATCTATTTATATATATTTCTTTAAGTAATGAATAGTATTCATGCATGCTGGCAAAACAGGAAAAGTGACATGTTAAAGGAGTTCTTTTACAAAAAAAAACAAAAAACGTTAACTGATGCAAGTTAGGTATTGTATTGTTGTAATACAATAAGGATAAAGGTTTATATATATATCATGCATATAAGCAACAAACATGTTTGTTGCCTGCAGTAGTGCAGGCGTTAGTTTCCATATATATATATATATATATATATATATATATATATATATATATATAAACTTTTGGCCATGAAACTTATATAAGAAATTAGTAAATCAATTGAAATTATATATATATTTTGAATTAATTAATTTTGCCGACATAGTTATAAAAGTTTTAATAATAATTTAATAGTATTCTGTTATTAATGATTGGATTGTAATAAAATCTTATTAAATTATTTAGATTGAACGGAGAGAGTCTAAACGAATTTTTGGAATATACTTTGGATATTACATTGCTTAATTCAGGTACGGATTCCGTACTCTTTCAGCGACATTCTTGATAAATTTAATTTGTTTATTTTGTCCTTTATTTCAAATTTCGTTATTCTTTCACATAATTGTTTCATGTGAAATAAGTATATTAGTTTCATTTTGGAGTTGATATACATGACTCGTATTTGTACTCTTGGAATTAGGATATCATGTTTAGTATTTGTTTTTGATAATTGTAGAGCGGTACATGTTGCTACCTTCTTTTTGAGACCTTGTGACTATAATATGATTTGGTTCAACATGTAAATATAGAACTCTTTTGTTGGTATTATGTCGCATGTGTTGTGACGTAGTATTTTTGTTAGAATATATCGTAGGGTATACCTGAGCTATGACCACCTGTGGGGGTACCACAGGCATGTCGTCTTGGCACGAGAGACATAACACTTTCCGTGGCGGTGTGATTAGTCCACAGCGTCTCCGTTTTGGGCTCCGGAGGAAGTGGGCCATTTGGTGTTTTGTTGTGGGAGGCGTATGGGTTAACCCTAGTTTTCTGTTCTGCGGATTGGTGATGTTGTGCCAAACACACTATCCGATTTGCATACATTTGGATTCGCGGTCCAATGTGTGATTTTCCTGTGTGGCATTATTTTGGTTGCCTGTGTGGCATCACTTGACTTGCCTGTGTAGCATTATTTGATTTGCATGTGTGGCATTATTTTGATTTGCCTATGTGGCATTATGTTGACTTGCCTGTGTGGCAATGTATATTTCTGAGCTCATTCGATATGAAATAACACCCAATCATTTGATTCAGCCTATTATTTCATTGTATTAATTTTATTTGTTTCTGTTCAGTTCAAGTCATTGAGTTAGTTACTTCAGTTCATTATTTTTTTATTCTTTTATTGGTTTCGTCAATTATGTTGATTCAACTATATTCCATTCAGATCTTTAGATATTATATTTTCGTTTGTATTTGCACTTGAGGCTTGTTCAGTATTTTATCTCAGTTATTTTCGTATATCAGTTGTATATGTTTTGTATATCTGTATCCGTACTGGGCAATTGGCTCATGCTGTGTTTTTCTTCCGGCAGGTTTGCAGGGGTGATTCAGGGCTAGTGTAATGAGAGTTTTGCCTTTCACCATTTAGGTTGATTAGAATTTTAAGTTTTGATTATTTTGACTCAGTTTGGAGAATTGTACTTATTACTTTATTATTGGATCACCACTATTAATGTTTTGAGGTTGTTAGTGCTCTGTTTATTTATTTTGAGATTTGGTGTGCTTTGCACGTGACCTCCATTTCCTTTTCTGGAAGGGGGTGTTACCGCATGGTCATCTGTCCAAAAATAGATCCCCGACGGGGGTTACAACGCATGGTCATCTATCCAAAAATACATCCCTGTCGGGGGTTGCAACATATTTTCCGTTGATGAACATGTCAATGATGGTCAAGCATCCTTGACATCAGTTCAGCCGCTGGCAGGTAAAACTAACGACGCATCAGAAGCCATCTGATGATTGCATCAGTTGATACACATCAACAAAGGTCAAGCGGGCTTGTCATTTATCCCCAGCAGGGATTTCATTCGTTGATGTACGCGTCAACAAAGATCAAGAGTATCCTCAGCGGGGGTTGCAACGCGTGGTCAGCCGTTGGTTCACACGTCAACGAAGGTCGGGCAGCCCTGACAACACATACTATTGGTAATAAGTCCAACGGAACATTGATATGTCCTGGCGATACAAACCAGGGAGGATTAACATCATCGGGGAAGATCGATGATGGAATATGTTATACACATCCTCAAGCAGACAAAGCTTTATCCCCATAGATCTCTTATACACGAAAGGCACATCTTCGGAATAAAGTCTGTATCAAGGATTCAGGACTTTGGTGATAACCCCAATGTCAACAGTCCTAGAGATTCCTGTTAGCTATGGATCGCACGTCCATGATAGTTCATCAGGCTGCTTATTTATTGCCATCCCCGGTAGAAGTAACAAGGAGCCGGTAATCATCCCCAACATGTGGGAAAACAATCAATATGCATCATACATTTCCATCATGTTGTTACACATGACATCATGTTTATCTTGTTGCATATCAAGTGTCTAGGACTCTTTATCCTATCCATGCCATTACATTGCATGAATATGATAAAGAGGGGCACCTGTAGACACTCAAAATTTTCTGCACACCTGTTACTGACATTGTAGGAGGGCCGATTTGTCTTTCAGAGATAACCTTGGAAGACAGCTCATATCCAGTCCGGATACTACTGGTAGTTCAGTCTTAACCCCGGAACATATATCGGGAGTATCAGAACCTCGAAGATAACCCCAAGGCATGAAGTTCCAATACCAAAAATTCCACCGGAGAAGACCGATTCATCCTAGAAATAACCCCGAGATATCTAGTCTCAGTCCCAACACCGGGAATAGCAGCACTAACCTTGGAGATAACCCCAAGAAATGCAGTTGCAGTTCTAGAGATAACCCCAAAAATTCTTGTTTCAAAGCCATGCAAACAGCTTCAAAACACTCGACACTCACACCGAGGCACTCAATACAAGACCCGGAGATAACACCGGGAAGACAGGCACACCTCAGAGATGACACTGAGGACCTTCAACACTTGCAGCAATCCAATCTCAGAGATAACCCTAAGCAACGTCTTCTTTATCAGCCCAAACTGGAGATAACCCCGGTGAGGGGCAAATTCATCATCTGGCCACCTTGACGCCACATCGTACCATCTCAACATCTAATACATACATTTATACACAACAATGTCCCACAAGAGCCAAGGAAGTCTAACCCCAAGTGACTATTGCGTAGGACAACTGATAGAATTTGAAGCCTGAAGACCAGAGGGCTTGGCCCCATCTTGCTGACTTTGTACAACCTCTAATCCTATGTCATTGCATAACTCTCAACAACGGCAATCCGAAATAGGTCTTATACACCTCAGTCGGATGCCCATATTGATGTTCTGTAAGTTCGAGAAGACATCACGTTGCATGCGTGCACGTACTTCGAAACGACGGGACCCGCGTAGCCTGGGGCACCCCGGACAGCAGCAGGTACATCTACGGCGAGCCACAGGAGTTCCCCCCTTAATAAATAGAGGGTTTAGGGTGTCCATTTTATAAGAGAAAAAGGCGAGGAAGCCCTGTTTAATTTGCTCTGTACACACCCTAAACTAAGTGCTTTCTCATTTTAAACACTTATAAGCTCATATATAACTACTTTTTACCAGTGGGAGCCGAGTGTTCATCAACTTAAAGCTGTAGAAGTCTTCTTTGGCAACTCACTGTGAGCCTTCTTACACACTTTAAAGTCTTTCTCTTCATATTTGTACACACCATTCTTCACGTTGAGAGTCGTGTTGCGTGTGTATGCCCAGACTTCGGTCCGTGGTTTCATTTTAGTTTATATATATATATATATATATATATATATATATATATATATATATATATATATTCACATTTCGTCTCCCCTGGAGTTTACTTCGTGGCGGTTGACCATTTTTATCGCTTTCAGTACATTTCGTCCCGCCTAGAGTTTCCTCCGTGGTGGTTGATCGATTTTACAGCTTTATTTACATTTCTGACCCCCCATGGAGGTGCTTCGTGGTGGTTGATCAACTAAATATATATATATATATATATATATATATATATATATATATATATATATAGGCAAGTAAACGCACCGAATATAAAATCCAGGCTCATCGAACAAAGTTCGACAACATTTCATATATATATATATATATATATATATATATATATATATATATATATATTTACATTTCGTTACCCCTGGAGTTTACTTCGTGCGCGGTTGACCATTTTTATCGCTTTCTGTACATTTCGTCCCGCCTGGAGTTTCATCTATGGCGGTTGATCGCTTTTACAGTTTTATTTACATTTCTGACCCCCCATGGAGGTGCTTCGTGGTGGTTGATCATATCAATATATATATATATATATATATATATATATATGTATATATATATATGTATATAGCTTTTATATATATATAACTACTTACTGCTTTCATACAAACTGCGGTATCATGTGAGCCTAGGAATCATGTGATCACAGATTCAGTCTACTGAATCTAGATTCAGTTCCCGTGACGGACATTTTCAGCTGTAAGCAGCTTGTAAATTTATTCACGGTGTTTGGATTTCCTTACATGATTTTCATGCCCATGAGGAGTTCGGCACTGCTTTGTACATTATTTTCTCAAAGATGCTTTGCATCTCAAAAATAAATGTAATCAAGCCGAACATTTAATAAAATGGAAGTATCAAATGCCTCAATTACAATTGAGCATCAGGGTTTGAAAAACCTTTTTTTATAAAATTTCACTGCTATATCTTGTTTAAAATTAAATTTTTACACAAATTCAAACCATGTGTATGTAGGTACGAACGAGGCCTCGCACTACGTCCAAATAACAGCACATTGACCCATACACAAACATTCATATAACAGTTTCTTGAAAAGTGGCGGTCACCGTAGTAACACGGATGTCAGGGGGTGCCTAACACCTTCCCTCCACATAAGAAAGTTCCCGGACCCTAATGAATCTCGGTTTCACAGACCCGTTTAGCAGTGTCACATCACTAGGTCAATGTGAAAACCTTTTCTCAATTGTGTTGGTACAACCAGTTAAAAAACCAACTGGCAACTCTTATAGTCCAATCGTCGACATATACATGTCGGACCTTTTTTGCTTGTTTTTTCAAACGAATCTCACCCAACATGAGAACACAAAAGACCAAGAACAGAAAAAGGGACAAAAAAAAGCCCGACGTCGACAATATATATATTTACTCTTTGATATATATATATATATATATATATATATATATATATATATATATATATATATATAATTTCTTTATAAGCCTGCGGGTTAGATTTGCCTAAATATGGCTATTTCTCACTTTAATCGGTTCATGGTGACTCAACTGGAACCGTTGAAGCTGGAATGCTTAGATTTACTCAAATCTAATTCATTTTCTAGCTTTTGCTGTGGGCTAGATTTATCTTAATCTAGCTATTTCTTACTTTAGCCGGTTCATGGTGACTAAACTGGAACCAATGAAGCTGAAATAGTTAGATTTATTCAAATTTAGTTCCTATTTTAGCTTTTGTACATATTGCTTTGTCATGTGAGCCTAGGAATCATGTGATTACAGATTCAGTTCCTGAATCTAGATTCGGTTCCCGTGATGGACATTTTCAACTGCAGCTAGCTTGTAACTTATTCACGGTGTCTAAATTTTCTTAGATGGCTCTCATGCCCACAAGGAGTTCGACACTGCTATATATCTTATTTTCTCGAAGATGCTTCATATCTCAAAAATAATAAAAGCAATCTAGCCGAAAACATCATAAAATGGAAGTATCAAATGTCTCAATTAATATTGAGCATAAGGGTTTAAAAAACTAGTTTTACAAAACATCACTGCCATATCTCGTTAAAATTGAACTTTTATACAAAATTCAAACCCTTTGTATATAGGTGCAAACGAGGCATAACACTACTTCCAAACAACTGCACATAGACCCACACACACACATCCAGATAAAAGTTTAAATTGAAAAGTGGCGGTAATCATGTTATCACGGAATTTAGGGGGTGCCTAACACCTTCCCTCCACTTAATTAAGCCCCCGAACCCTAACAAATTTTGGTTTTGCAGACCTGTTAAATAGTTTTACATCACTAGCTCTATGTGCAAACCATTACTCGGTTGAGTTGGTGCAACCATTTAAAAAAACCAACTGGCGACTCTTATAGTCAAATCGTTGATATATACATGTCGGACATTTTCAAACTTGTTTTTCAAACAAATTTCACCTAACATGAGAACACCAAAAGACAAGAACAGAAAGGGACAAATAAAAATCCCGACGTCGACAGGTGGCGACTCTGCTAGGGACATCCAGTAAGAGGGCTTAAGCCGCTATCAAAGCTTTTCAAAACTTTTATCTGCTTGTGTGTGGTTTTTTACATTTGAATGAATGTTTACTAATGCTTTACTTACTGCACTTAGTGCTTTGTACCATATCTTCATGTGATATTAGTGCTTCGCACATGTTATCATTTTCATACAGTGAGACGCGATGTATGTGAATGTATGTTGTGTGGTCCCTCCACCAGGAGGCTATCCTGTCGGTGTTTGATTACTGGACTCGTAGGGAGACTAATTCCAACGAGGCTCAGGAAAGGCACCACCCAGATTCGCTCCAGTTGAAAGACCGGATTAACTTCCCGTCGAGTAAATTGCGATGATCTAGGAACCTTCATGCCAAAAAGCTGCGAGGGTAACCTAAGATAGGTCAGCCTCTGATAAACCAAATACGGAGGGAAGTCTCTTCATACTTTCCCATTTCAATTACTTGTATGTTCATTTTCATGTCAATCTCAATGTAATGGAAAATATAAAGGATTATGTGAACATGCCTTCCTTTTCATATCAAAACCTGTCATGCTATCCTGTCATTAAAATAACTGACATCCATTTTCTAGGATAATATTCCTAAAAAATGGACACATCACATAGCATGCAACATTGCCACATTTCTATAAGACTAAACTACATAAGTCTTTTGTAGGGAAGCAATTGGTCATGTTGCCCGTTCAAAGTCAAAAAAGGCATTAAGCTTACAGCCGAACATGGCTACATCTGGCCAGCATAATCCTACTCCTGTCTCTCGCGAGGAGTTCGAAGGATTAAGAAATCAAATCACAGAGTTGGTTATTCTGCTCAAAGAATTACACAAGTTAACTCAGGGTCCACAAATACCCATCTACACAGAACCCTCTGCATATGGATGAATCCAAGGTGCGGACAAAGAAGTTCTAGCACCTGAGTATCAATCTGATGAAACCAACAAAACCCTTGAAAGCACCCATCTTAAAGAAGATCAAGACACTGGTGATATTAGGAAGAAGGTTCTACAAATGGAAGAGACCATTCGGTCCATCAAAAGGATTGGAACATACAGGAGTGTTTCTTATTTAGACCTTTGTATCTTCTCCGGGGTTCATTATCCCGAAAAATTCAAGACTTCCGATTTTGAGAAATATGATGGATTGGGAGATCCTTATACCCACTTAAAGGTGTTCATTGGAGAGCTCGGATCCTATGCCGAGAATGAGAAGCTCATAATGTAGCTATTTCAAAAAAGCATGACTGGAGAAGCCAGAGCATGGTACACCAGATTGGATAACTCCAAAATTCACAGTTGGGAGGAATTAGCCCATGCTTTCCTCAGTCAATACAACTTTCAAACATAGATGGCTCCAAACCGGTATCAAATTACCAAGGTCAAGAAACCAGTCAATGAGTCATTCAGAAAGTATGCCCAAAGATGGTGGCATCTGGCTGCTCAAGTTATCCCATCTATGTCTGAGTCTAAAATGGTTATGACCTTCATAGACATTCAAGAAGCTCCATTTAATGAGAGGGTCCTGGCTGGAATAGGCAAGTTTTTCTCAGAAATGATTAAGCACGGAGAAATGGCTGAAATGGGGTTAAAATCAAGAAAGATTCATGACCTTCCCACTTTAAAAGCCGTAGCTGAGCACATCCAATCTAGAAGTTATAGGAACCACCCCCAAAGGGTCCATAAGAAGAAAGAAGAGGATGTTTCCTTGATACTGCAAAGACAAAAGGGCAATCAAAATTTGCCTATTCAGAGGAGAAATTATTCCCCTTTTTAAGTATAATCTTCAAACCCTCAATTGCCAAAAAGTGGAGAAGTCAGACGTACAAGAGTGTTCATACCCTTAAGGGATTCACCCGAAAACATTCTAAAACTTCTGATAGCTCAGAAGAAAATTACTCATCTTTTTCCACCAGCCGACCCGAGTGGAAAGGGTTTCAATGCAAGTAAGATATGTGCTTACCATGCTGGAGCTCTAGGCTATGACACTCAAGATTGTTGGGCCCTTAAGCATAAGATCCAAGATTTAATTGACAATGGTGAGATCGTGATGACCAAGCCCGACCAACCACATGTTCATGATAACCCTCTCCCTCAACACAAGGAAGAGGAGGTTAACATGATTAATTGAGGCAGTGGACATAACTCCAACTATGGGGTGGTGTATCCCAGATCAACAAAGATAATTCTGACAGATGGGATTATTCACAGTTCCAGTTCATGATGGAACGATAGTTAAAGGCTCTTGGCGAACAAGTCAATCAATTGGCAGAACTGGTGATCCATCAGCACCAAGTCACATGTCAATTATTTAGTCAGGAGCATGCTAGCCTCCTTTCTCCTATCACCAGTACTCCATCACTTATTCCAGAAAGTGAAACATTAGAGGAAAAGATTGCCAGAAAAGCAAAAGCTAAAGGCAACAAAAGGTAATTAACCTATTTAGGCCAATCGATGGAAGTAATATTGCTAATGCTGATTAATGAGGGAAAAATCAGAACAACCTCTAGTCAACCCACGCTCAAAACGGTTTGATGCTAATGGAGTATATCAATTCCACTCACACTCTCACGGTCACAGCACTGAGGAATGCTGGGCACTCTGCCATCTTATTCAAAACATGATTGACAGTGGTGACCTATAAATGGCAGACAATAACGCTGTATCATCTGACTGTGGGAACACATTTCCTCCAGGGTGGAAGGAAGTTGTAGCAGTTATATCTATTGAGGGAGATTTGGCTGCCACACCACTTACCATTTAACCAATTCAACTCAAAGGTATTGAAAACCCTTTGAACGTGGTTGCACCAAAGCGAATTATATTGCCATTCAGACCACAGTATCATGTCATCAGCCTTCAGAAAGCACCATGGAACTATAGAGAAGCTGAAGGATCCACATCCAACACAACTGCTGTAGTGTTTAATGAAAATCCACTATATCTTCCTCAACGGGTGATGAAGCCTATCATCAAATCTAAGGGGAAAGTGCCCATGAAGAAGATTGAAGAAATCATCCGCAAGATGGGACACAATGAAGACAAGGTGGTTCAAAGCTTGAAAGAAGCTCCACAACAGATTTCTATTCTGGACTTGGTTTTCTTTTTAGAAGATCACCAGAAGGTCTTACTGAAAGTACTAGAAGAATCCCACTTGCCAAAGACAGTGGATGTTGAAAAATTCCATCATCTGGTTGATCACATCTTCAACAGTAATGTGATATCCTTCACCGATGATGACATACCCTCCGAAGGGACAGGCTATTGCAAATCGTTGCACATAGCGGTTATGTCTTCCGGATATGTGGTCGAAGGAGTGCTAATAGATGGGGGATCATCCCTAAACATCTGCCCCTATGCCACATTGGAAAAAATGAACATCAATCTCAACAGAATTCGAAGTAGCCATACAATCAGCAAAGCTTTTGATGGATCTCGGCGAAATGTTGTCGGAGAGATTGAGTTACCCGTGAAAATAGGTCCACATACATTCTACATATCCTTCCAAGTGCGTAAGATCACTACAGGATACAACCTATTTTTGGGAAGACAGTGGATTCATATGGCAAGTGCCGTCCCACCCACTCTTCATCAGCAGCTCAAGTATATCATCAACAGTAATCTGGTTACTGTTAATGCTGAGCCAGAATGTCCTGTTCAAAGTGATATACCCCTTATCAGTTTCAATGTAGAAGTTGAGCATGTCAGCTTCTAAGCCCTTGAGGTGAGCAACACTCGCTATCAACCCATTGGGGCACCACCTGTGATACCCAGAGTTTCTGCCGAGCTAATGTCGACTAGTCAAGAGATGATATCCTTGGGTTTTTAACCTGGACAAGGGTTAGGAAAGGATCATCAGGGCATCAAATGCCCAATTTAAGTTCCCAGCCAGACAGGGGCAGTTGGACTTGGCTACTCCTCTAGGTCAAATCACAGGAACCCTCACAAGCATAAATAGGTTCCTTCATCCATAAGGCGTTTACCTAAACCTACAGGTGATAATCCTGTACAGCCTTTATTAAAAGTTCCTGCCCCTATGGTAGCTATGCTGTTTCCTAAGCCGATGCTGGTTAAAGGAAAGGAAGTTCTGATTCTAGACCCGGAGGTGGAAGAAAGGAATCGAAGGAGCAAACAAAAGATAGAGAGACATCTGTCAAATATCGCATCCTGGTCCATACGGAGGGTATGAAGAGAGACATCCCCGATGATGATTGTCCATACATCATGGTCATCATTCAAGAGAAGGTGGACGATAACAACCCCTTCATCATAGCTATCCACCAGGACATGACCCTTGGTAATTGGAGCAGTACTCCTTGTATTTGCCGACAAGGGTAAAAAAGGGCAGAAAATCACTCTGCTCTGTAGATAACAATAATTACTTATTTTTACTGCACAATATAAGTAGTTGTTTTGTCATTTCATGCTAACACTTTGTATGATTAAACAGTTTCATATATTAAGTGAAAGCATTTTATTTTAGGACTCTAAAGTTAGATGTTACTAAACTTGCTGATAAGGTGCCTATTCTTCACAAGGGCTGCAACTTTGATGTTAAGTTGGACTCAGACTTGTGGAGATTGAACAAGAGGACTATGAGATACTTCAGGAGATCAAAGAATGGGTCAAAGATAAACCCAAGCAAAATCTTGATCAAACCACCTCTTTTAACCTTAGAACCTCAGAAAACCCTAAATAAATCCAGATTGGTACGGACCTTACTCAAAACCAAAGGAATGACATGGTTACTCTATTGACCCAATTCCAGGATGTGTTTGCATGGTCTCATGAAGACATGGTCGGTTTGTCAACTGACATCATCATTCATCGCCTTTCTATCAAATAGGGATTCAAGCCAGTCAGGCAGAAACTCAGGCGATTAAAACCTAAGGGGAGTTTAAAAGTTAAAGAAGAAATTGTGAAACAATTTCAAGCCAGCATCATCATGGTGTCAACATACCCTAAGTGGCTATCCAATATAGTCCTCGTGCCTAAACCTGGAGGGAAGGTGCGACTTTGCGTGGATTATAGGGATCCGAACAAAGCTTGTTCAAGGATAGCTTTCCCGTGCCATTCATCCATATACTCATTGACAATACAGGTCAATATGACATGTACTCTTTTGTTGATTGTTCTGCAGGGTACCATCAAATCATGGTTGCTGAAGAGGATCATGAGAAAACTGCATTCATCACTCCTTGGGGAACCTTTTGCTACATACGGTTGTCATTTGGCCTCATCAATGCAAGAGCTACCTACCAGCGAGCCATGATGGCTCTCTTTCACGATCTAATGCACAAAGAGATAGAAGTCTATATGGAAGACATCATTGTCAAATCCCGAAGGGAGGAAGACCACCTAGATAAGC
Organism: Panax notoginseng; assembly: GCA_016801055.1. Classification (NCBI taxonomy): domain Eukaryota; kingdom Viridiplantae; phylum Streptophyta; class Magnoliopsida; order Apiales; family Araliaceae; genus Panax; species Panax notoginseng. The sequence goes on along the minus strand of CM029019.1, from coordinate 53,399,090 downwards.
TGAAAAAGCTCTTCAACAGGTTGCGTAGGTACAACTTGAAGCTGAACCCAGCCAAGTGCGCCTTTGGCGTTAAATTAGGCAAGTTGCTAGGATTCCTAGTCAGTCACAAAGGGATTAAGTTGGATCCTACAAAAATCCAGGCCATCACGGAAATGCCCATACCTCAGATAGAGAAGGAAATACGATGATTTTTGGGAAGAATCAACTTTATCAACCGATTTATCTCCTATCTCACAGCAACCTGTGAACCTATCTTCAAGTTATTAAGGAATAACTCCTCCATGAAATGGAATAATGAGTATTATAAAGCTTTCTTTTCAATCAAAGAGTAGCTAATCAAAGTTCCTATTTTGGTACCTCCTAGGGATGGTGTTCCCCTGTTCATGTACCTGTCAATCAATGATAATGCAATGGGCTGCATGCTGGGACAGAAAGACGATAGAGGCCAAGAAAGAGCTATCTATTACCTCAGTAAAAGATTCAACATCAATGAACACAAGTACACTTTGATTGAGAAAACATCCTCTCAAGTAAGTGTTCAGCAAACCCATGTTGAATTATCAACTATACAAATGGCAGTTGATCATACAACAATTTGACATAGTCTACATGACTCAAAAGTCTATCACAGGTCAAGGAATTACGGATCAACTGGCCTTCGCACTTTAAGGGGATTTCAAACCCTTAGAAATATACTTCACCGATGAAGGGGTATTGACAGTTCAACAACACCATCAGGAAGATACACACCAACCATGGAAGATGTATTTAGATGGAGTTGTAAACATGGAAAGTGTAAGACCCCGAATTTTATAAAATAAAAGTATTCAATTTTTCTTATAATTACTATTCAGTAAATGGTTAAATTGATAAAAATTTAAAGTTATGAGTGAAATATGATTTTTCTTTCAAAATAAGCAAGTGGTTATAAAATAATCATTGTTGTCGGGGAATATTCGTTTGGTCGTGGAATATTCTTTCTGTCGGGGAATATTCGTACGACGGCGCAGCCATTTGTGGGCCCCATAACAGAATAACTGTCGGGTGAAGAAAACGATAAATTTGAGTTTTTACAAATAACGGCGTAGTTGTTACCGTTAACACTGTTGGAATACCCGGTGGTTAAAATACAGTAATACGCGTTATTGCACAGTAGCACACGGTATTGCATAGTATTTTTGAAATTATTGATTCTTACGTAAGAAGGCACTACTCAATAATTGTTACAGTAATTACTGTTCAATATTTTATTTTATTGATTCAATAATTGCTACGTTGAAATTTTATATTATTGTTGTTCAATAATTGTCACTGCACAGTATTTTCCATTATCAGATCAATAATTCATATTATTTGAATAATATTATTAGATAACATTATTGGCAATGTCTAGAAAGTTCTGTCTAAGGAGAGGTTTGGTCACCTAATTGCGCGCCAGTAAGGAGAAATTCTTATTGGAAAGCCCCGTCTTTCCTGGGAACGGCCTGGTTGTCATAAATGTGATTCTGTAATATTATTTGTGAATAATTAATTATTGATTCATATGATAAGAAAATATTTATTTTATGGGGATATAAATGAGGGATATATTTTTGTGGTTAAAAAATGAAGGAGTTAATGTTGAGATTTTTATCCGTATTTTTGTCGGAATGGAGGTATTAAAAATCAGGGTTTTTGAGATATTTTGCGAGGGTTATAATTTTTAATCCGACCGTTGGATCGTGGTAATTTTTGGATATGTTATACATATATAAGTTGAGTATATGTCCACAAATTTTGAACCGTTAAAAATGAACGTATGGTTTGTTATGAATTTTACGAGATGACTGGTTCAGAAATTGTTGAATTTTTGGAGTTTATCATTTTGGTGGAAAATTCTAAAATTGGTGGGCTCCACTTGTGGTTGGTGAAGAAATGTGCTGAATTATATTTCAAATGTGGTGGGTGGGAATAGTAGCAGGTAAAGCCATCAGGTTGCAGGTCAAACCTACCAAAATTTTCCTATAAATAGAGAGCTAAGTTAGAATTGAAAAAACACACCAGAAACATAAGTTTTCTCTCTTTCTCTCTCTATATTATGAAGCATATTTTGTGAGTTTTTAGATACTTGGTGAGTTGCTATTCATCAGTGCAAGTTTTCTTCAGCATCATATTCGATATCCAGTCAGAAGTACTGCTCTTTTGAGGTAAGGGATTGTAAGGGATAGTAAGGGATAGTAAGAGATTTTAAGGGTTGTTATGATTTTCAGTTTCGTAATTTTTCTGAACTTCAAAAATTATGGAAAAAATTTGAAATGATATTTTGATGAGTTTTCTTGATTGTGTCCAAAAATGGTGATTTTTTGGATGTATAGATTGAGAGTTATGAATTTTATGAGAAAAGACTATTTTAAAAGTAACAGCTTATAATTCCTTGTGGTTAACTCCAAAATTGATGAAATTTTTATTGGGAGTACATGTATATGATAGAAGTATACTCTGTAAATTTCAGAATTTTTAGACAAAAGTACAATTTTTGATAAATGTCTAAATATTCGGCTATTTTGGCCATATGAAAAATAGTAAATGACTTTTAAAAAATTCTGAGAAAAATATATGTTCACTATGGGACTATATTATGTTAAATCCCAGAAAAGAAATATTTTTGAAATTGAATTGGTATTTTTTTATGAAAATGGTCTAGTTATGAGTTAATGAATTAAATATGTTTTGTGAAGTAAGAAAATTGGAAAATAGGATTTTATGACTTGAGAATCCTATATGAGGTATATGCAAATTTTTGATGAGGGTTTTGGTTATTGATGATGAAATCTTAAGAGTTGACATTTTATGATGATTAAATGCATTAATTAGTAAAGTGTAAACAATTTAAATAAATTGTTTATAAGCTTAAGAAATGTTATTCTTTCAATATCATTATACCGAAATATTGGTATGGATTTTATTGTGGAATTTCTATCTTTTGTGTCGGGGTTACTATTCATGAGTTACTATTCACGATTTACTATTCATGAGTTTCGAATATTACTCTTGAGATTAAAACTATATGTTGATCATATTGATTTTATCATCATATATAACATTTTTATAACCTTGATGTTAAAATTCTCTTTCTCTTGAGTGTAAAGATGGGTAAATTATTGGTATGATCATGACTATGGGTTCTCTTTGGCCTGTAGTGCAAAGTTGAATTGTGACTGGTATGATCATGACCATTGAATTTATAATTGAATATCTTAAGCTTAAGTGCAAAGGTGAATTGATCAACATGGTTATAATTATTGTTTATATAAATTCTAAAATGATTATAATTCTTTGAGATATTAATATATTTGGCATGTAGTGCAAATATGAACTGTTGATGAATATATTTGGCTTGTAGTGCAAATATGAACTGTTGATGAATATCTTTGGCCTGTAGTGCAAAGATGATATGTTGTTGAATATTTTTGGCCTGTAGTGCAAAGATGAACTGTTGTTGAATATCTTTGGCCAGTAGTGCAAAGATAAACTGTTGACGAATATCTTTGGCCCGTAGTACAAATATGAAATTATTAGTATGATTATGAACAAGAATTGTGATTTGGTATAACCATGATCTTTGATGTTTCAGGTAAAGACAGGTGATGAAAATATTCTTCGTCCTGGGTGCGAAGAAAAATTTATAGTCACAATTATGATTATGAGTTATTCATATGATTGTGGAAAGGAACTGTTGAGTGATGTTACGTGGATAAAATATTGTTGGTGGATTTTTAACATGGAGAAGATAATAGACTTTATAGTCTATTTGACTCTTCTAATGGATTGCATGTTCCGCTGCAACTATGGTTGAAATTTTTTTATCATCTACCATATGTTCTAAATCTCTGATTTATTATTGATGAAGACTATTGATAATTTATTTATCTTTAGTCATGATATTCTTTACTGGGCTAGTTGTGCTCACCCTTTTGCTTCACAATTCCTTTCAGGTAATAAGAGTGTAGCTGGGTCGAGCGGGGGTAACAAGGGAATAGAACGATGGTCATCATTTAGTAGTTATATTTGGTGAAGAAAATAGGGTGAGGCGAACCCAACGTTGGAAGGGTGTTTTGTTACTATCATACAAGATGTCTAATGACATACAACCTCGTGTCATCATAAGACAGGGTTGTGCTCATCCACTTGCTGAGTATATCTATGGGCACTACCTATATAATCTTGGTGTTTGTTTGAAGTATAATTCTCAATTAGAGACAGTGGAGATAATGATAAGTCAAGAGAAGACTCACCATTGGGAAGAATATGATAGTAATCTTCTCGTTTTTCTTTGGGGTCTATTGGGTCAACCAAGGATAATTCTGTGGCCATATGATATCTATCATAACCTAGATGCGTGGCCTCCCATGTACGAAGGTTTCCTTGAGCACTTCCCAAAGATTCTAATTTCTAAAACAGTTTTTGACTATACCTTTATGTAAGGTGTCATTGTGAGGTGATGTCCACGGTTAGAACATGAGTCACATTTGGTATATATTTGTATCCAAACTTATAGCATATGTGTTGTTGTATTTTGCACGACAATTGTTGTAATAAAGTTACAGTTTTTTTCTGTACCATGCATTTGACGACTCAGAATGGGTTGGGTGGAATGAACCTATTTTGGGGTCGTTACAGAAAGCTTTGGGGGCTGGAGCAAGTATAGTATCCATTACGGGGGAGCAGTATCCCGTCGCCGTCAAATTACAGTTTGCCAGCACCGACAACACATATGAGTATGAAGGCTGTATCATGGGGTTGAAACTTTCCAAATCCATGGGTATCAGATGGTTAACTGTCTTTGGAGATTTCGAATTGGTAATCATACAAACCATTGGGATCTATCACACCGAAGAGCTACATTTGCTGCCTTACCATCGGCAGGTTATCCAGATAGCTTCGGAGTTTGAAAAAATAACATTCCTCAACATTCCTCGAAACAGGGGTAACTTTGTGGATGCACTGGCAACTTTGGCCTCCTTGATCAACATACTTGACAGGGAAGACATGCCAAAAATCGTATTTGCCCAGCCAAAGGCACCAGCTTACGGGAACTACATTGGAAAAGTATCGGATGAACTACCTCTCGTCCAACACCCTTGGTATCAACATATCAAAGAGTATCTACGAGATGGATCTAAACCCGCTGAGGCGAGTCATGCTGAAAGAAAGCGGATCCATCGAATGACTATGAAATTCTACCTTAGTGGAGATGCACTCTACAAAAGAGATGCAGGACTAGGTCTTCTCAGATATCTAGACAAAGCCCAAGCTCAGAGGCTGATGGATGAAATACATGGTGGAGTATGTAGCCCACATATGAGCGGCCCTCTACTAGTTAAGAAAATCCTAAGAACAGGAAATTACTGGCTCTCTCTCAAGGCTGATTGTGATGATCACGTCAAGAGATGTTACCAATGCCAAATTCATGGGAATGTTGTCCACGCCCCTCCAAGGGAGCTCCACAATATGAGTTTGCCCTGACCCTTCTCAATGTAGGTAATGGATATGATCGGGCCCATCTAGCCCAAAGCCAGTAATGGGCATCAGTTTATCTTCACCATGATCGACTACTTCACTAAGTGGGTAAAAGCAGCCTCTTCCCCCAGTGTTACTAAAGAAGTTATCATTGGTTTCATTAGAAATAATGTCATTTGTCGATATGGACAACCAGAGGTGATTATGTCAGACAATGCTAAAAACCTCAACAACCAAATAATGGAGGAGTTATGCAGTAAATTCCACATCAAACATCTCAACTCCGTCATCTATCATCCAGAGATAAATGGTGCCGTTAAAGCTGCTAATAAGAATATCAAAAAGATCATGCAAAAGATGTCTGCCAATCACAAAGGATGACCTGACCTGTTGCCCTCTGACTCTATTAGCCTACAGAACGTCAATGCGCACTTCCACTGGGGCAACCCCCTACTCAATAACCTATGGCATGGAAGCAATGCTCCCCATAGAGGTGGAAATGGAATCACTTAGAGTGTTGATAGACGCTCAGCTGGATGAAGAAAAATGGTTACAAGATAGGTACCACCAATTGGCTATAATAGATAAAGGTGGACCGCATCCATCTTCCATGGTTACTTTTACCAACAGAAGATTACTCGATCCTACAACAAGAAAGTCCAGCTACGACAATTAAAAGAACATGACTTGGTCTTAAAGAAGGTTCTTGACAACCAAGTTCAATCCAAAGGAAAATTTTTCCCAAACTGGGAAGGTCCGTTTGTTGTCAAAGAGGTATTGACAGGAGGAGCCCTCAGATTGCAAGAAATAGATGATGATGAATTTTCACAACTCATCAACTCATACACCGTGAAACGGTACTATGTTTGAAGTTACCTGTAAACCATCATCTTGGTCCTGGATCATCATATCCCTAGTCAATTCAGGTTTTCAAAACACCTCACTACATACAACCTTTCTTCATATCTGTTTGCCCTATCAGGGACAAACATACTTTTCAACCAACATCCTGGTTTCGGATCATCAGATCCATCACTCAACTAAGGTTTTCAAAACCTGTCACACCTTCAGTTTGTTCCACCAGGGATTAAACATTCCACAACTTCAGTTTGTGCCACTAGGGATATAACTTTTCACATCTATAATCTGTCATGTACATGGGGCGAACTATGCAGACCTGATCTCCCCAATACATGGGAGTACGTAGGCAGCCATTTTTATGGTCCGGTCTAACTACAAAAATAAAAAAAAATATCTCTACACCTTTTTCACCACTTACAACTTTGAACCTTTTCACGCTAGGTTCGAACTACGCAGACCTGATCTTCCCCTTCTCAATGATAGTACGTAGGCAGGTGGGGTCTCACCCCTTACCAAAACATAAAAACTTGTCAAATGGTACTGGGATCATGTTTCAAACCACACGTCATCGGCTTAGACCAAAGGGATGGAATTACCTAGTCTCCCCAAACAAATGGGAAAATCGGTGACCATCTAAGCTGCTGTTAAGTCCTCAAAGAGAAACACCAATCCATAAGAGGTGGAACTACCCGGGCTCCCCAATACAAAGGAGTATCGGCGACTATCTGTGGGGCGGTCAACCTCAGAGAGGAAAGTCACATTCCTTTCCATAATCACATACAGAAAGTAGTCCTAAAACACTAAAGGGTAGGGAATACACAGATCAGTGATATATTCTGAAAGTTCCTTAGACATCTCAATGTCCATCCATCAAGGGGGAATTGAGAATACACCAAGATCACAAGCCCTGGAAAAACATGCAAATATCAAGCAAATAATAAGGCATAACTAAAAGGAAAGTGAATCAAAATATATTTCCCTACCATATATAATACTGTTTGACATATATAATATGTACTGTACATGACAAAAATGGCTAAACTAGTCTGTATAGGAAAATTCAAGCCCATCTACAAATTAGTGTGTATGCGCGCTATCAAATCCAACATGGCATCCCTCTCAGAAGAAGGGGGTAACTTTATGAGCTCCTACCCAAGGGTATCAACATGAGCCAAGAGGTCCACAGCCATCTGCATGGTGACACTATGCTCGTCAATGAATGTGCTCATATCTGCAATGATATCACTAGTATGAGACCTCAATACAGTACTATTTGCAATAGTGGCATCTCGGGCAGATATAGCGCCATCCCGCTCAGTAACAACTACATCTCTAGATGATCTAGCCTCATCTTCCTCAGTAACAATGGTATCTCTCCGAGCTAAGGCATCATCTCTCTCAACTAGAGCAACATCTCTCCAAGAAAGAGCTGTCAGCATCAAGACCCTAGACCTGATCCCTCTCATATGTCATCAGATGCAGACTCTGCTCTAAATACTCTGCAGAATATGGAGTCACGGTAGTAGTACTACTAAGAGAATAAATCAGAGCAACTGTCAACCCAACAAATAGCTCATCCTTAGTGGGAGAATCAACGTCATCCATAGGATCCCCACTGTCAGAATCAACACCCGGCTCTGTGGATACAACCCCGGTCGATGTAATCTCTGCCTCCATCCATGCATAATACTCTGTAGAGCGGCCCGGATGGCTGGTAGTAAAATTTGCCATCTCATGCTAGGCCCAATAGGCATAAACCAATGGATCTATCTTCTGCTGATAAAAGTTGAGAAGCCAAATGCTGACCCAATACCCCCTTAAAAAGATGAACATCTTGAAACTGGTTAAACTGTGCCATCACAGCCAGTGGGTGATACGTGGTCATACCCCTCAAACATGCCAGAGGGAGGTAATCCATGTCAGATGCTTGAGTAATGAAGCTATAGGGAAAGCTAAGCCTTGAACACTGTAAAATGTCAAATGGATCCTCGATCTCTGTCATGAACACCGACCAGGAAGCAGTATCTATACACTCTGCCAGCTGAAAGGAGTAAGACATGGCTATCTCATGGGAAAATCAGTACCCATGGCATCGAAATGTGCCAATCGATCTCAGGTGTGACATGAACCACACATACAGTAAGACCGAGGTACCTGTAAATACCCCTACGGGATGGGTGTGGAAATACGTGGCCGACCTCAAGGTCTCTGCCACAATCATCGATACAATGGTATGTCCCTCCCGGAGAGCCCGCACTGCCATAACCACACCGATGTCTAAATGATCCATGTACAGTGGCATGTACAGATAAGCCACTACACACATCAAGAGTACGTCTACTCTGGCAACACGCCACTCATCCTCTAACATGGTGAAACCCCCGGAGTGCTGCACATAACTATTCAAGGAGCCAAATTTGTCTATCAGAAAATGCATAAACACTACATGCCTGGAGGTGATCTCATCGTGGGCTACTCTACGCCTCAAACCAGTGATGGTCATGAACTGTCGGCTCATGTCTCCTACAGCCATACGAGCTCAGGGCCTGTTCAATGGAAAATCTGTCAGACGCTCATACTCCTCTAAGGTAGGAGCCAACTCCTGGGTCCCAAATCGGATCACCTGCCTATCCGGTACCCAGTGCTCTAGCATGCCCTCTACAAAACCCAATGGAACCTGGAACATTATGAGGGTCACAGAGTGCCGCAACAGCTGATCTACGGTCATCCGATCTGGGGGTAATAAACTACCATACCACGATCTCAAACATAAGGCTACTAATACTGGTTGAGTGTGATTAATGCGGCTAACTATCGAGGAAGACATCTGTGTGGGCCGTGTCATAAGACCATTCAGGGGTCAATGCTGAACATTTTTGGACATACATATGCATAACATAATACATGCATGATAAACAATAGATGGCAATATGATGTAGGGAATGGAAAACAATATATATACATTCCTAAGTACATCATAATCTAATACATCATCTTTGTATACAGCTGGAAAATATAAGAAAATGGGGTACAGCCGCCCAACAACTAACAGAGGCCTATCAAAAGATATAACGAGAATGGGGTATAGCCGCCCAATATCTAGCAGAGGCCTATCAAAAGATATAGCGAGAAAACACATAAGAAGAAGTTAATAGTGTTGAGATCTACGTCATCCAACCTATCCATCTGATTTAACTCCTCCTGAGTCACTGGATCTCCGCCAAGAGGGATATCAGGCCGATACTACGGAGGATATGCACCGGTAAAACCATATGAATATGGGCCACCTGAAGGGCCAACCCCTAAGCTAGAAGGATAAAAAGTATCTGCCTTTAAAGGATCTTTGCCCAAATACCGGATAAAAAAATGTGCCTGGTCTAACTACCATGTCAAGCTATCAATATGCGTCAAATGAGTCAGCTCTCGAACGTAGGCAATCCAATTCGTCATCATCACGGATCAAGGAACCATATCCCCCATAAACTGAGTGGCGCGGGTCTGGGCTCTGATGGTATGAGGAGTCCACCAGTGGTAGAATGCCTCCTGAGTGAACGGTCCCTCTGACAAATCAAAGCTATCAACAGCCACTAACGGGATATCTCTGATCGGTGGCTATAATACAGGCCAATAATGTCTGGTAGGAGGACAGATCGGTATACGGATCTCTCTTGTGATGCTCCTGATAGCACGCTCTCCTAAATAGAGCTCCCATCCTCCATCTGTGAAGAGAGGAATCTGACGGGTGGGCATCACATGCTCGACACCAGTTGGGAAACCATCCTCAAAGCCAACTGTCAAATGGTCCCCAGAATAGGGAACCCAAGTAACGACATCGGCTGTCAATAACTCCAACTGTAAATGAGAATGGGTGAAACCCTCAGCAACAGGAAAGTCCACCAACGTGGAGTGATGCCATCGCCGTCCCCGTGGATAGGTGCCTAAACCTAACAAGCTAATGGGACGTAGACATGGAAGCCTCTCATAGGCCCAAAACTGCCAATACAAGATTAAACATCTACGGTCAGTCAACACTCTTAACCTGTGCATGAGAAATCAAAAGAGAAATACTCACCAGCAGGAATGGGTAAAATCCTAGCTAAGCCTCTGTCAAGCCCTGCGACAGCATGCGCATTCCCCTGAGGAAATAGGCAAAGGTATAGGAGGCCCAATCATACTCTCCAATACGCTCCACCTCACGTGTGGTGCTAACTAAAGCGAACGACATCCTGGAAGAGTTATCTGCTATAAAGTAACCTTAACGTTGATAAGTCATTGGCAAGTAAATCCAACGAAGCATCGGAAGTGGTCCAATGATCTCAGTCGTTGAAGAACATTTCAACGAAGGTCAAGCAACCTTGATGTTATTCAGTCATTGGTAAGTAAATCCAACGAAGCATCGGAAGTGGTCCGATGGTTTTATCCGTTGAAGCACATTTCAGCGAAGGTAAAGCAACCTTTATATTATTCAGCCGTAGGCAAGTAAATCCAATGAAGTATCGGAAGTGGTCCGATGATCTTAGTCATTGAAGCACATTTTAGCAAAGGTCAAACAACCTTAATGTTATTCATCCTTTAGCAAGTGAATCCAGTAAAGCATTGGAAGTGGTCCGATGATCTCAGTCGTTGAAGCACATTTTAGTGAAGGTCAAGCAACCTTGACGTTATTCAGCCGTTGGCAATTAAACCTAGTGAAGCATCGGGGGTGGTCCGATGATGTTCATCCGTTGAAGGACATTTTAGCGAAGGTCAGGCAGCCCTGACATCATTCGTCATTGGCAATTAAACCCAACGAAGCATCGTAGATGGTCTGATGATTGTATTCATTGAAAGACATTTCAGCAAAGGTTAGGCAGCCCTGACAACACAAATTGTTGGCATTAACTCCAACAGAATGCTGGAAAGACCTGGCGGTACAAACTAGGGAAAACCATCCTCATCGGGGAGGACCGATGATAGAATATGTTATACAAATCTTCATCAGACAGAGCAGAACTCCCCAAGAGTCTCTTGTACATGAAAAATACGTCCTCGGTGGGAAGTATGTACTCAGGATTAAGGACTTTAGTGATAGCCCCAATGTCAACAACCTAGAGGTTCCTGTGAGCTTTGGAATAGACATCCAAGCAGTTCATCGGGGTTATTAGTGATAACTCCAGTCCCCAACAGAAGTCATGGGAGTAGACAGTCATCATATCCCATTAGAAAACGGTCTAATATACCACATTTACCATACATTTACATCATGCTACATTACATTGCATCATAATTATCTTGTCACATTTCAAATGTCCAGTATTCTTTATCATATATATGCCATTACATCTCATGAATATGATAAAGAGGGACATCTGTAGACACTCAAAATTTTATATTCCTGTTACTAACCTTGCAAGAGGGTAAAATCATCTTCTGGAGATAACCCTGGAAGTCAAATCAGCTCAATCCCGGAGACAACCTCGGGATACGCAATTTTCCATCTCAAAGACAACCCTGAAATACTTAGTTCTAGTCCCGAGGTAACCCCGGGAGATTCAGTTCCAACCTCGGAGATAACCCCGAGGGATGCAGTTCTAGTTTCAGAGATAACCCTGGATAAGTCATTTTTAACCTTGAAGATTGTGACGCCCCCAAAATAGGTATACGTCACCCATTCTGAGTCACCAAAACATGGTAAAGAAACAATTACAACTTTATTAATACAATTGTCTTGCAAAATACGACAACACATAAACTGTGAGTTTAAATACAAATATTGTGTTTTAGACAATATCCACACTCAAGTAAGTTCCTCATTACAATTATTCAAACACTATTTTATAAAAATAGTGAGGACAGCTAAAACATCTTTCTAGAACCATCACTCCATACTCCAACTAGATCCTGCTATGTTCTCACCTCCTTAGAAGAAAAAATGGAACAAAAAGGAAAATGGTGAGCTCAACTAGCCCAGTAAAGAAGAGTCAAGTAGAGAATGAATTCTACTATCTTCTAAGATTAAAAAGTCCATCATCAATATTTTATCCCTGTAACATCAATTAATAATCATCTTTATCCAAATATTCATCTTTGCACTACAGGCCAAAGATCTTCATTTGTATCACCTGTCAGGCATGTTCATCTCAACACCTGTTCATCTTTGCACTACAGGCCAAATATATTCATCAAGTAATCATACATCTTTGCACTACAGGCCAAAGATATTCAGTAATATCATCATTTAGGACTGAGGATGATGAAAAATATCTTAAAGAGAACCAATCCAGTGAGACAGAAGGACAAATAGTAGGGATTCGTATAACGGTTTATCCAAGATCAATAATACTTCATAATAATCAATTATGAAGCAGAATTCAAAAATAAAGATCAAAACATGGATACAATCAAAGATAGTAACAGTAATAGTCATCTTGGACAAAAAGAGAAAATTTTATTTTTCGGTGAATAGTATCGTACTCGTGAATAGTGTCGTATACGTGAATAGTGTCGTATACGTGAATAGTAATCCCGACACAAAAAGTTCCAAATTTAATAAAAACTCATGTCAATATTTCAGCATAATGATATTGAAGAAAATAATATCATTTAAGAAGAAAATAATATCTCTTACCTCAAAATAACCGCACTTCTGATTGAATATCGGATATGAGGCTGAATGAAACTTGTGATGAATAACAACTTTCAAAGTATCTAAATACTCACAAAATACACTCAATAATCTAGAGAGAGAAAGAGAGAAAACTTATGTTTCTGGTGTGATTTTCAATTCTAACTAAGCCCTCTATTTATAGGAAAATGTTAGCACGCCGAAGCAGACTTAACCTGCAACCTGATGGCTTTACCTGCTACTATTCAAGCCTATCACATTTGAATAAAAATCTCAGCACATTTCTTCACCAACCAATAGTGGGGCCCACCAATTCTAGAATTTTCCACCAAAATGATAAACTCCGAAAATTCAACAATTTCTGAACCAGTCATCTCGTAAAATTCATAATAAATCATACGTTCATTTTTAACGGTTCAAAATTTGTGGACATATACTCAACATATATGTATAACATATTCAAAAATTATCACGATTCAACGGTCGGATTAAATATTATAACCCCCGTAAAATATCTCAAAAATCCTGATTTTTAATACCTCTATTCCGACAAAAATACTGATAAAAACCTCAACATTAACTCCTTTATTTTTAACCACAAAAATATATCCCTCATTTATATCCACATAAAATAAATATTTCTTATCATATGAATCAATAATTAATTATTCACAAATAATATTACAGAATCACATTTATGACAACTAGGTCGTTCCTAGGAAAGAGGAGGCTTTCCAATAAGGATTTCTCCTTACTGGCGTGCAATTAGATGACCAAACCTCTCCTTAGACAGAACTTTCTAGACATTGCCAATAATGTTATCTAATAATATTATTCAAATAATATGAATTATTGATCTGATAAAGGAAAATACTTTGCAGCAATAATTATTGAAACAACAATAATATCAAATATCAACGCAACAATTATTGAATCAATAAAATAAAATATTGAACAGTAACTACTGTAACAATTATTGAGTAGTGCCTTCCTTCGTAAGAATCAATAATTCTAAAATATTGTTCAATCCGTGTGCTACTGTGCAACCACGCGTATTACTGTATTTTAACCACCGGGTATTCCAACAGTGTTAACGGTAACAACTACGCCGTTATTTATAAAAACTCAATTTTTGTCGTTATCTTCATCCAATCGTTTTCTGTTATAGGGCCCACAAATAGCTGCGTCGTCGTACGAATATTCCCCGATAGAAAGAATATTCTACGACCAAACGAATATTCACCGACCAAAAATGAATATTTTATAACCAATTGCTTATTTGAAATATTTGTGCATTTTACCCATAACTAACCACATTAATCAAATCAGCCCTTTCTATTTCAAAATAATAAATAGAGAAAATTTAATTTCATTTATTAATAAGTTGGGGTCTTACAACCTCCCCTCCTTATAAAATTTCGTCCTCGAAATTGACGTACGTACCTGGTGTTTTGAAAACGTGAGGATACCTCGCTTTCATTTATGATTCCAACTCCCAAGTCATTTCTTCAATAGCATGGTTTCTCCACAAAACCTTAACTTGTGGTATAACCTTCGTGCATATGACATGTTCTTTCATATCCAATATCTTAACAGGTACCTCCTCGTACGTTGCTATCTCGTCTGGTTCTAACGCAATAATATGATTCGGGTCGTCCACATATTTACGTAACATCGATACGTGAAAAATATTATAAACACGCGACATACTTAGCGTTGAGGCGAGTCTATAGGCCACAGTTCCTACTCGATCGAGGATTTCAAATAAATCGAAGGTTTGAGCTTTCTTCTCTTCATCGACTCTTACTTCTAGAATAACACATTCTTGTACCTTCTTCTTTATATTCATCAGTTCCAAGTCTGTAGCTTGAGCGGCTTTAACGTTATCGATTAAAGTCGATTTTACTCGTATATCATCACATGGGTACCTAGAGTCTTCAACTCTATCTCTATCATTTGTAAATTATACAAAATAGGTCTTTGTGTTCAACAATATCGCACTTGTACTCGCGTATAATCTTCTACTCAACGCGTCAGCTACCACGTTCGCTTTTCCAGGATGGTATGGTCACAACAGGTTCCGAATGAGTAACCTCTTGAGCTATTGGAAAATCTTCTCGCATTCATCGCTCCATACGAATTTTGTATCTTTCTGAGTCAGCTAAGTTAACGGAGTAGCGATTCAAGAAAATCCTTCCACGAATCTCTGATAGTAACCAGTTAAGCCCAGAAAGCTACGTACTTTGGTCACCGACTTCGGTTGCTCTCAATTGTGATTCATATCCCAATTTTGGATGCACGTCACAATGGCACCTATTGTTTTACCACCACACAAATATAGAGTCCCTTACGGAGAGTCTGAATTTGGTGCATTCCACAAAGGAAGTAACCAGATAGAGGCTCGGGTACCAACTTCTATAGTTGGGTTTTTAACTCCTGAAGTTCAATAGGAGCTATTCAATATGAGATTTTAGAAATGGGTTTTGTATCGGGTTAAAGATCAATACAAAAATTCAATATCACGCTCTGGGTTAGGTCAGGAAATTCTTCAAGAAATACGTCAGGAAATTCACTAACAACAGAAATATCATTCAAATTTGACGTATTTTTGTTCAGGTCCATGACATGGGCTAAGAAAGCTTGACATTCATTTTTCAATAAACGAATGACTTTATGGCTTGGTATGACAGCGATTGATTTTAGTGGTTTGGTTGCTTGAATTCGTATAACAGGTTGGTTAGGAATATGAAAACTAACAACCTTACGAAAACAATCAATTTTGGCATGATGAGTAGTTAATCAATCAATTCCTAAAATCACATCAAAAGCAAGTATCTTTAAAGAGATAAGGTCAACAGGTAATATGATTGTGCCAACTTGAATTAAGCAAGATTTATAAACTGTAGATGTAACGAAGGTTTCTCCTAACGGAGTCTCCACAGATAGGTCAAAGTCTAATTTCTCCGGAGTCAAGTTTAAACGTTGAGCACAAGCAGGAGAGATAAAAGAATGGGTAGAACCGGTATCTAGTAAGGTATAAACTTCGCAAGAATTTATAATTAACTAACCCGTTATACCTTCGTTCGGGTTCCTCACGTTTTGGACAGTCACGACAAACGCTCTTCCAGAAATCGCCGACTTTATTTTGTCCGTATCCGCCTTTGGTGTCACCGTCCCAGCTGGACTTGGTTTCGCTATAGTACAATCTCGAGCGATATGTCCTTCCTTTTCACAATTATAACATACCTTGAACTGTTGTGGGAAGTTTGGACTTATATGTCCATCCTCTCCGCAACTGTAACATCTAACTGGCGGTCGTTCTCCTCCCCTAGAATTTGTTCTTGGTGGTGGTGCTGTTGTCGGCGTCTTCTGTCATCGTTAAGTCTTCTCTTCTTGAAATTTTCACTTGACTCACCTCTCCTATTATCATGGCCACGATGACCACCCGAGTGGTTACCACTTTTGTCTGTATTTTTCCCTTCTCGCTGGTTCTCATCGCTCCGATAACTGCTATCACCAGTATGACCCTGGTTGTGGTCTCTCGGTTGAACATACTCATTATCTCGTTCTAATAATTGAGCCCTGTTTACAACATCTGAATATAAAGAAAATTTATGAGAGATAAGATATTGCCGAATCTCGGGTTTTAAACCTCTCAGAAACATCCTTGTCATTCGTTCCACATTCTCAACCAAATGAGGTGTAAACTTGGATAACTCTACAAACTTCTCCTCGTACTGGGACACCGTCATATTGTTTTGTTCCAGTCTAATAAACTCTACCTCCTTCATATGACGAATACTTTCAGGAAAGTACTTGTCATTAAACAGTTTCTGAAACGTTTCCCAGGACATGTTGAGTACGTCAGGCTGGGTACGCTTCACAGACTCCCATCAGTAGTCTGCCTCACCGCGGAACATAAAGGTGGCGAATGGAACCTTCTATTCCACCGTGCATCCCAAGACATCGAATATCTTGGTAATTTGCTTGACCCACGTTTTCACCATGATCGGATCCGGCTTTCCCTTAAATTCTGGTGGTCCCAATTCTTTGAACTGCTTGGCTGTGACAAAACCGCGCGTTGTTATCATTTCCACTCGTATTCTGCACACGAGTCTCCCTCGTTTGATTTTGCATGAACTGCAAAAAGCTCCTACACATTCCATCATTCATCGTTTACTCGGTAACGTTGTTTACAGGAGGAATATTGCCTTCCTGTTGCACATTCCCCTGGGTGGTGATCAAAGGTGTCTCCACGGTCTGATTTACTCCATTATTAACATTCTCAGCTGCCATTCTTAAATACTGCCATAAAACAAGAGTTAATAGTCATGTCATACATTATCCCTATACTCTGACCGACCAAATAAACACCAAATAAACTTAGTCAGGTCATACTAGCGAAGGAATTCCCCGTCTCTCCCCTCCTAGTTCTTGTCTCACATCTCAGCCAGGGATCATATCCCTAAGCTCTGATACCAACTGTGACGCCCCCAAAATAGGTATACATCACCCATTCTGAGTCGCCAAGACATGGTACAGAAACAATTACAACTTTATTAATACAATTGTCTTGCAAAATAAGACAACACATAAACTGTGAGTTTAAATACAAATATTATCTTTTAGACAATATCCACACTCAAGTAAGTCCTCATTACAATTATTCAAACACTATTTTATAAAAATAGTGACGACAGCTAAAACATCTTTCTAGAACTATCACTCCATACCCCAATTAGATCCTGCTATGTTCTCACCTCCTTAGAAGAAAAAATGGAACAAAAAGGAAAATGGTGAGCTCAACTAGCCTAGTAAAGAATATTATGACTAAGATAATATACAACAAATTATCATTAGTATTCAACAGGAAAAAATCTGATAGAATATAATCGACAACAAATGCAGCGAAAATAGCAAACCATTAGAAGAGTCAAGTAGAGAATGAATTCTACTATCTTCTAAGATTAAAAAGTCCATCATCAATATTTTATCCCTGTAACATCAATTAATAATCATCTTTATCCAAATATTCATCTTTGCACTACAGGCCAAAGATCTTCATTTGTATCACCTGTCAGGCATGTTCATCTCAACACCTGTTCATCTTTGCACTACAGGCCAAATATATTCATCAAGTAATCATACATCTTTGCACTACAGGCCAAAGATATTCAGTAATATCATCATTTAGGACTGAGGATGATGAAAAATATCTTAAAGAGAACCAATCCAGTGAGACAGAAGGACAAATAGTAGGGATTCGTATAACGGTTTATCCAAGATCAATAATACTTCATAATAATCAATTATGAAGCAGAATTCAAAAATAAAGATCAAAACATGGATACAATCAAAGATAGTAACAGTAATAGTCATCTTGGACAAAAAGAGAAAATTTTATTTTTCGGTGAATAGTGTCGTACTCGTGAATAGTGCCGTATACGTGAATAGTGTCGTATACGTGAATAGTAATCCCGACACAAAAAGTTCCAAATTTAATAAAAACTCATGTCAATATTTCAGCATAATGATATTGAAGAAAATAATATCATTTAAGAAGAAAATAATATCCCTTACCTCAAAATAACCGCACTTCTGATTGAATATCGGATATGAGGCTGAATGAAACTTGTGATGAATAACAACTTTCAAAGTATCTAAATACTCACAAAATACACTCAATAATCTAGAGAGAGAAAGAGAGAAAACTTATGTTTCTGGTGTGATTTTCAATTCTAACTAAGCCCTCTATTTATAGGAAAATGTTAGCACGCCGAAGCAGACTTAACCTGCAACCTGATGGCTTTACCTGCTACTATTCAAGCCTATCACATTTGAATAAAAATCTCAGCACATTTCTTCACCAACCAATAGTGGGGCCCACCAATTCTAGAATTTTCCACCAAAATGATAAACTCCGAAAATTCAACAATTTCTGAACCAGTCATCTCGTAAAATTCATAATAAATCATACGTTCATTTTTAACGGTTCAAAATTTGTGGACATATACTCAATATATATGTATAACATATTCAAAAATTACCACGATTCAACGGTCGGATTAAATATTATAACCCCCGTAAAATATCTCAAAAATCCTGATTTTTAATACCTCTATTCCGACAAAAATACTGATAAAAACCTCAACATTAACTCCTTCATTTTTAACCACAAAAATATATCCCTCATTTATATCCACATAAAATAAATATTTCCTGATTATATGAATCAATAATTAATTATTCACAAATAATATTACAGAATCACATTTATGACAACTAGGTCGTTCCTAGGAAAGAGGAGGCTTTCCAATAAGGATTTCTCCTTACTGGCGTGCAATTAGATGACCAAACCTCTCCTTAGACAGAACTTTCTAGACATTGCCAATAATGTTATCTAATAATATTATTCAAATAATATGAATTATTGATCTGATAAAGGAAAATACTTTGCAGCAATAATTATTGAAACAACAATAATATCAAATATCAACGCAACAATTATTGAATCAATAAAATAAAATATTGAACAGTAACTACTGTAATAATTATTGAGTAGTGCCTTCCTTCGTAAGAATCAATAATTCTAAAATATTGTTCAATCCATGTGCTACTGTGCAACCACGCGTATTACTGTATTTTAACCACCGGGTATTCCAACAGTGTTAACGGTAACAACTACGCCGTTATTTATAAAAACTCAATTTTTGTCGTTATCTTCATCCAATCGTTTTCTGTTATAGGGCCCACAAATAGCTGCGTCGTCGTACGAATATTCTCCGATAGAAAGAATATTCCACGACCAAACGAATATTCACCGACCAAAAATGAATATTTTATAACCAATTGCTTATTTGAAATATTTGCGCATTTTACCCATAACTAACCACATTAATCAAATCAGCCCTTTCTATTTCAAAATAATAAATAGAGAAAATTTAATTTCATTTATTAATAAGTTGGGGTCTTACAACCTCCCCTCATAAAATTTCGTCCTCGAAATTGACGTACGTACCTGGTGTTTTGAAAATGTGAGGATACCTCGCTTTCATTTCTGATTCCAACTCCCAAGTCATTTCTTCAATAGCATGGTTTCTCCACAAAACCTTAACTTGTGGTATAACCTTCGTGCATAGGACATGTTCTTTCCTATCCAATATCTTAACAGGTACCTCCTCGTACGTTGCTATCTCGTCTGGTTCTAATGCAATAATATGATTCGGGTCGTCCACATATTTACGTAACATCGATACGTGAAAAATATTATAAACACGCGACATACTTAGCGTTGAGGCGAGTCTATAGGCCACAGTTCCTACTCGATCGAGGATTTCAAATAAATCGAAGGTTTGAGCTTTCTTCTCTTCATCGACTCTTACTTCTAGAATAACACATTCTTGCACCTTCTTCTTTATATTCATCAGTTCCAAGTCTGTAGCTTGAGCGGCTTTAACGTTATCGATTAAAGTCGATTTTACTCGTATATCATCACATGGGTACCTAGAGTCTTCAACTCTATCTCTATCATTTGTAAATTATACAAAATAGGTCTTTGTGTTCAACAATATCGCACTTGTACTCGCGTACAATCTTCTACTCAACGCGTCAGCTACCACGTTCGCTTTTCCAAGATGGTATGGTCACAACAGGTTCCGAATGAGTCGCCTCTTGAGCTATTGGAAAATCTTCTCGCATTCCTCGCTCCATACGAATTTTGTATCTTTCTGAGTCAGTTAAGTTAACGGAGTAGCGATTCAAGAAAATCCTTCCACGAATCTCTGATAGTAACTAGTTAAGCCCAGAAAGCTACGTACTTTGGTCACCGACTTCGGTTGCTCTCAATTGTGATTCATATCCCAATTTTGGATGCACTTCACAATGGCACCTATTGTTTTACCACCACACAAATATAGAGTCCCTTACGGAGAGTCTGAATTTGGTACATTCCACAAAGGAAGTAACCAGATAGAGGCTCGGGTACCAACTTCTATAGTTGGGTTTTTAACTCCTGAAGTTCAATAGGAGCTATTCAATATGAGATTTTAGAAATGGGTTTTGTATCGGGTTAAAGATCAATACAAAAATTCAATATCACGCTCTGGGTTAGGTCAGGAAATTCTTCAGGAAATACGTCAGGAAATTCACTAACAACAGAAATATCATTCAAATCTGACGTATTTTTGTTCAAGTCCATGACATGGGCTAAGAAAGCTTGACATTCATTTTTTAATAAACGAATGACTTTATGGCTTGGTATGACAGCGATTGATTTTAGTGGTTTGGTTGCTTGAATTCGCATAACAGGTTGGTTAGGAATATGAAAACTAACAACCTTACGAAAACAATCAATTTTGGCATGATGAGTAGTTAATCAATCAATTCCTAAAATCACATCAAAAGCAAGTATCTTTAAAGAGATAAGGTCAACAGGTAATATGATTGTGCCAACTTGAATTAAGCAAGATTTATAAACTGTAGATGTAACGAAGGTTTCTCCTAACGGAGTCTCCACAGATAGGTCAAAGTCTAATTTCTCCGGAGTCAAGTTTAAACGTTGAGCACAAGCAGGAGAGATAAAAGAATGGGTAGAACCGGTATCTAGTAAGGTATAAACTTTGCAAGAATTTATAATTAACTAACCCGTTATACCTTCGTTCGGGTTCCTCACGTTTTGGACAGTCACGACAAACGCTCTTCTAGAAATCGCCGACTTTATTTTGTCCGTATCCGCCTTTGGTGTCACCGTCCCAGCTGGACTTGGTTTCGCTATAGTACAATCTCGAGCGATATGTCCTTCCTTTTCACAATTATAACATACCTTGAACTGTTGTGGGAAGTTTGGACTTATATGTCCATCCTCTCCGCAACTGTAACATCTAACTGGCGGTCGTTCTCCTCCCCTAGAATTTGTTCTTGGTGGTGGTGCTGCTGTCGACGTCTTCTGTCATCGTTAAGTCTTCTCTTCTTGAAATTTCCACTTGACTCACCTCTCCTATTATCATGGCCACGATGACCACCCGAGTGGTTACCACTTTTGTCTGTATTTTTCCCTTCTCGCTGGTTCTCATCGCTCCGATAACTGCTGTCACCAGTATGACCCTGGTTGTGGTCTCTCGGTTGAACATACTCATTATCTCGTTCTAATAATTGAGCCCTGTTTACAACATCTGAATATAAAGAAAATTTATGAGAGATAAGATATTGCCGAATCTCGGGTTTTAAACCTCTCAGAAACATCCTTGTCATTCGTTCCACATTCTCAACCAAATGAGGTGTAAACTTGGATAACTCTACAAACTTCTCCTCGTACTGGGACACCGTCATATTGTTTTGTTCCAGTCTAATAAACTCTACCTCCTTAATATGACGAATACTTTCAGGAAAGTACTTGTCATTAAACAGTTTCTGAAACGTTTCCCAGGACATGTTGAGTACGTCAGGCTGGGTACGCTTCACAGACTCCCACCAGTAGTCTGCCTCACCGCGGAACATAAAGGTGGCGAATGGAACCTTCTATTCCACCGTGCATCCCAAGACATCGAATATCTTGATAATTTGCTTGACCCACGTTTTCACCATGATCGGATCCGGCTTTCCCTTAAATTCTGGTGGTCCCAATTCTTTGAACTGCTTGGCTGTGACAAAATCGCGCGTTGTTATCATTTCCACTCGTATTCTGCACACGAGTCTCCCTAGTCTGATTTTGCATGAACTGCAAAAAGCTCCTACACATTCCATCATTCATCGTTTACTCGGTAACGTTGTTTACAGGAGGAATATTGCCTTCCTGTTGCACATTCCCCTGGGTGGTGATCAAAGGTGTCTCCACGGTCTGATTTACTCCATTATTAACATTCTCAGCTGTCATTCTTAAATACTGCCATAAAACAAGAGTTAATAGTCATGTCATACATTATCCATATACTCTGACCGACCAAATAAACACCAAATAAACTTAGTCAGGTCATACTAGCGAAGGAATTCCCCGTCTCTCCCCTCCTAATTCTTGTCTCACATCTCAGCCAGGGATCATATCCTTAAGCTCTGATACCAACTGTGACGCCCCCAAAATAGGTATACATCACCCATTCTGAGTCGCCAAGACATGGTACAGAAACAATTACAACTTTATTAATACAATTGTCTTGCAAAATAAGACAACACATAAACTGTGAGTTTAAATACAAATATTATCTTTTAGACAATATCCACACTCAAGTAAGTCCTCATTACAATTATTCAAACACTATTTTATAAAAATAGTGACGACAGCTAAAACATCTTTCTAGAACTATCACTCCATACCCCAACTAGATCCTGCTATGTTCTCACATCCTTAGAAGAAAAAATGGAACAAAAAGGAAAATGGTGAGCTCAACTAGCCTAGTAAAGAATATTATGACTAAGATAATACACAACAAATTATCATTAGTATTCAACAGGAAAAAATCTGATAGAATATAATCGACAACAAATGCAGCGAAAATAGCAAACCATTAGAAGAGTCAAGTAGAGAATGAATTCTACTATCTTCTAAGATTAAAAAGTCCATCATCAATATTTTATCCCTGTAACATCAATTAATAATCATCTTTATCCAAATATTCATCTTTGTACTACAGGCCAAAGATCTTCATTTGTATCACCTGTCAGGCATGTTCATCTCAACACCTGTTCATCTTTGCACTACAGGCCAAAGATATTCATCAAGTAATCATACATCTTTGCACTACAGGCCAAAGATATTCAGTAATATCATCATTTAGGACTGAGGATGATGAAAAATATCTTAAAGAGAACCAATCCAGTGAGACAGAAGGACAAATAGTAGGGATTCGTATAACGGTTTATCCAAGATCAATAATACTTCATAATAATCAATTGTGAAGCAGAATTCAAAAATAAAGATCAAAACATGGATACAATCAAAGATAGTAACAATAATAGACATCTTGGACAAAAAGAGAAAATTTTATTTTTCGGTGAATAGTGTCGTATTCGTGAATAGTGTCGTATACGTAAATAGTGCCGTATACGTGAATAGTAATCCCGACACAAAAAGTTCTAAATTTAATAAAAACTCATGTCAATATTTCAGCATAATGATATTGAAGAAAATAATATTATTTAAGAAGAAAATAATATCCCTTACCTCAAAATAACCGTACTTCTGACTGAATATCTGATATGAGGCTGAATGAAACTTATGATGAATAGCAACTTTCAAAGTATCTAAATACTCACAAAAAACACTCAATAATCTAGAGAGAGAAAGAGAGAAAACTTATGTTTCTGGTGTGATTTTTAATTCTAACTAAGCCCTCTATTTATAGGAAAATGTTAGCACGCCGAAGCAGACTTAACCTGCAACCTGATGGCTTTACCTGCTACTATTCAAGCCTATCACATTTGAATAAAAATCTCAGCACATTTCTTCACCAACCAATAGTGGGGCCCACCAATTCTAGAATTTTCCACCAAAATGATAAACTTCGAAAATTCAACAATTTCTGAACCAGTCATCTCGTAAAATTCATAATAAATCATACGTTCATTTTTAACGGTTCAAAATTTGTGGACATATACTTAACTTATATATGTATAACATATTCAAAAATTACCACGATCCAACGGTCGGATTAAAAATTATAACCCCCGTAAAATATCTCAAAAATCCTGATTTTTAATACCTCTATTCCGACAAAAATACTGATAAAAACCTCAACATTAACTCCTTCATTTTTAACCACAAAAATATATCCATCATTTATATCCACATAAAATAAATATTTCCTTATTATATGAATCAATAATTAATTATTCACAAATAATATTACAGAATCACATTTATGACAACTAGGTCGTTCCCAAGAAAGAGGGGGTTTTCCAATAAGGATTTCTCCTTACTGGCGCGTAATTAGATGACTAAATCTCTCCTTAGACAGAACTTTCTAGACATTACCAATAATGTTATCTAATAATATTATTCAAATAATATGAATTATTAATCTGATAAAGGAAAATACTGTGTAACAACAATTATTGAAATAACAATAATGTAAAATATCAACGCAGCAATTATTGAATCAATAAAATAAAATATTGAACAGTAACTACTGTAACAATTATTGAGTAATGCCTTCCTTCGTAAGAATCAATAATTCTAAAATATTGTGCAATCCGTGTGCTACTGTGTAACCACGCGTATTACTGTATTTTAACCACCGGGTATTCCAACAATGTTAACGGTAACAACTACGCCGTTATTTATAAAAACTCAATTTTTGTCGTTATCTTCATCCAATCGTTTTCCGTTATAGGGCCCACAAATAGCTGCGTCGTCGTACGAATATTCCCCGACAGAAAGAATATTCCACGACCAAACGAATATTCACCGACCAAAAATGAATATTTTATAACCACTTGCTTATTTAAAATATTTACGCATTTTACCCATAACTAACCACATTAATCAAATCAGCCCTTTCTATTTCAAAATAATAAATAGAGGAAATTTAATTTCATTTATTAATAAGTTGGGGTCTTACAAAGATAGCCCTAAGGCACTCAGTTCCAACTCCAGAGATAACCCCATGAAGTTAAGGCACCTCAAAGACAACCTTGAGGAGATTCAGTACTCACAGCAGCCTAATCTCAGAGATAACCCTGAGCAACGACTGCTACATCAGCCCAGAGCCGGAGATAACCTTGGTGAGGGGCAAAATCATCATTTTCCACCTCGATACTACATTCACGCTGTCTCAACAATATTTTAACCCACATTTCACATAGAAAAGTCCCACAAGAACCATAGCTCAAGATCCCGAGTGACTACTACGCAAGACAACACACATGATAGAATTTAAAGACTAGAAGATCTAATCATTGACCCATCTTCCTAACTTCGTATAACCTCTTATCCCATGTTATTGTGTATCTCTTGACAACAGCATTCCAAAAAGGTATAGCTCGCGTCAATCGAATGTCCGGATTGAAAGTTATGAAGGTTCAAGCAGACAATGCGTTACACGAGTACACGTACTTCGAGACGATAGGACCGGCAGAGCCTGGGGCACCCCGAGAAGCTGCAAGTGGACCCACGACGACCGTGGTTAGACTTATGGCTCCTCCCTCTATAAATACTGGGCTTGGAGTGGTCATTTTCAAGGGAGAAAGAGCGAAGAAGTCATGTCCATTTCACTTCGTACGCACTTCTATAGTACTCCAAATTGAGTGCTTTCTTTGTCTAAACACTTATGAGCTTGTGTTTTACAACATATTTAAATTTAACCGATGGAAACCGAGTGTTCATTCGTTAAAGCTATCTGAAGTCCTCTTTACAGCCCACCATAAGACATCTCGGGTTTTTAAGCTTTTTCTCAATATTATACATACATATCTATTCACGTTGAGAGTCGTATTGTGTGTGTATGCTCGGATAGTCGATCCATGTAATTTATTGCTTACATATATATATATATATATATATATATATATATATACTTATATATGCAGCAAGAATCTTGGACGGACCTTACTCACGGACTAGCAACGGACCAAAGAAAAAAAAACGTGGGTTGCAATTTTGCGCGTGGGGTGTGAAAAATGGGTTGGGGATATAAACAAAAAAACCCAACAACTCAGAGTATATCACATCTGTCTCTCTCTAACTCTTCTCTCTCTATCGACCCAAACCAGCGAAGTCGTTTCAAATCCGACCAAATTGACACCATTTCCGGCGAGTTCTGTCTCTCTCTCTCTCGGCGAAGGTAAAGCTCCTTAACAGTATTCATTTGATGGAGTTAATTACTTGGCATAAGAAATCTAGGGTTTGCGTATGTTTGTTAACCATAAGTTATGCTTCGTCAGGCATGGTATATATGTCGCATCACTCATCTCTCACTACTATCACTGGCTTAATTCGGGAAGTGTTCACTTGGGTGCAAAAATCATCCTCAAATAATCCAAATTTCAGAACCCAGAAAGTGCTTATTTAGTGACCAATTTGTGGTTTGCTTTTTTCCAATGATTGAAATGTGTTTTAATTGACCACATCATATCCTTTATATAATTTTTCCAGTATATCTAGGAGGATGAATAGGAACCTATTTTTGATAATGTATTGTTGATTACTCTCGAATTACTAGTATGAGTTTATAGAATGGTTAGTTTTTGAGGTCATTTTATTTCAATGAAAATATAAACGAAACCACTACAATATTTTTTATGATTTTAAGTCTATGTTGACATTGAAATTACCAATTTAGAAAAAAAAGAGAAATTATCAATTTAGCTATTGCAATTATGTAAGATAACTGGATGGGAAATACTCAACTTTTTCCAAAAAAAGATAACTTTGATTTATAAATTAAGGCTCTCCAAAAAAGAAAACTCTATTTTAATTTTCTTTTTGATTTTAATTTTGGGCTATCTAGAAAAGTCTATCATTGTGATTTATATCTTTTTTTTTTGGTTTTCTTTTAGTTTTATTTTTATAAGGTTTTAGCATGATTGCAATGATACAATTTTATGATTTAAAGAAGGTATAATTGTTAGTGATTAATGTTTAATATAGAAATCTCTGCATATAAAGAAGATTAGTGTTTTGCAGACCCAAAAGCAAGCAATGTCATCAGGAAATATGGTGGAGAGCTTCAAATTTGATTTAAGGATTCAAAGTAAGCAATGTCATTGTGGACAATTTGCAATTTGTGATTTTGTTCAAAAATAGATTAACAATGCATATTCCTTTGAGTTAAATTCTTTGAGCTAAAAATAGATTAACAATGCATATTCCTTTGGGTAAAATAACAATTCTTAACTGTTGGATATTGGATTTGAGTTAAATTCTTTGCAGTACTGCTTAAGGGTGTCTAGTGTTTGCATGGTTTGTAGAGGAGAAAGATCAAAGGTCCACAACCTATTGCTAAATAAATAAAAAACTGTGAAAACAAACTCCAATAGAGAAGATTCGGATGGCTTAACAGGGGAAGAGCCAGAGGTGGCTCCTGAAACTAACGTATGGTTCTTTATACTTTTCTTGTTTTCCTATTAAGTTTGTATATTTCAAAGAAAGACACTTGTATTTTTTTTTGGGGGGGGTGTAATTTCACAGAAAGTTACATTGCCTATAACATTGCTGCAAAATATGCTTCTGATTCCTTTAATATCACCTAACCAAGCTAAATTGTGAGTGTGACATTGGATGATGAGTGGCTTTGAACTACTCGAATAAAAAGAGTTTGAGCAAGGAGAAGTTCAGCATACCACAGATTTCCCTGCAGCTCAAAGTCCCGTGAAGTCTTTAGACAGTGATGATGATTTTCATAGATGGAGTCAATACAAAAGTGAACTATAATATACAATATAATGTACCTATTTCTGTTTTCTGCTCTCCCTATTATTTTCCACCCATTTCAAGATGAGAGTTTAGTTTTGAAACAACAAATTAGTTTGGGTTTAATATAATATCTCAACCTTCTAATGTTATTTTTTAGTTTATAAAAAGAAAGTTTAAGATTTACATCAACATTATTATGTTTTACCCTTAAATTAAATTTTATTGCGTCTGTTAATAATAGATAATATGATATAAATTATAATAGATTTACTTATATTATTCGGTTCTTTAAGGAATCCCATCTATTTTTGAACAGAAAGTTTGCATATAAATGGCTATTTAATGTGTACATATTGTACAGGTGAAAAGGAAATGCATTGTTAATGAAGGTGGGGCAAAGAAAGCTTCTAAGGAAAGTGGGAGTGTGGGACAAAGAAAAATGTCAAGGAAGGTAGGGCTACCAAGGATAGGGCACAATATTTTTTGTATTGCCTGTTTGGTATTTAAGATCTAGGTTCACTGGTGATGTAGAGTTTTTGGTATCGACTGAAAATATAAAATGAAAAAGGATAGAATGAATGTATTTTTGGGATGGCAATATACATTTGGGTTCCATAAAGGACGTGAATGTTATTTACTATGTGTGATCAATTTGGCTGGCAATGAGATTCATGATTTCAGACAATTATTGTTGTGTTGTGTTGTATTGTATTGTGTTTGTTAGTTTAAGTTTAAATATTTGTGGTGTTGCATGCGCTGGTATTTATTGTGTAGTATATCTGGTGCAATGTATGCCTTTTTTGAGATTTTGTGTGCAGTAACAGGGGCAAAATGTTTTGTGTGATGTGCAGGTAAATAAAGCAATCATGTCAAATTTTCTACAGGAAAAGTGTCATCTTCATGTCACAAAGCCTGCAACAAAATGCGCAAATTGTATCTATTGTCTTTCTACAAAAAAATGATTAGTACCAACGCAGCAACTAGTAAAGTGGCTGGCAGAATTTTTTCATTTCATTTGCATAGAGGTAGCTAAAAGTGGTTGCTGAAAGGAAAATAATAATGCAAATCATATTTGTAATCACTTCATAGACTCAAAACAAGCAGTGATAATCTAACAAGCCATTGAACAATTTTTGAAATCTAACAATTTTTGGGTCACAAAGCAATGACTGCCAACAACAAATTACAAGGAAAAGTGGATCAGTGGATTAGTACAAGGTGTCCCTTAGCTTCTGTGGTATATTGGTACATTCCAAACAAAGCAATGTCATACAAAAGTAACAAAATACATAGTCTAATATCCAAAATTATCAAATTACATCCAAAATCACATCCAAAAGTTACATCAAAAATACATAGGCATGTAATGGCTTTATCTTCAGGACGAACAATAGGCATGTAATGGCTACACTGAAGAACATCTCCTCGACTGTTTACAATCTGAAAATATGTTCAAAGTCCTTAAACTCGATGCCAAATAATGTAGAAATTCCAAGATACTGAACATAATGAAAATATTCAAAATTTGATTAAAGAAAAAAGAAATGTTAAATAATCTCATTTTATGTCTTAATCTTACCATATCATTAGTTGTAGCTAATAGTCCAAATGTGAAGTGCTAGTAGCTAATAGTCCAGATGTGAAGTGCTAGTAGCTAATAGGGTCGAATTCAGCTCTGCAGGCAATTGCAAACAAGAAGTTAAGTGTTATAAATAGAAAACAATGATCTTACTTACTGTTATCATAATTGCAGTCTACCATAGTCTAATACAACCACTGTAAAACAAGCCCAACATGGCAACCATAACAAAATATATGAAAGACAAAATCTCATCCATCATTTCCACGTAAAAGTTATAGTGATATTCCTGAATTGAAAAACAAAATGTTAGTTGAAAAATTTATAATGAAAATATTCTTTATAAGAGGATTTTTACAATCACCTAGAGATAAATAACTATCATTATCTACACTTGGGTTGAGAGTTGCGTCGTCATGGCAAGGTGAATACCTGCAACAAAAATGACATATAATAAGCACAATTAGATACAACTTCGAAACTATGAAAACAAATGCAAAATTTACAAATTTTTTACCGATTTGTAAGCATGGGACAATGTCTTTTGTCGTGTGCTTGGCCAACCAAACCACACCCATTACACCATCTAGCTTTAGATTTTTTTGGTCCCCCTAATGCTTTCTCTTTCCCACCCTTAAGCCTTTTACCACAACCCTTTGCACGTACTTGACTCGGTTCGTTGTAGTAGTTGCTACCCCCACTCCCTGAAGCAACTACACTTGGAATTTGACTTCTTTCTACAGTATTAACAAAACTTGTTCCACAACTAATCATTTGCAAAATTTTATCATGTGCACCACTCAAAGCATCAATATAGACCTTAGTTACTTCTTTGCTAGTAAGGGCCTTGTCAACCATATCTAAGGCTAGTTGCATTAATTGACTCCGTTTCAATAGATATGACCTGTTATCAGTTATCTCAATGCCACAACCATCAACGACTACCCCAGATTTAACTGTTTTTGTCCATCTACTAAAAATGTATTGAGTTGGCAATCTTTCATAATCATGCATTTTGTGCAAATATCCCAACATGTGTCTACAAGGAATTCCCATGCTCTCAATTTTTTTGCAAGTACATGAAGCAAAATCCTTAACCTTGTCATAATGAATTTGTCGCAATGCATAAGTGCACAAGGAGCTAAAGTGCTTAAGTGGTTAGAACTTGGTTTATAAAAGAGTCAAATTGTAGTTGAAATAAATCAATAAAAGAATCTCCAATACTAGTTTGTATTGGATATGGATTACGCTACTATTATAGAGGGTAGTAGTTGAACGACGTAAAAAATCATGGTGTTTATGTGTTTGTCTATCTCGCCATTCTTCTTGATTAAGTCATATATTTCAAAATTAAGAAGCAAATTCAAGTTTTGAAGTCGATAAGTAAAAAGGTAATTCAGTTAGCATAAGTATTTAATTTAGCGTCCTGCATTCATAATCTGATAAGCACAAATACTTAATTCAACTTTCTTCATTCACACGTTGCTAATTCAATAAGTACACATATTCAATTCAGCATCCTGTATTCTAAAACTATCCATTCAGCACGTATAATAATTAATCAAGTATCCTGTATTCATACACTAGTAATCTAGTAAGCATAAGTGTTCAATCGAGCATCTTGCATTCATTAAAAGAAAGTTTCTAAAGCGTAAAAGTTTGACATCGGTTGTTCCCACACTTATTCAACCCCCCATTCTAAGTGTGCCTAATTAAATTTAAGCTCCCATGTAGAATTAGTGGAGTGTTCCCTCCCACTTGTTGGAAGCTTATTTTCTTGTCGCATGGATGGGTATTGGCAATGATCTTTTCCTTCAACGTTCTCGTACCCTTTACTTTTGTAGCTTGAATTTTCTTATCCACCCTACCTCCTTTTATGATAATTTTATCAAACGACATATCTTTTGTGGATAAGCGTAATAGGGATAATTCTGTGTTTTGACAAAGATTTTGACCATTTCTTGTTCCTCTAGGGGTAGAATTGCCCAATCTACTAATGACCTCCGTCTTTGGGTATATTCCTTGAACGATTCATCTATTTCTTTAGATACCCTTATCAGCCTACAATGATGTGGTGTCATTTGTATCTAGTAACTATATTGGGATAAAAAAGGCTTGTGCGAGCTCT
Source organism: Panax notoginseng (assembly GCA_016801055.1). NCBI lineage: Eukaryota > Viridiplantae > Streptophyta > Magnoliopsida > Apiales > Araliaceae > Panax > Panax notoginseng. The sequence goes on along the minus strand of CM029019.1, from coordinate 53,367,076 downwards.
TCCCATTTGTTATTCTTTGATTTATCCAAGGTAGCAAACCAGGTTGTTGCATTGTCAGTGAAACTTCTCCAAAACATTTACGCGGGATAGATTTTATCCTCAGATTGCACTCCTAGTTATCCAAGGTATATCTTCAGATGAACATAAGGATCACCGATACTGGTATCTCTCATGAAGTTGGGAATTTTAAACCATTATAGATATTGGTTTGCTAGAAATCTATCCATATTTGAATCTTAGATATTGGTTTCCTGGAAATCTATCTATATCTGAATCTTCATTTGCAATTACTACCGGGTTTTCATTAATTTGAGCTAAAGTCATGTCGAGACATCTGATATTATCACCGAGTGACTTATTTCTAGGATTGTTGTTTAAAGTTAATCGGTAATTTAATGATGTTTTTTCACTTGAACTTGCAGTGAGTACACCTTGATTTCTCAACATGATTCCTTAAATTAAGTTTGATTGTTCCTTTACTAGATTTGAAAATCTTATCATCTGCCCCTTCAACTCATCGAACTCATCTCGGGATACCACAACCTTGTTTGTGGGTGGAGAGTTGTTTATGGTTATGGGGTCTAGGCCTTCGTGTGGAGTTCTTGCTTCTGTCTCACTTGAGGATTTTCCAATCCTCCGTATATGCTTGCAATTTGGATCTATTCCACTGTTTCCTGACCCGTTCATGTTCACTTCCTCTGTATTGTGCTGCAGCAGAAGATTGGTATTGACATTTGGCTGGTCAGGTTGTTTGATCAAAATATCGTCACTTTAGATCAAATTCTTGTTTTTAAGCTTTTAGGACCAACAGTCTTTTATATCGTGTCTTGGAGACCCAGAGTGATTAGAACATGTCTCGCTTAGATCGTATCTTTTGCTTTTTGGATCCAGAGGTGTAGCCAATTTAGTAATTTTGTTATGGTCCATTAATAACGCCAATACGTTCTCGAGGGAATCACTTAGTTGAGTGAATACCCGATTTTCCGTTCTTTTACATTTTTTTTGTTTTTCCTAGCTTTGGTTGAATGCGGTATGTTGTTGCAATAACATGACGCCTCCCTTCATCCTAATTGGGGGGGGGGGACTATAGTTGGGTTTCCTATCTTGGCCCTGTAAAACAAGGGATACCTTTTCTTTGCTCTCTTGTTGACTTCTTTTAGGTGTACTCACAAAATTGACTGACTGAAGGTGTTCACCGAATACTTTAAAAGTTGTAAGATCCTTGATTTTGCCCACTTTCAGGCCCATCTATGCCATTTCGCAATGTTTAATCATCTCCAAGAATGGCTTGCCTATTCCCGCTAGGACTTTTTCATAATAAGGTGCTTCTTCGACGTTAATGAATGTCATCACCATCTCACCTTCATCCATTAGCTAGCTCACTTGGTCTGCCATGCATCTCCACCTCTGCATGTACTACTTGAACGATTTACTGCTCAGTTTCATAACTTTGGCCACTTTGTAGCAATTAGGGGCCATTTGGGATTGGAAGCTATACTAGTTTAGGAAGGCGTGGGCTAAATCTTCCCAACTATGGATCTTGGAATTATCAATTTGGACACAGCAAGTTCGGGCTTCACCAGTAAGGCTCTTTTGGAAAAATTACATCTGGGGGCATTCATCCTCGGTATAGGATTCTAACTCGCTTATGTATACCTTCATACGTGTGTAAGGGTCGCCTAAACAGTTTTATTTTTCAAATTTTGGGACATCAAATTTATCTAGATATCTGGCCCTCGGGAAAATACAAAGGTCGGAGTAGTTAACACTTATGTGGGATCCTGTCCACTTGATAGATCAGATAACTTCCTCCATCAGTCTGATATGTTTTCTGATGTCTCTAATTTCTCTGTTATCTCGGAGGTCTATCACTTCCTTGATAAGATTTTTATCTGGGGCCTCTTTGGCTGATCTGACATTGAGTGGGGATATCGGAGTTGACATTTGGGAATCATTATCCTTTCATGTCACTCGCCTATCTCCCTGAGCAGAGGATTTAGTCAAAGTTTTCAGTTTGGGTTCCTAAGTTACTTTGCACTATTCTCTTAACAAGATGGTCATCTTAGCAATTTGTTTCTTAAACTCATCAAACTCTACTCGAGATACAGGAATAGATTATGATGAACTTCCTTCAGCCATTTTGACTGGTAGTGATTGTGCCTTCTTGGCTCGAAATCGAGTTCTAGGACCAATCTTCACAAAATCGATATCTAGTTTAGTCTTGATAATAGTAGATGATATGTTATGCATCAATTTAGGGTTTTTTTTAATCTTTTACTACAAAACAAGGGGTTAGTTGTCTTGATGATAGGATAAGAACGATATATAAATGACAGTTTTAAGATGAATGACATTTGTATATTCAGAAATTAACAAGGCATGAAGAGACATCCTGCACGTTTGGTTTATTAGAGGTTAACTTATCTTAGGTTACTCTCACGGGCTTTTTGAAATTGGTTCCCAGAATCTTCATAATTTACTTGATGAAGACATCCATCTTTCAATTGGAGTGGATCTTAAGTGGTGCCTTCCTGAGCCTCACAAGAGAACACTCTTTAGAGTCCAATAATAAATAACCGACGGGTTCGCCTCCTAATGGAGGTACCACACAACATACATGCATACATTCATCGTCTTCGCCGGATGCAATATGATGACATTGTGCGAGGCACTAATATAAAGCACTTAGAGATTAGAGATATTTATCACACACAAAGGTCAATCACACAAAAATGCACATGCAGAATGGAAACCAAAAAGATTGAACGTGGCTTAAGCCCTTTGTAGTCCCCAGCAAAGTCGCCACCTGTCGTTACCGAGAAAAATTTCATATGATAAGGTTTCTTCATTTTTCCTTTTTTTGATTTGTTTATACCCTTTATATTTCGATAGGTTGGTTGGTTTGATTAAAGGGTGAGGTTTTAGGAAAAGATCGACATTTAGTCAACTTATTTTACCAAAGTTTAATTTTATTGATGTTGATGATTGCACCGAATGAGATAGAGTCGCTAATTCGTATGGTTTAAATGGATGTACCAACTCATCCAGATTTGAAAGTTTTTGCAATATGGCCCAATATGTGTCCGTAGCATTGGTTCGAAACTGAGATTATTAGAATTTGGGGGCTTGCTTAAGCAAGGGGAAGGTCTTAGGCACCCCCTGACTTTCGTGAAAATACGGTTACCACATCTTATTAATTTTCTATGCATAAAGTGTGCGTGTGTATGTGTGTGTTTTATTGTGCTCAGTGCTATTATTTAAAAGTCTTTTCAAGGATTTATTTGAGTTATTTGGAAGTAGTATTGTTCCTTTTTGGGCCTATGTACGAAGGATTTGATTCAGCAAAAAGTTCATTTTAGACAAAATATAAATTTTGAATGATATTTAAGAAAAACATAATTTTCAAATCCTTTGCCCGAATAGTAATAAAGGACCTTTGATACTTCCTTTTATATTTATGTTTCTTAGATGATCTACCCAAATCGCTTTATTCCTCATGAAAGCTCTTTGTGATTTTATTGGAAAATCTTTTTGGGTGATAATGTATGTAATAAAGCGCCAGAAAAGGGTCGAGATATCATCGGCCATGAAAGCCATCTCGATAGACTTGAACTCCTGCAATTATAAGTTTTCACTAGCATGGGATCTTAAATCCGAATTCATGGGACTAACCCCTCAAACTCATTTTAAGATCCAATAGTTACACTTATAATGATTTGCAGTATTTAACATTACATTTAAACAAAAAGTCCATTATGGTAATCTAGTTATGATCCATTCAGCATATCTCAACCCCAAGATTCCTAGGCTCACATTGATATGCTTAAATATGTTTATACAACATCCTAGACTTAATTTTATGTGATTTTATAGGTTGAAATATCCATATCGAGCCAGTAGGACCTCCTCACCTCTAGATACAACTCTAGCTAGGGCTCTGCGGAGTGACTGGGATTAACCAAAAGTAGTAAAATATCTAGATCTACCATAGTTCTAAGCCAATCTAGCATATAGGTTTGAGCATCATGCTTCATAACCGTTCAAAGTGCTACATCTAGCTAGATCTAATAAAATAACTTGATTTACAACTTAATATGCACAAATTAACCGGTAGAAACTCAATGCCTACCCACTAATTGCTATATCTACATAGATATAGTATTCATAACAATTAATATTTACGAAGAAAGTGGCTAAAATGAGTGTTTTCACCTTAAAGGACGCGTGAACAAGCTTCTTTTTACTCGGGATCAACTTATATCACTCTTAACTTACAATATGTATGATATATAAGATAAAATGACGAAAATATGATAAAAATATGAAAGACCCGAGCTCCTTCTCTCTCTAGCTTCTCTCTCTAACTTTCTATTCGTGTGTCTTCTCTGATTAATGAGCTTCCTGCTGCTAACTTATGGCATCCAATTTAACCGCAGGTGTACTTGTGACTGGAGCAGATACACCTGAGGCTGGGCCCCATGGGTCTTGTTGTTTCAAATTCGTGCCTTATGTCTCGGTCTAATAAAAGTTGTGCTCCGTACCCAAAAATCTTAGAAAGTCTTTGCAGAAGGTTGCGAAATGCGGTCAAGTGTGACTGACTCGAAGTCTGGGAAGATGATGCGATTAGCTAAAAGGTATCTTCCGGCTCTCGATGGTCGTCACTCGGCTCGTCTTTGATTGCTCGTAGTTCAACGGTTGTTGCGCTGGCGTCTTATGGTCATATCCTCAACTTTGTAATCCTCATTCGGTTTGCTTCGTGTCTGGGCATTGTTTCACCTTGATCTCTCCTCATGGTTGTCGCCGAGGTGAAATGATGCTTTTGCCCTACCTGAGGGTTACTTTCAAAGTGAAATGACGCTTTTGCCCTCTTGTAGGGTTAGTCCAAGGAAAGCGATCGAATGCTCACACTTGCTTAAAATAAAAATATTTTCAACGAAACTAAAGAGAACTGAAGAATACGATGAAGATTTAGCTGATAAGTATTGTTATGAGGTGCTATGATATATCCATGAGCGTTACAAGTTCATTAGTTTAAGCATATAAATATAGTGATTTAATTGATGCATAATAGTTTAAATCTGACAACTTTCTATGTGGGATCGATACTCTACTTACTCTGTATTACTTGTTGACACACGTATGCTTGCATGAGTTAGAGCACTTTTATCAGAACTGAAAAAGAGGCAACAATACGCAGTGTTACACAGTAGCACACGGTATTGCACAATAATTCTAATTATTGATTCTTACGTAAGAAGGCACTACTCAATAATTGTTATAGTAATTACTGTTCAATATTTTATTTTATTGATTCAATAATTGCTACGTTGATATTTTGTATTATTGTTGTTTCAATAATTGTCACTGCACAATATTTTTCATTATCATATCAGTAATTCATATTATTTGAATAATATTATTAGATAATATTATTGGCAATGTCTAAGGAAGTTATGTCTAGGAAAGGGGTTTGGTCACCTAATTGCGTGCTAGTAAGGAGAAATCCTTATTGGAAAGCCCCCTCTTTCCTGGGAATGATCTGGTTGTCATTATTGTGATTCTGTAATATTATTTGTAAATAATTAATTATTAATTTATATGATGAGGAAATATTTATTTTATGTGGATATAAATAAAGGAATTAATGCTGATGTATTTTATCAGTATTTTATCGAAATCGAGGTATTAAAAATCATCTGTATGTGGATTTCGATCATTTTCTGTTTAAAATTTAGAAAAATGTTCTTCTACAAAGTTGTAGAGAATTAAATTTCCCATGGAATAAACATAAGATTTGAATTTTTCTGATAAAATGGCTATTTATTATGAATTATTGAAGTTCCAAAATAATCAATTTTTGGAGTTATAAACATTATTTTAAAAGAAAAACATTTTTTCAAATGTTGGTGGGCTTCACCGGTGTGCTGAAATCTGATTTTCAGGAGTGGGAGTTAATTTTTTTTTATAAAATATTATTTTATTAAATTTTCTGCTTTAGTGTTCTAAGCGTATTTCTATAAATAGGATGCTTAAGTTAGAATTGAAAATCACACCAGAATCAAAAAATTTCTGTCTATAATATCGAGCGTATTTTTGTGAGTATTTAGATACTTTGAGAGTTGATAAGCAGTGCAAATTTTCTTCAGCATTATATATGATATTATAGCCAGAAGTACTATTATTTTGAGGTAAGGGATGTTATTTTCTTCGTAAATAATGTTATTTCTTGTAATATCATTATACCGAAATATTGGTATGAATTTTATTATAAAATTTTTACATTTTCATGTCAAGGTTACTATTCACGTATACGACACTATTCACGTATACGTCACTATTCACGAATACGGTACTAATCACGAGTACTATTTACGAAGTATGATTTTTCTTATGAAATTTTTACCTTTTCGTGTCGGGGTTACTATTTACGTATACAACACTATTCACGAATGCGACACTATTCACAGAAAATTAAGTTTTCTTTTCTTTATTCAAGTTGTCTATTATGGTTGCTATCTTTGATTGTATCTATGTTTTGATCTTCATTCTTGAATTTTTCTCCACAATTGATTATTATAGAGTATTTTTGAACTTGGATAAATTGATTTACGAATCCCTAATCTTTGTTCTTTTATCTAACTAGATTCATTTTCTTTAAAATATGTTTTATCATTCTTAGTCCTATATTTTGATATAACTGAATATCTTTGGCTGTAGTGCAAAGATGAATGATTACTTGATGAATATCTTTGGCCCGTAGTGCAAAGATGAATAGTTGACTTAAGATGTATATTGATTGATGTTACAGGGATAAAATATTGATGATGGACTATTAAATCATAGAAGATAATAGACTTCATTCTCTACTTAACTCTTATAATGAATCGCTGCAAATATTAATCTAAAACTTGTGGTCCATTATATTTTATCTAATTTATTGAAGGCTAACGATAATTTATTTTTCATTATATTAGTCATAATATTCTTTACTGGGCTAGTTGAGCTCATCCTTTTCCTTTTTGTTCCATTTTTCTTCTCAGGAGGCAAGAATATAGTGGGAACTAGTCGGGGAGTGGAGTGATGTTTCAAGGCAGTTGTTTTAGCAGTCCTCAATATTTTATAAAATAGTGTATCAATAATTGTAATGAGGACTTATTTGAGTTTTGATATTATCCAAAAGACAATATTTGTATTTAAACTCACAGCATCTGTGTTGTCGTATTTTGCACAACAATTGTAATAATGAAGTTGTAGTTATTTTTTGTACCATGTATTTTGGCGACTCAGAATGGGTTGTGCGGACCTATTTTGGGGGCGTCACAGTTGGTATCAGAGCTTAGGTATATGGTCTCTGGTAGAGATCGTGGAATAGAACTAGGAGGGGAGAGACGAGTAAATCCTTCGCTAGTGTGTCCTACCTAAGCTTATTTGTTTGGTAGGTTAAAATATAGGGATAATATGTGGCATGCTAAATTCTTTAATTAACCCTTGTCTTGTTGCACTATTTGAGAATGACATCTGAGAATGTTACGACGAGAAATCGAGCACATGAGACTGTTGAGACACCGATAATCAACAACCAGTATAATGTGCATCATGATGGCAATATTCCTCCTATAACCAACACCACCGATCAAACGATGAATGATGAGATGTTTAGAAGCTTTTTGCAGTTCATGCAAAATCAGATGAGAGAGACTCCTATTCAAAATACAGGTGAAAATAATGGCAACTCACAACTGGTCACTACTAAGTAATTCAAGGAGTTAGGACCGTCGGAGTTTTTGGAAAAGCCGAATCCGATCAAGGCGAAAACCACTAAAACAAAAAAGGCTTATTAGCGACTGCATATCTGCGACCGCATACAGTTACAGATACGTATTAGCGACCGAATGCAGTCGCTGATATTAGTCGCAGGTAATCTGGTCACTGGGTGGACATAAGCGACCAATAATAGCGACCGACTTATTAGCGACCGCCATCCGCGACTGACTCCGTCGCTAATCTGACTCATACCGAGTCCGTTGTTAGGGCTGACGTGGCACACATGTCAACGACCGGTAATAGCGACCGGTGCGGTCGCTGGTTTCCAATTAGCTATCAACGACCGCGTAGAGTATTAGCGACCGCATGCGGTCGCTGATGTTGGTTTTTTTTTATTTAATATTTTTCCTGTTTTGTTGATTTCCCAAAAATAACCTGCTTTGTACCTGCTTTCTATCCCAGAAAACAACAGTATATATAAGCATCCATAGAAACATCCATCCATGATTTATATATATCCTGACACATCCACACTAGTATATATAAACATCCTTCCATATGATAGAATCGTAAACCAACACAACACAATACAATCGTAAACATCCATATAATAGAATCGTAAACCAATACAATTGTTCAAAGAATGAATATAATAGAGTACCAGACTTTAAATATCTAAAAAACAAGTCTAACTCTTCATGGATCATCCAAATTAGGATTCTGTAATTAACAAAAGAATAAAACATGTTACATATATATGTTGATACTGCTATGACTTAGGGAAAGCTAAACAATAGACAATGTAGTGAAACATATAAGTAAGACAGTGATAGTAACAATATTGATATATACCTCATCGCCATCCTGATAATGTGCTGCTGCTGTTGCTGTCGCCACTACATCCGCCAACTCATCAGGACTCAGAGACTGCAGATGCCCGCCTAGTATACGAAGAAGATCACGATCCTGACAGATCGGTCTCACATAGTCAGCAGGAGTATGATAGGCTGGATGACCTGATGACTGTGTAGACTAGATAGTAGAGCTACCTGTGCCACTGATGGTCGGACGTCATTTTTGTCTTTGGCCTTTAACATAGTTTTTCTTCACGATTGACGCCCTCTCCCACAATTCTTGATCAATCGACGGACGCTGGGTGCCTTCAAGATAGCGCTCGTTCATTAAGCCCTTATAAGTGTCCTGCCCGAAGGTCTACAATTATACAGTTAAAAATAAATAAAAAATGCTATAAAAGGTTGTCACAATTTATAAACAACATATTAGTATAAAGTTAACTTATTACTGCTATCTAAACAGCCTCAGGCAGACAATCGCGGGTGGCCACATACACATCCAACTAATTGATAGGTTGACCTTGAGACTGAGACTCCTATAATTCATTTTCTAATATTAATATGTAAACATATGATATTTTAGCTACAAAACATGACTGTAAACATAACATACATTCCTAGTAGCAATATGCTGCAGCTGTGATATACTGCCGTCCCGATACGTGTCTTTTGCCTTTTTGCCTTCAGATACACCTAAGGATCTATTCGAGGCGGCAGTCTTGCGCCTCTTGACCTAGCCCTCAGCTCTCCACTAGTCATACATCTGCACCCATATAGGCTGTGCGCACCACCAGGGGCTATGCTTATGCATATACTGCTCACCTTGTCCTGGATGGTCAATCTCAGCATTATGCAGGGCTTTCTGTCGTTCCTTCAGATTATCTTTAGCTCGGACGACACACTTTTGCCAGAACAGTGTCTGAATAACTGATGCCTGCGCATCGTCCCATCTATACCGCTTTTGCAAATAAAACAACAATAATAATATTAAAATTGTTATATTACCATAATCCAACATTACTAAACAATATTATTTGATTAACTATATATTATCTATCAGAGTGATAAAAAAATATACCTGAAATTCAGCCCAAACTGCATCCTTATGGGCGAGAGGTGTGCTCACTCATGTAATCACTGGCGTAGGCCAGTTCTGTAAGCACAATTGTGAAATGCACTTCACAATTTTACTATCTTAAAAATAACTACAATATACAATAATTTATATTAAAATATATTTATAACAATGAAAATATTAAATTGTTATATATACACGATGTTTAACTTACGTGCTTTCTGGAGGAGGACAGATCTGTATGAGAATACGATCATTCGGATTAGCCAGGGCCTTCGGCACATGATTAGGGCCCCGACCCAACCCGCGCTTTCGTGCTGCTGGTTCAGAAGACATCTATAAATAAAAAATGTAGGATATTAGTATGAGTTATAAAAGAAAGGTATATAAAGTCCCTTAATATGGGACTATTAATCCTAGTTATAAAGTCATTTGATAGCTTAAATTATGGAGGACTAATGAGATTATATAATCCCTCATAAATAGCCTTAGAAATGACAAAAAATTAGTCCAACAACTTGAAACTATTTCCTAATACTCTCTTACCCACACAATTGTCTATATTTCTCTCTCACACATTCCATACCAAATATGTGTGGACACTAAACTTATTTGGCTTACTAAGTAGAATACATGTAGTCTAACAACATGTTGTAAGTAATTTCAAGCAAATATTGAAGTATGGGCAACAAATATTAAAGTATGGGCAGCAATTTCAACATGTTGTATCGCCACATATAGTTTACACTTAAAGAGTTCAATTTGCTTTGAAAATAGTTTTTAGACTCAATTAATCTTACACAATTCACTTGAATTATTTCATAAAACAAGTATAAAGAGTTCTTGTTCATTACCCAATTTACTTCAAAATAGTTTTTAGACTTAATTAATCTTACCCAATTCACTTGAATTACTTCATAAAACAAGTATAAGAATTCTTATTCATTACCTCACCTTAATTACTCTTTTTGAGCTTAAAACTCTCCAAGGAGCAATTTATCAAACATGATATGGGCATTATCTATATGGACATGTTTCACTAACATTTGTACATGCTTTAAACCATATTCACCTTCCTTATTACTTCGCACAACAACAACTAAGCTCCTTCTAATTCACAACTCACTTATCACAGCTCAGTCATAACAATTTAATATAAATCTTTCAAATGTTGACACTATAATCAAAATTAGAACTTACCTTATAATAATAGCTCAATGGAAGTAGGTTTTGGATTCTTGGAATGACAGCTCCTGCTTGGGCGGTGACGTACGGGCGGCGGCGGTGGACGGCGGTCGATTTCTCCCTCCCTCTTCTCTTCTCCCCCTTCTCCCTCTTCTCCCTCTTCTATTCTCTCTCTTTTTCTTTCGTCTACTAAATGAGCGAATGACTGATTCTGATTATGTTTAAGATGATTAGCGACCGCCTACGGTCGATAATGTTTAATGACGTGAACGTGTCAGCGACCGACTAGCGGTCCCTGATAGAGATTGGTTGCACAAAATGTAGACACTCAAAATTTTTTGCATACCTGTTACTAACATTGTAGGAGGGCAGAATCGTCTTTCAGAGATAACCCTGAAAGACAGCTCAGTTCAATCCCAGAGACAACCCTGGGATATTCAGTATTACCATCTCAGAGATAACCCTGAGATATCCAGTTCAGACCTGGAAATACCACCGGAAGTTTCAACCTCAACCCCGGAAATAACACCAGGAGTTTCAGTTTCAACCTCGGAGATAACCCCGAGGAATGCAGTTCAAATACCGGAAATCACACCAGAGAATACCGTGTCTTCTCGGAGATAACCCCGAGATACTCAGTCTCAGTCCCAGGAAAAACACAAGGAAAGACAACGTTAACCTCGGAGATAACACTGAGGTTTGTAGTTGTAGTTACAGTTCCAGAGATAACCCCGAAAATGCTTGTTTCAAACCCATGCAATCAACTTCAAACACTCGGCAATGGCCCCGAAGCACTCATTTCCCAAGTCTGGAGATAAGCCCGGGAAGTCAGGCACATCTCAGAAACAACACTGAGGACGGTCAACACCTGCAGCAGTCCAATCTTAGAGATAACCCTGAGCAACGATTGCTAAATCAGCTCAAGCCGGAGATAACCCCGATGAAAGGCAGAACTGTCATCTTGCCATCCCAATCCCACTTTGCACAGTCTCAACAATCATACATACATACACAATAATGTTCTATAAGAACCAAAGAGCGCCAATCCTGAGTGACTACTACACAAGACAGCACACCGGATAGAATTTGAAGCTTAAAGACCAAGGGCATAGTCCCATCTTCATGACTTTGTACAAACTCTAATCCCATGTCATTGAGTAGCTCTCGACAACAGCATGCCGAAAAAGGTCTTATACACCTCAATCGGATACCCGGATTGAAGTTATGAAAGTTCGAGCGGACATCACGTTGCACGCGTGCACGTACTTTGAGACGACTGGACCCTCAAAACCCGGGGCACCCCGGGTAGCCGCAGGTGCAGCTGCGACTGCCATAGGAACACCTGCGGCTCCCCCCCTCTAAAAATAGAGGGCTTGCGGTAGTCATTTTGCATAAAAAAAAAGGCGAGGAAGCCCTGTCCAATTTGCTCTGTACACACTATAAACTGAGTGCTTTCTCATTTTAAACACTTGTTAGCTTATATATTGTTATATTTTTGCCGAGTGTTCATTCCTTTAAAGCTATTGAAGTCTTCTTTGGCAGTCCATTGTATGCCTTCTTACACTTTCTAAAGCCCTTCTCCACTACTGTGCACACATAGTTATTCACGTTGAGAGTCGTGTAGCGTGTGTATGCCCGGACTTTGGTCTGTGGCTTTTATTTCTTTATATATATATATATATATATATATATATATATATATATATATATATATATGAACTGTTGTCGAATACTATTCGATGAGCCTGTATTTTACATCCGGAGCGTTTACTGCTTTTATATATAAGTCTGGAGCTTTTATACTGCGTTTACATCCGGGGCAGTAAACGCTCCGGATGTAAAATCCAGGCTCATCGAACAGAGTTCGACAACAGCTCATATATATATATATATATATATATATAAATTTTGTCCCGCCTAGAGTTTACTTCATGGTGGTTGATCGTTTTTATTGCTTTCTTTACATTTCGTCCCGCCTGGAGTTTACTTCATGGTGGTTGATCATTTTTATTGCTTTATTTACATTTCTGATCCCCCATGGAGGTGCTTCGTTGTGGCTGATCATGTCTATATATATATGTATATATATATATATATATATATATATATATATATATATTTACCGCTTTTATATATTTACATTTTCAATCCCCCATGGAGGTGCTTCTTGGTGGTTGATTGGTTTTTAAAAGCTTTATTTATATTTTTCAATCCCACATGGAGGTGCTTCATGGTGGTTGATGTGTTTTTAATGGTTTATTTATATTTACAATACAATCCCCCATGGAGCTGCTTCGTGGTGGTTGATTGTCTACACACACACACACACAGATATATATATATATATATATATATATATATATATATATATAAGCAGCCTGTAAATTATGTGATCATGTGATCATAGATTCAGTTTACTGAATCTAGATCGGTTTTCGTGATGAACATTTTCAGCTTTAAGCAGCCTGTAAATTATTCACGTTGTTAAAATTTCCTTAGATGGCTCTCATGCCCACAAGGAGTTCGGCACTACTTTGTACATTATTTTCTTGAATATGTTTCGCATCTCGAAAATAAAAGCAATCCAGCCGAACACATAATAAAATGGAAGTATCAAATGCCTCAATTACTATTGTGCACAAGAGGTTTGAAAAAACCTCTTTTTACAAATCATCACTTCTATATCTTGTTTAAAACTAAATTTTTACACAAATTCAAATCCTTTGTATATTGGTGCAAACGAGGCATAGCACTACTTCCAAATAACTACACATTGACCCACACACACACACAGAATCATATAACAGTTTATTAAAAAGTGGCGGTCACCGTGGTAACACGGATATCGGGGGGTGCGTAACACCTTCCCTCTGCATAAGCAAGTCTCCGGACCCTAATGAATCTCGGTTTCACAGACCCGTTAAGCAGTGTCACATCACTGGGTCAATGTGCAAACCTTTTCTCGGTTGTGTTGGTACAACCATTTAAAAAATCAACTGGCGACTCTTACAGTCAAATCGTCGACATATAAATGTCAGACCTTTTCGCAACTTATTTTTTCAAACAAATCTCACCTAACATGAGAACACCAAAGAACAAGAACAGAAATAAGACAAATAAAATCCCGACGTCGACAGGTGGCGACTCTGCTAGGCACAATGCCAGTAAGAGGACTTAAGTCGCTATTAAAAGCTTTTCAAAATTGTTATATGCTTGTGTGTGGATGTTGCATTTACATTTGATGGATGTGTACGAATGCATTTAATTACTGTACTTAATGATTTACACTATATCTGCTTGTAATATTAGTGCTTCGCACATGTCATCATTTTCATAAACGATGAGAAAAGTTGTATGTGAATGTATGTTGTGTGGTTCCTCCATCAGGAGGCTATCTGTAACACCCCAGTCCCACATCGAAAGAGAAGGAAAATTTTTTTGTCTACATATAAGGAAATAAGTTACTACCAATAGTACCTTCAAGTCATGACCTTTTTGGAGCCTGTGGTGGGCTAAGATGACCCAAGAAGATACTATTGGGCCATTAGTTTGAGGTCTTATTTTAATGGATTTGATTCGATTCGGACTTGGGATTTGACCCGAGATTTGTTCCGGACTCGGGATTTGACCTGGGTTGTTTCATATGGTATCAAAGCCGACTCTCAAAAGCTCGGGTCGGGTTATCCGATCGGGTTGCCGGAGGTGGGGACACGAAGGCTGGTGGTATTATCCCATAATGGAGATATGGAGGTCCGAAGGTGGGGACACGAAGGCAGCCGGTATTATCCCACAATGGCTAGAGAGGCAAAGATCTTTGGGCCGTGTGTGTGATCGATTCTGACGGGGACGTCAGAAATTTAAGTTGGGGAGTTTGTAACACCCCAGTCCCATATCGAAAGAGAAGGGAAAAATTTTGTCTGCATATAAGGAAATAAGTTACTACCAATAGTAGCTTCAAGTCATGACCTTTTGGGAGCCTGTGATGGGCTAAGATGACCCAATAATATACTATTGGGCCAGTAGTTTGAGGCCTTATTTTGATGGATTTGATTCGATTCGGATTTGGGATTTGACCATAGATTTATTCCGGACTCGAGATTTGACCTGGGGTGTTTCACTATCATGTCGGTGTTTGATTACTGGACTCGTAGGAAGACTAATTCCAACGAGGCTCAGGAATGGCACCACCCAAATTCGCTCCAGTTGAAAGACCGAATTAACTTCCCGTCGAGTAAATTGTGATGATTTGGGAACCTTCATGCCAAAAAGCCACGAGAGTAGCTTAAGATAGGTAAGCCTCTGATAAACCAAACGCGGAGGAAAGTCTCTTCATACTTTTCATTTTCAATTACTTGTAAAATCATTTACTTGTAATTTCATTCCATATTAATCTCTATGTAATGAGAAGTATGAAGAAATATGTGCACTCACATATTTACAAAGTATTAACATGCTATCCTGTATTACAAACAGCTAACATCCATGTTGCAGGATAATACTCCTAAAACGGATACATCATATAGCATGTAAACATTTATACATTCCCTAAAACTAAACTATGTTAGTCTTTTGTAGGAAAGTAATCATACCTATTACCCGATCAAAGTCCAAGAAGGCCATGGGCCTACAGCCAATTATGTCATCATCCGACCAGGCTAATCTTAATCCTGTCTCCCGCGAAGAGTTCGACGAATTAAGTAAACAAATTATAGATTTGACTATTCTGTTTAAAGAACTACACCAATCTACTCAGGGTACAAGGATACCCATACATACTGAATCCTCTGCACAAGGAGGAACCCAAGGTTCGGATAAAGCCATTCCAGTACCTGAGCTCCAGTTGGATACAACCAACAAAATTCATGATACCACCCATCTCAAAGAAGATCTAGACACCAGTGATATTAGAAAGAAGGTCCTTCAAATGGAAGAGTCCATCCGTTCTATCAA
This sequence comes from Panax notoginseng, assembly GCA_016801055.1. Taxonomy (NCBI): domain Eukaryota; kingdom Viridiplantae; phylum Streptophyta; class Magnoliopsida; order Apiales; family Araliaceae; genus Panax; species Panax notoginseng. Next base: position 53,351,248 of record CM029019.1, on the reverse strand, counting down.
AGGGATTGGAGCACATGGGAGTGTTTTATATACAGACCTTTGTATATTCCCTGGTGTGCATTATCCAGAGAAGTTCAAGACTCCTGACTTTGAAAAGTATGACGGGTTAGGAGATCCTTACACATATTTGAAGGTATTCATTGGAGAAATCGGATCTTACGCCGAGGATGAGAAGCTCAGAATGTAGCTCTTCCAGAAAAGTCTAACTGGAGAAGCCCGATCATGGTATACCAAATTAGACAATTCAAATATCCATAGCTGGGAGGAGCTAGATCATGCCTTCCTCACTCAGTACAGCTTCTAGTCTCAGATGGCCCCTGACCGGTACCAAATTACTAAAGTCAGGAAATAAACCAATGAATCTTTTAGAGAGTATGCTCAAAGGTGGAGGCGACTTGCTGCTCAAATGGTTCCCTCTATGAATGAGTCAGAAATGGTTATGACCTTTATAGACATACAAGAAGCTCCTTTCAATGAGAGAGTTTTAGCTGGTGTTGGCAAATCATTCTCTGAAATGATTAAGCATGGGGAGATGGCTGAGATGGGATTGAAGTTAGGAAAAATTCAAGACCTAACTACCCTCAAAGCTGTTGTAGAACACATCCAGTCCGGCAATTATAGAAACAACCCCCGGAGGGTACATAAAAAGAAAGAGGAGGATGTTTCCTTGATACTACAAGGTCAGAAAGGCAGTCAGAATATGCCTATCCAAAGGAGAAATTACACTCCCTTTTAAGCACAGTCTTCAAACCCTCAATTACCTAAAGGTGGAGAAGTCAGACGCACTCGAGTGTTCACACCCCTAGGGGACTCACTCGAGAAAATTCTCAATCTTCTGACCACTCAAAAGAAAATTAATCATCTTCTTCCACCAGCCAACCCAAATGGGAGGGGTTTCAATGCTACTCGAAAGTGTGCTTATGTAACGACCCCAAAATAGGTCCATTCCATCCAACCTATTCTGAGTCGCCAAATACATGGTACAGAAAATAACTACAACTTTATTACAACAATTGTCGTGCAAAATACAACAACATATATGATGTGAGTTTGGATACAAATATATACCAACTGTGACTCTTATCCCAACCTTGGATAGCACGTCACAATGACACCTTACATAAAGGTATAGTCAAAAACTGTTTTAGAAATTAGAATCTTTGGGAAGTGCTCAAGGAAACCTTCGTACATGGGAGGCCATACATCTAGGTTATGATAGATATCATATGGCCGCAGAATTATCCTTGGTTGACCCAATAGACCCCAAAGAAAAATGAGAAGTTTACTATCATATTCTTCCCAATGGTGAGTCTTCTCTTGACTTATCATTATCTCCACTGTTTATAATTGAGAATTATACTTCAAATAAACACCAAGATTATATAGGTAGTGCTCGTAGATATACTCAGCAAGTGGATGTGCACAACCCTGTCTTATGATGACACGAGGTTGTATGTCATTAGACATCTTGTATGACAGTGGCAAAACACCCTTCCAACGTTGGGTTCGCTTCAGCCTAGATGATTCACCAAATATAACTACTAAATGATGACCACCGTTCAATTCCCCTGTTACCCCCGTTCGACCCAGCTACACTCTTATTACCTGAAAGGAATTGTGAAACAGAAGGGTGAGCACAACTAGCCCAGTAAAGAATATCATGACTAAAGATAAATAAATTATCAATAGCCTTCAACAGAATAAAATCAGAGATTTAGAACATATGGTAGATGATAAAAATTTTCAACCATAGTTGCAGCGGAACGAGCAAACCATTAGAAGAGTCAAATAGACCATAAAGTCAATTATCTTCTCCACATTAAAAGTCCACCAATAATGTTTTATCCTTGTAACATTAATTAACAGTTCCTTTTCACAATTATATGAATAATTCATAATCATAATTGTAATTCTAAATTCCTCTTCGCATCCAGGACGAAGATAATTTTTCTCACATGTCTTTACCTGAAACATCAAAGATCATGGTTATACCAAATCACAGTTCCTATTCATAATCATATTAATAAATTCATCTTTGCACTACAGGCCAACGATATTCGTCAACATTTCATCTTTGCACTACTGGCCAAAGATATTCAACAACAGGTCTTCTTTGCACTACGGGCCAAAGATATTCATCAACAATTCATCTTTGCACTACAGGCCAAAGATATTCCTCAACAGTTCATATTTGCACTACAGGCCAAATATATTCATATCTCAAAGAAATATATAATCATTTCAGAATTTATATACACCATAATTATAACCATGTTATTCAATTCATCTTTACACTTAAGCTAAAGATATTCAATTATAAATTCAATGGTCATGATCATACCAGTTAACAATTCATCTTTGCACTACAGGCCAAAAACATTCCTCAGTCACGATCATACCAATAATTTACCCATCTTTACACTCAAGTGAAAGAGAAATTCAACATCAGGGTTATAAAAATGTTATATATGATAATAAAAATAATATGATCAACAACTGCATTTATTTTCTAGAGCAACAATCATAAATCAACGATAATTTGGTCAGAAAAAGAAACCAATTTTTGTCGTGAATAGTATCCGTGAATAGTAACTCATAAATAGTAACTCGTGAATAGTAATTCATGAATAGTAACTCATGAATAGTACTCTGTATTCGTACATAGTACCGTATACGTAAATAATGTCATATACGTAAATAGTGTCATATACATGAATAGTGTCGTATACGTGAATAGTAACCCCGACTCAAAAAGGTAAAAATTTCACAATAAAATCCATACCAATATTTCAGTATAATGATATTAAAAGAATAACATCATTATGAAGAATATAACATTCCTTAATATCCCTTACTATCCCTTACCTCAAAAGTGCAGTATTTCTGACTGGAATGCAAAGTCGAAGGAAACTTGCACTGAATAGCAACTCTCAAAGTATCTAAATACTCACAAAATATGCTTCATAATATAGAGAGAGAAAGAGAGAAAGCTTATATTTCTGGTGTGATTTTCAATTCTAACTTAGCCCTCTATTTATAGGAAAATGTTAGCACGCCGAAGCAGACTTAACCTGCAACCTGATGGCTTTACCTGCTACTATTTTCACCCACCACATTTGAATAAAAATCTCAGCACATTTCTTCACCAACCAAGAGTGGGGCCCACCAATTCTAGAATTTTCCACCAAAATGATAAACTCCGAAAATTCAACAATTTCTGAACAAGTCATCTCGTAAAATTCATAACAAATCATTCGTTCATTTTTAACGGTTCAAAATTTGTGAACATATACTCAACTTATATATGTATAACATATCCAAAAATTACCACGATCCAACGGTCGGGTCTAAAATTATAACTCACGCAACATATCTAAAGAACACTGATTATCGGATTATAAATCCTTCAGACCAGTTTCATTCGACAATTCACCATGAAATATCCACAAAGAATTTTTGGGTGATTCCAAATTCTACTGTTAGCTTACTTCCAGGGCTTTCTTTTGATATATGGCTCATCTCCTAACTCATTATACACAAAGAGTTATGGATTTTACAAAATCAAGTAATAAACTAATTTTTCTGAAAATTCCATATTTTGTTCTCCATTTCGATAAAATACTGATAAAACACCTCATCATTAATTCCTTCATTTATAACCACATAAATAAATCTATCATTTATATCCACATCAAATAAATATTTTCTTATCATATAAATCAATAATTAATCATTCATAAATAATATTACAGAATCACAATTATGACAACCAGGCAGTTCCCAGGAAAGAGGGGGCTTTCCGATAAGGATTTCTCCTTACTGGCGCGTAATTAGATGACCAAACCTCTCCTTAGACAAAACTTTCTAGACATTGTCAATAATGCTATCTAATAATATTATTCTAAATAATATGAATTATTGATCTGATAATGGAAAATACTATACAACAGCAATTATTGAAACACCAATAATATAAAATATCAACGCAGCAATTATTGAATCAATAAAATAAAATATTGAACAGTAATTACTGTAACAATTATTGGGTAGTGCCTTCTTACGTAAGGATCAATAATTTAAAAATACTGTGTAAAATCGTGTGCTACTGTGCAAACACGCGTATTACTGTATTTTAACCATCGGGTATTCCAACAGTATTAACGATAACAACTACGCCGTTATTTATAAAAACTCAATTTTGTCGTTATCTTCATCCGACAGTTATTCTGTTATGGGGCCCACAAATGACTGCGTCGTCGTACGGATATTCCCGGCAAAAAGAATATTCCACGACCAAATGAATATTCCCCGACAACAATGAATATTTTATAGCCACTTGCGTATTTTGTAAAATTTGCATATTTCACCCATAACTTTAAACTTTTATCAATTTAACCATTTACCGAATAATAATTATAAGAAAAATTAAATAATTTTATTTCATAAAATTCGGGGTCTTACAATCTCCCCTCCTTATGAAATTTCATCCCCGAAATTTACGTACCTGGTATTTCGAAGAGTTGAGAATACCTTACTTTCATTTCAGATTTCATATTCCCTGTCCTCATGATTTCTCCATTGCTCATCTCCTGTATTTTAAATATCATTCTAGAATACAACTTCAAAATAAGGGTTAATTTAACAAATTAACATATCACATAATATCTTGATATTATGACTGACCAACAAATAAGCTTAGGTAAGACACACTAGCGAAGAATTTACTCATCTCTCCCCTCCTAGTTATATTCCCCGATCTCCGCCAAAGACCATATCCCTAAGCTCTGATACCAAAATGTAACGACCCCAAAATAGGTCCATTCCATCCAACCTATTCTGAGTCGCCAAATACATGGTACATAAAATAACTACAACTTTATTACAACAATTGTTGTGCAAAATACAACAACATATATGCTGTGAGTTTGGATACAAATATATACCAACTGTGACTCTTATCCCAACCTTGGATAGCACGTCACAATGACACCTTACATAAAGGTATAGTCAAAAACTGTTTTAGAAATTAGAATCTTTGGGAAGTGCTCAAGGAAACCTTCGTACATAGGACGCCATGCATCTAGGTTATAATAGATATCATATGGCCACAGAATTATCCTTGGTTGACCCAATAGAACCCAAAGAAAAACGAGAAGTTTACTATCATATTCTTCCCAATAGTGAGTCTTCTCTTGACTTATCATTATCTCCACTGTTTCTAATTGAGAATTATACTTCAAACAAACACCAAGATTATATTGGTAGCGCTCGTAGATATACTCAGCAAGTGGATGTGCACAACCCTGTCTTATGATGACACGAGGTTGTATGTCATTAGACATCTTGTATGACAGTGGCAAAACACCCTTCCAACGTTGGGCTCGCTTCACCCTAGATGATTCACCAAATATAACTACTAAATGATGACCACCGTTCTATTCCCCTGTTATCCCCGCTCGACCTAGCTACACTCTTATTACCTGAAAGGAATTCTGAAACAGAAGGGTGAGCACAACTAGCCCAGTAAAGAATATCATGACTAATGATAAATAAATTATCAATAGCCTTCAACAGAATAAAATCTGAGATTTAGAACATATGGTAGATGATAAAAAATTTCAACCATAGTTGCAGCGGAACGAGCAAACCATTAGAAGAGTCAAATAGACCATAAAGTCAATTATCTTCTCCACATTAAAAGTCCACCAATAATGTTTTATCCCTGTAACATTAATCAACAGTTCCTTTTCACAATTATATGAATAATTCATAATCATAATTGTAATTCTAAATTCCTCTTCGCATCCAGGACGAAGATAATTTTTCTCACATGTCTTTACCTGAAACATCAAAGATCATGGTTATACCAAATAACAGTTCCTGTTCATAATCATATTAATAAATTCATCTTTGTACTACAGGCCAACGATATTCGTCTACAGTTCATCTTTGCACTACTTGCCAAAGATATTCAACAACATGTCATCTTTGCACTACGGGCCAAAGATATTCATCAACAATTCATCTTTGCAGTACAGGCCAAAGATATTTATCAACAGTTCATATTTGCACTACAGGCCAAATATATTCATATCACAAAGAAATATATAATCATTTCAGAATTTATATACATCATAATTATAACCATGTTAATCAATTCATCTTTACACTTAAGCTAAAGATATTCAATTATGGTCATGATCATACCAGTTAATAATTCATCTTTGTACTACAGGCCAAAGACATTCCTCAGTCACGATCATACCAATAATTTACCCATCTTTACACTCAAGTGAAAGAGAAATTCAACATCAGGGTTATAAAAATGTCAGATATGATAATAAAAATAATATGATCAACAACTGCATTTATTTTCTGGAGCAACAATCATAAATCAACGATAATTTGGTCAGAAAAAGAAACCAATTTTTGTCGTGAATAGTACCCGTGAATAGTAACTCGTGAATAGTAACTCGTGAATAGTAACTCGTGAATAGTAACTCGTGAATAGTAATTCATGAATAGTAACTCATGAATAGTACTCTGTATTCGTACATAGTACCGTATACGTAAATAATGTCATATACGTAAATAGTGTCATATACATGAATAGTGTCGTATACGTGAATAGTAACCCCGACTCAAAAAGGTAAAAATTTCACAATAAAATCCATACCAATATTTCAGTATAATGATATTAAAAGAATAACATCATTATGAAGAATATAACATTCCTTAATATCCCTTACTATCCCTTACCTCAAAAGTGCAGTATTTCTGACTGGAATGCAAAGTCGAAGGAAACTTGCACTGAATAGCAACTCTCAAAGTATCTAAATACTCACAAAATATGCTTCATAATATAGAGAGAGAAAGAGAGAAAGCTTATATTTCTGGTGTGATTTTCAATTCTAACTTAGCCCTCTATTTATAGGAAAATGTTAGCACGCCGAAGCAGACTTAACCTGCAACCTGATGGCTTTACCTGCTACTATTTTCACCCACCACATTTGAATAAAAATCTCAGCACATTTCTTCACCAACCAAGAGTGGGGCCCACCAATTCTATAATTTTCCACCAAAATGATAAACTCCGAAAATTCAACAATTTCTGAACAAGTCATCTCGTAAAATTCATAACAAATCATTCGTTCATTTTTAACGGTTCAAAATTTGTGAACATATACTCAACTTATATATGTATAACATATCCAAAAATTACCACGATCCAACGGTCGGGTCTAAAATTATAACTCACGCAACATATCTAAAGAACACTGATTATCGGATTATAAATCCTTCAGACCAGTTTCATTCGACAATTCACCATGAAATATTCACAAAGAATTTTTGGGTGATTCCAAATTCTACTGTTAGCTTACTTCCAGGGCTTTCTTTTGATATATGGCTCATCTCCTAACTCATTATACACAAAGAGTTATGGATTTTACAAAATCAAGTAATAAACTAATTTTTCTGAAAATTCCATATTTTGTTCTCCATTTCGATAAAATACTGATAAAACACCTCATCATTAATTCCTTCATTTATAACCACATAAATAAATCTATCATTTATATCCACATCAAATAAATATTTTCTTATCATATAAATCAATAATTAATCATTCATAAATAATATTACAGAATCACAATTATGACAACCAGGCAGTTCCCAGGAAAGAGGGGGCTTTCCGATAAGGATTTCTCCTTACTGGCGCGTAATTAGATGACCAAACCTCTCCTTAGACAAAACTTTCTAGACATTGTCAATAATGCTATCTAATAATATTATTCTAAATAATATGAATTATTGATCTGATAATGGAAAATACTGTACAACAGCAATTATTGAAACACCAATAATATAAAATATCAACGCAGCAATTATTGAATCAATAAAATAAAATATTGAAGTAATTACTGTAACAATTATTGGGTAGTGCCTTCTTACGTAAGGATCAATAATTTAAAAATACTGTGTAAAATCGTGTGCTACTGTACAAACACGCGTATTACTGTATTTTAACCATCGGGTATTCCAACAGTATTAACGATAACAACTACGCCGTTATTTATAAAAACTCAATTTTGTCGTTATCTTCATCCGACAGTTATTCTGTTATGGGGCCCACAAATGACTGCGTCGTCGTACGGATATTTTCGACAAAAAGAATATTCCACGACCAAACGAATATTCCCCGACAACAATGAATATTTTATAGCCACTTGCGTATTTTATAAAATTTGCATATTTCACCCATAACTTTAAACTTTTATCAATTTAACCATTTACCGAATAATAATTATAAGAAAAATTGAATAATTTTATTTCATAAAATTCGGGGTCTTACAGCTTATCATGCCGATGCACCGGGCATGATACTCAAGATTGCTGGACTTTAAAACACAAGATCCAGGATTTGATCGATAGCGGTGAGATTGTGGTCACCAAGCCCGATCAACCCAATGTGCAAAACAACCCTCCTCCTCAACACAAAGAAGAAGAGGTTAATATGATTAATTGGATCAATAGACAGAGTTCCAATTTCAATAGTGGATCTTCCCATAACAGAATAGCAAGGATGGTGCTGACAAATTGGATTATGCAAAGTTCCAGTTTACAATGGAATGAAAAATTAATGCTATGCGTGAGCAACTTAACCAATTGGCAGAACTGGTGGTCTATCAGCACCAAGTTACATGCCAACTATTTAGTCAGGAGCATGCCAGTCTCCTCCATCTTGTTACAAACCCTCCACCACATACTCTAGAAAATGAAACACTATAGGATAAAATTGCAAAAGGAGCAAGTGCTAAAGCCCGTCAGGATTTTTCCCACAAAAGGGAATTTGCATACCTAGGCCAACTGATGGAAGAAATACTACAGATGCTGATAAATGAAGGAAAAATCACAGCTCTGCTACCTCCAATCAGCCTGCATTCAAGACGATTTGATTTCAATGGGGTGTATCAATATCACTCACAATCTCGCGGTCACAGCACAGAAGAATGTTGGACACTCCGCCACCTTATTCAGAATTTAATTGACAGCGGTGTCCTGCTGATGGCAGACGATGATGCTGTAGTACTGGAGAGTGTGGACGTGTTTCCTACAAAGTGGAAGGAAGTCGTAGCAGTCATATCTAATGAGATAGATGCAGCTACTCCCTCACATATAATCCAACCAATTCAACTCAAAGGAGTTGACAGTCCTTTGAAAGTGGCTGCGTCAGTGCCAATTATCTTGCCATTCAGGCCACAATATCCTATGGTCAGCCTAAAGAAAGTTCCATTGAATTATGGAGGGGTTGAAGGATCCACATCTCACATATCTGTTGTAATGTCGAAGGATAATCCATTGTATCTGTGACGCCCTCAAAATAGGTCCATTCCACCCAACCCATTCTGAGTCGCCAAATACATGGTACAGAAAATAACTACAACTTTATTATTACAATTGTCGTGCAAAATACGACTACACAAATATTGTCATCTAGACAGTATTAAAACTCAAATGGAGTCCTCATTATAATTATTGATACACTATCTTACAAAATAGTGAGGACTACTAAAAGAACTATCTTGAACCATCATTCTATACCCCGACCAGTTCCCGCTATATTCTAGCCTCCTGAGAAGAAAAATGGAACAAAAAAGAAAAGGGTGAGCTCAACTAGCCCAGTAAAGAATATTATGACTAAGATAATATGCAACAAATTATCCTTAGTCTTCAACAGGGAAAAATCTGATAGAATAAAATAGACAACAAGTTTTAGATCAACAACTGCAGCGGAAACAACAATTCATTAGAAGAGTTAAGTAGAGAATGAAATCTACTATCATTTATGAATTTAAAAGTCCATCATTGATATTTTATCCCTGTAACATCAATCAATATTTATCTTTGCACTACAGGCCAAATATATTCATTTATATCACAAGTTGGTCATGTTCATCTCAACACCTGTTCATCTTTGCACTACGGGCCAAAGATATTCATCAGAAAATCATTCATCTTTGCACTACAGGCCAAAGATATTCAGTAATATCATCATTTAGGACTGAGGATGATGAAAACTATTTTAAAGAAAACGAATCCAGTGAGACAAAAGAACAAATATTAAAGATTTGTACTTTAAATAATCCACGTTCAAAAATACTCCATAATAATCAATTATGAAGCAGAATTCAAAAATGAAGATCAAAACATAGATCCAATCAAAGATAGGAACCATAACAGACAATCTTAAACACATAAAAGAAAATTTAATTTTTCTGTGAAGTGTCGTATTCGTTAATAGTGCTGTATACGTGAATAGTACTGTATACGTGAATAGTAACTCTGACACTAAAAGGTAGAAATTGCACAAGGAAAAAAATTATCATGCTTCGTGAATAGTACTCGTGAATAGTAACTCGTGCATAGTAACTCATGAATAGTAACTCGTGAATAGTGACTCATGAATAGTAATCCTGACATGAAAAGATATGAATTTCACAAAAAAAATTTATCAATATTCTGGTATAATGATATTGAAAGAAATAATATCATTTATAAAAAAATAACATCCCTTATCTCAAAAAAGATAGTACTTCTGACTGAAATACTGGATATAGTGCTGAAAGAACTTGCACCGTATAGCAACACTCAAAGTATTAAAATATTCACAAGAATACGCTTGATAATATAGAGAGAGAAAACTTTAGTTTCTGGCGTGTTTTTCAATTCTAATCTAAGCACTCTATTTATAGAAAAATGTTTAGAACACCAAAGTAGAAAAAATGTTTTTCTTAAAAAAATAATTAAAACTTCAAAAATTAATTATTCTGAAACTTCAATAATTCATAATAAATAGCCTTTTATCAGAAAAATTCAAATCTTATGTCCATTCTATAGGAAATTCAATTCTCTACAACTTTGTAGTTTTAAATTTTTTCAAATTCCAAATAAAAATAGACCGAAATCCACATACGGACGATTTTACGGGCTATAATCAATTTTCAATCAAAAATAGGGTCCACCGACACAAAACATGTGTTAAACATTTTTTGTAACAAAAATACTTTTCCTCCTTATTTATTCATATATCACACATTCATTATAAAAATATCACCATTATTATATTATTAAAATATAATAATATATTTAAATGAATTATTTTATCAGAAACGATAAAACATCAATTTTCAACAATTGTCACTTTTCTAAAATTTTCTTCATTTATATCCGCATAAAATAAATATTTTTCTTATCATATAAATCAACATTTAATTATTCACAAATAATATTATAGAATCACAATACTGACAACCAGGCCGTTCTCAGAAAAGAGGGAGACTTTTCAATAAGGATTTCTCCTTACTAGCGCCCAATTAGGTGACAAAACCTCTCTTTAGACAGAACTTTCTAGACATTACCAATAATGCTATCTAATAATATTATTAAAATAATATGAATTATTGATCTGATAATGGGAAATACTGTGTAGTGACAATTATTAAAACAACAATAATATAAAATATCAACGTTGCAATTATTGAATCAATAAAATAAAATATTGAACAGTAATTACTGTAACAATTATTGAGTAGTGCCTTCTTACGTAAGAATCAATAATTGGTGCAATATCGTGTGCTACTGTGCAACAACATGTATTACTATGTTTTAACCACCGGGTATTCCAACAATATTAAGGGTAACAACTACGTCATTATTTATAAACAACTTATACTTGTCGTTTTCTTCATCCAATCGCTTTCCGTTATGGGGCCCACAAAAGGTTGCGCCGTCGTACGAATATTCCCCGACAGCAAGAATATTTCACTACCAAACGAATATTCACCGACAAAAATGAATATTTTATAACCATTTACTTATTTAAAATATTTGCGCATTTTACCCATAACTAACCACATTAATCAAATCAACCCTTACTATTTCAAAATAATAAATATAGGAAATTTAATTTCATTTAATAATAAGTTGGGGTCTTACAACCTCCCCTCCTTATGAAATTTCGTCCTCGAAATAGACGTACGTACCTGGTGTTTCGAAAAGATGAGGATACCTCGCTTTTATTTCCGTTTCCAACTCCCAGGTCATTTCCTCAATAGCATGGTTCCTCCACAAAACTTTGACTTATTGTATAACCTTTGTGCGTAGGGCATGCTCCTTCCTATCTAAGATCTTGACAGGTACCTTCTCGTACGTTAAATCTTCGGCTATTTCGTCTGGTTCTAACTCAATAACGTGGTATGTGAAACACGTTATTAACACGAGACATACTTAGAGGTAACGCGAGTCTATAGGGCACTTTTCCTACTCGGTCAAAAATCTGAAATGGACCAATAAATTGAGTTTTTCTCTTTTCCCAAATCTTGTAATCCCCTTCCATGGAACAACACGTAACAATACATGATCCCCAATATCAAATTCCACGTCCTTTTGATGAAGATCTGCATAACTCTTTTGTCGATCCTGTGCCGTTTCTATACGTTGTCGAATCATTTGGATCGTTTCTGTAGTCATACGTACAAACTCTGGTCCCAACAATGTTGCTTCACCCACCTCTTCCCAACATACTGGAGAGCGACACTTTTGTCCATACAATGCTTTAAATGGAGTCACACCTATACTTGCTTGATAACTGTTGTTATAGGAGAATTCCAGTAATGGTAAATACTTATCCCAACTCCCTTTGAAGTCTAGGACACTGAGTCTTAATAGATCTTCAAGAGTTTGAATAGTCCTCTCTGATTGTCCGTCCGTTTGAGGATGGTATGCCGAACTAAATCATAAATTCGTGCCCATAGCTTTTTGCAAGTTAATCCAAAATCGTGAAGTAAATCTTGGGTCACGATCCGAAACTATAGATACTGGCATACCATGCAATCTCACAATCACATTTACGTATATACGAGCAAAACGTTCAAGGTAATAAGTCTCTCGTATCGATAAGAAATGAGTAGACTTTGTTAATCTATCAACAATAACCCAAATAGCATCTATGCCTTGAGAAACCTTTGGAAGACTCGTAACGAAATTCATGGTTATGTGTTCCCAGTTCTATTTCAAAATCTCAAGTGGTTGCAATGGACCCTTTGGCACTTGATGCTCCGCCTTTACACATTGACAAGTTAAACACCTTGAGATAAACTTCGCTATCTCTCTCTTCATATTGCTCCACCAAAATGTATGTTGAAGATCACAATACATTTTGGTACTTCCAGGGTGAATTGCAAACGGTGTGTTGTGTGCCTCCATCATTATCTTGTACTTTAAATCAAAGTCGTTAGGAACACAAAGTCTGAAGCTGAATCGAAGTATTCCTTCTTCATCGATTCTTGCTTCTGGGATAACACCTTCTTGTACTTTCTTCTTCATACGCATCAGCTAAGGGTTTGTGGCTTGAGCAATTTTAACTTTATCAATTAAAGTTGGTTCTATGCGTATACTTGACATCATCGTATGGGTCCCCAGAGTCTTGAATTCTATCTTCATCTTTTGTAAATCACACAAAATGGGTATTTGTGTAGATAACATCGCACTCATTCCTGCATAGGATCTTCTACTCAATGCGTCAGCTACCACGTTTGCTTTTTCAGGATGATATTATTAGAATAGGTGCTAAAATAAGTCTCCTCTTGCGTTCTTGGAAGCCTTTCTCACATTCCTCGCTTCATTCGAATTTTGTATCTGTTAGAGTCAGCTGAGTTAATGGACTAACGATTCGAGAAAATCCTTCAATGAATTTCTGATAATAACCAATTGAGCCTAGAAAGCTACATATTTCGATTACTGACTTAGGTTGCTCTCAACTGTGACTCATATCCCAATCTTGGATAGCACGTCACAATGGCACCTATCAGTTTACCACCGTACAAATACGACGTCCTCTACAGAGAGTCTGGCTTCGGTGCATTCCACAAAGGAAGTCACCAGATAGAGGCTCGGGTATCAACTTCTATAGTTGGGTTTTTAACTCCTGAAGTTCAATAGGAGCTATTCGATATGAAATTTTAGAAATGGGTTTTGTATCGGGTTCAAGATCAATTCAAAAATTTAATATCACGCTCTGGGGTAGGCCAAGGATTAAGTTCATCAGGAAATACATCAGGAAATTCACTAACAATAGAAATATCATTCAAATCTGACATATTTTTATTTAAATTCATGAAATGGACTAAGAAAGCTTGACATCCATTTTTCAATAAACGAATGACTTTATTGCTTGATATGACTGTGATTGACTTTAATGGTTTGGTTGCTTGAATTTGTACAATAGGTTGGTTAGGAATATAAAAACTAACAACCTTATGAAAACAATCAATTTTAGCATGATGAGTGGTTAACCAATCAATCCCTAAAATTACATCAAAAGTAAGTATCTTTAAGGAGAGAATATCAACAGGTAGGGTGAAGGTACCAATTTGAATCATGCAAGATTTATAAACTATAGATGTAACAAAGGTTTCACCCAACGAAGTTTTAACAGATAAGTCAAAGTCTAATTTCTCAAGAGTCAAGTTCAAACGTTGAGCACAAACAGGAGAGATAAAAGAATGGGTAGAACCGGTATCTAATAAGGTATAGATTTTGTAATAATTTATAATTAACTAACCTGTGCTAACTTCGTTCGGGTTCCTCGCATTTTGGGCAGTCACGACGAACGCTTTTCCAGGAACCGCTGACTTTGTTTTGTCCGTATCCGCCTTTAATGCCACCGTCCCAGCTGGACTTAACTTTGCTATAGAGTACATTCCACCCTTCATTACTTCGTCGAATTCCAGATCCATGATTTGGATCATTACTCTCTGATCCATATCGAATTGGGGTTGACCACTCTGCATAGGGTAATTTCGAACTCGATGTTGGATTCTCCCAATTGCTGTCCAAAAAGCGAAATCCATTTCATCTATTTTGGCCTTATTGGATCGAACGTCTTTTTCTAGAATATCAACGCGTCATGCGGCTTTTACCCATGCATCATCTATTCTCATTCGTTAGGTTGCTTCTTCTTTCATCAGAACTTTGATCATAGCATTCTCATATTCCAGCTCTAATATCTTATAATCTACCAAAGAGTGCTTCTGTTCGAGCATCGCACATCGGGTAACACAATTTTGAATTGTTACATCTCTTTGTTCCACGACCGCCTGTCATTCTTCAGCCTGCTCTTCTAACTCATGAATACGATTTTGTATTTCTAAATTTCGATCATAAAATTCTTCTATTAAATTCTCCACAGGTTCCTCTTCTTCCTCACTCTCAGCTGCTACCACTGCAACTATCTCGGGTGCAACTATTAATTCTTCACTCACCACATGGATATCTCTAATTCCTTCTTCGCCTGACATCTCATTATCCTGGTTGGTGATTTGAAGTGTCTCCACGATCTCATTCACTTCATTGTTAACATTTTCAGCTGTCATTATCAAATACTGTCACAAAACAAAGGTTAATTAAAGAAATTAACATATCAAATAATATCCATATATTCTGACCAACCAACAAATAAGCTTAGGTAGGTCACACTAGCGAAGGATTTACTCATCTCTCCCCTCCTAGTTCTATTCCCCGATCTCCGCCAGAGATCATATTCCTAAGCTCTGATACCAACTGTGGCGCCTTCAAAATAGGTTCATTCCACCCAACCCATTCTGAGTCACCAAATACATGGTACAGAAAACAACTACAACTTTATTATTACAATTGTCGTGCAAAATACGACAACACAAATATTGTCATCTAGACAGTATTAAAACTCAAATAGAGTCCTCATTACAATTATTGATACACTATCTTACAAAATAGTGAGGACTACTAAAACAACTATCTTGAACCATCATTCCATACTCCGACTAGTTCCCGCTATATTCTAGCCTCCTAAGAAGAAAAATGGAACAAAAAGAAAAATGGTGAGCTCAACTAGCCCAGTAAAGAATATTATGACTAAGATAATATACAACAAATTATCCTTAGTCTTCAACAGGAAAAAATCTTATAGAATACAATAGACAACAAGTTTTAGATCCACAACTGCAGCGGAAACAACAATTCATTAGAAGAGTTAAGTAGAGAATGAAATCTACTATCATTTATGAATTTAAAAGTTCATCATCGATATTTTATCCCTATAACATCAATCAATATACATCTTGATTCAAATACTCATCTTTGCACTACGGGCCAAATATATTCATTTGTATTATCAGTTGGTCATGTTCATCTCAACACTTGTTCATCTTTGCACTACGTGCCAAAGATATTCATCAAAAAATCATTCATCTTTGCACTACAGGCCAAAGATATTTAGTAATATCATCATTTAGGACTGAACATGATGAAAACTATTTTAAAGAAAATGAATCCAGTGAGACAAAAGAACAAATATTAAGGATTCGTACTTTAAATAACTCAAGTTCAAAAATACTCCATAATAATCAATTGTGGAGCAGAATTCAAAAATGCAGATCGAAACATAGATCCAATCAAAGATAGGAACCATAACAGACAATCTTAAACACATAAAAGAAAATTTAATTTTTATGTGAATAATGTCGTATTCGTGAATAGTGTCATATACGTGAATAGTGCCGTATACATGAATAGTAATTCCGACACTAAAAGGTAAAAATTTCACAAGAAAAAAATCATCATACTTCGTGAATAGTACTCGTGAATAGTAACTCGTGAATAGTAACTCATGAATAGTAACTCGTGAATAGTAATCCCGACATGAAAAGATAAGAATTTCACAAGAAAAATCTTACCAATATTATGGTATAATGATATTGAAAGAAATAATATCATTTATAAAAAAAAGTAGCATCCCTTACCTAAAAAAAGATAGTACTTCTGACTGAAATACTGGATATAGTGCTGAAGGAACTTGCACCGTATATCAACACTCAAAGTATTAAAATACTCATAAGAATACGCTCGATAATATAGAGAGAGAAAACTTTAGTTTCTGGTGTGATTTTCAATTCTAATCTAAGCACCCTTTTTATAGGAAAATGCTTAGAACACCAAAGTAGAAAATTTAATAAAATATTAATATATAATAAAAAATTTCACGCCCACCTCTTGACATATGAAATTAGCATGTTTACAACACTTGTGGGGCCCACCAAAATATTAAAAATGTTTTCTTAAAAAAAATAATTAAAACTTCAAAAATCAATTATTCTGGAACTTCAATAATTCATAATAAATAGCCCTTTTATCAGAAAAATTTGAATCTCATATCTATTCTATAGATAATTCAATTCTCTACAACTTTATAGTTTTAAGTTTTTTCAAATTCCAAACAGAAATAGACCGAAATCCACATACGGACGATTTTACAGGCTGTAATTAATTTTCAGTCAAAAATAGGGTCCACCGACACACAAAATATGTGTTAAACATTTTTTGTAACAAAAATACTTTTTCTCCTCATTTATTCATTTCATATATCACACATTCATTATAAAAATATCACCATTATTATATTATTAAAATATAATAATATATTTAAATAAATTATTTTGTTAGAAAAGATAAAATATCAATTTTTAACAATTGTCACTTTTCAAAAATTTCTTTTATTTATATCCACATAAAATAAATATTTTCCTTATCATATAAATCAACAATTAATTATTCACAAATAATATTGCAGAATAACAATACTGACAACCAGGCCGTTCCCAGGAAGAGGGGGCTTTCCAATAAGGATTTCTCTTTACTAGCGCGTAATTAGGTGACCAAACCTCTTCTTAGACAGAACTTTCTATACATTGCCAAAAATGCTATCTAATAATATTATTAAAATAATATGAATTATTGATCGGATAATGGAAAATACTGTGTAGTGATAATTATTAAAACAACAATAATATAAAATATCAACGTAGCAATTATTTAATCAATAAAATAAAATATTGAATAGTAATTACTGTAACAATTATTGAGTAGTGCCTTCTTACGTAAGAATCAATAATTGGTGCAATACCGTGTGCTACTGTGCAACAACATGTATTACTATGTTTTAACCACCGGGTATTCTAGCAGTATTAACGGTAATAACTACGCTTTTATTTATAAACAACTTATACTTGTCGTTTTCTTCATCCAATCACTTTCCGTTATGGGGCCCACAAAAGGCTGCGCTGTCGTATGAATATTCCCCGACAGCAAGAATATTCCACGACCAAACGAATATTCACCGATAAAAATGAATATTTTATAACCATTTGCTTATTTAAAATATTTGCGCATTTTACCCATAACTAACCACATTAATCAAATCAACCCTTACTATTTCAAAATAATAAATAGAGGAAATTTAATTTTATTTAATAATAAGTTGGGGTTTAAAGTATCTTCCGCAATGGGTGATGAAACCTACCATCAAGTCAAAGGGGAAGATTCCCATGGAGAAAGTGGAAGAATTTCTCCGTACTATGGGCTATGATGAAGTCGAGGTGGTTTTAATCTCAAGAGAAGCTCTACTTCAAGTTTCCATACTGGACTTAGTGTTCTCTTCTGAAGATCACAGGAAGGTATTGCTCAGGGTTTTGGAAGAAGCCTAAATGTCTAAATTAATAGATGTTGAGAAATTCCAGCATCTGGTGGAACACATTTTTAACAACAATGTGATATCTTTCATTGATGACGATATACATCCCGAAGGGACCGGTCATTGCAAGCCATTACACATTGCAGTTTTGTCCTCCGGATATATGGTGGGAGGAGTTTTAATTGATGGAGGTTCATCTCTGAATATTTGTCCTTATGCCACATTGGTGAAGATGAACATCAATCTCAATCGGATCCAAAACAGCCATACGGTCATCAAAGCTTTCGACGGATCCCGACGAAACTCTGCGGAGAGATTGAACTGCCAGTGGAAATTGGTCCACATATATTTTGCGTGTCTTTTCACGTTCTCAAAATAGATACAGGGTACAATCTGCTTCTAGGAAGACTGTGGATTCACATGGCCGGGACAGTCCCCTCCACTCTTCACCAACAACTTAAATATATTATCAACAACAACCTAGTCACCGTCGATGCTGAGCCGGAATATCCTGAACAAGGTGACATACCACTCATCAGCTTCAATTCAGAAGTTGAGCCGGTTAGTTTTCGGCCACTCAAGAAATGATATCGTTGGGATATCAACCTGGACAGGGGTTGGGCAAAGACAATCAAGGCATTAAGCGTCCCATTCAATGTCTCAGTCAAACAGGGACAACTGGATTAGGCTATACTGCTAGTTCCAATCGCAAGAATCCTTATAAGCACAAACAGATTCCTTCAGCTTTAGCCACACGGCGATTATCTCCACCTACAGTTCCTGAGCCTGTACGGTCTCCGGTAAAGGTGCTGGCCCATGTAATGGCCATGTTATTTCCTAAATTGATACCAGTAGAGGGGGAAAAAGTCGTAGTTCCAGATCCCAAAGTGAAAGAAGAGGAATAGAGACGTAAACATGACATCGCCCGAATGATGTCAAACATACGCATCATTGTCCATGATGAACATACAAATAGATGCACCCCAGACGATGATTGCCCAGACGTAATAGTCATCATTCGGGAGAAGGAGGATGATGACAACCCCTCCATCACTGCAGTCCATCAGGACTTCACCCTTGACAATTGGAGCAACACTCTTTTCATTGGTCGATAAGGGTAAAACGGCCAGAAACTCCTTCTGCCATGTAGATAATAATAATTGCTTACTTTTCTGTATAGTATTAGCAGTAGTTTTGTTAGCACATGCTAACACTTTGTATGATTGAACAGTTTCATATATATTAAGTGAAAGCATATTTTGTTTCAGGACTCTGAATTTAGATGTGCCTATACTTGCTGATAAGGTGCCTTTTCTCCACAAGAATTGTAATTTTGATGAAAAGTTGGACTCAGACTTGATGGAAATACAAGAGGACATTGAGATACCTCAGGAGATCAAAGAATGGGTAGTAGACAAACCTAAACCCAACCTTGATCAAACCACCTCCTTCAATCTTGGAACCTTAGAAAGCCCTAAACTAATCCAGATTCGTACATACCTCACTCCAAACCAAAGGAATGACATAGTTACACTATTAACCCAATTCCAGGATGTGTTTACATGGTCTCATGAAGACATGGTGGGTTTGTCCACTGATATTGTCATTCATCACCTCCCCATCAAAGAGGGATTCAAGACAGTTAGGCAAAAGCTCAGGCGATTGAAACATGTGTGGAGTTTAAAGGTTAGAGAAGAAATTGTGAAATAATTTCAAGCTGGCATCATCATAGTATCTACATACCCTGAGTGGCTATCAAACATAGTCCCCGTGCCTAAACCAGGAGTAAAAGTTACGAGTTTGCGTGGATTACCGTGATGAATAAAGCTTGCCTTAAAGATAGCTTTCCCGTGCCATTTATCCACATTCTCATTGACAATACTGCTTAATACGACAAGTACTCCTTTGCTGACTGCTCCGTAGGGTACCATCAGATTATGGTTACTGAGGAGGATCGTGAGAAAACTGCATTCATCACTCCTTGGGGAACCTTTTATTATAGACGGTTATCATTCGGCCTCATCAATGCTGGAGCTACCTACCAGTGAGCCATGATGGCTCTTTTCCATGATTTAATGCATAAGGAGATAGAGATCTGTGTGGATGACATCATTATCAAGTCCCGGAGGGAGGAAGACCACTTAGACCTTCTCAAAAAGCTCTTCAACAGGTTGCGTAAGTATAACTTAAAGTTGAATCCAGCCAAGTGCACCTTTGGCGTTAAATAAGGCAAGTTGATAAGATTCCTAGTTAGCCACAAGGGGATTGAGCTGGATCCCACCAAAATCCAGGCCATCACAAAAATGCCCATTCCTCAGACAGAGAAGGAAATACGAGGATTTTTGGAAAGAATCAACTTCATCAGCAGGTTCATCTCCCAACTCACAGCAACCTGTGAGCGTATTTTCAAGTTGTTAAAGAAGAACTCCTCTATGAAATGGAATGATGAGTGCTAGAAGGCCTTCCTTACAATCAAAGAGCAGATAGTCAAAGCTTCTATTTTGGTACCACCCACTGATGATGTTCCCCTGTTCTTGTACCTATCCATAAGTGACAATGCCATGGGGTACATGTTGGGACAGAAAGACGATAGAGGCCAAGAGCGAGCTATCTACTACCTCAACAAAAGATTCAGCAGTAGTGACACTCTGATTAAGAAGACGTGTTGTGCTTTAGCATGGGCTTCCATGAGGTTATATCATTACCTCCATGGTCACACCACCCATCTCATATCCCACGTGGATCCTCTCAAGTACATGTTTAGTAAACCCATGCTGAACTACCGACTATCTAGATGGCAGTTGATCCTACAACAATTTGACATCGTCTATGTGACGCAAAAGTCCATTAAAGGACAAGGAATTATGAATCAACTGGCCGTCGCACCTTCAGGGGATTTTAAACCCTTGGAAACATACTTCCCCGATGAAGGGGGAATGGCAATTCAGCAACACCATCAGTACGATGCACGCCAATCATAAAGGATGTATTTTGATGGATCTGTAAATATGGAAGGTTCTGGAGCGGGATCAGTTCTAGTATCTGTTATGGGGAGCAACATCCCATTGCCTTCAAATTGCAGTTTGCCAACAATAACAATACAGCTGAGTATGAAGGCTGTATCATGGGGCTAAAACTTGCCCGATCAATGGACATCAGATGATTAACTGTCTTTGGAGATTCTGAGTTGGTAATCAGACAAACCACAAGAATCTATCACACCAAAGGTCTACACTTGCTGCCTTACCATTGACAGGTTCTATAGACGGCTTTGGAGTTTGATGAAATATCCTTCCTCCACATTCCTCAGAATAGGAATGATTTCGCGGATGCGCTAGTAACTATGGACTCCTTGATCAACATACACGACAAGGGAGACATGCCAACCCTCATACTTGCCCAATAAAAGGCTCCAGCCTATGGGAATTACATTGGAGAAGTATCAGATGAGCTACCTCCCATCCAACACTCTTGGTATGAACATATCAAGGAGTACTTATAAGATGGATCTATACCAGCTGAGGCGATCCCGATTGAAAGAAGGCGGATCCATCGAATTGCTATGAAATTCTGCCTGAGCAGGGATGCACTCTATAAAAGAGATGCAGGATTAGGTCTCCTCAGATGTCTCCATGGTGCAGTATGTGGCCCACACATGAGTGGCTCTCTAGTTGTAAAGCAAATCCTCAGAACAGGGCATTACTGGCTCTCTCTCAAGGCTGACTGTGAGGACCACGTCAAGAGATGTTATCTGTGCCAAATTCATGGGAATGCTATCCACGACCCTCTAAAGGAGCTCCACAATATGAGTTCACCTTGGCCCTTCTCAATTTGGGGAATAGACGTGATCGGGCCCATCGAGCCCAAAGCTAGTAATGGGCATCAGTTTATCTTCATCATGATTGACTACTTCACCAAGTAGGTAGAAGCATCCTCCTTCCCCAGGGTTACTAAAGAAGTCATCATTGCTTTCATCAGAAATAATGTCATTTGTCGATATGGAAAACTAGAGGTAATTGTATCAGACAATGCTAAGAACCTCAACAACAAAATGATGAAGGAGTTGTGCAATAAATTCCACATCAACCATCTCAACTCCGTCATCTACCGTCCAAAGATGAATGGTGATGTTGAAGCGGCTAACAAAAATATCAAGAAGATCATGCAGAAGATGTCCGCCAACCACAAAGGGTGGCCTGACTTATTGCCTCTGACTTTGTTAGCCTATAGAACTTCAACGCGCATTTCCACTTGGGCAACCCCCTATGAATTAACCTATAGGATGTAAGTTGTGCTCCCTATAGAAGTGGAAATGGAATCCCTCAGAGTGTTGATAGACGCTTAGCTGGATGAAGACCAATGGGTACGAGATAGTTATCACCAATTGTCTCTAATAGACAAAAGGCGAGCCACTGCTATCTTCCACGATCAGTTATATCAACAAAGGATCGCCAGGTCCTACAACAAAAAAGTCCGGTTATTACAGTTTAAACAACATGACTTGGTTTTGAAGAAGATCATTGACAACCAAGATCAGTCTAAGGGAAAATTCACCCCAAATTGGGAAGGCCCGTTTATTGTCAAGGAGGTATTGACAGGAGGTGCTATCAGATTACAGGAAATGGATGGTGATGAATTTCCACAGCTTATCAACGCAGACACCGTGAAATGGTTCTATGTCTGAGGTTACCATCAAGCAAACATCCTGGTTTTGGATCACCAGATCCCCAGTCATTTCAGGTTTTCTAACCCTTCACTACGTACAACTTCTCCTCACACTCATCTGCCCCATCAGGGACAAACACACATTTTCTAACCATCAGCCTGGTTGCGGATCGCTAGATCCTTCTCTTCACTTGGTTTTAAACCCTTACTCAACTCTGGTTATACCACCAAGGATTAAACCATTCACACCCGCAGTTTTACCCCACTAGGGATAAGACTTTTCACACCCGCAGTTTGTCCTGTACATGGGATTAAACTGTCTCACCCGCAGTTTGTCCTGAACATGGGATCAAACTTTTCATTGGCTATAAACCGTCCTGAACATGGGGCGAACTACGCCGACCTGATCTCCTTGATACACGGGAGTACGTAGGCAGCCATATTTTATATGGTCAGGTCATAATAAAACAAAAACAACAAAACATTTCTACACCTTTTTCTACAAACACATTCCTACACCCTTTTTGCGACATACATCGTTGAACCTCTTACACCGGGTTCGAACTACGCAGACCTGATCTCCTCTTCAATAGGAGTACGTAGGCAGCCAGTCATGGTTCAGTCTAACCCCCTATCGAAACATAAACACTTGTCAGCGGTACTGGGATCAACCTTCAATAGATCACATTTCATCAGCTTCAGACCAAAGGGACGGAACTACCTAACCTCCCCCTAAATGGGAGGATCGGTGACCATCTAAGCTGCGGTTGTTCCACAAAGAGAAACACCAATCCATAATAGATGGACCTAACTTGTCACCTCTTAAATAGGAGTGCTGGCGACCATCTGTGGTGCGGTCGATTTCGGAGAGGAAAGTCACACTCCTCTCCATATCTCCATACAGAAACTAGTCCCAAGACACCAAAAATGGTAGGAAAAACACACAGATCAACAATCTATTTTTAAATATCCTGAGATAACTCAATGTCCATCCACCAAGGAGGAATTTAGAATATATCTAGATCACAAGCCCTAAAGAAACTGGAAAATATCAAGCAGGCAACAAGGCATAACTAAAAGGGAAGTGATTAAAAATATATTTCCCTACTATATATAATGCTGTTTGATATATACAATATGAACTGTACATGAAAAAATGGCTAAGCTAGTCTGTGCAGGAAAATACAAGCCCATCTACAAATCAGTGTATATGCGAGCTATCAAGCCCAGCATGGCATCTCTCTCAGAAGAAGGAGGTAGTGTTGTGGTCTCCAGCACAAGGGTATCCACATGAGATAACAGATCTACAGCCATCTGCATGGTGACACTATGCTCATCAATATATGCACTCATCTCTGTGATCATGCCAGTAGTAAGGGACCTCACTGTAGTACTATCTGTAATGACTACATCCTGGGCAGATAGAGCGATATTCCTCTCAACTATCATGGTATCTCTGGCTGATCTGGCCTCATCCCGCTCCTCAATAGAGGTGTCTCTATGTGCTAAGGCATCATCTCTCTCTAATAGAGCAGCATCTCTCCCACCAAGAGCGGTCAACATCAGGGCTCTAGCCCGATCCCTCTCAAAGGTCATCAGATGAAAACTCTACTCAAAATATTATGCTGAATGTTGGATCACGACAGTGCTAGTACTGGAAGAATCTAAAAGAGCTGCTGGAAACCCAGTAAATGGCTCCTTCTCGGTGTAGGAATCAATGTTCTCCATGGGCTCCCCACCATCTGAATCAATACCCGACACTATGGATACTGCCGCAGCTGATGAAGTCTCTGTCTCCATCCACGCAGAATACTCTGACGAACAGACCAGATGGCTAACAAAAAAATTAGATATCTCACGCTGATACCAACAAGCATACACCCGGGATCAGTCCTCTGCTGATAGATGGCGAGAAGCTAAGTGCTAACCTAACACCCCCTCAAAAGGATGAAAGTCCTGGAACTGGTCAAACTATGACATCACGGCCAGTGGATGGTAGGTAGTCATGCCCCTCAAACCAGCCAGAGGGAGATAATCCATGCCAGGAGCATGAGTAATGAAGCTATAGGGTGAGCTAAGCCCTGAACACGGCAGGATGCCAAATGGATCTCTGATCCCTACCAAGAAGATCAACCATGACATAGCATCTGTACAGTCTGATGGCTGAAAAGAGTAAGACATAGCTATATCATGGGTAATGCAATACCCTTGTCGGCAAAAAGTGCCAATCGGTCTCAAGTATGACATAAACCACACGTATAACATGACCAAACTACATGTAAAGACCCCTGCATGGTAGGTACTGCAGAATGTGGCTGACCTCAACATCTTTGCCACGATCATCGAGATGCTGGTATGACCCTCCTTGAGTGCTCTAACTACCACGATGACACCTATATCCATATCGTCCTTATACCGTGGCATGTATACATACGTCACTATGCACATCACAAGTACATCCACTCGGGCCAAATGCCGCTGATCCTCTAGTGAGGTGAAATCCCCAGAATGTCGTTCGTAGCTGTCCATCGAGCCAAACCTGTCTATCAGGAAATGCTGGGGTTATACATGGCCGGATGTAATCTCATCCTCTACTACTCTACACCATAACCCAGTGAGGGTCATAAACTGCCGGCGTATATCTCTAACAGCCATTTGAGTGCAAGGTCAGTCTAAGGGCAAGACATATGCCTGCGCATATCAATCGCTCATACTACTCCAATGTAGGAGTCAACTCCTGGATACCAAATCAAAAAACCTGTCTCTCCGGTATCCAATGCTCCAGCATACCCTCTACAAAGCCCGTAGGAACCTGAAACATCAAGAGGGTCATAGAATGCTGTAATAGTTGATCTACAGCCACCCTATCTGTAGGTGACATACTATCATACCACGACCTCAGACGTGAAGCTACCAACACTAGTTGGGTGTGATCTATGCAGTTGACTGCCGAAGAAGACATCTGTGTAGGCCATATTATAAGACCATCCAGGGGTCAATACTGAATATATCTGGACAAACATACATATGCATAACATGATACATGCATGACAGATAATAGATGGCAATATGATGTAGGGAATGGAAAAATAATACATACATTCCTAAGTACATCATCATCTATATACATCATCTCTGTACAGCTAAAAATATAGGAAAATGGGGCACAAACGTCCTACTATTAACAGAGGCCTATCAAAAGAGATAACGAGAATACACATCAGAAGAAGACAATAGTGTCAATATCTACATCATCAATCCTGTCCACCTTATATAACTCCTCATGAGTCACTAGATCTCTATCAACAGGGATGTCAGGCCTATACACGGGAGGACATACACCGGCAAAGCGATATGGGTCACTTGAGGGGCCAGCACCTAAGCTGGAAGGATCAAAAGTATCTGCCTCTGAAGGATCTCAACCCAAGTGTAAGATAAAAAAATGTGCCCGATCCAACTGCCAGGTCAAACGATCAATCTGTGTCACATGAGTCGAATCTCAGACACAGGTCAGCCAATGCATTATCATGACGGATCCAGGAACCATATCCCCTATAAACTGAGTGGCGCAGTTCTGGGCTCTAATGATACGAGGGGACCACCAGTGATGGAATAAATCCTGAGTATGTGAACCCTCTGACAAAGCATATCCGTCCATACCCATCAATGGGATGTCATCGGTGGGTGACTACAACACAGGCCAATAACGTCTGGCAAGAGGTAAGATCAGTACACGAATCTCTCCTGCGGTGCTCCTAATAGCATACTCTCCTAAATAAAGCTCCCATCCTCCATCTGTGAAGAGAGGAATCTTACGGGTGGATATCACGTGCTCGACACCGATTGAGAATCCATCCTCAAACCCAATGGTCAAATGTTCCCCAAAGTAGGAAACCCAAATGATGACATCAGCTCTCAACAGCTCCAACTGTAAGCGACAATGGGTGAAACCCTCCACTACAGGAACCTCCGACGAAATGGAGTGATGCCATCGCCGTCCCCGTGGATAGGTATCTTAACCTAACACGCTCACATGTCACAAGCATGGAAGCCTCTCATAGGCCCAAAACTGCCAACACAAAGGCAAAACACCTGCTGTCAGAGAATACTCTTAACCATTACATGGGAAATCAAAAGAGAAATACTCACTAGCAGAAATGGGCAAAATCCTAGCCAAGCCTCGGTCAAGCCCTGCGAACGCATGAGCATTCCCCTGAGGAATAGGCAAAGGTGTAGGAACCCCAATCATACTCTCTGATATGATCCACCTCCCGCGTGGCACTGATTAAAGCGAATGATACCATAAAAGAGTTATCTGCTATGATACAACCCTTGATGATAACAAGGAACAATCGTCGAAGAATGCGATCCCTAACTCTCACATCAACGGGCATGGGCTCACTCAACAGTTCACTCATAGCATCTACGCTCAAAGGACCGATACGGACGGTCCTCCCCTTGAGTGCCTCAGCCAGAACTCCCAACAAGGATCTGACGACAGTCGGGATAATATCCGCCGTACATGGCACCGACGCCCCGCCAAACTTCATACCAATGATAAATCGCCAATCCATCGGCGTCATCATCATCTCACAGTCCAACAAATGGAGAGACCGAGTCTGGTGAAACTAGTGCTTAGACAATTCCCTGAGATAACCCCATGGACAATGTTGGGGAAGAATGGAAAAGAACGCCCCAAAGCCCCAATCATGCACTATACCTCGGTAATCTAGATGCAGAGCCTGATACAGGGAGTGTATGCTAAACCAGTTCCCTCGAGGCTGTGTAAAGTCGAGGACCTACATCATATACAAATCAATGATAAAATCCTTGCTCCTCCTCAATAGGAAAAAGGAAGATCAAATCCAGCTTGTACCTCATTTGCATGCAAGTAAACTGAAGGGTGGCGACTCAAATCACCTAGAAGATCTGGGATAGCCACCTGAATGCCTAGGAAATCCCTACGGGGAATATTAGCAGCATGAGCTGGAGCTGTTACCTGTACATCCTTCTCCTCGTCCTCGACATCCGGTACATCAACCTAGGTAGGACGAATCACCGCCTCAGCCAGACGACCAGGCTGTCTAACTGAACGGGGTCGAGGCACTTCTGAAGCCCTCCTCCGTACACCTAAAGTGGTCCTGCGGGAACTGCTTGACTGATCCGGATCCATAAAATCTGGATACAAGTCTCCAAAACACCTCAAAAAAGGTGTGGTATTTTCTAACTTGGAGCTTTTCAAAATGCATTTAATGACTATATGCATGCATACATTATTTTAACATACACCTAAGTAGAGTTAAAAATGAATGACTACCCAATGCCTACATTTTGGAAATTTTTTGCCATAGTTTTCTCTATAAATAGGACTATCCACATGTAAATAGACATAACTAGGTGGCCATTCAGTAGAACAACTGCCCATAGTCATATACATATTATTTGCATTAAAAAGTCAAAGTCATCAATCCATAAGGGTGTCCTAATTACCAGGATTACTTTTCTTTATTACCTTTGTTCATTTGTCCTCAAATAGGATGAGAAATAGCAAAAAAAGGTGCTAATTTGATTGTTTCAAAAGTTAAATTTTTTCACATCATTATGTTCAGCATGGTTTAATACTAACATTTACTATGTTGAATATTTTTTATCAAGACATATGAGCATGCTTATTCATTAGTATGTGTTTAAACGCATTTTATATAAAAAGTCATTTTTCAATGGATAAAAACTGGAAAAAAAGACATGCATACGTTACCAGGATAGTGTAGAACACTTGTACGGTGACAAAATTTACAGATCTGAAGAAGAGCTCTCAGATTTCCTTCGCAGTGCAGCTTGAAAATGACTTGTGAAAGCAACCAGTTCATTTAAGGACATCCACGGTTTGCTGCAGGTTTACCTGTGGATGCTACAGGTGTACTTGCAGCTCCCCTATGTAGGTCCCACCCCTCCGGCTCAGTTTAGTTTGAGTTGCAAAGGAGTTCTCACAAGCTGAAAAGGACAAATTAGGGATAAAAACGCTACGCGATTGAACAGAATAGCCTAAAATCCTGGTTTTCCTGGGCTAGACTGTGGCTTTCATATCATTCATTAGTTTTCGCCCAAACATAGGGTATACTATACCGATGATCTCAGCAGCTGCAGATCACATTCGGCAATACTGCACAAAGGTCCAATGTCGTCAGTTTGGGGTCGTCATTCTCAAATACAAATTCCCTGGCGGGGGTATCACGCGTTGTCATCTGTTGATCGTCACAAATCCCCGGCGGGGGTATCACACATTTTCATCCGTTGATGCACATGTCAATGATGGTCAAGCAACCTTCACATCACTTTAGCCATTGGCAAATAAATCCAACGAAGCGTCGGAATCCATCCGATGATTTCAGTCGTTGATGTACACGTCAGCGAAGATTAAACAGATCCCCGGCGGGGGTATCACGCATTTGCATCTATTGTTGCATAATCCCCGGCGGGGGCATCACGCATTCTCAAATACACATTCCCCAGCGGGGGTATCACGCGTTGTTATTTGTTAATGTTCACATCCCCAGTGGAGGTATCACGCATTTCTAGCCATTGATGCACATGTCAACGAAGGTCAAACAACCTTGACTTTACTTCAGCCGATGGCAAGTAAACCCATCGAAGCATTGGAAGCCATTCGATGATTTCATTTGTTGATGCACACGTCAACAAAAGGTTAAGCAGCCTTGACATTTTCCTAGTAGGGATTTCATCCGTTGATGTACATTTCAGAGAGGGTCAGGCAATCCTGACAACACAAACTGTTGGTAGTAACTCCAACAAAGCATCCTCATCGGGGAGGACCGATGATGGAATATGTTACACACATCCTCACCAGACAAAATGCATCCCCATAGAGTCTCTTGTACATGACAGATACTTCTTCAATGTAGGTTTGTACCAAGGGTTAAGGGCTTTGGTGACAAACCCAACGGTTCGTGGTCACTTTGGATCATACGTCCAAACAGTTTACTAGGGTGGTCATGAATAACCCTGATACCAGTAGAAGTTAAAGGGTGTCGGCAATCATCCCACCATGTTGGAGAACAATCCAACAAAGCACATACATTTGCATCATGATGTTGTACAATGCATCATGTTTATCTTATCACATTTCAAGTGTCTAGTATTCTCTATCCTATCCATGCCATTATATTGCCTGAATATGATAAAGAGGGGCATCTGTAGACACTCAAAATTTTCTGCATACCTGTTACTAACATTGTAGGAGGGCAGAATCGTCTTTTAGATATAACCCTGGAAGACAGCTCAGTTCAATCCCAGAGATAATTTTGGGATATTCGGTATTACCATCTCGGAGATAACCCCGAGATATCCAGCTCAGACCCAGAAATACCACCGGAAGTTTCAACCTTAACCCCAGAAACAACACCGGGAGTTTTAGTTTCAACCTCAGAGATAACCCCGAGGAATGCAGTTTAAATACCAGAATCGCACCAGAGAAGACCGTGTCATCTCTGAGATAACCCCGAGATACTCAGTCTCAGTCCCGAAAACAACACCAGGAAAGACAACGTCAACCTCGGAAATAACCCAGAGGCCTGCAGTTGCAGTTGCAGTTCCGGAGATAACCCCGAAGCACTCATTTCCCAAGTCCAGAGATAACCCCAGGAAGTCAGGCACATCTTAGAAACAACACTGAGAACGATCAACACCTACAGCAGTCCAATCTTAGAGATAACCCTGAGCAACGATTGCTAAATCAGCTCAAGCGGGAGATAACCCCAGTGAAGGACAGAACCGTCATCTTGCCATCCCAATCCCACTTTGCGGCTTCTTAACATTCATATATACATACACAGCAATGTCCTACAAGAACCAAAGAGTGCCAATCCCGAGTGACTACTGCACAAGACAACACACCGGATAGAATTTGAAGCTTGAAGACCAAGGGCATGGTCCCATCTTCCTGACTTCGTACAACCTCTAATCCCATGTTATTGTGTACCTCTCGATAATAGCATGTTGAAAAAGGTCTTATACACCTCAATCCCATGTTCTGAAAGTTCTAGCGGACATCACGTTGCACGCGTGCACGTACTTCGAAAAGGCAGGACCCGCGGAACCCAGGGCACCCCGGGCAGTCGCAGGTGCATCTGTGGCTGTCGTGGGTACACATGCGGCTCCCCCTCTATAAATAGAGAGCTTGGGGCAGCCATTTTGCATAGAGAAAAGGCGAGGAAGCCCTGTCTAATTTTCTCTATACACACTATAAAATGAGTGTTTTCTCATTTTAAACACTTGTGAGCTTATATATTGTTATATTTTTATCGGCGGGAGCCGAGTGTTCACCCTTTTAAAGCTATTGAAGACTTCTTTGGCAGTCCACCATAAGCCTTCTTACACTTTCTAAAGCCTTTCTCCACTACTGTGCACACACAGTTCTTCACGTTGAGAGTCGTGTAGCGTGTGTATGCCCGGACATCGGTCCGTGGCTTTTATTTCTTTATATATATATATATATATATATATATGTATATATATAAGTAGTAAATGCTCTGGATGTAAAATATAGGCTCATCAAACAGTTCATATATATATATATATATATATATATATATATATATATATATATATATATATATATATACAATTCGTCCTGCCTGGAGTTTGCTTCGTGGCGGTTGATCGTTTTTACTACTTTCTTTACATTTCATCCCACCTGGAGTTTACTTCGTGGCGGTTGATCGTTTTTATTGCTTTATTTACATTTTTGATCCGTCATGGAGGTGCTTCGTGGTGGTTGATTGTCTACATACACACACACACACACACACACACACACACACACACACATATATATATATATATATATATATATATATATATATATATATATATATAACTGTTTACAGCTTTTTATATAAATTGCAGCATCATGTGAGCCTAGGAATCGTGTGATCCTAGATTCAGTCTACTGAATCTAGATTTAGTTCCCGTGATGGACATTTTCAGCTGTAAATAGCCTGTAAATTATTCATGGTGTTTGAATTTCCTTAGATTGCTCTCATGCCCACAAGGAGTTCAGCACTACTTTGTACATTATTTTCTCGAAGATGCTTCGCATCTCGAAAATAAAAGTAATCCAGCCGAACACATAATAAAATGAAAGTATAAAAGGACTCAATTACTATTCAGCACAAGTGTTTGAAAAAACCTCTTTTTACAAAACATCACTGCTATATTTTGTTTAAAACTGAATTTTTACATAAATTCAAACCCTTTGTATATATATATGCAAACGAGGTATAGCACTACTTTCAAATAACTGCACATTAACCCACACACACACACACACGCATTCATATAACAGTTTATTGAAAAGTGGTGGTCACCGTGGTAACATGGATGTCGGGGGTGCCTAACACCTTCCCTCCATATAAGCAAGTCCCCGGACACTAATGAATCTCGGTTTCATAGACCCGTTAAGTAGTGTCATATCACTGGGTTAATGTGCAAACCTTTTCTCAGTTGTGTTGGTACAACCATTTAAAAAACCAACTGGCGACTCTTACAGTTAAATCGTCGACATATAAATGTCGGACCTTTTCACAACTTATTTTTTCAAATAAATCTCACCTAACATGAGAACACCAAAGAACAAGAACAGAAAAAGGGACAAATAAAATCCCAACGTCGATACGAAATAAACGCGCCAACTTTTTGCACCAATTTTTTGGAGGGAAAATCATGTCAGCGACCGCATGCGGTCACTGATATAAACTAGCAACTAGAAGCAATGCCGGTCGCAGATAGCAGTCGCTATTAATGATATCAAAGACCGTAAAGGGCGGTCGTTGAAATGGTTGGTCGCAGATAGAGATTTTTCCTGTAGTGAACATGGGTTAAGCAGATTACCTAGATATTTGATGTCTTGGGATGCACGGAGGAACAGAAGGTTCCATTCGCCACCTTTATATTTCGTGGTGAGGCAGATTACTGGTGGAAATTTGTGAAGCGTACATAGTTAGCCGCACTCAATATGTCTTAGGAAACGTTCCAAAAACTGTTCAATGACAATTACTTTCTTGAAAGTATTCCTAATATGAAGGTAGTAAAGTTTATCAGACTGGAATAGAACAATATGATTATGTCCCAGTATGAGACTAAGTTCACAGAGTTATTCAGGTTTGCACCTTATTTGGTAGAGAATGAGGAACGTATGACGTGAATATTTCTAAGAGGTCTGAAACCCAAAATTCGTCAATACCTCATTTCTCACTAATTTTCTCTATATTCAGATGTTGTGAACATGGCTGAATTATTAGAGCGAGATAATAAGTCTGTTCAACCGAGGGACCATAACCAGGGTCATACAGGTGGCAGCAGTCATCAGAGCAATAACAACTAGGGAGGAAAATATCCGGACAAAAGCATAACCACTCTGGTGGTAATCGCGACCATTATAGTAGAAGAAGTGAGTTGGGGGGGGGGGAGATTTCAAAAGGAGAAGGTACAATAATAACAATGTGAAGACGTCACCACCAACATCAACTGCTCCTAGGGGAGGGGAACGACCACCGATCGTATGTTATAAATGCGGGAAAGAGGGACACATTAGCCCAAACTGCCCACAACAATTCAAGGTGTGTTATAACTGTGGAAAAGAAGGTCATATAGCTTGAGATTATCTTGTAGTGAAACCAAGTCTAGTGGGGATGGTGACTCCAAAGGCTGTCCCGGACAAGTCAAAGTCGGTGGTTCCTGGAAGAGCGTTTGTCGTGACTGCCCAAAACGCGAGGAACCCGAACGAGGTGATCACGAGTAAGCTAATCATAAACTCTTGTGAAGTTTATACCTTATTAGATACCGGCTCTACCCATTCTTTTATCTCTCCTGCTTGTGCTCAACGTTTGAACTTGACTCCGGAGAAATTAGACTTTGACTTATCTGTTGAAACTCCATTAAGAGAAACTTTCATTACAACCACTGTTTATAAATCTTGCTTGATTCAAGTTGGCACCATCACATTAACTGTTGATCTTATTTCTTTAAAAATACTTGCATTTTATGTGATTTTAGAGATTGATTGGTTAACCACTCATCATGCTAAAATATATTATTTTCGTAAGGTCGTTAGCTTTCATATTCCTAACCAACCTGTAATGCGAATTCAAATAACCAAACCACTAAAGTCAATCATTATCATATCAAGCCATAAAGCCATTCGTTTATTAAAAAATAGATGTCAAGCTTTCTTAGCCCATGTCATGGACTTGAACAAAAGTATGTTAGATTTGAATAATATTTCTGTTGTTAATGAATTTCCTGAAGAACTTCTTGGCCTACCCCTAAAGCATGATATCAAATTTTGTATTGACCTTGAACCTGGTACAAACCCCATTTCTAAAATCCCATGTCGAATGGCTCCTATTGAACTTCAGGAGTTAAAAACCCAACTACAAGAGTTATTAGATATTGGTTTCATTTGTCCTAGTACATCTCTTTGGGGTGCTCCTGTTTTATTCATAAAGAAGAAAGATGGGAGTATGCGACTTTGCATTGACTATTGGGAGTTGAACCATGTCACCATAAAAAATAGGTACCCACTACCTCGCATTGATGACCTATTTGACCGGTTGCAAGGTGCTAAATTCTTCTCAAAAATTGATCTTCGTTCCAGATATCATCAATTAAAGATTAAAACTGATGACATTCCAAAAATTGCTTACGGGCATTATGAATTCCTAGTCATATCTTTTGGATTGACTAATGCTCCTGTGACTTTCATGGATATGATGAACCGAGTATTCAAATAATATTTGGATCATTTTGTGGTTGTCTTTATTGATGACATCCTCATCTATTCCAAAAGTCGTGAAGATCATGAGCAACACTTGAGGCTGATACTCGAAAAGCTTCATGAAAATAAGCTATATGCCAAGTTAAAGAAATACGAGTTCTGGCTTGAAGAAGTAGCATTCCTTGGGTACGTGGTATTGAATTATGGAATATCAGTTGACCCGACAAAGATTGAAGCAATACAAAGTTAGGAGCAACCTAAGTCAGTAACTGAAGTACGTAGCTTTCTGGGTCAGGCTAGTTATTATTAGAAATTTGTGGAAGGATTTTCTCGAATCGCTACTCCATTAACTCAGCTGACTCAAAAAGATACAAAATTTGAATGGAGCGAGGAATGTGAGAAGAGTTTCCAAGAACTCAAGAGGAGACTCATTTCGGCACCTGTTTTGACAATACCATCAGGTTCAGAGGGATTTGTCATCTACAGCGATGCTTCAGGCAAAGGTTTAGGATGTGTTCTCATGCAATATGGGAAAGTCGTAGCCTATGCCTGAAGACAACTAAAAGAATATGAGAGGAATTATCCTGCTTATGATCTAGAGTTGACAGCAGTCGTTTTTTCGTATTAAAGATATGGAGGCACTACCTGTATGGGGAGTAAGTGGAGATATACTCAGATCATAAAAGCCTCAAATATTTCTTCACCCAAAAAGAACTTAACATGCGGCAACGACATTGGCTCGAGCTATTGA
Source organism: Panax notoginseng (assembly GCA_016801055.1). Taxonomy (NCBI): domain Eukaryota; kingdom Viridiplantae; phylum Streptophyta; class Magnoliopsida; order Apiales; family Araliaceae; genus Panax; species Panax notoginseng. The sequence goes on along the minus strand of CM029019.1, from coordinate 53,315,470 downwards.
AAGATTACGACCATACCATCCAATACAATCTTGGAAAAGCAAACGTGGCAGCTGACGCATTGAGTAGAAGATCGTATGCGGGTATGAGTGCAATGTTGTTAACACAAAGACCCATTTTGTACGACTTACAAAGGATGGAGATAGAGTTAAAGGCTCCAAGTACCCATGTGATGATATCAAATATACGAATAGAATCAACTTTAATCGATAAAGTTAAGGCTGCTCAAGCTACATACCTGGAGCTGTTGCGTATGAAGAAGAAAGTGCAAGAAGGTGCGATTTCAGAAGCAAGAATTGACGAAGAAGGAATACTTCGAGTCAACTCTAGACTTTGTGTTCCTAACGACTCTGATTTGAAGTACAAAATCATGATGGAGGCACACAACACACTGTTTCCAATCCATCCTAGAAGTACCAAAATGTATCATGATCTTCAACATACATTTTGGTGGAGCAATATAAAGAGAGAGATTTCGGAGTTTATCTCAAGATGTTTAACTTGTCAACGTGTCAAGGCGGAACATCAAGTACCAAAAGGTCCATTACAACCACTTGAGATTCTAGAATGGAAGTGGGAGTACATTAACATGGATTTCGTTACTGGTCTACTCAAGGTTTCTCAAGGCATAAATGCAATTTGGATTATTGTCGATAGATTAACCAAGTTTGCTCATTTCTTGTCGATACGGGAGACTTATTCCCTTGAACGTCTTGCTCGTATGTACATGAATGAGATTATGAGGTTGAATGGCATGCCAGTATCCATAGTTTTAGTTCGTGACCCAAGGTTCACTTCACAATTTTGGGTTAGCTTGCAAAAATCTATGGGCACGAATATATGATTCAGTTCGGCATAACATCCTTAAACGGACGAGCAATCAAAAAGGACTATTCAAACTCTTGAAGATCTATTGAGACTTTGTGTTCTGGACTTCAAAGAGAGTTGGGATTAGTACTTACCATTGGTAGAATTCTCCTACAATAACAGTTATCAGACAAGTATAGGTGTGGCTCCATTCGAAGCATTCGAAGCATTGGGATGAGGTGGGTGAAGCAACATTGTTGGGACCTGCGTTGGTACATATGACTACAGAAACGGTCCAAATAATCCAATAACGTATACAAACGGCACAAGATCGACAAAAGAGTTATGTGGATCTTCATTGAAAGAACGTGGAATTTAATATTGAGGATCATGTATTGTTACGTATTGCTCCATGGAAGGGAGTTACAAGATTTAGGAAGAGAGGAAAGCTCAATTCACGATTTGTTGGACCATTTGAGATTCTTGACCGAGTAGGAAATGTGGCCTATAGACTCGTATTACCTCCAAGTATGTCTCGTGTTCATAATATTTTTCATATATCCGTGCTTCGTAAATATGTGAAAGACCCAAACCACATTATTGAGTTAGAACCAGACGAGATAACTGAAGATTTAACGTACGAGGAGGTACCTGTCAAGATCTTGGATAGGAAGGAGCATGTCCTACGCACAAAGGTTATACCGCAAGTCAAAGTTTTGTGGAGGAATGATGGTATTGAGGAAATGACCTGGGAGTTGGAATCGAAAATGAAAGTGAGGTATCCTCACCTTTTCGAAACACCAGGTACGTATGTCAATTTCAAGGACGAAATTTCATAAGGATGGGAGGTTGTAAGACCCCAACTTTTTATAAATAAAATTGGATTTTCTCTATTCATTATTTTGAAATAGTAAGGGGCTGATTTGATTAATGTGATTAGTTATGGGTAAAATGTACAAATATTTTAAATAAGTAAGTGGTTATAAAATATTTCTTGTTATCGGGAAATATTTGTTTGGTCGTGGAATATTCTTGCTGTCGGGGAATATTCGTATGATGGCGCAACCATTTGTGAGTCCCATAACGAAAAACTTTTGGATGAAGTAAACGACAAGTTTGAGTTTTTATAAATAACGACGTAGTTGTTACCGTTAACACTGTTGGAATACATGATGATTAAAATACAGTAATACGTGGTGTTACACAGTAGCACACGGTATTGCACAATAATTCTAATTATTGATTCTTACGTAAAAAGGCACTACTCAATAATTGTTATAGTAATTACTGTTCAATATTTTATTTTATTGATTCAATAATTGCTACACTACGTTGATATTTTATATTATTATTGTTTCAATAATTATCATTGTACAATATTTTCTATTATCAGATCAATAATTCATATTATTTGAATAATATTATTGGCAATGTCTAAGGAAGTTCTGTCTAGGAAAGGAGTTTGGTCACCTAATTACGTGCCAGTAAGGAGAAATCCTTATCGGAAAGCTCCCTCTTTCCTAGGAACGACTTGGTTATCATTATTGTGATTCTATAATATTATTTATGAATAATTAATTATTGATTTATATGATAAGAAAATATTTATTTTATGTGGATATAAATGAAGAAATTAATGCTGAGGTGTTTTATCAGTATTTTGTCAGAATGGAGGTATTAAAAATCATCCGTATGTGAATTTTGGAATTTAGAAAAACTTTCTTCTACAAAGTTGTAGAGAATTAAATTTCCTATGGAATAGACATAAAATTTGAATTTTTTTTTTGGTAAAATGGCTATTTATTATGAATTATTGAAGTTCCGGAATAATTAATTTTTGGAGTTATAAATATTTTTTAAAAGAAATTTTTTTAAAATGTTGGTGGGCCCCACTGGTGACCTAAAATCTGATTTTGAAGGGTGGGCGTTAATTTTTTTTATAAAATATTATATTTTAAAATTTTCTACTTTGGTGTTCTAAGTATTTTCTTATAAATAGGATGCTTAAGTTAGAATTGAAAATAACACCAGAATTAGAAATTTTCTCTCTCTATATTATCGACCATATTTTTGTGAGTATTTAGATACTTTGAGAGTTGATAAGCAGTTCAAGTTTTCTTCAGTATTATATCCGATATTACAGCCAGAGGTATTATTCTTTTAAGGTAAGGGATGTTATTTTCTTCGTAAATGATGTTATTTCTTTTAATATCATTATACCGAAATATTGGTATGAATTTTATTATGAAAATTTTACATTTTCATGTCGAGGTTACTATTCATGTATACGACACTATTCACGTATACGACACTATTTACGAATATGGTACTATTCACGAAGTATGATTTTTTTTACGAAATTTTTATCTTTTCGTGTCGGGGTTATTATTCACGTATACCGCACTATTCACAGAAAAATTATGTTTTCTTTTCTTTGTCCAAGTTGTCTATTATGGTTACTATCTTTGATTGTATCCATGTTTTGATCTTCATTCTTGAATTTTGCTCCATAATTGATTATTATGGAGTATTTTGAACTTAGATAAACTGATTTACGAATCCCTAATCTTTGTTCTTTTATCTCACTGGATTCGTTTTCTTTAAAATATATTTTATCATCCTCAGTCCTAAATGGTGATATAACTAAATATCTTTGGCTGTAGTGCAAAGATGAATGATTACTTGATGAATATCTTTGGCCTGTAGTGCAAAGATGGGTAGGTGTTGAGATGAACATGACCAACTAGTGATATGAATGAATATCTTTGGGCCATAGTGCAAAGATGAATAGTTGATTCAAGATGTATATTGATTGATGTTACAGTGATAAAATATTGATGATGGACTTTTTAATCGTAGAAGATAATAGACTTTATTCTCTACTTAACTCTTTTAATGAATTGTTATTTCCGCTATGAATATTGATCTAAAACTTGTGGTCTATTATATTTTATCTGATTTATTGAAGGCTAACGATAATTTGTTTTTCATTATCTTAGTCATAATATTCTTACTGGACTAGTTGAGCTCATCCTTTTCCTTTTTATTCTATTTTTCTTCTCAAGTGGCGAGAATATAGAGAAAACTAGTCAGGGTGTGGAGTGATGTTTCAAGGCAGTTGCTTTAGCAGTCCTCACTATTTTGAAAAATAGTGTATGAATAATTATAATGAGGACTTATTTGAGTTTGGATATTGTCTAGAAGATAATATTTGTATTTAAACTCATAGCATCTGTGTTGTCGTATTTTGCACGACAATTGTAATAATGAAGTTGTAGTTATTTTCTGTACCATGTATTTGGCGACTCAGAATGGGTTGTGTGGACCTTTTTTGGGGCCATTACAGTTTACACAAAGGCCCAATGGTTGGACTCTGTTTAACAGGCCTTGGAAATCGAGATTCATAGTGTTCTGGGGACTTGATTAAGCGGGGGGAAGGTGTTAGGCACCCCCCCCGACTTTCGTGAAAACACGGTTACTGTAACTTTTCAATTCCCTAATTAATCTGCATGTGTGTGTGTGAGTTTATTAGGCCTATGTGCAGTTATCTGGAAGTAGTGATATGCCTCGTTTGCACCTAATAACAAAGGGTTTGATTTGTATAAAAGTTCAATTTTAAATAATATATAGCAGTTATATTTTGGAAAACAGGTTTTTAAACCCTTATGCTCTATAGTAATTAAGGCTTTGATACTTCCATTTTATTCTGTATTCGGCTTGATTTGATTTTATTTTTGAGATGCAAAACATCTTCGAGAAAATAAGATACATAGCAGTATCGGGCTCCTTATGGGCATGAAAGCCGTCCAAGGATGTCCGGACAACATAGATAATTTACAAGATGGCTGCACAGCTGAAACGGGTCCATCTTGGGAATCAGATTTAGATCCTCAAGCTGAATCTTATACCTCGTGGCTCTTAGGCTCACATGATTGATAAATATTTACAAAAACTAAAAAGAAAACTAGATTTAAATAAATCTAAGCCATTCTAGTTTCAACGATTCAAGTTTAGTCACTTTTGAACCAGTTAAAAGTTAAAGATGGATAGATATAGATAAATATAGTCCATAGGCTGGAATATTATGGATTTACATTGCAAAAATAGTTAAAGCAAATATTTAAAAGAAGTATATATATATATATATATATATATATATATATATATATATATATATATATATATATATATATAGTAAAGTATTAGAAAGCTTAAAAATCTAAAAACTCTTACAGTGGGTTGCCAAGAAGACTTCAGACCACTTTTGAAGCTTGAAAACTTGATTTCCATCGATTAAATTTTGATATGTTATAGAATATGAGTTTACAAGTGTTTAGAAAGAAAAATATCCATGTTTGGAGCACACTAGAAGAGGATAAGGGCTGAAATGGACAGAGTTTTCTCTCTTTTCATCTTTTTTTTAAATGAGCTGGTGAGGGGTCTATTTATAGACCAAATTGGCCGCGGGTCAACCTGCGGTAGCTGCGGCTCTACTTGCGGTTACCCAGGTTGCCCCGGGCCTCGCAAGTCCCATTATCTTGAAGTATGTGCACTCGAACAACGTGCTGTCCGCTCGAACCATCATAACATTCAACCCGGGCATCCAATGGAGGCGTGCTATACCTTTTTGAAAAGCTATTGATGAGAGCTACACAATGACATATGATTAAACATTTTTTGAATCTGGGATGTTGGGTCCATGACCAGATCCCCAAGGCTTCGTAGTCTATCCGTTGAGCTGTCTGATGCTGTTTTCACTCAGGATTGAAGCTATGGTTCTTGCAGGGCTTCTTTTGAAGTGGTTTGAGATGATTTGATGTTGAGTTGGCAAAATGACTATTTTTCCCTCCTGGTTTGATTCCGACTTTGATGCAGTTGTAGCAGTCTTTTCTCAGGGTTGTCTCAGAGATTGGACTTCTGTTGATGCTGACAGTCCTCAGGGTAGTCTCTAAGGTTGGTTTGTTCTCTCGGGGTTGACTCCGGGATTTGAACTTAATCCCCTGGGGTTATTTCTGGGGTTGGACTTTGATGTCTCCTGGGGTTTTCTCTGGGGTTGGTTTGGATGTCCCGAGGTTGTCTCCAGGGTTTGGACTTGATCTCCCGGGGTTAAAGTTGAAGTCTCCCGGGTTGGTTTGGATGTCATGGGGTTGCCTCTAGGGTTGTAACTTAATCTCTCGGGGTTGTCTCTGGGACTGGAATTTGATCTCCCATGGTTATCTCTGGGACTGGAATTGGTTTCCCAGGGATGTCTCCGGGACTTGGATTTGATTTGACTTCCAAGGTTGTCTTCGGAAGACGATTTTGCTCTCCTGCATGATTAGTAACATGAATGCAAAATTTTGAGTGTCTATAGATGCCCCTATTTATCATGTTCATGCAATGCAATGGCATGTATAGGATAAATATTACTAGACACTTGAAATATGATAAAATTAAGATGACGTTATGCAATGCAGCATGAAATGATGTTATACTGAATGTTTTTATTGTTGAAATGATTTCTAATGGGATTTAATAACTGCATACTCTCGCCGCTTCTGTTTGGGATGGAATTGTCAATGATGGCTTCTCTTGCACCGTTTTGATGTCTACTCAAATGGTAGTCTACAAAGCTTTCATCACCGGATCTCCTAATGCTACACTGGGGTTGTCGCCAGCGGTTTGAAATGTCCATTAGTGCTATTTGAGCCTGATTCGACGATAAATTGCATAAATGTTTTCAAGATCCCTACTATGGAGGTTTTCCCATAGCTGAGACCCTCCGATTTTGACATTGGGGTTGTCACCAACGTTCTTATGCTTTTGGATGTGCTTTCCACTGAAGTTGTTCTTCTCTTTTACAAGCTACTCTTTGGGGATTATTAATGTTTTTCCTGATGATAGCTTGGCTTGGTTGCCATCATTGGATGTTTCTTGCCATTACGCCGACATTATCACCACCACCCTAGCTTTGTATCAAGTTGATGCTGATAGCTCCACTGGGATAACGTTTTGACTACTTGCTTTCACAGTATCCTCACAATACTTACTCGAATGGTAGTGTTATGTAGGTTGACCATCATAGACTTTTCTCGGTGCTTACTTCGAATATAGTTTACAACGGTCTGGAAATCACAAAGCCTTCGCGGTGTCTTGGCTGGGGATCTGTATAATAGATTCCATCATCGATCCTCCCCGATAAAGATGGTTTCATCATCAGACTTATTTGATGCTTCACTGGAGTTATCGCCAATGACTTGTAATATTAGATACTCTGATCTTCGTTGAAGTAGCTTTCAATGGCTTACATCACCGGAGCATTCCCGATGCTACGTGGAGTTGTAGCCAACGGTTTATAATGTCAACCATTCTGACCTTCGTTGAAGTAGCCTTCAACGACTTCTATAACCAGAGCATTCCTGATGCTCCACTGGAGTTATTGCCAATGGTTTATAGTGTCAGGGATGTCTAATATCTCTGCTGGGGATATCTTTTTGACAAATTACGCCTGTGACAAGTTTGGATATTTTGATTGTAGTAAAACCCCCGGTTCATGGCATCGGACCTTTGCGATGCTTTGACAAGGACCACTTTCAATAGCTTATATCATCGACTTTCTAAATCCCCCATCTAGGCAAATACCAATGACTTACATGTAGACCCTAAGTTTGGTCTCTGAATTCAGGATTTCAGGTTTTTTTCGCTCAACCGCGTAGCACCGTTTTCCCTTATTTGCTTTATCTGAGCACTGATTCCACCAGACTCAGTCTCTCCATTTACAGGATTGTGAGGTGATAATGACACCGATGGATTGGTTATTCATCATTAGGTTGGAGTTTACAAGGGCACCAATGCCTTTAGTGGCTGACATTTTCCCGACTGCTATTAGATCCCTTTTAGGAGTTCCGGCCACGGCGCTTAAGGGTCGGACTATCCATTTTGGACCCTTGAGTATAAATGTTATGAGTGTGGCTCTAACTAAGCCTTTACCTGATAATTTGAGGGTTAGAGATCGCATTCTTTGGCAATTATTCCTGATCATCATCAGGGGTTATTTCCTAGCAAACAACTCCTTAAAGATTTCGTTCGCTTTAGTCAGCGCCACTCGGGAAATGGACCATATCTGAGATTTTGACTGAGGCTCACACACCTTCGCCTACTTCCTTAGAGGGATGCGCCAACGCTTAAAGGGCGTGACGGAGGCTTGGCTTGGCTTTTAACCATTTTTGTTGGTGATTATTTTCTCTTGATTTTTGATTTCCCCTCGTTCGGGCTGTTAATTTTCCTGACTGAAGATATTTGATCTTTGCATTTTTAATTTTAAGCCTACAAGAGGCTCCTATGTCTTTATCCCGTTATCACATTAGGTCTAGAAACCTATCCCCGGGGACGGCGATGACATTACTCTACTCTGGCTGAGGCTCCTATAGTCAAGGGTTTCACCCATTCTTGCTTACAGTTGGAGTTGTTGACAGTCGATGTCATCACATGGGTTCCCTATTCCGAGGACCATTTGATAGTAGGCTTTGAGGGTGGCTTCCCGACTAGTGTCGAGTATGTATTGTCCACCCGTCGAATTCCTCTCCTAACTAACAGAAGTTAAGAGCTCTATTTAGGAGAGCGTGATATCAAGAGCAGTACAAGGGAGATATGCATTTCATTCTTTCCTACTGCCAAGCGACATTGGCCTTTATCTCAACCGATCACTGAGATTCCCTTGATGGATGTAGATGGATTTACTTTGTTAAAGGGTCCCTTCACTCAGGAGGCGTTTTACCGCTGGTGGTTCCCTCGCACCCGTGCCATACAGTTTATGGGAGATATGGTCCCTGGGTCTATTATGATGACCGATTAGATTGCCTACATTTGAGAGCCTACTCATTTGATGCAGATTGAGAGTTTGACCCAAAGGTTGAACCGGGAGCATTTTTTCATCTGACATTTGGGCAGAGATCCATTAGAGGCGGATTCTTTTGATCCTTCTAGCTTTGGCAGTAGCCCTTCTGGTGGCCCATATTCTGATAGCTTTACCGGTGAAAATCCTCCATTGTATCGACCTGATATCCCTTCTAGCTGAGATTCGGTGACTGAAGAGGAGTTACATCAGATGGATTGATTGGATGTTGTGGACATCATTGATTTCTTCTGAGATATTTCTTACTATTTTTTTGATAGGCCGTTGTTAGATATTAGACAGGTGTGCCCCATTTCTCATTATATCTTTTGATAGGCCTCTGTTAGACTTTGGGCAGCTGTGCCCCATTTACCTGTACTTTTTATTTGTAGTTGTATACAGAGATGATGTATTAGATGATGATGTATTTAAGAATGTATGTATCATGCTTTCTATTCCCTACATCATATTGTCATTTATCATTTATCATTTACCATAATGCATGCATTATGTCATGGATATGCATTTGTAGAGGTGAGTTTACCATTGACCCCCAGATGGTCTTACGATACGGCTCTACAGATGTCTTCATTCACTGTTAGCCAGATTGAGCATACCCTAACCATGTTAGTGGCTTTTTCTTTGAGATCCTGGTATGGCAGTTTGTCTTCCCCAGATCGGGTGACAAATGACCAGTTATTGAGGCACCACATGACCCTCCTGACGTTCTAGGTACCGTTAGGCTTTGTAGAGGGCATGATATCTCGTTGGATACTAGAGAGACATGTCTTTAGATTTGATATCCCTGAGCTGACTCCTATATTGGAGGATTATGAGAGTCTTAAAGATTTGCCTTTAGATCGGCCTTGCGCTACGATGGCTATCAGTGATATGAGCTGATAGTTTATGACTTTGATAGGCTTATGATGCAGAGTTGCCCTGGACGAGATTACCTCAAGGCATGTAGTGTTCATAGATTTCTTGATTGACCGATTTGGGTCACTGGACAGCTATCTACGATATTTTGGGGATTTCGCCAATATTGAGGGTGACTGACATGCTGCCTGCGTAGATATTTTCTTGATGTGCATTGTGGCCTATTTGTACATGTCGTTGTACATGGACAATCTGGATATCGGTCTAATTACAATAGTCCGTGCTCTCAGGAAGGGTTACACCATCTTGCCAATGATATTAGTAGAGACCTTGAGGTCGGTAACATTTTTCCATACCCATTATGCGGGGTTTTTCAAATGCAGTGTCGTCTTGTTGTACGTGTGGTTTATGACACACTTGAGACTGATTGGCATATTTAGACGTCATGGGTATTGCTTTACCAATGAGATAGCCATGTTATATTCCTTTTAGCCTGCTGATTGTACAAACGCATCATCCTGGTTGGCTTTTTTATCATGGATTGAGGATCCATTTGCTATTCTGCCTTGTTTAGGACTCATCTCTCCCTATAGCTTTATTACTCATGCAGTCGACATGGATTGTCTTCCCCTAGCTGGTTTGAGAGGGGTGACCACATACCATCCACTGGCTGTCATAGAATAGTTTGATCAGTTTCAGGATATTCATCCCTTAGACGGGGCAGTGGGTCAACGACTGTCATCTTGGCTTTTGTCAGCAGAGGACCTGACCCGAATTTATGACTGTTGGACTAGTAGAGAGAGGGCTAACTTTTTAACTAGTCATCAAGATCGCACTTCAGAGTATTCTGCATGGCTGAAGGCAGATATTGCATCGGCTAGGGTTATTCCCTCAGAGCCGAGTATTGAGTGTGATTATGAGGAGGCTATGAAGGACCCTGATTCTCCCACTGAGGATAAGCTATTTGCTGGTTTAACAGTAGCTCTGGTTGATTCCCCCAGTATTCTGACTGTTATGACTCCACCTTTTATAGAGTATTTGAAGCAGAGGTTACATCTAATGACATTTGAGAGGGATCAAGATAGGGCCTTGATTTTGACAGCTCTTTCTGGTGGAGATGCTGCTTTTACTGAGATGGATGAGGCCCGAGCTAGCTGGGATACTACTTTTGTTGAGCGGGATGAGGCTCGAATGACTCGGGATACAGATTTTGTTGAGCGGGATGAGGTTCGAGCTACCCAGGACGCTGCCACTGTAGATAGTACTGCACTTAGATCTCATACTTCTAGCATTGTTCCAGATAAGAGTGCATTTATTTATGAGCATGGTAGCACTATGCAGATGGCCGCAGATCTTCAAGCACACATGGATACCCTAGGGTAGGAGCTCATAGATTCACCTCCATCTTCTGAGAGGGATGCCATGCTCGACTTGTTGGCCCGTTTATCTACGGGTTTGTAGATTAGCTTTTATTTCCCTGTATAGACTAGGTTAGCCATTTTTGCTATGCATAACACACATTATATATATCAAACAGTATTATATGGCAAGGAAATATATTTTTATTCATTTCCCTTTTAGATATGCCTTGTTACTTTCATGATAGTTGTCATTTTCTTCATAACTTGCTATCTTGATGTATTGTTAACTCCTCCTTGGTGGATGGACATTGAGATGCCCCAGGATCTTTCAGAATGGATCGTTAATATTTGGGTTTCCCATTCTCTTGGTGTTTTGGGATAGGTTTTTTAATGTGGTTGAGGTTTAAGCAAAGGGTTTTGGCTTTCCTCTCTGAGGGCTCGACCGCACCATAGATGGCTGCCTGTGTTCTCCCATTGATGAGGGGAGACCAGATAGTTCCTGCTTTGTGGTTTGACTTTTCCTCTTTGAGGGTTCGACCGCACTATAGATGGCTGCTTGTGTTCTCCCATTGATGAGGGGAGACCACGTAGTTCCTGCTCTGTGGTTTGGGTCCATGATATGTTGAGGTTGACCGCACCATAGATGGTTGCATGTATTCTCCCATTGATGAAGGGAGACCAGGTAGTTCCTTCTTTGTGGATTGGTGAGCTGGATGGATTTTTGAGATTTTTGTTGAGGTTAGACCGCACCATAGTTGGCTACCTACGTACTCCCATTGATGAGGGGAGATTAGGTCTACATAGTTCCAACTTCAACTTGATTGATTTTTGATGATGATGATAGATTTTTTTCTCAGAACCAGGATGTTGGCTTGTAGGTAACTTCAGACATAACACCTTTTCACGGTGTCTAAGTTGATAATTTGGGGAAATTCTTCACCATCCATTTCTTGCAATTTGAGGGATCATCCAGTCATTACTTCCTTGATGTAAACACTCAAAATTTTGCATTCCTGTTACTAATCTTGCAAGAAGGCAAAATCGTCTTCCAGAGATAACCTTGGGAGATAGATCAGCTCAATCTCGGAGACAACTCCAAGATACTCAATTCTAACCCTGGAGATAACCCCGAGAGGTCAAGCACACCTCAGAGATAACCCTAAGGACACTCAGCCTTCACAGCAGCCCAATCTCAGAGATAATCCTGAGCAACTACTGCTACATCTGCACAGAGCCGGAGATAACCTCGGTGAGGGGAAAAATCGTCATTTTTTCACCTCAATACTACATTCACGTCATCTCAACATCATTTCAATCCACATTTCATACAGAAGTGTCCCACAAGAACCATAGCTTAAATCCCGAGTGACTACAACACAAGACAGCACACCAGGTAGAATTTGAAGACTTGAAGATCTGGTTATGTACCCATCTTCCCGGCTTCGTACAGCCTCTTATCTCATGTCATTGCGTAGCTCTCGATAATAGCCTTCTAGAAAGGTACAACACGCCTCTATCGGATGCCCAGATTGAAAGTTATAAAGGTTCAAGCGGATAACGCGTTGCACGAGTGCACGTACTTCAAAATGACGGGACCCGCATGGCCCGGGGACACCCGGGCAGCCGCAGGTAGACCCGCGGCTGCTGCAGGTAGACCCGCGGCCATCTGGTCTATAAATATGAGCCTTTGGTTGCTTATTTAAAAAAAAGAAATAGAAAAAGGAGAGAAAACTCTGTCTATTTCAGCCTGTAAACACTTCTAGAGTGCTCTAAATTGAGTGATTCTTCTTTCTAAACACTAGTAAGCTCGTATTTTGCTACATACTGAAATTTAACTTATGGAAACCGAGTTTTCAGGTGTCAAAAGCTATCTGAAGTCTTCTTGGTAGCCCACTTTAAGATATTTCAGATTTTTAAGCTTTTTATCACTTCTGTATACATATATCTACTAACGTTAAGAGTCGAGTTGTGTGGGTTTGCCCGGATCGTAGATCCGTGGTTTTTTTATTGCTTATATATATATATATATATTGTTATATCCGATGCGTTTACAGCTTTTACATACATATATATATATATATATATATATATATATATATATATACATTTCAGTCAAGCCTGGAGATCACTTCGTGGCCATTTATCGCTTATATATATATATATATATATATATATATATATATATATATATATATATATATATATATATATATATATATATATATATTTACATTTCAAGTCCTGCCTGGAGTTTACTTCGTGACAGTTGATAGTTCATATATATTTATAGCTTTTATATATATAACTTTTATTCAGCCTGCGGGCTAGATTTGACTAAATCTGGCTCTTTCTCACTTTAACCGATTCATGGTGACTAAACTGGAACCGTTGAAGCTGGAATGGTTTTGATTTACTCAAATCTAGTTCTTTTTCATGCTTTTATCAGCCTGCGGGCTAGATTTGCCTAAATCTAACTATTTCTCACTTTAATCGGTTTATGGTGATTAAACTAGAACCGTTGAAGCTGGAATGCTTAGATTTACTCATGTGAGCCAAGGAATCAAGCTTAGATTAACCGTCGTTTTCTAGCTTTTATACATATTGATTTGTCATGTGAGCCTAGGAATCATGTGATCATAGATTCAGCTCCTGAATCTAGATTCAGTTCCCGTGATGGACATTTTTAGCTGCAGCCAGCTTGTAAATTATCTACGATGTCTGAATATCGTTAGATGGCTCTCATGCCCACAAGGAGTTCGACATTGCTACGTATCTTATTTTCTCGAAGATACCTTGCATCTCGAAAATAAAAGCAATCAAATCGAACACATAATAAAATGGAAGTATCAAAGGCATCAATTACTATTGAGCACAAGGGTTTGAAAAACCTGTTTTACAAAACATCACTACTATATCTTGTTAAAATTGAACTTTTATACAAAAGTCAAGCCCTTTATATATAGGTATGATTGAGGCATAGAACTACTTCCAAATAACTGCACATAGATCTACACACACACATAAATAGATAAAAATTTTAATGAAAAGTTACGGTAACCGTGTTATCACGGAAGTCGGGGGGTGCCTAACACCTTCCCTCCACTTAATCAAGCTCTCGGACCCTAACGAATTTCAATTTTGCAGACCAGTTAAACAGTGTCACATCACTAGGTCTTTGTGTAAACCTTTTCACGGTTGAGTTGGTGTAACCATTTTAAAATACCAATTGGCGACTCTTACAGTCAAATCGTCGACATATACATGTCGAACCTTTTCAAACTAATTTTTTCAAACAAATCTCACCTAACATGAGAACACCAAAAGACAATAACAAAAAGGGACAAATAAAAATCCAGACGTCGACAGGTAGCTACTCTATTGGGGACACCAGTACGAGGGCTTAAGCCGCTATCAAAGCTTTTCAAAACTTCTATCTGCTTATGTGTGGATGTTGCATTTACATTTGAATAAATGTGTAATAATGTATTATTTACTGCACTTAGTGCTTCGCATCATATCTGCATGTGATATTAGTGCTTCGCACATGTCATCATTTCCATACGGTGAGACACAATGTATATGAATGTGTGTTGTGTGGTCCCTCCACCAGGAGGCTATCTCGTCGGTGTTTGATTATTGGACTCGTCGGGAGACTAATTCCACGAGGTTCAGGAAAGGCACCACCCAGATTCGCTCCAATTGAAAGATCAAATTAACTTCCCATCGAGTAAATTACGATGATCTGGGGACCTTCATGCCAAAAAGCCGCGAGAGTAGCCTAAGATAGGTCAGCCTCTGATAAACCAAACACGGAGGGAAGTCTCTTCATACCTTCCCATTTCAATTACTTGTAATTTCATTTCCATATAAATATCAATGTAATGGAAAATATAATGCAATATGTGAACATGCATATTAAAACCTGTGATCATGCTATCCTGTCATTAAATGAGCTGACATCCGTTTTGCAGGATAATACTCCTAAAATATGGACACATTAATTAGCATGTAACATTGCCACGTTTCCCCAAACTAAACTACACAAGTTTTTTTTGTAGGGAAACGATTGGTCCCGTTACCTGTTTAAAGTCCAAGAAGGCACTAAGCCTACAGCCAAACATGGCTACATCCGGCCAGCCTAATCATACTCCTGTCTCTCGCGAGGAGTTCGAAGGATTAAACAAACAAATAATAGAGTTGGTTGTTCTGCTCAAAGAATTACACAAATTAACTCAGGGTCCACAAATACCCATCCACACAGAAACCTCTGCAATGGAGGAATCCAAGGTTTGGACAGAGAAGTTCCAACACCTGAGTCTCAGACTGTTAAGACCAACAAAACCCCTGAAATCACTCATCTTAAAGAAGATCAAGACACCAGTGATATTCGAAAGAAGGTTTTGCAAATGGAAGAGACCATTTGGTCCATCAAAGGGATTGGAACACAGGAAGTGTCATATTCAGACCTTTGCATCTTACCCGGGGTTTATTATCTTGAGAAATTCAAGACTCCAAATTTTGACAAATATGATGGATTGGGAGATCCTTATACTCACCTAAAAGTGTTCATTGGAGAGCTCGGATCTTATACCGAGATTGAAAAGCTCAGAATGCAGCTATTTCAGAAAAGTCTGACTGGAGAAGCCAGAGCATGGTACACCAGATTAGATAACTTCAAAATTCACAGCTAGGAGGAGTTAGCCCATGCTTTTCTCAGTCAATACAGCTTTTAAACTTAGATGATTCCAGACCGATATCAAATTACCAAGGTCAAAAAGCAAGTCAATGAGTTATCCAGAGAGTATGCCAAAAGATGGAGGCGTCTTGATGCTCAAGTTATCCCATCTATGACAGAGTCTGAAATGCTGATGGCCTTCATAGATATTCAAGAAGCTCCATTTTATGAGAGGGTTATAGCTGGAATAGGAAAACCATTCTCAGAAATGATTAAGCACGGAGAAATGGCCGAAATAGGATTGAAATCTGGGAAGATTCAAGACCTCACCGCATTAAAAGTCGTAGCTGAGCATATCCAATCTAGAAGTTATGGGAACAACCCCCAGAGGGTCCATAAGAAGAAAGAAGAGGATGTTTCCTTGATACTGTAAGGACAAAAAGGCAATCAAACTTGCCTATTCAAAGGAGAAACTACTCCCCTTTTCAAGCTCAGTCTTCAAATCTGGCCTTGCCAAAGAGTGGAGAAGTCAAGTGCTCAAGAGTGTTCACGCCCTTAGGGGATTTACTAAAAAGCATTCTCAAACTTCTGACAGCTTAGAAGAAAATAACTCATCTACTTCCACCAGCCAACCCAAGTGGAAAGGGTTTTAATACAAGCAATAAGTGTGCTTACCATACTGGAGCTCCAGACCATGACACTCAGGATTGTTGGACCCTTAAGCATAAGATCCAAGACTTAATTGATAGTGGTGAGATCGTGGTGACCAAGCCCGGCCAACCACATGTTCAAGACAACCCTCTCCCTTAACACAAGGAAAAGAAGGTTAACATGATTAACAGGGGCAATGGAGAGAGCTCCAAATACCTCAAATATGTGTGTGGGGGGGGGGGGGGGTTCATCCCAAATTAACAAGGATAATTCTGACAAAAGGGATTATTCACAATTCTAGTTCATGACGGAATGGGAGTTAAAATCTCTTGGCGAACAAGTCAATCAACTGGCAGAACTGGTGATTCATCAACACCAAGTCACATGACAATTGTTCAGTCAGGAGCATTCTAGCCTCCTTTCTCTTATCACAAATGCTCCACCACTTACCTAAGAAAGTGAGACCTTGGAAGAAAGGTTTACGAGAAAAGTAAAAGCTAAAGCCCGTCAGGACTTTGCCAACAAAAGGAAATTCACCTATTTAGGTCAGCCGATGGAAAAAATATTGTAGATGCTAATAAATGAGGCAAAAATCACAGCACTACTACCTCAAGTCAATCCACTCTCAAAAAGATTTGATGCTACTGAAGTATGCCAATACCACTCCTACTCTCGCGGTCACAACACTGAGGAATGTTGGGCACTCTGCCATCTTATCCAAAACATGATTGACAACGGTGACCTGCAAATGGCAGATAATGACGATGTATCATCCGAGAGTGGGGACACATTTCCTCTAGAATGGAAGGAAGTTATAGCAGCTATATCCTATGAGGGAGATTTGGCTGCCACACCACTTACAATTCAACCAATTCAGCTCAAAGGAGTTAAAAATCCTTTAAAAGTGGCTGGACCAAAGCAAATCATATTACCATTCAGGCCACAATATCCTATCATCAACCTTAAAAAAGTCCCATAGAATTATGGAGAGGCTGAAGGATCAACATTAAATACAACTGATGCAGTGTCTAAAGAAAAGCCATTGTATCTCCCTCAACGAGTGATGAAGTCTATCATCATATCTAAAGGGAAAGTGCCCAAGGAGAAGATTGAAGAATTCCTCCTCAAGTTGGGACACAATGAAGCCAAGGTGGTTCAAAGCTTGAAGGAAGCTCCACAACAAATTGTTAGAGTTTGTGCCCTAGAGGCCAATTATTTGATATAATTGCTTAACATTTCGATATTATGTTTGATTGAATAAATGAATGATTTAATTATGATTTTATTTACTGTGTTATATAAATGCTAACATAATAAAATTCCTTAGAATAGTAATACAAATTATATAGTTTCAAGTATGTGACTTGAACATGAGATTATATAATTTCAATTAGTATCATTACTCTTAAATGTCCCTAGTCAAGTATCATTATTGTTGGGACAACATTGATGCATTGAGACTAGTATGTGGATTGACTGATGACCAAATCTCATTGGTCATAAATATATGAGATATTAAGTCAATGTATAGGTACATGTTAGAGAACGATGTGCTGGACAGACCCACCATGAGAATTCTACGTGGAACAGTATGCAAAGTGTCATTAGCGATTCTCATTGTGACAATGATGTAATGGTCCTCCGACCTGAAATCCCTATATTACTACACAAGAATTTATGTACTTTGATATCATCAAAGGTCACCTTTAATATGGTGAACTATAAAGGTGATTATTGGGTACATCATGAATCGTGTGAGGAATATGAGTGATCTAGATGGAATTTAACCCTCCTATTTATTAGGGGTGATATCCATAGGCCTCTTAATTGAGTAGGATTATGAAATGCATGGTCATGCTTAAATAGTATTTTGTTTCATATAGTCTACTCATTGATCAAGAAAAACTCATATTAAATTATGAAGAGTATGACGCATTCCATGACTCGAGTTTAATCTAGGATATTATGGTTAAAAGGATTAAATTACATTGAAACATTGGTCACGAAAAGGTTGCATCGAATCATCGATCTTATTATTACTTGGGTAGCATTGATGCATTACTAGATGTCGCTCACTATTTATAATTTTATAATATGATTTTAAAATTATTGCCAACGTAATAATAGTCTATAGGGTCACACACATAGAACGTAATTAAAAGGAAATTAATTTAAATTGTAAAGATTTAAATATGTCAATATGATTGATAGTATTTAAATTATGAATTTAAATTAATAGGATAATTTATATATAGGTATATTAATTAAGTAAGACTTAATATATATATATATATATATATATATATATATATATATATATATATTCGAATTTTTTTTAGGGTTTTGATTAATTCCTTTTAATCGCTATATATACGATATGTACCAGCCATATTAGAATAATCATCATAACCAAAACCCTAGCCGCTCTTAGAGAGAGATTAGAGAGAAACAGTATCAAAAAGGAAAAATCCTCATCCTTGTGGCTAGTACTGTAGTTCCTTTTACTGCAGATCGTACGACGATTCGTGGGGCGTTCGTGTGGATACCGTAGAGGCGCGATTTGTTTGGATTGCGTTCGAGATTCGAGCGCATCAATTCTATTTTCATAATCGGTATAATTTCTAACCAATGAGTTAATTTATTTTTCGCACGGATCCTGTTTTAGGGTTTTGGAATTGCCTTTAAATTGGTTTATTTCTGCTGCGTTTTATGTGCTGAAACCCTTCACAAATCTCTATTCTGGACTTGGTTTTCTCTTCAGAAGATCACTGGAAGGTCTTACTAAAAATATTAGAAGAAGCCCACTTACCAAAGACAGTGGATGTTGAAAAATTATATCATATGGTTGATCACATCTTCAATAGTAATGTGATATCCTTCACCGATGATGACATACCTCCCGAAGGGACGTGTCATTACAAACCGTTGCACATAGCGGTAATGTCTTTCGGAGGAGTGCTAATACATGGAGGATCAACCCTAAATATCTACCCCTATGCCATATTGGAAAAAATGAACATCAATCTCAACAGGATTCGAAGCAGCCATATAATCATCAAGGCCTTTGATGGATCTCGGCGAAATACTGTCGGAGAGATTGAATTACCTGTGGAAATTGGTCCGCATACATTCTACGTATCCTTCCAAGTGCTCAAAATCACTACAGGATATAATTTACTATTGGAAAGACCTTGGATTCATATGACGGGAGCCGTCCCATCCACTCTTCATCAGCAGCTCAAGTATATCATCAACAGTAACCTGGTCACTGGCAATGTTGAACCAGAATGTCCTGTTCAAATTGATATACCTTTTATCAGTTTCAATAAAGAAGTTGAGCCTGTCAGCTTCTAGGCCCTTGAGGTGAGCAACACTCACTTTTAACCCATTGGGGCTCCACCTCTAAAACCTAAAGTTTTCACCGAGGTAATGTCGGCAAGTCAAGAAATTATATCCTTAGGTTTTCAACTTGGACAAGTGTAACGAATGAGAAATTTGTAAACAATTTAATTATTTATTAAATTAAATAAATATTTTAAATAATTTATTTATTGAGATAAATAAATAATTGATGAAAATGGTGGTGCAATTAATTTAGTTAAGTATGTATGTTAACTAAATTAATTGATGGTAATTTTATTATTTGAAGATTTAATTTAATGAAATAATTAAATTAAATGAATTGTTTAATATTTAAGAAAATAATTAAGCTAATGATGTTCTAGTTTAATTTAATAATTAAATTAGATATGTAATAATTTATTAAGCAAAAGTATAATTATAATGGAAATTGTAATTGTAATCGTCATTTATTAAAATTAATTGAATAAGTGTGTGACAAATGGAAATTAATTAAATTAAAGTTGTGACACATGGAACTATAAAATATACAGGTTATCAAAATAAATTAGAATGGGGAGTTTTGTGTAGTCAAACAAGGCCTTGTGGCCTTTGGCTTAATTCAACTGACATAACCTATTGGCTTTTTACCTGAAGTACGTGGGGAGGGAGCCTGTATCAGTTTATTTTATGTGTATTCTTCCTAAGGCTAAAGAACACAGAGTTTGGAGAGGAAGAGAGAAACACAGTGAGAATTGAGAGAGAATTCTCTATAATTTAGTCAAGAAGAAAGGGATGGAGGATTGCTAAACTTTGTTATCATCATCTTGCAAGCAAAGGGTTAAGGTATAATCTAAATTCTTATTTTCAGAT
This sequence comes from Panax notoginseng, assembly GCA_016801055.1. Taxonomy (NCBI): domain Eukaryota; kingdom Viridiplantae; phylum Streptophyta; class Magnoliopsida; order Apiales; family Araliaceae; genus Panax; species Panax notoginseng. The sequence goes on along the minus strand of CM029019.1, from coordinate 53,295,017 downwards.
TGTATGTTTCTAGAGTTGCTTTGTGAGAATTTGGGAGATATGTGTTAATTAGTTGTTGTAATCAATTGGTTATCATCTATACATGGTTTTTAGTAAAAGAATTCATGAAAATCATGTTCGTGTTCTTGAGTTTTTTTGGGAAAAAAGGAAAATTTGGTTTATGAATTGTTAGAATAGTTGATATTTGTGTTGAAGATGGCTTATAATCTGTTATATGTTGGTTTCAAACTATTTTGGCTTGATAAGTTCATGTACGCATGTTTTAAAAATGAAAATTTGGAGTTTTATGGTTATATGTAAAATATAGTTTGTTTGAAATTAAAATTTATGCTTGAATCATGTGATAATCTGTAAACTTGTTGTAGATGGTGTTAATACATTAAAAAATGAAGACAACGCAATTGAAATGGGTTAAATTGGTTAAAAACGAAGTTTTGGTGATTGAATTCGCTAAGTGTGTTTAAATTGAAGAAAATAGCAAAAATATGGTTTCTAATCCTCTAAATTTGATTATGTAAATTGTTTTAGGCATTAGAATGATTGATTGCATATGTTATGAGGCTTTGGTTAAGTTTGTAGTGTAAAGGTTTGTCTATGTTGCTGTAGAAATTAAGAAATTGGAATTCTTGTATAAGAGCAGAGTCTTTGATCGTGTCTCTGGAAAACTGGTTTTGGTGCCAAGCGCGGGCGCGCTGCCTCTAGGCGCGGGCACGCTAGATTCAAAGGGAGTCATGGTACGACCGCACTAGTGGTCCGTAAGACCCAGTGAAGAACTTTTAACAGCATAGTCTGAAGAATGTTAACATATTTTAGTGATTGTAAAGGGGCCTAATGCATGCTATAAGATGTAATAACATATAGTAATCACAATTTTGTAACTAAAAATTATGACACTACAAGAAAAAGGCCTATCAGCGACCGCCTATCAGCAACCGCATGTGGTCGCAGATCCGTATCCGCGAATAACTCCTGTCGCTGATAGTCGTCGCATAAAATCTAGTCACTGAGATGCACATCAACGACCACCATTAGCGACCGATATATCTACGACTGATATTAGCGACCGAAATGATGAATTCGGTCGCTAAGCTGAGTCAGCATGATCCTGGGCCAAAGGCTGACGTGGTCCACGTGTCAGCGACTGGTATCAGCGACTGCATGCGATCGCTGATACCCTCAAATTGTAAGTAGTCGCTAATAGTTATCAGCGACCGCATGCGATCACTGATTTTAAAAAACTGAAAACCAAATTTTTACTGTTTTGCAGAATTCCCAAAAAATTGTACCTGTTTTGTACCTGCTTTATCCCAACATACATACACAACAATATAAACAATCTGCACAACAATATAAACATCCATCGTTGTCCATTGACACATACACCAAACTAGTATATAAACTATATAAACTTTTAAAAACCAATATGAATTCAATAATTTAAACCGCAAATCTAATGTTTAAGTAACAAACAGACATCCAAAGAATGAATATACAAGTACAAGGTTATCAAATAACTACAAAACAACACTAAAGCAGGTACGTCAAGCATCATCGCCTCCTTGATCACCCTGTAATTAACAAAATAATAAAATAAGTTACAAATATAGTAACTATGTAGATACTTATATATATTACGACAATATATACAACAAATTGATTACCTCGTCGCCATCCCCATTCTGTGATGCTGCTGCTGTCGCTACTGCTTCAGCTAACTCCTCAGGACTCAGAGCCCCCAGATGTCCGCCCAGTATCTTCAGAAGATCTCGATCTCGACATATAGCTCTCATACAGTCAGCCAGAGTATGAATAGCTAGATGGCTCGATAACTGTGAAGACTGGGCAGAAGAGCAGCCTGAGCCACTGAAGGATGGGCGTCGTCATTGTCCTTGACCTTTAATGTAGTTCTTCTTCACAACAGATGCCCTCTCCCACAACTCTTGATCAATTGGCGGACGTGGAGTGCCTTCAGGATAGCGCTCATTTAATAAACGCTTATAAGTATCCTGTCATCGTGTTAACAATTAAATAGTTAAAAATAAATTCTTTAAGCATTGATAAACAAGATCAAGTTGTTAAAACTTATTACCGCTACCTGGATAGCATCAGGCAGACCATCACGGGTGGCCACGTACACATCCAGCCAATGGATAGGCTGACCTTGAGACAGAGACTCCTATACAAAAAATAGGCCAATATTACTAAGTAAACATTTGATATATTTTCTACAATTCATAATTGTAAACATATTAAAACTTGTAAATACGTACCCTGGCAGTGATATACTGCAACTGTGAAATACTATCGCCCTTGTATGTTCCTTTAGCCTTTTCGCCATTGGGTACACCCGAGGATCTGTTGGTGGCGGCAGTCTTCGTCTTTTCACCCAGCTCTCAGCTCTCCATTGGTCACACATCTCAGCCCATATGAACTGGGTTCACCATCAGGGACTATGCTCATACATGTAATCCTCGCCCTGGCCTAGATGGTCGATCGATGCATTTTGAAGGGCTTTTTGTCGTTCTTTATTCAAATTGTCTTTGGTGTGGACTGCGCAATTCTGCCAGAATAATGTCTGTATCACTGAAGCCTGCGCATCCTCCCATCTATACCGTTTCTGCAAATAAAACAACAATAATAACATTACTAAACAATTATCCTTTGATTATTATATTATCTGTCATAATTAAAAAAAACATACCTAAAATTCAGCCCAAACAACATCCTTGTGGGTGATAGGTGTGCTCGCCCACGTAATCACAGGTGTAGGCCAATTCTGTAAACACAGCTGTGATATGCACTTGACGATCTTATTATCAAAAAAATCACTATAATATACAACAATTTACATCAACGATAAGTACATATATTACAACAATTTACATCTAAGTTCTATATATCTTGTATAAATGGAATCTAAAATGCTTATGTATAAATGATGTGGGACGGACGTGCTATTCGGAGGAGGGCGAATTTGAATAAGAATCCGATCATCCGGATTAGTAGGGGCCTTGGGCACATGATTAGGCCCCCTACCCAAGCCGCGCTTTTTCTGCGCTGCTTCAGAAGCCATCTGTATATTACAAATTTCAAGATGTTATTATGAGTTATAATTGATTACATGTATATATGAATATATAAAATGACAATAAACACGACAGTGATATAAACATGTATATATATGAATATAAAATGACAATAAACAAAAATTGCATTTAAATAGTTAAGTACATAAACATGACAGTGATATAAAGATGTATATATATGAATATAAAATGACAATAAACAAAAATTACATTTAAATAGTTAAGTACATAAACATGACAATGATATAAAAAACATGTAAGCATAACATACATTTCATTTGTTCAAGTGTCAATGTCTGATTCAGAATCATCTTGTATACGTGTTACATATTCATAACCATCATCTGCTTCAGATTCAGTGTCAGATTCAGTCAATAACTCTTCCTCCTCAGTATCAATGTCATCTGACACAAGTATTGACTCGTGATCTAATTCATGTGGTTCATCTCCACCATCTAACTGGATTACTTCATTGTCGTCCTCCACATTTATTATAGTTTGACTATGAAGCATCTGCTCTTGGTAAATCTCCCCATCAACTACTTCTACACGACTATGCGCGGGAGTTTGAATTATAACTTGCCAATCTATAGGCGGTCTATCCCTTTTCCTAACAGGACTAGGAGTGTAGTATACTTGTGTTGTTTGAGTTGGTAAAACAAATGGTTCGTTGGAGTACGCAGACCTATGGAGGTCAATATCGACGATTCCATGTCTGTCAACACGTATCCCTTTTTCTGAATCAAACCAGTGACACTTGAACAAGTGAATATGACCTTCGTACGTGCCCTTGTACGACAACTCTATGATTTCCTCCAACTCCCCATAAAAGGCACGACCAAGCTCATTATAACAATCTCCTTGGACACACACTCCAGAGTTAGTTGTTCTTTTACCGGGCCCATATGCCTTTGTCTGAAATTCATAACCATTTATTTTGTAACCATTGCGGTTGACTTGGTCCCTATCTGGTCCCATAGCTATGACTTGTGTGACGCCCCCAAAATAGGTATACAACACCCATTCCGAGTCGCCAAAAACATGGTACAGAAAGCAAACTACAACTTCAATAATACAATTGTCGTGCAAAATACGACAACACATACTGTGAGTTTAAATACTAATATTGTCTTCTAGACAATATCCACACTCAAATAAATCCTCAATATAATTATTCAAACACTATTTTACAGAAATAGTGAGGACTGCTAAAACATCTTTCTAAAACCATTACTCCATACCCCGACTAGATCCTGCTATGTTCTCACCTCCTGAGAAGAAAAATAGAACAAAAAGGAAAAGGGTGAGCTCAACTATCCCAGTAAAGAATATTATGACTAAGATAATATACAACAAATTATCATTAGTATTCAACAGGGAAAAATCTGATAGAATATAATCGACAACAAGTTTTAGATCAACAACTACAGCGGAAATAGCAAACCGTTAGAAGAGTCAAGTAGAGAATGAATTCTACTATCTTATAAGATTTAAAAGTTCATCATCAATATTTTATCCCTGTAACATCAATTAATAATCATCTTTATCCAAATATTCATCTTTGCACTACAGGCTAAAGATATTCATTTGTATCACCTGTCAGTCATGTTCATCTCAACACCTGTTCATCTTTGCACTACAGGCCAAAGATATTCATCAAGTAATCATACATCTTTGCACTACAGGCCAAAGATATTTAGTAATATCATCATTTAGGACAGAGGATGATGAAAAAATATCTTAAAGAAAACGAATCCAGTGAGACAGAAGGACAAATAGTAGTGATTCGTATAACAGTTTATCCAAGATCAATAATACTTCATAATAATCAATTGTGAAGCAGAATTCAAAAATAAAGATCAAAACATGGATACAATTAAATATAGTAACCATAATAGACATCTTGGACAAAAAGGAAAAAATTTATTTTTCGGTGAATAGTGTCGTATTCGTGAATAGTGTCGTATACGTGAATAGTAACGTATACGTGAATAGTAACTCCGACACAAAAAATTCCAAATTTGATAAAAACTCATGTTGATATTTCAGCATAATGATATTGAAGAAAATAATATCATTTAAGAAGAAAATAATATCCCTTACCTCAAAATATCAGTACTTCTGGTCGGAATACCGGTGTAAGACTAAAAAAAAACTTGCTCTGATGAATAGAAACTCTCAAAGTATCTAAATACTCACAAAATACACTCAATAATCTAGAGAGAGAAAGAGAGAAAACTTATTTCTGGTGTGATTTTCAATTCTAACTTAGCCCTCTATTTATAGGAAAATATTAGCACGCCAAAGCAGACTTAACCTGCAACCTGATGGCTTTACCTGCTACTATTCCCACCCACCACATTTGAATAAAAATCTCAGCACATTTCTTCACCAACCAAGAGTGGGGCCCACCAATTCTAGAATTTTCTACCAAAATGATTAACTCCGAAAATTCAACAATTTCTGAACCAGTCATCTCGTAAAATTCATAATAAATCATACGTTCATTTTTAACGGTTCAAAATTTGTGGACATATACTCAACTTATATAAGTATAACATATCCAAAAATTACCATGATCCAACGGTCGGATTAAAAATTATAACTCCCGCAAAAAATCTCAAAAACCCTGATTTTTAATACCTCCATTTCAACAAAAATATTGATAAAAACCTCAACATTAACTCCTTCATTTTTAACCACAAAAATATATCCCTCATTTATATCCACATAAAATAAATATTTTCTTATCATATGAATCAATAATTAATTATTCACAAATAATATTACAGAATCACATTTATGACAACCAGGCCGTTCCCAGGAAAAAGGGGGCATTCCAATAAGGATTTCTCCTTACTGGCGCGTAATTAGATGACCAAACCTCTCCTTAGACAGAACTTTCTAGACATTGCCAATAATGTTATCTAATAATATTATTCAAATAATATGAATTATTGATTTGATAAAAGAAAATACCGTGCAGCAACAATTATTGAAACAACAATAATATAAAATATCAACGCAGCAATTATTGAATCAATAAAATAAAATATTGAATAATAACTACTGTAACAATTATTGAGTAGTTCCTTCTTACGTAAGATTCAATAATTGGTGCAATACCGTGTGCTACTGTATTTTAACCACCGGGTATTCCAACAGTATTAGCGGTAACAACTACGCCGTTATTTATAAACAACTTATACTTGTCGTTTTCTTCATCCGATCGCTTTCTGTTATGGGGCCCACACAAGGCTGCGCCGTCGTACGAATATTCCTCGATAGCAAGAATATTCCACGACCAAACGAATATTCCCCGACAAAATGAATATTTTATAACCATTTTCTTATTTTGCAAAATTTGCACATTTCACCCATAACCAAAGTATTATATCAAATTAACCCCTTATTATTCATAATAATATTTAGAGAAAATTTGATTTTATTCATTAATAAGTTGGGGTCTTACAACTTGTACATTAGCCAGAATCGTTGATTCCCCAGTCAAAGCCTATAAAAACTCCATCTTATTAAATGAAGTCATAGTTAATATGGAGTATATATATATATATATATATATATATATATATATATATATATATATATATATATATATATATATATATATATATATATATTTATCTGTCGTGCTTAAGAAATTGAACTTACTTTGTCCTTTAGCCAAAGTGCAAATTTTTTATCACGATTGATTTGAATATCTTTATCATTATGGTGGGATGCTTCACTTTTAACACGTCATCGTACAATCTATACAATGTTATAAACATTAACATATTGGAATAAATTTTTAACTTAAAAGATAAATTATCAAGTGTACATGTGTACCTTACAAATTCGTCAATCTCCTCGTAATTGAGAAGAATGTAAGTATGTGCAGCATGTAATTCTTGCTCAGAGAGGAATATACACTTCCCTTTTCCATAAGTACGGCATGATAGACCAAATACAGAGAGCCGACCATTTTGTTCAATATTTCTCCCATCTTCATGTCTCGATACTCGATTGGCCTTTGTCAAGACTTCGTCAGGAAAATAGTCTGAGACAAACGTAGATATCTCATCAAAACTATATGCCTCGCATATCAACCCCTCGACATAAGCTCTACTCTTCACCTTCCTCTTAAGGTTTCCCATCACCCTCTCGAAAGGGTACATCCATCTATATTGAACTGGACCCCCAACATGAGCTTCATAGGGAAGATGGATTTACAAATGCTCCATGGAGTCAAAAAAACCAGGTGGAAATATTTTTTTCAGTTTACATGTGATCTCTACGATGTTCTTCTCAAGTACAGACATGTAACGACCCCAAAATAGGTCCATTCCATCCAACCTATTCTGAGTCGCCAAATACATGGTACAGAAAATAACTGTAACTTTATTACAACAATTGTCATGCAAAATACAACAACACATATGCTGTGAGTTTGGATACAAATATATACCAAATGTGACTCATGTTCCAACCGTGGACATCACCTCACAATGACACCTTACATAAAGGTATAGTCAAAAACTGTTTTAGAAATTAGAATCGTTGGGAAGTGCTCAAGGAAACCTTCGTACATGGGAGGCCATGCGTCTAGGTTATGATAGATATCATATGGCCACATAATTATTCTTGGTTGACCCAATAGACCCCAAAGAAAAACGAGAAGATTACTATCATATTCTTCCCAATGGTGAGTCTTCTCTTGACATATCATTATCTCTACTGTCTCTAATTGAGAATTATACTTCAAAAAAACACCAAGATTATATAGGTAGTGCTCGTATATATACTCAGCAAGTGGATGAGTACATCCCTGTCTTATGATGACACGAGGTTGTATGTCGTTAGACATCTTGTATGATAGTGGCAAACCACCCTTCCAACGTTGGGTACACCTTACCCTATTGGATTCACCAAATAAAACTACTAAATGAACTTTTCTATACTGCTTCGGGAGAACATCCACAGCTAGAGACCACCGTTCTATTTCCCCGTTACCCTAGCTCGACCCAGCTACACTCTTATTACTTGAAAGGAATTGTGAAACAAAAGGGTGAGCACAACTAGCTCAGTAAAGTATATCATGACTAAAGATAATTAAATTATCAATAGCCTTCATCAATAATAAATCAGAGATTTAGAACATATGGTAAATGATAAAAATTTTAACCATAGTTGCAGCGGAACGAGTAATCCATTAGAAGAGTCAAATAGACTATAAAGTCTATTATCTTTTCCATGTTAAAAATCCATCAACAATATTTTATCCCTATAACATCAATCAACAATTCTGGTCCACAATCATATGAATAACTCATAATCATAACTGTAGTTCTAAATTCCTCTTCTCATTCAGGACGAAGATAATTTTCATCACCTATCTTTACCTGAAACATCAAAGATCATGGTTACACCAAATCACATTTCCTGTTCATAATCATACTAATAACTTCATCTTTGCACTACGGCCAAAGATATTCATTTGTATCACCAGTTGGTCATGTTTATCTCAACATTTGTTCATCTTTGCACTACTAGCCAAAGATATTCAACAACATGTCATCTTTGCACTACGGGCCAAAGATATTCATCAATAATTCATCTTTGCACTACAGGCCAAAGATATTCATCAATATTTCATCTTTGCACTACAGGCCAAAGATATTAATATCTCAAAGAAATATATAATCATTTTAGAATTTATATAAACAATAATTATAACTATGTTGATCAATTCACCTTTGCACTTAAGCTAAAGATATTCACTTATAAATTCAATGGTCATGATCATACCAATCAACGATTCAACTTTGCACTACTGGCCAAAGATAACTCATAATCATGATCATACCAAAAATCTACCCATCTTTACACTCAAGTCAAAGAGAACTATCATCATTAGGGTTATAAAAATATTATATATAATAATAAAAATAATATGATCAACATGTAGTTTTAATCTCAAGAGTAATATTCGTAAATCAACTATAATTTGGTTAGAAAAAGAAACCAATTTTTATCGTGAATAGTAACTCGTGAATAATAACTCGTGAATAGTAACTCATAAATAGTAAACCCGACACAAAAAGGTAAAAATTCTACAATAAAATCCATACCAGTATTTCGATATAATGATATTGAAAGAATAATATTTCTTAAGCTTATAAATAATTTATTTAAATTATTTACACTTTACTAAATAATGAATTTAATCATTCTAAAATACCAAACTCATAAGATTTTATCACCAATAATCAAAACCCTCATCAAAAATCAGCATATACCTCATATAGGATTCTCAAGCCATAAAATCCTATTTTTCAATTTTCTTACTTCACATAACATATTTAATTCATTTACTCATAACTAGTCTATTTTCATGAAAAATAACAAATCAGTTTCAAAAATATTTCTTTTCTGGGATTTAGCAGAATATAGTCCCATATTGAACATATATTTTTCTCAGAATTTTTAAAACTCATTTACAATTTTTTATATGGCCAAAACCGCCGAATATTTAGACATTTATCATAAATTGTACTTTTATCCAAAAATTCTAAAATTCACAGAGTACACTGATATTATATAGATATACTTTCAATAAAAATTTCATCAATTTTGGAGTTAACCACAAGGAATTATAAGCGGTTACTTTTAAAATAGTATTTTCTCATAAAATTCATAACTCTCAATCTATACATCCAAAAATCACCATTTTTTGACACAATCAAGAAAACTCTTCAAAATATCATTTCAAATTTTTCCAGAATTTTATGAAGGTCAGAAGAAGTACGAAACTGGAAAATATAACAACATTTAAAATCCCTTACTATCCCTTACCTCAAAAGAGCAGTACTTCTGATCGGTATGCAAAGCCGAAGGAAACTTGCACTGAATAGCAACTCTCAAAGTATCTAAATACTCGCAAAATATGCTTGATAATATAGAGAGAGAAAGAGAGAAAACTTGTTTCTGGTGTGATTTTCAATTCTAACTTAGCCCTCTATTTATAGGAAAATTTTAGTAGGCTTGACCTGCAACCTGATGGCTTTACCTGCTACTATTCCCACCCACCACATTTGAAATATAATTCAGCACATTTCTTCACCAACCAAGAGTGCGGCCCACCAATTCTAGAATTTTCCATCAAAATGATAAACTCCGAAAATTCAATAATTTCTGAACCAGTCATCTCGTAAAATTCATAACAAATCATACGTTCATTTTTAACGGTTCAAAATTTGTAGACATATACTCAACTTATATATGTATAAAATATCCAAATACTACCACGATCCAATGGTCGGATTAAAAATTATAACCCCCGCAAAATATCTCAAAAACCCTAATTTTTAATACCTCCATTCCGACAAAAATACGGATAAAAACCTCAACATTAACTCCTTCATTTTTAACCACAAAAATATATCCCTCGTTTATATCAACATAAAATAAATATTTCCTTATCATATGAATTAATAATTAATTATTCACAAATAATATTACAGAATCACATTTATGACAACCAAGCCGTTCCTAGGAAAGAGGAGGCTTTCCAATAAGAATTTTTTCTTACTGACGCGCAATTAGGTGACCAAACCTCTCCATAGACAGAACTTTCTAGACATTGCCAATAATGTTATCTAATAATATTATTCAAATAATATGAATTATTGATCTGATAATGGGAAATACTGTGCAGTGACAATTATTGAACAACAATAATATAAAATTTCAACGTAGCAATTATTGAATCAATAAAATATTGAACAATAATTACTGTAACAATTATTGAGTAGTGCCTTCTTACGTAAGAATCAATAATTTTAAAAATACTATGCAATACCGTGTGCTACTGTGCAATAATGCGTATTACTGTATTTTAACCACCGGGTATTCTAACAGTGTTAACGGTAACAACTACGCTGTTATTTGTAAAAACTCAAATATATCGTTTTCTTCACCCGACAGTTATTCGTTATGGGGCCCACAAATAGCTGCGCCGTCATACGAATATTCCCCGACAGAAAGAATATTCCACGACCAAACGAATATTCCCCGACAACAATGATTATTTTATAACCACTTGCTTATTTTGAAAAAAAATTCATATTTCACCCATAACTTTAAACTTTTATCAATTTAACCATTTACTGAATAGTAATTATAAGAAAAATTGAATACTTTTATTTCATAAAATTCGGGGTCTTACAATCTCCCCTCCTTATGAAATTTCGTCCCCTAAATTTATGTACCTGGTATTTCAAAGAGGTGAGAATACCTTTCTTTCATTTCAGATTCCATCTTCCCTGTCATCATAATTTTTTCATTGCTCATCTCCTGTATTTCAAATATCATTCTAGAATACAGCTTCAAAACAATGGTTAATTTAACAAATTAACATATCACATAATATCTCGATATTATGACTGACCAACAAATAAGCTTAGGTAGGACACACTAGTGAAGGATTTACTCATCTCTCCCCTCCTAGTTCTATTCCCCGATCTCCGCCAGAGACCATATCCCTAAGCTCTGATACCAAATGTAACTCTGGACACCAACCTATGTCAGCACCTTACATTGATACCTATCAGTTTGCCACCGTAGAACGGCGTCCCCTACGGAGAGTCTGGCTTCGGTGCATCCCCCATCAACAGGAAGTCACCAGCGAGAGGCTCGGGGCTCTTTACTTATAGCTCTGATACCAAATGTAACGACCCCAAAATAGGTCCATTCCATCCAACCTATTCTGAGTCGCCAAATACATGGTACAGAAAACAACTGTAACTTTATTACAACAATTGTCGTGCAAAATACAATAACACATATGATGTGAGTTTGGATACAAATATATACCAAATGTGACTCATGTTCCAACCGTGGACATCACCTCACAATGACACCTTACATAAAGGTATAGTCAAAAACTGTTTTAGAAATTAGAATCTTTGGGAAGTACTCAAGGAAACCTTCGTACATGGGAGGCCATGCGTCTAGGTTATGATAGATATCATATGGCCACAGAATTATTCTTGGTTGACCCAATAGACCTCAAAGAAAAACGAGAAGATTACTATCATATTCTTCCCAATGGTGAGTCTTCTCTTGACATATCATTATCTCTACTGTCTCTAATTGAGAATTATACTTCAAACAAACACCAAGATTATATAGGTAGTGCTCGTATATATACTCAGCAAGTGGATGAGCACATCCCTATCTTATGATGACACGAGGTTGTATGTCGTTAGACATCTTGTATGATAGTGGCAAACCACCATTCCAACGTTGGGTACACCTTACCCTATTGGATTCACCAAATAAAACTACTAAATGAACTTTTCTATACTGCTTCGGGAGAACATCCACAGCTAGAGACCACCGTTCTATTTCCCCGTTACCCTCGCTCGACCCACCTACACTCTTATTACCTGAAAGGAATTGTGAAGTAAAAGGGTGAGCACAACTAGCTCAGTAAAGTATATCATGACTAAAGATAATTAAATTATCAATAGCCTTCATCAATAATAAATCAGAGATTTAGAACATATGGTAAATGATAAAAATTTCAACCATAGTTGCAGCGGAACGAGCAATCCATTAGAAGAGTCAAATAGACTATAAAGTCTATTATCTTCTCCATGTTAAAAATCCATCAATAACGTTTTATCCCTGTAACATCAATCAACAATTCTGGTCCACAATCATATGAATAACTCATAATCATAACTGTAGTTCTAAATTCCTCTTCTCATTCAGGACGAAGATAATTTTCATCACCTATCTTTACCTGAAACATCAAAGATCATGATTACACCAAATCACATTTCCTGTTCATAATCATACTAATAACTTCATCTTTGCACTACGGCTAAATATATTCATTTGTATCACCAGTTGGTCATGTTTATCTCAACATCTGTTTATCTTTGCACTACTGGCCAAAGATATTCAACAACATGTCATCTTTGCACTACGGGCCAAAGATATTCATCAATAATTCATCTTTGCACTGCAGGCCAAAGATATTCATCAATATTTTATCTTTGCACTATAGGCCAAAGATATTAATATCTCAAAGAAATATATAATCATTTCAGAATTTATATAAACAATAATTATAACCATGTTGATCAATTCACCTTTGCACTTAAGCTAAAGATATTCACTTATAAATTCAATGGTCATGATCATACCAATCAACGATTCAACTTTGCACTACTGGCCAAAGATAACCCATAGTCATGATCATACCAAAAATCTACCCATCTTTACACTCAAGTCAAAGAGAACTATCATCATTAGGGTTATAAAAATGTTATATATAATAATAAAAATAATATGATCAACATCTAGTTTTAATCTCAAGAGTAATATTCGTAAATCAACTATAATTTGGTTAGAAAAAGAAACTAATTTTTATCGTGAATAGTAACTCGTGAATAGTAACTCATGAATAGTAACTCGTGAATAGTAACTCGTAAATAGTAAACCCGACACAAAAAGGTAAAAATTTCACAATAAAATCCATACCAATATTTCGATATAATGATATTGAAAGAATAATATTTCTTAAGCTTATAAATAATTTATTTAAATTATTTACACTTTACTAAATAATGCATTTAATCATTCTAAAATACCAAACTCATAAGATTTTATCACCAATAATCAAAACCCTCATCAAAAATCTGCATATACCTCATATAGGATTCTCAAGCCATAAAATCCGATTTTTCAATTTTCTTACTTCACATAACATATTTAATTCATTTACTCATAACTAGTTCATTTTCATGAAAAATACCAAATCAGTTCCAAAAATATTTCTTTTCTGGGATTTAGCAGAATATAGTCTCATATTGAACATATATTTTTCTCAGAATTTTTAAAACTCATTTACTATTTTTTATATGGCCAAAACCGCCGAATATTTAGACATTTATCATAAATTGTACTTTTATCCAAAAATTCTAAAATTCACAGAGTACACTGATATTATATAGATATACTTCCAATAAAAATTTCATCAATTTTGAAGTTAACCACAAGGAATTATAAGCGGTTACTTTTAAAATAGTCTTTTCTCATAAAATTCATAACTCTCAATCTATACATCCAAAAATCACCATTTTTGGACACAATCAAGAAAACTCTTCAAAATATCATTTCAAATTTTTTTAGAATTTTCTGAAGGACAGAAAAAGTACGAAACTGGAAAATATAACAACCTTTAAAATCCCTTACTATCCCTTCCCTCAAAAGAGCAGTACTTCTGATCGGTATGCAAAGCCGAAGGAAACTTGCACTGAATAGCAACTCTCAAAGTATCTAAATACTCACAAAATATGCTTCATAATATAGAGAGAGAAAGAGAGAAAACTTGTTTCTGGTGTGATTTTCAATTCTAACTTAGCCCTCTATTTATAGAAAAATTTTAGTAGGCTTGACCTGCAACCTGATGGCTTTACCTGCTACTATTCCCACCCACCACATTTGAAATATAATTCAGCACATTTCTTCACCAACCAAGAGTGGGGCCCACCAATTCTAGAATTTTCCATCAAAATGATAAACTCCGAAAATTCAATAATTTCTGAACCAGTCATCTCGTAAAATTCATAACAAATCATACGTTCATTTTTAACGGTTCAAAATTTGTAGACATATACTCAACTTATATATGTATAACATATCCAAATACTACCACGATCCAATGGTCGGATTAAAAATTATAACCCCCACAAAATATCTCAAAAACCCTGATTTTTAATACCTCCATTCCGACAAAAATACGGATAAAAACCTCAACATTAACTCCTTCATTTTTAACCATAAAAATATATCCCTCGTTTATATCCACATAAAATAAATATTTCCTTATCATATGCATTAATAATTAATTATTCACAAATAATATTACAGAATCACATTTATGACAACCAGGCCGTTCCCAGGAAAGAGGGGGCTTTCCAATAAGAATTTTTTCTTACTGGCGCGCAATTAGGTGACCAAACCTCTCCATAGACAGAACTTTCTAGACATTGCCAATAATGTTATCTAATAATATTATTCAAATAATATGAATTATTGATCTGATAATGGGAAATACTGTGCAGTGACAATTATTGAACAACAATAATATAAAATTTTAACGTAGCAATTATTGAATCAATAAAATATTGAACAGTAATTACTGTAACAATTATTGAGTAGTGTCTTCTTACGTAAGAATCAATAATTTTAAAAATACTATGCAATACCGTGTGCTACTGTGCAATAATGCGTATTACTGTATTTTAACCACCGGGTATTCCAACAGTATTAACGGTAACAACTACGCCGTTATTTATAAAAACTCAAATATATCGTTTTCTTCACCCGACAGTTATTCGTTATGGGGCCCACAAATAGCTGCGCCGTCATACGAATATTCCCCGACAGAAAGAATATTCCACGACCAAACGAATATTCCCCGACAACAATGATTATTTTATAACCACTTGCTTATTTTGAAAAAAAAAAATCATATTTCACCCATAACTTTAAACTTTTATCAATTTAACCATTTACTGAATAGTAATTATAAGAAAAATTGAATACTTTTATTTCATAAAATTCGGGGTCTTACAGACATGTCCTTCTCATTTAATGATTTTGAACATAAGTCTTTGAAGAAACGACTAAGATCCGTCAAAGTATCCCATATTGGTTTATCAAGCAGATCCCAAAATGCTATGGGCATGAGTCTCTCCATGAACACATGACAGTCATAACTCTGCATCCCTTATAATTTCCCACCTGTAACACACCTTACAATGTTTGATGTATATCCATCTGGTAGTTTCAGAGACTTAACCCATGTGCACACATCTTAAACTTGCTTTTTGGACAATGTGTACCTTGCACGCGGTTTGACAATTTTACCATTAGGAGATTCATAAAGTTCTAATCCAGGACGCTTACAAATATCTTTCATGTCCAAGCGTGCCTTATCATTATCTTTTATCTTCCCCGTAACATTCATCACGGTGTTAAACACATTGTCAAACACATTCTTCTCAATATGCATCACATCTAGATTATGACGAATCAAATTTGTAGACCAATAAAGCAATTCCCAAAAGATGCTTCTCCGAACCCAGTTATGAGATTCTCCAAAGCCATTGATTATGTTTGTGGCATCAATCTTACCAAATGGGATAATTGGCAATCTTATCACACGATCTCGCATCTCCGTTCCCGACAATCGCCGTGCAGGCATATCATTGTCTATTTTCCCTTTCTTGAAGTGTTCTCTATTTCTTCAAAACGGGTGATCTACCGGAAAGAACCAACGATGACAGTCAGACCAGCAAGGGTTTCAATCTTTTAATAGATTGAAAAACTTTGTATGCTCCATACAATACGGATAAGCCAACTTCCCGTGTGTACTCCATCCAGCTAACATACCATAAGCAGGAAAGTCACTTATAGTCCATATAACCGCTGCCCTAAGGTTGAAATTTGTTTTCGTTACAACATCCCATGTCTATACTCCATCCTCTCACAATACCTTCAACTCGTCTATTAGAGGTCTCAAGTAAACATCTAAGTTCTTTCCAGGACTCTCAGGACCAGGAACCACGAATGAAAGACACAAGTATGACTGTTTCATACACATCCAAGGAGGCAAGTTGTACGGAGTAACAATCACAGGCCAACATAAGTACGGAACAACTGAGTGCCCAAAAGGATTGAAACCATTGGTGGACAATCCAAGCCTCACATTTCTAGGTTCCAATGCAAACCCAAGATGTGCTAAGTTGAAATCTTTCTAAGCCTGCCCATCTGTGGGATGATTTAGTTCTCCATCTTTAGCTGGAGATTTCGCATGCCAACTCATATGTTCAGCTGTTCTTGAAGACATGTACAATCTTTTTAGCCGATATGTTATTGGAAAATAACTTAGAATCTTAAACAGTATACTTGATTTTTTTTGTAGTCACACCCCCTTTATTAGGCCTAAATCGATCATGACTGCAATAAGTGCACCTTATCATCTGTTCATTTTCCTTATAAAATAGCATGCAATCGTTGGGATATGCATCGATCTTTTGGTAACCAAGACCCAACTTCTTCACCATTTTCTTACAAAAGTAATAGTTACCTGGTAATTTCTCACCGTTAGGCAACATACTCTTAATAGCCTTCAAGAACGACTCAAAACACTCATGGCTCATGTTGTGATCAGCTTTGATGGTAAGTAATGTTGCCACTGCAGACAATATAGTGTGTTTGGTGCAACCATGTCACAATGGCTCGCTACCCTCTTCTAATAACTTAAAGAAGTCTTTGGCATCAGAATTCATAGGTTGCTCTCTGCCTTGTTCCCAATCAAAATCTAGCCCTGTAATATCATGAACTATTTCATTCATACGATGAGTACTACTGCCCGAATTGTGTACTTCTGTGATGCCACCATCTCTTCTATACCCATGTGCCCACCAGCATTCTTCGTAATTTTTCATGAACCAGGAAACAAGTAAATGATAGTTTACCACGTCTCTGTCCATATAATTTACATTCTTAAACTTCAAACATGGACATCGTATCTGCGACTGACCATTCATATATTCCGGGTGACTATACGCATACTTCAAAAACACTTGGCAACCAGCTCTAAATTCAGCTGTAGCACCTATCTGGGCACTTTACTTTCGTCGTGCCATCCAACTACGGTCGGAATAGAGGTCCATGATTCAACGATACCTACTACAGACAACATTATAAATGTTAACATATGGCATGAGCATACTTGTAAGCATATGACTTGAGCATACTTGTAACCATATGACGTGAGCATACAGTCTTGAATATGGTTAACATTTAAGCATACTTGTAAGCATATGACTTGAGCAACATATGATTAACATATTGCGCCCATATTTGTAAGCATATGACTTAAGCATACTTGTAACCATATGACTTGAGTATACTAGCTACTAAGCATATAACTAGAGCATACTTGTAAGCATGTGATTAGCTCGTTAATATTATAAATGTTCGCAACTACTCGACCAACAAAAGAATTTCCCCAGAGTCTTCTCTATAATATGGACTAGCCACATGCACGACGGCATGCATATATTATCATTTTTAGGCACCCAAGACACAAACCAAGAGAAATAGACAAATTTCCAATATAATAATGCAAATTAAAGCAGTAAAAAGTTATATACAATGGAGTTTGAAGGAAAAAATTGCAAATTTAGATTTTGTTTGATAGGTATGTAGGAAATGTTTATAATTTTACTTGTATAAGTGGTCAACTAGATTATATATATATATATATATATATATATATATATATATATATATTTCTACTTTTCATTTTCTTTCTATTCTAAGCTAAGTCATACTTATGGCTCATATTGCCTCATGTTGTACTTTCATAGTAGATTATTGCTTCATGTTCTTGGTCCACATCTGAACACAACAAAAACTCTTCTACATAGGACATTTGGGAAAGAAGAAGTGTGTCATTCATGTTAGAAACTAGTACTCTCTTAGTTGTCTCCATAACCATACTTATATTAATTAGTATATGTATTTATTCTTTTAAATATTTTTAATATAACAACAAAATATAATTAATTAATTAAATATATTTTTATTAAGAATGCGGCGAGTGACTGTCATTAAATATGTCCTCTGTGCTTCGGCTGCATGATCCATCATCGCCTATCGATATTGGATCACAACCTCGAAGCCCTCAATCTTTTTCAATATGAATTCAAATGCACTTATACTAGATATATATACAGTGGTGGTCAGTGCATTAAAGAAAGAGAATGAAAAGGGAATATGGGACCTTTTTAAGGCATGGGATTCTAAGGTTCACAGAAAAGGATATATTCCACATCTCCTCAAAACAACTTGTAGAGAAATCTGCTAAGAAAGGAGATAGAGAGAACTAAAATTTGAACGACACATATTGCCACAAGCATATCTTATAAAGCTTTTGTATGGAAGTATTTGCCATACGTATACTCAAAAGAATAAAAACAATGCTTTCTTCAACTGTCCATGCATACATAGTCCATATGTTTCATTATCCTCTTGATAGAATCCTTATAAAAGTGTCATTAAAATTGTTGAGGCCTATTGTACTTTATACTCCTCCTGTTTACTAGTTTTCTATACTTATTTTAAGGGGCTGAGGGGTTGTTTCAAGTCTGTAGTTTGTTTAAATTGCAGGCATCAATTTAAACTAGTGCCATAACAATGCAAGTTCAAAAATATTAAAGCATTCCCAATTATCCAAATGTGTCAATTTAGACATTTGTCTTGGGCATAGGAGAGAGGTAAAGAAACTAACAATTCAATGCTACCGATGAATATTTATTAATCAAATTATATAAACCAATTGAATGAATTAATAAGTTCTATAATGTTGGAACTTCAGTAACTTAATACCAAACACCTATTTATACCCCATTTAGATGAGATATTCCAACCACAAGATGAGATAGGTTTAAAAACATTGGCAACTGTACTTGTCGACGTCAGGATTTTTAATTGTCCCTTTCCGTTACTTGTTCTTTGGTGTTCTCATTTTAGGTGAGATTTGTTTGAAAAAATAAGTGAAAAAGGTCCGACATGTATAATGTCGACGATTGGACTATAAGAGTCGCCAGTTGGTTTTTTAACTGGTTGTACCAACACAACCGAGAAAAGGTTTGCACATTGACCCAGTAATGTGATACTGCTAAACGGGTTGGTGAAACCGAGATTCATTAGGGTCTAGGGACTTGGTTATGCAGAGGGAATGTGTTAGGCACCCCCAGACATCCGTGTTACCACGGTGACCGCCTCTTTTCAAGAAACTGTTATCTGAATGTGTGTGTGTGGGTCAATGTGCTGTTATTTGAAAGTAGTGCAAGGCCTCGTTCGCACCTATATACACAGGGTTTGAATTTTATGTAAAAATTCAATTTTAAGCAAGATATGGCAGTGATGTTTTATAAAAGAGGTTTTTCAAACCCTAATGCTCAATAGTAATTGAGACCTTTTACACTCCCATTTTATTCCCGTATTCAGCTGGATTGTTTTATTTGACAGATGTGAAGCATCCGTACGAAAATAATGTACAAAAAGGTGTTGAATTCCTCGTGGGTATGAAAACCATCTGAGGAAATCCAAACATCACATATATATTTATAAGCTTCTTACAGCTGAAAAGGTCCATCACGGGAACCGAATCTAGATTCAGGGGACTAAATATGTGATCACATGATTCTAAGGCTCACATGATGCCGCAATTGATATAAAAGCATTAAGCAGGTATATATTTAAAAGCTGTAAATATATATATACATACATGATCACCAGCCATGGAGCACATCTATGGGGGATCAGAAATATAAATAAAGCTGTAAAAGCTATCAACCGCCACGAAGGAAACTCCAGGCGGGACGAAAGGTACAGAAAGCTGTAAAAACGGTCAACTACCACGAAGTAAACTCCTGGTGGGACGAAATGTAAATATATATATATATATATATATATATATATATATATATATATATATATATATATATATATATATAAAAGCATGTAAATACACCGGATATAAAATTCAGGCTCATCGAACAAAGTTCAACAACAGTTAATATATATAAGTATATATATATTAAAGTAGTAAACGCACCGGATGTGAAATCCAGGCTCACCGAACAGAGTTCGATTGCAGTTCATATATATAATTATATATATAAGAAAGCCATTAAACGCACCAGATATAAGTCTAGGCTCATCGAACAGAGTTTGACACACAGTTCATATATATAAATGTATATATATACAAAAGTAATTAAACGCTCCAGACCGAAGTCTAGGCTCAATCGAGGCATAACTCGATAATGTTAGTCTATATATACATATATATATATATATATATATATATATATATATATATATATAGATATATATGTATATACAAACTAAAAATAAACCACGGACCGAAGTCCGGGCAAAAGTGTGCAACATGACTCTCAACGTGTAGAAAGGTGTGTGCAAAGATGAAGAGAAAAACTTTAAAGTGTGAAAGAAGGCTTACAGTGGGCTGCCAAAGAAGACTTCAATATCTTTAAAGTGGGTAAACACTGGCTTTTGTGGCTATAAAATAAGCTATATGTGAGCTCACAAGTGTATAAAATGAGAAAGCACTCAGTCTGGGGTGAGTAAAGAGCAAATTGGGCAGGGCTTCCTCGTCGTTTTCTCTTACAAAATGGCCACCCCAAGCCATCTATTTATAGAGGGTGGAGGCCGCAGGTAGACCAGAGGCAACCCGGGTTGGCCTGGGTTTTTCGGGTCGGGTCGGGTCGTCCCGAAGTACATGCACTCAGGCACTGTAATGTCTACTCAGACTTTCAGAAGTGCAATCCGGGCATCCGTTTGAGGTACACAAGACCTATTTCGGACTGCCATTGTCGAGAGTTGTACGATGGCATGGGATTAGAGTTTGTGCGAAGTCATTGAAGAAGGGACGGTGCCCTCCGGTCTTCAAGCTTCAACTTTCATCCGTTACCCAGCATAATAGTCACTCGGGATTGGTTAGTCTTGTTGGACACTATTGCGTAGAGATGTTAAGACGATGTGGCGTGGCATCGTGTTGGTCAGATGACGATGTTGCCCCTCACCGGTGTTATCGCCAGATTGGGTTGATAAAGCAGACGTTGCTCAGCTTCGCTGAGATTGGACTGCTGTAATTTGTTGAACGTCCTCATTGTCATCTTTGAGGTGTGCCTGTCTTCCCGATGTTATCGCCGGGCTGGTACTGTGTATCTCATTGTGAGCGCCGAGATTGAAGCTGGTTGCATTTGTAACAAGCATTTCCGGGGTTATTGCCGAAATTGCATTCCTTGGGGTTATCACCAAGGTTAGTGGCTATTCCCATGGTTGGGACTGAGACTGGATACCTCGGGGTTATCTCTGAGATTAATCGGTCTCATCTGGTGTGTGTTCCGGTATTGATCTGCATGCCTCGGTGTTATCTCCGAGATTGGAATTGTTACTCCCAGATTGCGATCCGGGGTTGATGCTGAACTTCCGGTAGTATCCGGCATGGATATGGATCATCTTTCAGGGTTCCCTGTTAAAAGACGAATCTGCTCTCCTGCAATGTTAGTGACAGGTGTACAGAAAATTTTGAGTGTCTACAGATGCCCCTCTTTATCTTGCTCATGCATGGTGATGCATGGGTAGGATAAAGAATCCTAGACACTTGAAACGTAACAAGACGAACATGGTACTACGGTTAGCAACATGATGCAAATGCACGATGCATGTGTACGGGGTTGTAGCCCAACACGCTAGGGATGATTGCTGGCTCCCTGTTGCTTCAACTGGGGATTGGCTACGATAACCAGATTTGATGTGTAATCCGAATCTGTTAGGATGTTGATGTTGGAGTTATCACCAAAGTCATGTGTCTTTGATTATGACTTGATCCTGAAGATGTACCTCTTATGTGTGAGAGATCTATGGGGATGAAGCTTGATCTTCTTGAGGATGTGTATAACATATTCCATCATTAATCCTCCTTGATGACAATCTCCTGGTTTGTATCGTCAGGACATGTCACGATTCTGTTAGATTTATGGCCAACAGCAAATGCTGTCTGGGATGCCCGACCTTCGTTGTCGTGTAGATCATCAACATGTGAATGAACGGCTAAAAAATCATGTGGGATATATGTTGGGTAGAATCTAATTACGCTCAAAACATGCAAGTGTACGTGGTCAACAAGTAATAAAGTGATGAATAGAGTATCGTTCCCACAGAGACAATTCAATAAGAAACTTAACTTCACAATTATCAATTTTCTATTAATCCTAATTTTATTAAACTAATCAATTTAATGATTTTAATTTATAGAAACTAAGTTAATAAATAAACAAACTATCACAAAACCGTCACCAATATCTAAATTCGGAATTTCAAACAATTAATGTAGAATTAGACTTGTGATTTCACCCTTAGCTTCACTTTGATTTTCAAACCTTTATTCCAACTCAATTTAATATCGCAGTTTATTAATCAAGAACACGAATGTAATACTAGCCACCTCTCGATGCACTAATACCGTATTAACATCAATCCACAATTAAGATAGAAATCTGTTAAACACCTAAGTTAACCAACTCACTATATCTCTATGCGAACTACAATTAAAGAAGGTTTAAGTCCAAGCTCTCTGTACGATTACATGTGATGTCAAGCGTATCTCTACCTTAACAATAATCAAAAATCTGCTATCTACAAAATTCATGACACATGCTATATTAACTAGGTCTAGATTCGAATCTCCTCTCTCGATTCCATTTAAATCCATAAAGAACTGTTGATCAGGAAATAAATAAATTCACGCTCACATTAACATAGATAAACTGACGATATATTATTAAATTGGAAATCAAAGCAATAGAATCATCGTTTCACCCAAAGATCCATCACAAGTCTAATAAGTGAATTAGTTCATAACGAATGAATTAAAAACTGAATAATTTACTGAAAACATCCTTCCAATTACAAATAAGACTAAAGAGAAGAAGAATATTGAAAACCCCTTCACGTAGACTCGATTTGCAATCGTCGTGACAATCTCTGAAAATTACTCCTCCAAAGTTACACTTGAATTATGCTTTGTCTGTTGTATCTCCTTCAATTCCTACTTCACGTAATTGAATTAATGATATGATCTCAATACTCTCCCCATCTGTTTAGATCAACCTTTATCTCCTCCTTATGCCAAGACTCCTAATCCATCTCTAAGTTCTACCTAAGAGAGACTCCTTCAATTCGCAACGACTTGCCTCACTTCAGTTCGCGCACCAGCGCGGTCCGCGCTAGCTTCAATACCTCCGCAGCGCGCTCCACGCTCAGTAGTCAGCAACCTTTCCCTCCCAGCGCTCTCCGCGCTCGGCAGCTACTTACTACAACGTAGTCCGCGCTAGGCAGTCAGCATTCACATGTTGCTCCAAAATGTCTTCCAGTACTCCCAATTGCTATATGAGTTGGAGTTATCTACAACAAACGTAAATCCTATCAGAAATAACATGAAAGTACCCAAAAACCAACAAGATAACAAGCCATATAAACATAATTCATGGGTTAAAAACCCACTCATCAAATTCCCCCAAGCTTGAACATTGCTTGTCCTCAAACAAAAATGCACTTCAATGCGATGCAACTAACATCTAAACTACGAATCCAGAATTTAAACGATACATATGATTTACTCATACGTCCTCAGAAAAATTAGTAAACAAACACCCTTCATATAAAATTCAATCTGCAATCACTATCCATCCGTAATCTCACCCTGTTATGACTAGTACAGTGTGTGTATGTGTGCAACACCCATGCTCACCGATAATGAATCAACATAGTTACATAACTAATTTCTTGTCAGGAATCATACATTAAAAACTCAAAAATTCAAAGACAAGCAAATTCTAGCATTAGATAAATAACCAAATTCAGGTTCCGAGAAGGGTATTCATGCTCAATTTCTTTCTCTCTTTTTTTTCCATATAGATAGATAGATGACTGGTGAGTGCGTTTTACGCTACATCTCACACTTGCATTTATGGAGAGTATTTCTTCTCAATCCACCACAAGACATCTTTTATTTTTATTATTTTTTTTTATTTATTTTTTATTTTTTTACCGAAGAGCTTATATACCCAAATCTTCCCCCAAGCTTAGGTTCATACCTATCTTGTTCACTTTCTCATTAATACTAGCACTATCATTTAGAAAATATTTATGTAACAAGTTGAACTAATCCATTAACACAGATGTTGTTACGTGCTATCCATATTATATTAGTTTCAAGCAGAACAAGATTCACATCACAATAGAAATTGCATCAAGATTCTTATATTTAGTGATAGACTCGTCTACATAATTTCAATTTCATCATTGGCCAAAGAAAATCACAAATATGATCTAATAACTGGATTCATGCAGCTATATGCAAAAGAAATATATATATATATATATATATATATATATATATATATATATATATATATATATATATATATTGAATTATTCCCTAAGTACTATCATGCAACCTAAAATACTATCATGCAACCTAAATAATGGAAAAAAAAATTTGTACCCAATCCCCCAAACTTATATCAAGGAATGCCCTCATTACGTAAAATATGCACCAAAAGTAAATAATTAGAGGACTTAGCTGAAACGCGTTACTGCTATTCCTCCGAAGGAGGGTAAGGTGGCAGGATAGGAGGAATCGGTATAACCACTGGTTGAGCATTAGGATTGCAACGAGAAAATGCCTCAGCAGGCGTATGGAAGGCATTTGCATTGTACTGATGCATTAAATCTTGACGTTCGGCCAACCACAAAAATTAATTTCTTAGAGCCCGCGTTTGTTTCGCAGTAACTGGTGGTGATGGTTGGCGGATCATGATGTAACCTTCACCACGCGGGTGTGATCACGCCCCATCCCATTCTTTGTACCTTTCAATAGTGGCATGGTCGATTATGGCCGTTGATTGTTCAATTGGCTCAGTAGGTTGCCACTGCACTCCAGCTTTATGGCATAAGTCTGTAATGAGGAACCTATGAAGCAAACCACTTGTAGTACTCCCACGTAATGATCGGTCAATTGATTCTTGAATACAACCCCCCACATCAACATCGTAAAATGCAATGGAATTATCCTGATGATAGTGGTGGTGCACAATCCCATACAAAAGTTTAGCCCGTGTCTTCGTCACATCATTTTGGTGGCGCGTGGGCATTAAACGAGCACATATAAATGCATGTCATGCTTTACCATATCGACTAAGTGCTGATTGAGGAAAACTTATCTTTTCATTCGTTCCGGCTTGAGTTACCCATTGAGTCCCTTGCTTGCATAATTTGGCAATCAACTCGTCCAGCTCCGGTAACCCATCTTCATACCGGTCATCTTGTGGTGTCTCCAGTCCAAAATAAGCATTGATGGCATCAACATGAAACGCCACCGGTTTACCGCGAACCATGGCAACATGATTGACATGTTCCATTGCATTAGCATAAAACTCCTTAACTATGTTAATTGCCATCGAAAGTGGTTGTTCTACTAGCTAAAACCAATGACGTTCTACAATTTGTAGAGCCATGTGTGACGCCCCCAAATTCGGGTACTTAAAACCCGAACTCGGTGCTTCACGATACCATTTCTATGAGCGGAATTCTACGAATAATAATAACAATAATATGGATAACAACTTAATTTACATAATTATCAGAGTTTATCTCCCCAGGTACGAGACCTTAAAGTACATTCCATACAATACATGATATTATTTATATATATATATATATATCATTGTCTTAATAATATAAACTATTACAGGAACTACCACAAATCTTATTCAGTTAGCTTTCCTTTTCCTTTGTTTCTGCACGAGCTTTCTGGTTCTTCAAACTTAACTGAAAACATTTAAATTAAGCAAGAATGAGCATTTGAGTGCCCATCAAGTAATAACAATAATATATATTAGCTGAAACAATTAAATGTTTTCTTTGAAAGACACTTCAACAACGAATCAACAGTTCTGAAGTAAGCTGTACCAAGAATAATAATAACATAACAACTCTCTTTCACATTTTTGAAACTACGTATTGACTATAAGTAGGGTTAAGTGACATATCATGAACATTGTTTTCTTTTTTTTGAAAAGGTTAAACAGAAATTCATCTGCAAACCGTCATAACTTACGGACACGGGGGTGATCAGCCCGTTGTGCCCTGCATTGATCAATACTACATTTTAAGAACTCTCTCCGCCTTGGGCGCATAAAAGTTTTCCCTATGTAAGGGATGTTCATACTTGTCTGGGTTCTAAAGCAAAGGTTTTATCTTGTTCAACAATAATCTATAATTCAACCTATACATATAAGGGTAATTGACAAAGGTATATCAACATGTGATTAAAATACAATGATTATCCAAGTGGGGACACTTATATAACCATTTTATAGAAATTGACGAACATAATATATATCTGAATTACCATACACTAACATGTTGATAAACAATGAGCGGACATAGAATATGTCGCAGTAGAGTTGATAATATAGCATAATAATAATTTAATTATGAAACTTCTTACTCATGTCCATTGCATAAAGGAAATGCAAAGGTAGGATACTTGCCTGAGCTGCTGCTTACAATAACGCAACTTAGATTAATCTTTTATACATCGACCTATCAGTAATAAGATCATTCGTTCGATTAGAATAATATACTATAACACATAGTACTGCATTTCGCAGTCAGCACATAACCTAATCATATTATCACACATATCCAATAGTCATTGAATCATAATTAATCATTAATACAGTCAAAATATCTAAGTCTAGATGAATTTTTGAAACATGTCGGTGTACCGACAGCTTTATTTAATAATTATCGAGTCTAATACTCTATTCTGTATCTCAATATTCATAAGTATTAGTTATATTATTTTTAATTGACTTAAAATAATTTTTAAACACTTATTATAATTTATCAAGAATTTTCAAACATCGGAATCATAATTAAATGATTTAAATATCAAATAATTCTATTATCATTAACATTTAATCAATATTAAATTATTAATGACACTGTTGCCAAAATATTAAAGTTATGTATAATAACTCAAAATGCTTTTAAAACATTTATATTACTCTTAAATGATTTTTAAAACATTTAAAATTAATTTTAAATAATTACCATTAATATTAAAATATTAATGCACTATTTATCCAAATATTAAAAGTCATTTATTATAACTTAAAATATTTTTAATTCATTTATATCCTTTTTAAATGATTTTTAAATAAATAAAACTATTTTTAAACTATTTATTTAATATAATTATT
Source organism: Panax notoginseng (assembly GCA_016801055.1). NCBI lineage: Eukaryota > Viridiplantae > Streptophyta > Magnoliopsida > Apiales > Araliaceae > Panax > Panax notoginseng. The sequence goes on along the minus strand of CM029019.1, from coordinate 53,266,978 downwards.
AAATAAACTAAATATCATCAATATTAGATTAATATCATTAATATTAAATTAATAATATTTTTCATGACAAAATATCCAAAGTCATATTTTATAACTCAAAATATTTTTATGATACTATAAATGATTTTTAAAATCATTAATTCTATTTTCCATAATTATTTCATACATTTATTAAATAACTTAAACATCATTAATATTAATTAATTAATGAAATTTCATCACAAAATATTAAAATTTATCAAAAATAACTTAAAATATTTTCTAACACAATAATATAATTTTTCATGAATTAAAATAATTTATTTAATATTATAATTAAATAAATAAATACCTTTTTATATTCCAAAAATACTAAATATTTTTGAAATATACTAAAAATAGTTAAAAACTATTTTTCAGACTTTAAAATAATTTTTCAAAATTTATTAAGTATTTTTAATAATTAAAATCTAATTTTTCTAATTTTTATATCATTTTCGGAATTTTCAGAAATTAAAAATTTTAAAATAAATCAAAACCGTTGCTAAAGGCTTTAGCGACGCTTATATGTTGCCTTAGGTGTTCTTGAGCCTCAAGAACACTGACAAGGCAGTTATCAAGGTACCTAGTTTGACCGATTATAATTCTCAATCCATTACGTTTCTGGACAATCTAACACTTGAATCTTGTAGTGCTCATGTAATACTACAATTACCAACAAACATCATGACTAAAAAACATCAGATCTAAGAGTTATTAGCCATCAAAAAGTCTGACAAGGCTGTTCTTCGACTGAAGAACAGTCGAGGTGCTTACTTTGGATCCTTATAACTTTCAATCTGTGTATTGTTTGTGTGATCTATCAATTGGAGTGTGTAGAAAACATGTAGGACTACAACTACAAAGCATCATAACACATTAACATTATAACATGAGCAAGATATAGCTGGTTAAACTTCAACACGGAACCTGCTCAAAAAAATTCTGGGTTTGTGTTCTTCAGCGTTTTCGGTCAACGAGTTTTGACCATGAATAACTCCCGATCTACAAAAGTTATGAACTTGATTCTTTTTGCATATTAAAGAAGACATATCCGATTACACATAACAACTTTTAAACAACAAAAATCATGATCGAACAAAGATTTATAAGCTCTGACATTTGCCAAAAAATATTTTCTGGACACTTAGAATATTTTCTGGGTTTGAAGAACAACCGGTCAATGCCGGTCAACCCACTTTGACCTTAAATAACTTTTGATCCAAAATAGATATGGACCTGATTCGTTTTGGAGATTAAAGACCACATAACAAGCTACACATATCAACTTTTTAGAACACAAAACACATTAAAGATCACAGAGATATAAGGCTTGACATTTGCCAAAAAATCACAGAAAATGAAATTTTTTAGATTTTGGAAATCTTCAAATCCGAGCTTCTAAATGTTATGGATCCAACATCTAGCAATCCAGATCATCCTTAGACACTATAATCAACATGTTCTAACATTTAAACATAACATCTAACACCAAAAATTAAAAAAAAAATCAAGCTAGAGTTTATACCTTTTCTAAGTTTTGATTCTTGATTTTTGGCTTATGATTTGTTATGATTGGTAGTAGGGCATTGTTTTGGGACTGAAATACTACAATAATTCGTAGGTTTTAGAGAGAGAAGCTCAAGGATGAGAGTTGGACAATTTTTAGTGTACAAAATGTCTTAATTCTCTCTCCAATCTATATATAAACCACATTAGATGCATTGAATGCTCAAAATGGTTGATTGAATCTAAATATAATTGAGTCTTGGATGCTAAATTGGTAGGGTAGGATGTTTGCCATGCTTTGATAGCAATAATGCACAATAATTCACTAATAATACACTAAAGAGATAAAAAGGGCATTTTGGTAATTTTACTTAAAATTTCAAGGGCATTCTTGTACAAGGTGATTAAATCTAGGGTTTATTCACTAGATTGAAAATCTTATAATTTTCCAAATAATTTATAGGGTTTGGACAATTTAAAATTTAAAGTGTAATACAATTTTAATTTAAAACATACTAATTAAATTAGGGTTTTTAATAGAAATTAGGGTTTTTAAATTAGGGTTCCTAAATATTATTAGGGTTCCCAAATTAATTAGAGTTTCCTAATTATCTTTATAATTCACAAAATAATAATTAGGATTTCTAAAATTTGCAATTAGGATTTTCAAATAAATAATTAGGGTTTTTCCTAATTATCAGCATAAAACAATAATTAGGGTTTCTTCTAATTACAGAAATTCTAATACGCAGAAGAATTCATATAACACAATTACTACTCAGTCTTAACTCATAATTGAGTTTAACAATTAGGGTTTCACAACACAATATTAGGTTATGACCCAATTTATCACAATTGACCAACATTAACAGTCTACAGATATACAGTATATATTTAAGCACTGAAAATTAAAATATAATTAATATTACATTATTATTCTTATTCCTGGATAAAAATCCAAGTTTAGGGTTTGAATTCCATATCTGACTTATCCTTCATACACAACATCAATAATCAAGTTAAAATAATTAACTTAAATATTCTGAACAAATTCATATAATAACATATTTATTATTATAATTCTAATTGTCACTTCATATATTATTTAAATAATATATAAATTATATTTTCATGGAAAATAAATAATAAAAACATTTCTGCTTACAGAAATTAATTACCATAAGAATATAATTTGTAGTAATTAATAATTCTAAAATTATTTCTAATTTTTCAAGTAATAAATATATTCGCATTTAACATCACAATACTTGACACTTATTCTCATTGTAAAAAAAAATTTATATGCAAAATTTCTTATCTATTTATATAAAAAATATCGGGTTATTACACCATGTCTCCATCCAAATTTGCATTTGGCTTCAATCCTCTTTCTCGCACCAAGTTCTTCTTGTCGATGGAGGTCTTGAATCTTTCCGCGGCCATTTCACTCACAAACTTTGTATGGTCATATGCAGGCCGAGTCGTGGAGGATGATGCTCATTGGAGTTTGTGGAAAGACATGTTGTTTCCTGTGTGATTGGACACAAGCAGGTGGTTCTGGGCTTTTATCAAACAAGTGGTGGGCGGGTTGATTGTTTCCCCCAAACGTGGATGATTAATGTTGCTTTGCTAGCCAACTTGTTAAAAACACAAACCCACTCCCTTGGTGTGCAATTTCCCGAATTTTCCACTCAATTGATCTCAAAACAGAATATTTGGTGAAGGGTGAAGAGAATTTGCCTACCGTGAAGAAGTTGAAGCGGAATCCCAATATGTAAGTGATTGTGCACGGGTTGAATTAGAATTAGGAATTGATTGTTGTTTGTAAGCCTTGTAGTACCATAACTTTTAAGATGGGAGGGCTTCATATAGATAGTAGGAAGCTAAGTGGGTGGAGTTGGGAATGGCAAAGGGTAGTGGTGTTGGAAATTGAAAAGGAGAGGGAGAGTAAAGTGGGTGCAAATGGGAGTTATGGGGAATAGGAAGTGCAATAGGCTTAGGAGATGTGGAGAGTTTGCATGTAATGAGGAGAGGTGTCTTCGTTTACACGTTGCTGCTCTTTTCAAAATCTGGCAGTCCGCAGTAGAGCGGTCCGCGCTGTGTAGCCAGAAGGTGACGGATGGTGTAGCGCGTTTTGCGCTTGAGGTCGGCGTCTGGGGCTCGGTCAGCGCTGGGCTGGCAGATAAGTCTGGATTGCTAGCGCGGTTCGCGCTGGCTCTATGCTTTTGGTAGCACTATCAGCGCTGGTCTGGCAATGGCTGGTTCTCCTTGAACATCCTACACAACATGGAATTATCATATTAAAGTGTGTACATGACTCGATTCGACCCGAAATATACTACTAATTAAAATGAAAAACTTAGAGCTTGGGTTGCCTCCCAAGAAGTGCTTGGTTTAACGTTGTCAGCCTGACGGTGCCTCATTTATCATTGCGTGTCAGTGAGAGTAATGTTGACAGCATCCCAGTTTGCATCTCCGCCCCAATAATGGTTTATCCGTTGTCCATTGACCTTGAACGTTTCCAATGGATTTCGGTTGTAGAGTTCGATTGCACCATGCGAAAACACTGTTTTAATGGTGAATGGGCCTGACCACCTTGACTTAAGTTTACCGGGGAATAACCGCAATCGTGAGTTAAACAACAGTACCGATTGCCCCGGCTCGAAAGTTCGGTGCACGATTTTCTTGTCGTGCCATTTCTTTACATTCTCCTTGTATAATTTAGCATTTTCGTATGCCTGCAGTCTGAATTCATCGAGCTCGTTTAGTTGTAGCAGCCTCTTTTCCCCCATAGCAGCTTGATCAAAGTTTAGTTTCTGTATCGCCAAGTAGGCCGTGTGCTATAGCTCGACTGGTAAGTGACACGCCTTTTCGTACACAGTTGATATGGGGACATCCCTATTGGCATTTTATAAGCAGTCCGGTATGCCCATAAGGCATCATCTAGTCAGAGTGACCAATCCTTTTGATTCGGGTTCACCACTTTTTCCAGAATTTTCTTTACCTCTCTGTTCGAGACTTCAGCTTGCCCACTGGTTTGGGGATGATAGGTTGTCGCCACCTTATGGTTGACCCCATACTTTGCCAAGAGAGCTATAAATGATGTGTTGCAGAAGTGGCTACCTTCGTCACTTATGATAGCTCTTTGCGTGCCAAACCTCGTAAAAATATTTTTCTATAAGAATTTTACCACCACCTTGGCATCGTTAGTCGGTAACGGTACTTCTTCAACCCATTTTGATACGCCAGCAAAATATACTGATTTGACAATGAGGAAGGAAATGGTCCCATGAAATCAATGCCCCATAAATCAAAAATCTCCACTTCTAAGATAGTTTAGAGTGGCATCTCATTCCTTTTCGATATGTTGCCTACTCGTTGACATCTATCACAAGTTTTAACAAATTGATGTGCGTTTTTAAATAGCGTCGGCCAATAAAACCCTGCTTGTAAGACTTTCGCTGCAGTTCTTTCACTGCCATAGTGTCCTCCGTATGCCGACGAATGGCACTCATGCAGAATACTATGTACTTCGCTGTAGGGCACACACCTTCTGATCATCTTGTCGGCACATTGTTTGAATAGGTAAGGCTCATCCCACATATACCACTTGACGTCATGAAGAAACTTCTTCTTTTGTTGTCTTGTTAGATTGGGGGGAGCATGTTGCTTACTACGTAGTTCGTGAAATCCGCGTACCATGGAAATTTTGCATTTACCCCAAACAATTGCTCGTCCGGGAATGACTCGTTAATGACGCTTTTGTCTTCTTCTTGTGTACCTGGATTGTCCAGCCTAGACAAATGATCAGCGACTTGATTCTCCATCCCCTTCCTATCCTTTATTTCTAGATCAAACTCTTAAAGAAGGAGAATCCACCGAAAAAGGCGTGGTTTAGCATCTTTCTTCGCAATTAGATACCGAATAGCCGAATGGTCCGTGTAAACTATCACTCTAGTGCCGACCAAGTATGCCCTAAATTTATCATAGGCATATACCACTGCAAGTAGTTCCTTTTCTGTAGTTGTATAATTCATTTGAGTCTTCGTAAGTGTCCTGCTTGCATAATAAATAGCGTGAAATACCTTATCTCAACGTTGTCCCAAAACGGCCCCCACTGCATAGTCGCTTGCGTCACACATCAGCCCGAAAGGTATATTCCAATCTGGTGCTACGATAACTGGGGCTGTAGTCAACTTCTTTTTCAACAGCTCAAAAGCCAACTTACATTCTTCATCAAAACTAAACACTGAGTCCTTCTCTAAAAGACTGCACAACGGTTTTGCAACTTTAGAGAAGTCCTTTATGAATCTTCTGTAGAACCCCGCATGTCCCAGAAAACTTTTGATTCCTTTCACGGAGCTCGGTGGAGGCAACTTCTCGATCGTATCCAACTTAGCTTTGTCCACTTCCAGTCCTTTAGCCGAAACCTTGTGGCCCAAAATTATGCCCTCCCTAACCATGAAGTGGCATTTTTCCCAGTTAAGTACAAGAATTGTCTCCTCACATCATTGTAAAACCATTACTAAATTCCCAAGACATGTATCGAAATTGTCTCCGTGGACAGAGAAGTCATTCATGAAGACTTCTACATTTTTCTCCACCATATCGGAGAAAATGGCCATCATACACCGTTGGAAGGTAGCCGGTGCATTACATAACCTAAATGACATTCTCCTGAACGCGAACGTGCCGTATGGACACGTAAATGTGGTCTTCTCTTGATCCTCAGGAGCGATGGCAATCTGGTTGTAGCCCGAATACCCATTCAGAAGACAGTAAAAATCGTGACCCGCCAATCTGTCTAACATTTGGTCGATAAAAGGTAGCGAAAAGTGATCCTTTCGGGTTGCGCTTTAATCGATGCACACCCTCTAACCTGTTACTGTTCTTGTCGATATTAACTCATTGTCTTCATTGTGTACCACGTCATCCCTCCCTTTTTTGGCACATAATGAACCGGACTAACCCACTTACTATCGGATATTGGGTAAATGATTCCAGCATCCAATAGTTTCAGAATTTCCTTCTTTACTACTTCCTTCATAATTGGGTTAAGTCGTCGTTGTTTCTCCACTGTTGGTTTTGCGTCATCCTCCATCAGAATCTTAAGCATGCAAAATGACGGGCTTATTCCCTTGATATCTACTATTATCCACCCTATTGCTACCTTATGTTCTCTCAGTACCCTTAGCAATTTCTCTTCCTACAAATTGTTAAGTGCGGCAGAAATAATTACAGGTAAAGAATTTGAATTGCCTAAATACGCATACTTGAGATGTTTAGGGAGTGGCTTGAGTTCAAGAGTTGGTGGCTCCTCCAATGATGGTTTCAATCTTTTCGTGGCTATCTCCTAAGTCTGTAAAGATTCAAAAGGTATTTTGAATCGGCTTACTCGTGGCAATGAGTCCAACATCTGTAAATAGTCCAAAAATTCTGGGTCATCAAGCTCCTCGTCCCCCAATAATGATGTCTTGAGAGGATCGTTGCTCAGGCTCTCTCCCATGTCTTCATTGACTATTCGATCAATGATTTCCATCCGAAAGCACTCTTCTTCATCCCCGGGAAATTTCATGGCCTTAAAAACGTTAAACTTGACTTCTTGATCTTGGACCCTCATCGTTAATTCACGTTTTTGCACGTCGATGAGTGTCCTACCAGTTGCCAAGAAAGGCCTCCCTAAGATAATCGGGTTGTTTTTGTCCTCCTCAAAGTCCAGAATAATGAAATCAGCGGGGAATATGAACTTATCAACTTTAACCAATATGTCTTCCACAATTCCTCTTGAATATGTTACTGACCTATCTGCCAACTGTAATGAGATGTTCGTAGGCTTTGGAGCCGACAATCCCAATTCTGTGTAAACTGATAACGGCATAAGGTTTACACTTGCTCCTAAATCACACAAGCATTTATTAAACGACATTTTCCCGATCGTGCACGGGATAGTAAAGCTCCCCGGGTATTTGAGTTTTGGTGGTAGCTTCTTCTGTAACACCACACCACACTCCTCTGTTAGTGCCACTGTTTCAAATTCTTCCCATTTCTTTTTCCTCTACAGAATTCCTTTCATAAACTTCGCATAACTCAGCATTTGCTCTAGGGCCTCTACGAATGGGATATTAATCTGGAGTTTCTTGAACACGTCCAAAAACCTTGCGAATTGCTTATCTGACTTCTGTTTTTGCACCCTCTGCTGAAATGGTGGTGCAGGGTAAACAATTGGCTTATTGTTTAACTTTATTTCCTCATCATTGTTACCTTCCCCCACGTTACTGTCATCCACCTTTTTCTCCGGTGTCGCTGAATTTTCTGCATTATTACCCCCGAGATGTTTTCCACTTCTCAACATAACTGCTTGACATTGCTCATGACTTCCCTTCGGATTTCTCTCAGTGTCGCTAGGTAATGTTCCATGTGGTCTGTTATTCAATGCCAATGCAATTTGACCTATCTGATTCTCTAGATTTTCGATATCCATCTCGTGTGATTTCGTAGCAATAGCTTGATTTTTTATATCCAAATCGGTGCTAGTCATGAATTTTGCCAACACTTCCTCCAGATCGAATTTCCTTTCATGAGATTTAGCTGGTTGTTGCTGGTTTTGAAATCCTGGTGGATATGCTTGTCGTGAAGCTTGATTTTGCTGATTGTTGCTCCATGAGAAATTCGGATGATTCCTATTTCCTTGATTGTAAGTGTTCTGAAATTTGTTTTGCTGAATTCTGTTGTAACTACCGATGAACTGCACAGCTATTGGGTTAATCGCACATTGCTCCGTTGGGTGCTCTCCCGCGCACAACTCGCATATTATTTTCGCTTGTTGTACTTGTTGTGTTTGTTGTGCTTGTGCTACTGTTACCGATTCCAACATCTTTGAAAGTGCAGATATATGTGCTTGCATCACTGTCATACTATTTACTTCTAACACCCCAGTTGCCTTCACTTGTATCATTCTCGTTGTGGGCCACTGATAGTTATTAGCCGCCATGGTTTCAATCAACTCGTATGCTTCCTCGTAACTCTTAGCCATGAATGCTCCTCCCGACGCTGCATCAATACTTGTCCTGAGATTCCCATGTAATCCGTTGTAAAAAGTGTTCATCTGCAGTCACTTGGGCAATCCATGATGTGGGCATTTTCTGAGCAATTCTTTGTATCTCTCCCAAGCCTTATATAATGACTCCCCATGTTGCTGTTCAAACATCGTTATCTCGTTTCTCATCTTTCCAGTTTTCGCCGGTGGAAAAAATTTTGCAAGGAATTTCTGAGCTAAATCCTCCCATGTAGTTATCGAACCAGATGGTAAAGAATGTAACCAGCTCTTTGCCTTGTCCTGTAAAGAGAATGGGAACAATCGTAGTTTCACAGCTTCATCTAACACCCCATTGAATCTAAATGTGTCGCACAATTCCAAAAAACTTACTAGATGCTCGTTCGGATCGTCATTTGCCAATCCCCCAAACTGAACTAAATTTTGAATCATTTGTATCATCCCTGACTTAATTTCAAATGTGTTCGCTGCTATTGCGGGCCTAGTGATGCTTGATTCCAGTTCAGTCACCTTGGGTGTGGCGTAGTCCCTTATGCTTTTCGATCTTCGGCTGCCATTTCCTCTTCTTTCTCAGGTGTTTCTAATTCTTGTCTCGTTTCCTTGATCCACTTGCTCAACCTCTAAAACCTTTTGTCAATGTCGTCGTCAAAAGGCAGCAAATCTGGATTTTTGGACCGAGTTTGCATAAACTGATTCCACACCTGAAATAGAAGAAACAAAACAAAAAAAATGTCTAAGTAAAACTGGATTAATTAAACTGATATTGTAAAACTATTAAGATTTATACTAAAAATGTTCCCCGGCAACGGCGCCAAAAACTTGTTGGGTAAAATCTAATTACGCACAACACGCAAGTATACGTGGTCAACAAGTAATAAAGTGATATGTTGAGTATCGTTCCCACAAAATTATTTAACAAAAATCACCAAGTACTAACCCGTAACCAACTCAATCTTATTTAAACGAATGAATTTCAAATTATATAAATTAAACTACTCTTAAATTCCACTAGTTAAATTAAGTTAACGGAGATTTAAGATCACAACTTCACTTATTGCTTCATTTAAGCTAACACACTTCTCATCAATTATTCTCTATCCTGAATTGTTAATCAAGAACACTAAAGCAGATAAAACCACCTCTTGATGCATAATACCCATATTAATGTCAATCCACAATTAAGATAGAAATCTGTTAAACACCTTAATCAACTAACCCATTATATCTCTATGTGAATTATAATTGAAGAAGGTTGAAGAATAAGTTCTCTACCTTAACATTCATCAAGATTAAGCTATTCACAAAATCATGAACACATGCTATCATGATAAGATCTAAATCAATACTTCATCTCTCGAGTTCATATAGATTATCACGGTAATTGATGGTCAATCAATTAAACAAATAAGTTCAAATCACAATAGACAATCCTCACAATAGAACATAATAATTGATAGCGAAGCATATTAAAATAAACTACACAATAAGATCCATTGTAATCTCAAACAAAGAATTAGTTCATGATTATTGAATTAAAACTAAGAATCCATAATTGAATAATCATTAAAAGATAAAGATAGAAGAAGATGAGAAGATATAATCTATTGTCTGTAGATTTGACGCTCCCTCCTTGCTCCTACTTTGAATCTTTAATGGTCTCCAAGTTGCTTCAATCTCAAAATCTAATAAGAACTAGGATTTTGATCTAATCTACTCTAATCTAATCTAATGGAATCCTCCAAAACTAATCTATATATCCTTCTTTTATGTCTCTCATCATGTATTTATAGTTCCAATGGATACCCAAACAAGTTAGACAACTAAGAATCTTATTCTAGCTCAAATTGGACATCAAATAACCTAATTCAGCTGTCTTCCCGCCGCATAGCGCACCCCGCGCTGTCCCCAAGCCATTATGGGCACGGCCCGCGCTGCAGTGGCCGACTTTCTGGTGGACTAGCGCGCCCCGCGCTATGCATAGTTCATTTATAGCGCGGTCCGCACTATGCTGTTTTCTGCTGCGACATCCTTTGGTAAAACAGGCTTAAATTTTGATCTGCTTGGAGTTACGAGGACTGTCACCTATCAAATCGAAGATATCGACGAGATCTACAACTTTTATTCTTTAACAATTGATAGATTCAGGCTGGAGGAAGGCGGAAATCGAGCTTGAAGTAGATGTTGTGTAAATGGCAAGCACTACAAGTCTTAACTTTGATCTTTGTTGATAAAAAGGTCATAACTCTCGCATCCGAACTCTGATTGGGATGATTCAAGATGTTCTGGAAAGCTAAGAAGAAGAGCTACCATAATTTCAAAGTTCCAAGCCAAGAACATGAATCCAAATTGGTGTTAAAAGTCCTTCAATCTTCCCTTATTGCATTCGCTTGCATATTTTGGTCCAAAAGATATCCAAATTGCTTTCCCTTGCTTCTTCATGCCAATGTTACGTCATAGCCTACAAAATAACATAAAATATATGAAATGTAACTAAGAAACATGAGATTAAGCAAATAAGTCAAGTAATAGATACCGGATAAGTAGGTATAAAACCTACTTATCAATATACTGTCAAGGTTGCTTGACCTCCGCTGTCGTGTAGATCACCGGAACATTGCATTGTGACCCCCACCAGGGATCCGCTAGGGAGTGATGAATATAAACGTACGCAATGATTGAACAACTTTCCATGCTTCAATGGGTTTACTTGCCATCGGCTGAAACAACGTCAAGGCTACTTGACCTTCGTTGATTTTTGTGTCAACGGATGAGCATGCATTGTAACCCCCAACGGGGACCTCTTTTGTGAAAAGATTGGGGTGACAACCTTACGCTGACGGCATTGGACCTCTGTACAGTATTGCCGAATGTGGTATGCAAAGACTTAAATCATCGGTATAGTAAATCCTGTGTTCGGGTGAATACCAATGGATGAAAAGAAAGCCACAGTTGGATCTAGAAAAACCAGGGTTTTAGGCTATTTTGCTCAATTGCGTAGAGTTTTTATCCCTGGTTTGGCCTTTTCAGCTTGTAAGAACTCCTTTGCAACTCGAACTGGACCGAGCCGGAGGGATGGGACCCGTATGGGGGTACCGTAGGTGCACCTACTGCAGCCGCAGATGGGCCTGTGGCCAACTGTGGATGATATATTCCAGCAGGTTGGTCTTACAAGTCACTTTCAACTTGCTTCGTATAGAGAAAATCGCGAGCCATCTTCAGATCTGCTGAGTTCGGGCTGTTTTCTGCAAATTTTATCACTGTACGAGTGTTCTACACTATGCTGGTAACATATGCCTGTATTTTCCCTCATTTCTGTCCGTTGGATTTTGAGTTATCACATGAAATGCATCTAAACACATAGTAGTGATTATGTATACACAAATGACTAGATAAAAAATATTCAACATAATAAATGTTAGTATTAAACCATGCTGAACATAATGATGTGAAAAAAATTTAACTTTTGAGACAGTCAAATTGGCACCTTTTTTTGCTATTTTTTTGTCCTATTTGAGGTCCAATGAGCATAAGGTAGCAAGGCAAAGTACTCTTAGTATAGAGGTTGGCCTTATGCATGATGATTTTAATTTTTAATGCATATATTATGTATATAACTTTGGGGCAGGTGTGCTATTGAATGGCCACCTAGACATGCCTGTATGCATGTGGATAGTCCTATTTTCAAAGGGACAAAAATTTTCCAAATATAGGCATTGGGTAGTCATGGATTTTAACTCTATTATATGTTAAAGTAAATGCATGCATGCATATAGTCACAAAATGCATTCTAGAAAGCTCCAGGTAAGGAAATACCATACCCTTTCTGAGATGATTTGGAGACTTATTGTTCAGATACTATGGATCCGGATCAGCCGAGCAGTTCCTATAGGACCACTTCTTGTATACAGCGAAGGGCTTCTGAAGTGCCTCGTCCCCGTTCTGTCAGACAGCCTCGTCGGTTGGTGGAGGCCGTGATACGTCCCGTCTAGGTAGATGTTCCAGATGTTGAGGACGAGGAGGCGGATATTCCAATTGAGGATCCCGCTCCTGCTGCACATGTCCCTCACAGGGAGCTTCCAAGCATTCAGGTGGTGAATCCAGAGTTGCTGGGTGATTTGGGCAGATATCCATCAATGTATTTGCATGCTAACGAGGTATGGCGTTAGACTTTGATCTTCCTTCTTTCCTATTGATGAGGATTAAAGGATTTTGATGTTGATCTGCATTTCATGCAGGTTCCTGGTTTTACACAGCCTCGAGGGAACTGGTTCGACATTCACTCCATGTATCAGGCTCTTTGTAAAACCCCAACTTTTTGAATAAAGATGAATTTTCTATAAATATTATTTTTGAATATTATGGAGTTAAATTGATATAATGTTATAGTTGTGGATAATATTTATAAATTTTGCATAGTATGCAAGTTGTTATAAAATATTCGTTTGGTCGGGGAATATTCTTTTTGTCGGGGAATATTCGTACGACGGCACAATCATTGGTGGACCCCACAACGGAATTATTGTCGGATTGAGAAAACGACAAAAATACTTTATGAAAATAACGGCAGAAGTTTTACCGTTGATACTGTTGAACTACTCGGTAGTAAAAGTACATTAATACGCGTATTTGCACAGTAGCACACAGTTTTGATTATTGATGCTTACGTGAGAAGTCACTCAATTTTGTTCAATTATTGCTATAGTAATTGTTGTAAATTTTGCTTATTTTATGGACCCTATTTACCCATTTTTCAAATTTATCGGTAGATAATTATATTTAAAGGTGGGGCCCACATATGGGGCCCACATGTGGGGGCCACATGTGGGGCCCATTTGTGTTGGAAAAATGATTTTGAAAATGGAAGAGTATACGTATGGAATTATATGTATGTATTGAGTATATAGTTGGAGAAAAAAAAGAGTGAAAGTGATGTGTATGAGTGGAAAATGGTGGGGGAAGTGATGTTGCTTTATTCTTATTGGTTGATTGACTGACAAATTGTGTGGGTTATATGTATTATTATTTTTGCTTTATTCTTATTGGTTGGTTGATTGACAAATTGTGTGGGTTATATGTATTATTATTTTTGCTTTCTTCTTATTGGTTGGAGGTTTGACAAAATTGCATCTTGAGTTATCAAAATTGTCATCCGATAATTTGCATTCCTAACACAGTGTCTTTCCATTCTCCTATAAATAGAAGCTCATTCCTTCATTATTTCTTACAAATTCACTGAAACTCTAGAGAGAGAAAAATTATAGAGAAACTATAGAAAAGTATTCTGCTACTTCCCTACTCTTATACTCAGTTTATTTTACGGTAAGGGATGTTATTCTTTCTTATTCATGAAGAGAACTGTTGTTATTCCATTGCGTATTATTCTGTTGGAATAACCTGTATACGCGGTCTACCCTATACTTGGTGACATTCTTCTATTATTCTGTTGGAACATCATGTCTGTGTGTTTTACACCGGACCTGGTTCCGTCTTTATTATTATTCTGTTGGAACATCTTATCTGTGTGTTTTACACCGGACCTGGTTTCATCTTTATTATTATTCTATTGGAATATCCTGTTTGTGCGTTTTACGCCGGACCTGGTTCCATTATTTATTATTCTGTTGGAATAACCTGTCTGTGCGGTCTATCGCATGCATGGTTATTTCTTTTGTTATTCCATTCTTTATTATACTCAGTTGGTTAAAACTTTGACTTCTATACTCCATGAAATTAGTGGAATATCTTTGATATTTGCGCTTCATCTAGTATCTTTTCATGGAAATATTCTTCTAAGAATTCTTGAATTTTACTCCACAAAGCAGTATCATATTGACAATTTGGACGTTATTAATTCTTGGATAAATTAATTCTTGAACTTGTTTTATTGAATTCTTAGATCATTGTCAGCATCCTCATGTTTATAAAATGTTGAAAGTCATCTGTGGCCTGTAGTGCATAGATGGACTTGGTATGATTATGACTAGGAATTATTTGGTATAATCATGACCGTAATGTTACAAATGATGTGGTAAAAGTCTTGTAGTGCATTGATGGACAGTTGTTGGCATGATCATGACCATTAATGAATGCACAAATATTCTTGGCCCGTAGTGCATGGATAATTGTGATCATGATACTAAAGAATATCCTTGGCCGTAGTGCAGGGGTGATTCGATGATGTGAATTATTTTATTAAGCTGAGTCCCAGCGATAACAGTGTTGAAAAACCTTTTAAATCATAAAAGATAGTAGATTTTATTCTCTACTTGACTTTTTTAATGGATTGCTTGTTCCGCTGCAGTTAAACTTGATGTCTATTATATTTTATCAGTTTAACATTGTTGGAGACTAATGATAATTTATTCTGCATTATCTTAGTCATAATATTTCTTACTGGGCTAGTTGAGCTCACCCTTTCTTTCACTGTTCTGTTCAGAAAATGAGAATATAGCTGGGACGAGTCGGGGAACGGAGTGATGGTCCAGAGGATAACATTAGTAGTTCTCACTATTCTGTGAAATAGTGTGATAATAATTGTAATGAAGACTCCTTTTGAGTATGGATACTCTCTAGTAGACAATATTTATATTGAAACTCACAGTTATGTTTTGTCGTATTGTACATGACAGTTGTATTAGTAAGTTGTAATTGAATTATGTACCATGTATCTGGCGACCCAAGATGGGTGATGCATACCTAATTTTGGGGGCGTCACAGTTGGTATCAGAGCTTATGGATATGATTCCTGGCTAAGATGTGAGACTAGAACTAGGAGGGAAGAGACGGAGAATTCTTTCACTAGTATGACCTACCTAAGTTTATTTGTTATTTAATTGGTTGGTCAGAGTATATTGATAATATGTGACATGTTAATTAACCCTTGTTTTGTGGCAGTATTTGAAAATGGCAGCTGAAAATGTCAACAATAGAGTGAATGAGACCGTGGCACCTCTAATCATCAACAAGGTTAATGTAATATTAGGCGAAGAAGAAATTAGAGATATCTACGTGGTAAGTGAAGAACTAATAGTTGCACCCGAGCTAGTGGCAGAGGTAGCAGCTGAGAGTGTGGAAGAAGAGGAAGAAGAGGAACCTGAGGAGAATTGGTTAGAAGAAATTTATGATCAAAACTTAGAATTACAAAATCGTGTTCATGAGTTAGAAGAGCAAGCTGAAGAATGGCAGGCGGCCGTGGAGCAAAGAGATGTAACGATTCAAAATTGTGTTACCCGATATGTGATGCTCAAACAAAATCACGCTGTGGCAGAGTGTAAGATATTAAAGTTGGAATCTGAGAATTCAAATATCAAGGATCAGCTGAAAGAAGAAACAACTGAACGAGTGAGAATGAAGGGTGCGTGGGTAAAAGCCACACGATGTGTTGATATTGTAGAAAGAGACGTCCGATCCAAAAAGGCTAAAATAGATGATATACATTTCTCTTTTTGGACAGCAATTGGGAGAACCTAACATCGAGTTTTGAATTACCCTGTACAGAGCGGTCAATCTGAACTCGATATGGATCGAAGATTGATGATTCAGATCATGAAGCAGGAGTACGATGAAGCAGTTGAGGGTGGAATATGCCCTATATTAAAGTTAATTCCTACAATAGTGATGACACCAAATGCTACCCCAGACAAGTCAAAGTCGGGTAGTTCAAGGGAGAGCGGTTGTCATGACTTCCCAACAAGTGAGGAACCCAAATGAAGTTATCGCGGGTAAGCTAATCATAAACCCTTGCAAAGTTTGTACCTTATACGATACTGGTTCTACCCACTCTTGTATTTCACCTAGTTGTGTTCAACGTTTAAACTTGGCTCTTAAAAAAAATTTATTAGACTTGACTTATCTGTTGAAACTCTGTTAGGAGAAACCTTCATTAACTCCACTATTTATAAATCTTGTTTGATTCAAATCGACACTTTCACGTTACCTGTCGATATGTGATTTTTGGAAACAATTGGTTAACTATCCATCATGCTTTTCGTAAGGTTGTTAATTTTCATATTCCTAAGCAACCTGTTATGCGAATTCAAGCAACCAAACCACTAAAGTCAATCATTATCATATCAAGCCATAAGTAAAGATCCCCGTTCCTTTTGTTGTTGACTTCCTGGTGTGGAATGCACTGAAGCCAGACTTTCCGTAGGAGACGTTGCAAATGACGATGGCAAGTTAATAGGTATCAATGTGACGTGTTATCCAAGTCTGGGATGAGAGTCACAGTTTTGAATGATATTTCTATTGTTAATAAATTTCCTGACGTATTCTTGAAGATTTCCTAGCCTACCCCTAGAGCGTGAAATCGAATTTTGTATTGACCCCAGTACAAAACCCATTTCTTAAACCCTCAAATATTTCTTTACTTAAAACAAACGTATAATGCGCCAAAGACATTGGCTCGAGCTGTTAAAGATTACGATCGTACCATTTAATATCATTATAGAAAAGCGAACGTGGTAGCTGACGCGTTGAGTAGAAGATCGTATGCGTTTACAAGTGCGAATATACGAACCCACGTGAAGATAACGAAGATACGAGTAGAATCGACTTTAATCGATAAAGTTAAAGTCGCTCAGGTTACATACTCATAGCATATGAATGAAGAAGGTTCAAGAGGGCGTTATTCTAGAAGCAAGAATCGATGATGAAGGAATACTTTGAGTCAACTCCAGACTTTGTGTTCCTAACGATCCTGAGTTAAAGTATAAAATCACGATGGAGGCGC
This sequence comes from Panax notoginseng, assembly GCA_016801055.1. Taxonomy (NCBI): domain Eukaryota; kingdom Viridiplantae; phylum Streptophyta; class Magnoliopsida; order Apiales; family Araliaceae; genus Panax; species Panax notoginseng. Next base: position 53,249,666 of record CM029019.1, on the reverse strand, counting down.
ACAATACACTGTTTACAATCCATCCTGGGAGTACCGAAATGTATTGTGATTCATCATACATTTTGGTGGAGCAATATGAAGAGAGAGATAGCGCTGTTTATCTCAAGGTGTCTAACTTGTCAACACGTCAAGGCGGAGCATCAAGTACCAAAAGGTCAATTGCAACCACTTGAAATTTCAAAATGGAAGTGGGAGCACATTACCATAGATTTCATTACTGGTCTTCCCAAGGTTTCTCAAGGCATTGATGCAATTTGGGTCATTGTTGATAGATTGACCAAGTCTGCTCACTTCTTACTAATATGAGAAACTTATACACTTGAACGTCTTGCTCGTATGTACATAAATGAGATTGTAAGACTGCATGGTATGCCAGTATCCATAGTTTCTGATCGAGACCCGAGATTCACTTCACGATTTTGGGTTAGTTTGCAAAAAGCTATGGGCACGGATTTATGATTTAGCTCGGCATATCATCCTCAGACGGACGGGTAGTCGGAGAGGACGATTCAAACTCTTGAAGATCTATTAAGACTCTGTGTCCTTGACTTCAAGGGAAGTTGCGACAAGTTCTTATCATTGGTGGAGTTTTCCTACAACAACAGTTATCAAGCAAGTATTGGCATGGCTCCATTCGAAGCGTTGTACGGAAGAAAGTGTCGTTCTCCAGTATACTGGGATGAGGTGGGTGAAGCAACGTTGTTGGGACCAGAGTTGGTACGTATGACTACGAAAAAGATTCAAACGATCCGGTAACGTATAAAAACCTCACAAGATCGACAAAAGAGTTATGCTGATCTTCATCGAAAGGACGTGGAATTCGATATAGGAGATCATGTGTTGTTACGTGTTGCTCCATGGAAAGGAGTTACTAGATTTGAAAAGAGAGGAAAGCTCAATACTCGATTCATCGGCCCATTTTTAATCCTCGATCGAGTAGGAACTGTGGCCTATAGACTCGCTTTACCGCCAAGTATGTCTCGTGTTCATTACGTTTTTCATATATCCATGCTACATAAATATATGGAAGACCCGAACCACATTATTGAGTTAGAACCAGACGAAATAACGGCAGATTTGACGTATGAAGAGGTTCCAGTTCAAATCTTAGATAAGAAGGAACATATTCTACGCACCAAGGTTATACCTCAAGTCAAAGTTTTGTGGAGAAACCACGATGTTGAGAAAATGACTTGAGAGTTAGAATCTGAAATGAAATCAAGGTATCCTTACCTCTTCGACATACCAGGTATGTACCCTAATTTCGAGGGCGAAATTTCATAAGAAGGGGAGATTGTAAAACCCCAACTTTTGGAATAAAGATGAATTTTCTATAAATATTATTTTTTAATATTATGGAGTTAAATTGATATAATGTTATAGTTGTGGGTAATATTTATAAATTTTGCATAGTATACAAGTTGTTATAAAATATTCGTTTGGTCGGGAAATATTCTTTTTCTCGAGAAATATTCGTACGACAGCACAATCATTGGTGGACCCCATAACGGAATTATTGTCGGATTGAGAAAACGATAAAAATACTTTATGAAAATAACGGCAGAAGTTTTACCGTTGATACTGTTGAACTACTCGATAGTAAAAGTACAGTAATACGCGTAGTTGCACAGTAGTACACGGTTTTGATTATTGATGCTTACGTGAGAAGTCACTCAATTTTGTTCAATTATTGCTATAGTAATTGTTATAAATTTTACTTATTTTATGGACCCTATTTACCCATTTTTCAAAATTATCGGTAGAAAATTATATTTAAAGGTGGGGCCCATATATGGGGCCCACATGTGGGGGCCCATTTGTGTTGGGAAAATAATTTTGGAAATGGAAGAGTATACGTATGGAAGTATATGTATGTATTGAGTATATAGTGGGAGAAAAGAAAGAGTGAAAGTGATGTGTGTGAGTGAAAAATGGTGGGGGAAGTGATGTTGCTTTATTCTTATTGGTTGGTTGATTGACAAATTGTGTGGGTTATATGTATTATTATTTTTGCTTTATTCTTATTGGTTAGTTGATTGACAAATTGTGTGGGTTATATGTATTATTATTTTTGTTTTATTCTTATTGGTTGGTTGATTGACAAATTGTGTGGGTTATATGTATTATTATTTTTGCTTTATTCTTATTGGTTGGAGGTTTGACAAAATTGCATCTTGAGTTATCAAAATTGCCATCCGATAATTTGCATTCCTAACACAGTGTCTTTCCATTCTTCTGTAAAGAGAAGCTCATTCCTTCATTATTTCTGAAACTCTAGAGAGAGAAAAATTATAGAGAAACTATAGAAAAGTATTCTGCTACTTCCCTACTCTTATACTCAGTTTATTTTACGGTAAGGGATGTTATTCTTTCTTATTCATGAAGAGAACTGTTGTTATTCCATTGCGTATTATTCTGTTGGAATAACCTGTATACGCGGTCTACCCTATACTTGGTGACATTCTTCTATTATTCTGTTGGAACATCATGTCTGTGTGTTTTACACCGGACCTGGTTCCGTCTTTATTATTATTCTGTTGGAACATCTTATCTGTGTGTTTTACACCGGACCTGGTTTCATCTTTATTATTATTCTATTGGAATATCCTGTTTGTGCGTTTTACGCCGGACCTGGTTCCATTATTTATTATTCTGTTGGAATAACCTGTCTGTGCGGTCTATCGCATGCATGGTTATTTCTTTTGTTATTCCATTCTTTATTATACTCAGTTGGTTAAAACTTTGACTTCTATACTCCATGAAATTAGTGGAATATCTTTGATATTTGTGCTTCATCTAGTATCTTTTCATGGAAATATTCTTCTAAGAATTCTTGAATTTTACTCCACAAAGCAGTATCATATTGACAATTTGGACGTTGTTAATTCTTGGATAAATTAATTCTTGAACTTGTTTTATTGAATTCTTAGATCATTGTCATCATCCTCATGTTTATAAAATGTTGAAAGTCATCTGTGGCCTGTAGTGCATAGATGGACTTGGTATGATTATGACCAGGAATTATTCGGTATAATCATGACCGTAATGTTACAAATGATGTTGTAAAAGTCATGTAGTGCATTGATGGACAGTTGTTGGCATGATCATGACCATTAATGAATGCACAAATATTCTTGGCCCGTAGTGCATGGATAATTGTGATCATGATACTAAAGAATATCCTTGGCCGTAGTGCAGGGGTGATTCGATGATGTGGATTATTTTATTAAGCTGAGTCCCAGCAATAACAGTGTTGAAAAACCTTTTAAATCATAAAAGATAGTAGATTTTATTCTCTACTTGACTCTTTTAATGGATTGCTTGTTCCGCTGCAGTTAAACTTGATGTCTATTATATTTTATCAGTTTAACATTGTTGGAGACTAATGATAATTTATTCTGCATTATCTTAGTCATAATATTTCTTACTGGGCTAGTTGAGCTCACCCTTTCTTTCACTGTTCTGTTTAGGAAATGAGAATATAGCTGGGACGAGTCGGGGAACGGAGTGATGGTCCAGAGGATAACATTAGTAGTTCTCACTATTCTGTGAAATTGTGTGATAATAATTGTAATGAGGACTCCTTTTGAGTATGGATACTCTCTAGTAGATAATATTTATATTTAAACTCACAGTTATGTTTTGTCGTATTGTACATGACAGTTGTATTAGTAAGTTGTATTTGAATTCTGTACCATGTATCTGGCGACCCAAGATGGGTGATGTATACCTAATTTTGGGGGCGTCACACTCTTCATCCTGACTATAGAGCGGTAGTGCATAAGTGGGGATTTGGGACATTCTTCTACATCCTTCCCCGTCGTTGTCCCTGGGGTTATCTCTGGGCATTGTCTGAGCGATGGTTTCATCAGACTCAGTCACTCCATCTGCTGGATTGCGAGATGATGATGACGCCTACGGATTGACAATTTATCATAGGTATGGAGTTCGGAGGGGAGCCAGTGCCTTGCATGGAAAATATTACCCCTACTGCCGTTAGATCCTTATTAGGAGTTCCGACGGCGGCGCTCAAAGGCAGGACTATCCGTTCAGGTCCTTTGAGCGTAGATTCTATGAGCGGGCTATTGAGTGAGCCTATGTCTGATGATGTCATGATCAGGGATCGCGTTCTACGGCGATTGTTCCTGATGATCATTCGAGGCTGCTTCATAGCAGATAACTCTTCCACGGTATCTTTCGCTTTGAGCAGCGCTACACGTGATGTGGACCGTATTGGAGAGTATGATTGGGGCTCTTATACCTTTGCCTATTTCCTCCGGGGAATGCGTATGCGCTCATAGGGTTTGACCGAGGCTTGGCTAGGATTTTACCTGTTTCTACTAGTGAGTATTTCTCTTATCATTTACCATGTATAGGTTAAGAGTGCTAACTGACAGCAGATGTTTGCCTTTGTGTTGGTAGTTTTGGGCCTATGAGAGGCTTCCATGCTTGTGTCCCGTGAGTGTGTTAGGTTTAGACACCTATCCACGAGGACGACGATGGCATCATTCGATTCTACCAGAGGTCCCTATAGCTGAGGGATTCACTCATTGTCGTATGCAGCTGGAGTTGCTGACGGCTGACACCATCATATGGCTTCCCTATTCTGGGGAACACCTGACTGTGGGTTTTGAGGATGGATACCCGACTGGAGTCGAGTATGTGATTTCCACCAGGAGAGTTCCTCTCTTCACATATGGAGGCTGGGAGCTCTATTTAGGAGAGCGTGCTATTAGGAGCACCATAGGGGAGATTCATATACCGATCTTGCCTCCTGCCAAGCGTTATTGGCCTGTATCGCAGTCACCCGTCACTGATATCCCATTGTTAGGGGTTGACGGTTTTGCATTGTCAGAGGGTCCATGTACTCAGGAGACGTTCCATCGGTGGTGGTCCCCTCGTACTATTGGAGCTTAGTCCCGCGTCACACAATTTATGAGGGATATGGTTCCAGGATCCTTGATGATGACGGATTGGATAGCTTGTGTTCGAGATCCGACTTATATGACCTAGATTGATAGTTTGACCTGGCAGTTGGACCAGGCACACATATTTATCCGGTATTTGGTCAGAAATCCGGCAGAGGCGGCTTCATTTGTTCCTTCCAGCTCAGGCGCTGGCCCATCAGGTGACCCATTCGGTTTTACCTACGCAGATCCTCCTTTATATAGGCCTGACATCCCTGTTGATAGAGATCCAGTGACTCAGGAGGAGTTACATCAGGTGGAAAGGATTGATGATGTGGACATCGACAACATTGTCTTTTTCTGATGTGTATTCTCGTTATATCTTTTGATAGGCCTCTGTTAGATATTGGGTGGTTGTGCCCCATTCTCGTTATATCTTTTGATAGGCCTCTGTCAGTAGTAGGGCGTCTGTGCCCGATTTCCCTATATTTGTAGCTGTACAGAGATGATGTATTAGATGATGATATACTTAGGAATGTATGCACTGTTTTTTTTCCATTCCCTATATCATATTGCCATCTATTATCTGTTATGCATGTATCATGTTATGCATATTTATGTATGTCCAGAGATATTCAGCATTGACCCCTGGATGGTCTTATGACACGGCCCGCACATATGTCTTCTTCGACAGTTAGCCGTATAGATCATACCCCACCGTCAATGGTGGCGTCGGGTATGCGATCATGGTATGATGGCATGTCACCACCAGACAGGGTGACAGAAGATCATTTATTGCAGCATACCTTGACCTTTTTGACTTTTCAGGTTCCCGCAAGATTTGTGGACGGGATGATAGAGCATTGGCTACCGGATAGGCAGGTATTCTGATTCGGCACCCATGAGTTGACTCCTACTCTGGAGGAGTATGCACGTTTGACAATGCTGCCTTTAGACAGACCTTGTGTGCATCTGGCTTTGGGAGACATAAGCAGACGATTCATGACTCTCACAAGATTGAGGCGCAGAGTGGTACAGGATGAGTTGACATCTGGCCACGTGATATCCTAGTGTTTTCTATACGACAGATTTGGCTCGGAGGATAGCTATTCACGACATTCCAGGGATTTCACCGCATCGGAGGATCATTGGCGTTTGACCAAAGTTGACGTACTGATGCTATGTGTATTGTCATATGTGTATATGCCGCAGTATATGGATGAGATAGATATAGGCGTTATCATGGTCGTGAGAGCTCTCAGGGAGGGTCGTACCATTGTACCTATGATTGTAGCAGAGACCCTGCGGTCGACATCCTACTGCTGCACTTTTCTGACAGGAGTGTTCACTGGGAGTTCAGTCATGCTATATGTGTGGTTCATGTCACAATTGAGACCGATTGACACTCTTAGACGGCATGGGTACTGCTTCACCCATGACATAGCTATGTCATACTCTTTTCAGCCATCAGAGTGTATACATGCTCTGTCCTGGTCCACATTCTTGGCAGATATCAGAGATCCATTCAGTATATTGCCGTGTTCGGGGCTTAGCTCACCATATAGCTTCATTACTCATGCTCCGGCCATGGACTATCTCCCTCTAGCTGGTTTGAGGGGAGTGACCACTTATCACCCATTGGCCGTGATGTCGTAGTTCGACCAGTTCCACGATTTTCATCCTTTTGAGGGGGCGACAGGTTAGCGTTCAGCTTCTCGGTACCTCTCAGCAGAGGACCGATCTCGGGTATACGCCTGCTGGTATCAGCGCGAGATAGCGGGTTTTTCTGTCAATCATCCTGGTTATTCCGCAGAGTATTCCGCGTGGATGGAGACAAAGATTTTATCAGCTGCAGCAGTATTTGCAGTACCAGAGCGTGAGTTAGATGAGGTGAACCCATGGAGGACATTAATACCTACATCGAGGAGGAGCCCACTGCTGGGTTGCCAGCATTTCTTCCGGATTCTCCTAGTACCAGTACTGTTGTGATTTAGCACTTGGCACGGTACTTAGAGCAGAGTCTTCATCTGATGACCTTTGAGAGAGATCAGATTCGATCTATGATGTCGACTGCTCTTGATGGGAGGGAGGCCGCTCTATTGGAGAGAGACGAGGCATTGGCTCGTAGAGATGTCGCCGTCGTTGAGCGGGATGAGGCTATATCAGCCAGAGATGCAGTGATAGTTGAGCGGGATATCGCCATATCTGCCCGGGATGTAGCCGTCACAGATAGTACTGCAGTGAGGTCCCATACCACTGGCATGATCGCAGAGATGAGCGCATATATTGATGATCATATGATCACCATGCAGATGGCTGCATATCTATTGGGTCGTGTGGATATTCGCATACAGGAGACCACAGCTTCACCTCCATCTTCTGAGAGGGACGCCATGTTGGGCTTGTTAGCTCGCATATACCCTGACTTGTAGATGATCTTGTATTTTCCTGCACAGACTAGCTTAGCCATTTTGTCATGTACAGTTTACATTATGTATATCAAACAACATTATATATTTGATAGGGAAATATATTTTTAGATCACTTCCCTTTTAGATATGCTTTGCTACTTGCTTGATATTTTGCCTGCTGCTTCAGGACTTGTGATCTTGATGTATTCTAAATTCTTCCTAGGTGGATGGACATTGAGTTGTCTCTGGATATTTCAGAATGGATCATCGATTTATATGTATCCCTACCATCTCTCGGTGTCTTGGGACTGGTTTTTGTATGGAAATGAGGAGAGAAGTGTGGCTTTCCTCTCTAAGATTGACCGCACCACAGATGGTCGTCAGTACTTCTATTTAGGAGAAGCCTACTTAATTCCATCTCTTATGGATTGGTGTTGCTCTTCAAGGTATGACTGCAGCTTAGATGGTCGCCAAATCTCCTAGTTGGGAGGAGTTCAGGTAATTCCACCCCTTTGGTCTGAAGCCAAATGAAATGTAGTGGATTGAAGGATGATCCCAGTACCAACTGACAAGGATTTGTGTATTGGTAGGGGGTGAGATCGCACCATGAATGGCTGCCTACGTACTCCTATTGAAGAGGAGATCAGGTCTGCGTAGTTCAAACCTGGTGTAAGAGGTTCAACGCTGTATGTGGCAGGAATGGTGTAGGAATGTTTTTGTAAGGAAAATGGTGGAAATGTTTTTGTTGTTTTTGTTTTGTTGCGACCGGACCATATGAAATGGTTGCATACGTACTCCTATTGAAGAGGAGATCAGGTCGACGTAGTTCACCCCTCAGGGCGAGATGAAAAGCGTAATCCCATGTGCAGGTCAGAGTGCGGGGAGGAGAAAGTTTTAATCCTAGGTTGAGGATAAACTGTAGGTATGAGAAGTTTGATCGCAGGTATGGATAGCCAAACTGCAAAAGCAAGAGGTTCAATCCACGGTGGGATGACCTAAGTTGTAGGAACGCAAAGGAGAAAGCCAGGCTGCTGGCTTGAAAGGTATGTTTCCCTAAGGGGCAAAGTGTAGAAAAGTTGTTTGTGGTAAAGGTTTAAAGAACCAGAATGACTGGTGATATGATGGTTCCACACCAGGGTATTTGCGAATTTCTTCAGACATATTACCATTTCACGGCGTCTGAGTTGATGAGTTGCGAAAATTTATCGCCATCCATTTCTTGCAACTTGAGAGCGTCTCCTGTCAATACTTCCTTGACAATAAACGGGCCTTCCCAGTTAGGAGCGAATTTTCCCTTAGCCTGATATTGGTTGTCCAGGATTTTCTTTAAAACCAAGTCATGTTGTCTGAATTACCGTAGCCGAATTTTTTTGTTGTAGGATTGGGCGATCCTTTGCTGATATAACTGAGCATGGAAGATAGTCGCGGTTCGCCTTTCGTCTATTAGAGACAATTGGTGATACCTATCTTGTACCCATTGGTCTTCATCCAACTGAGCGTCTATCAATACTCTGAGGGATTCCATCTCAACTTCTATGGGGAGCACTGCTTCCATCCCATAGGTTAATACGTAGGGGGTTGCCCCAGTGGAGGTGCGCATTGAGGTTCTGTAGGCTAACAGAGTCAGAGGCAATATGTTAGGCCAATTTTTGTGATTGGTGGACATCTTTTGCATAATCTTCTTGATGTTCTTGTTAGCCGCTTCAACAGCACCATTCATCTTCGGACGATAGATGACTGAGTTGAGATGTTTGATGTGGAATTTACTGCATAATTCCTCCATCATTTTGTTGTTGATGTTCTTAACATTGTCGGACACAATCACCTCTGGTTGTCTATATCGATAAATGACATTGTTTCTGATGAAAGCAACGATGACTTCTTTAGTAACCCTGGGGAAGGAGGCAGCTTCTATCCACTTGGTAAAGTAGTCGATCATGGTGAAGATAAATTGATGACCAATACTGGCTTTAGGCTCAATGGGCCCGATAACGTCCATTCTCCACATTGAGAAGGGACAAGGTGAACTCATATTGTGAAGTTCCCGTGGAGGGGCGTGTATAGCATTCCCATGAATCTGGAACTGATAGCATCTCCTGACATGGTCATTGCAATCAGCTTTGAGAGATAGCCAATAATGTCCTGTCCTGAGGACTTTCTTGACATCACTCATGTGGGGGCAACAGACTCCGCCATGGATTTTATCCATAAGCCTTTGGACTTGATCTTTATCTAAACATCTGAGGAGACCTAATCCTGCATCTCTTTCTTAGAGCGCATCTCCACTCAGGTAGAATTTCATAGCAAATCGATGGATCCGCCTTTTCTCAGTCGGGGTCGCCTTAGCGGGTGTAGATCCATCTCGCAGATATTCCTTGATATGCTGATACTAAGGATGTTGGATGGGAGGTAGCTCATCCGATACTTCTCCAACGTAATTCCCATAGGCTAGGGCCTTGTGCAGGGAAACTGTGACGCTTGGCAAGTGTTCCTTTTCTGATATACGGATCAAGGAGGCCAAAGTTGCTAACGCGTCTGCGAAATCATTCCTATTACGAGGAATATGTAGAAAGGATATTTCTTCGAACCCCAAAGCCATCTTTAAAAATGCCGATGGTAAGGCAGCAAATGTAGTTCCTTGGTTTGATAGATTCCTGTGGATTGTCTGATTACTAACTCCGAATCTCCAAGGACAGTTAACCGCCTGATGCCCATTGAATGGGCAAGTTTTATCCCCATAAGACACCTTCATACTCAGCCGTATTGTTGGTGCTGACAAACTGTAATTTGACAGCGACGGGATACTGCTCCCCCGTATCAGATACTAGAACTGCTCCAGCTCCAGAACCTTCCATATTGATAGCTCCATCGAAATACATCTTCCACGTTTGGCGTGTATCGTACTGATGGTGTTGCTAAATTGTTCTTACTCCTTCATCAGGGAAGTAGTTTTCCAAGGGTTTGAAATCCCCTGATGGTGCGGCGACCAATTAATCCGCAATTCCTTGACCTTTGATGGACTTTTGAGTCACATATACGATGTCAAATTGTTGTAGGATCAACTGCCATCTGGATAGCCGATAATTTAGTATGGGTTTACAGAACACGTACTTTAGAGGATCCACACGGGATATGAGATGGGTTATGTGCCCATGGAGGTAATGTTGTAACCTCATGGCAGCCCATGCTAAAGCACAACACGTCTTTTCGATCAGAGTATACTTGTGTTCACTGCTATTGAATCTTTTGTTGAGGTAATAGATAGCTCGTTCTAGGCCTCTATCGTCCTTCTGTCCCAGCAGGCAGCCCATGGCATTGTCACTTACGGACAGATACATAAACAGGGGAACATCATCCCTAGGTGGCACCAAGATGGGAGCTTTGATTAGCTGTTTCTTGATTGTAAGGAAGACATTCTGGCACTCCTCATTCTATTTCATGGAGGAGTTCTTCCTTAACAGCTTGAAGATAGGCTCACAGGTTGCTGTGAGTTGAGAGATAAATCTGCTAATGAAGTTAATTCTTCCCAAAAATCCCCGTATTTCCTTTTCTGTCTGAGGAATGGGCATTTTCGTGATCGCTTGGATTTTGGCAGGGTCCAGCTCTATCCCTTTGAGGCTGACTAGAAATCCTAGCAACTTACCTGATTTAACACCAAAGGCGCACTTAGCTGGATTCAACTTCAAGTTGTACTTACGCAACCTGTTGAACAACTTCTTGAGATGGTCTATATGGTCATCCTCCTTCCGGGAATTGACAATAATGTCATCCACGTAGATCTCGATCTCCTTATGCATTAAGTCTTGGAAAAGAGCCATCATAGCTCGTTGATAGGTAGCTCCAGCATTGATGAGGCCGAATGACACTCGTTTATAGCAAAAAGTTTCCCAAGGAGTGATGAAAGCAGTTTTTTCACGATCTTCCTCGGTAACCATGATCTGATGATACCCCGCAAAGCAATCTGCAAAGGAGTACATGTTGTATTGCGCAGTATTGTCAATGAGAATGTGGATAAATGGCACAGGAAAGCTATCTTTTAAGCAAGCTTTGTTCAAATCCCGGTAATCCACGCAAACTCGCACCTTCCTTCCAGGCTTAGGTAGGGGCACGATGTTGGATATCTACTCAGGATCTGTAGACACCATTATGATGCCAGCTTGAAATTGTTTCACAATTTCTTCTTTCACCTTTAAACTCCATTCAGGTTTCAATCGCCGGAGCTTCTGCTTGACTGGCTTAAATCCCTCTTTAATGGGAAGGCGATGAAGGACAATGTCAGTGGACAAACCCACTATATCCTCATGAGACCATGCAAACACATCCTGGAACTGGGTTAGTAGTGTAACCGTGTCATTCCGTCGGTTTGGGGTAAGGTCTGAACCAATCTGGATTAACTTATGGTTTTCTAAGGTTCCGAGATTGAAAGGAGTGGTTTGATCAAGGTTGAGTTTGGGTTTGTCTTTGACACATTCTTGAATTTGTGGAGGCACCTCAATGTCATCCTGTATATCCACCAAGGCTGAATTCATCTCTACATCAAAGGTACAATCCTTGTGGAGAAGAGGCACCGTATTAGCAAGTACCGGCACATCTAAATTCAGATTCCTAAAACAAAATATGCTTTCACTTAGTATATATAAAATGTGTTGATCATACACAGTGTTAGCATATACTGGCAAAATAAACTGCTAATACTGTATAGAAAAGTAAACAGTTATTATATCTATAGGGCAGAAAGAGTTTCTACCCGCTTTACCCTTGACGACCAATGCAAGGAATGATGTTCCAATTGGCAAGAGCAAATTCCGGGTGAACCGTAGTGATAGAGGGATTATCATCATCTTCCCTGTCCCGAATGATAGCCATTACGTCTGGGCAATCATCGTCTGGGGTGTATTTGTTGGTATGCTCATCATGAACGATGATGCGTATGTCGAACATCATCCGCATGACGTCTTACTTGATTCTTCGTTCCTCTTCCTCCACTACGGGATCTGGAACAAAGATTTCTCTCTCCTTCACCGGTACCAGCTTGGGAAATAACATTGCCATTATATTGGCTGGCACCTTTACGGGAGGTTGTGCGGACTGGGAGCTTGAAGGCGAAGATAAACGTCTTTCAACTGTTGGTGAAGAGTGGAGGGGACTGCCCCTACCATGTGAATCCATGGTCGTCCCAATAGCAGGTTGTATCTCGAATCTATCTTGAGCACATGGAAGGATACGCAGAATGTATGAGGACCAATCTCAATTAGCAGCTCAACTACTCCGACCGAGTTACGGCGGGCTCCATCAAAAGCTTTAATAATGGTATGGCTACTCCGAATTCGATTGGGATTGATATTCATCTTCACCAAGGTAGCGTATGGGCAGATATTCAGAGAGGAACCTCCATCTATTAAAACTCCAGCCACCATATATTCGGAGGACAAGACCGCAATGTGCAACGGTTTGTAATGACCGGTCCCTTCGGGCGGAATGTCATCATCAGTGAAGGATATCATATTGTTGTTGAAAATGTGATTAACCAGATGTTGAAACTTTTCCGTATCAACTGATATCGGTAGATAGGCTTCTTCTAAAACCTTTAACAAGCCCTTCCGGTGATTCTCGGAAGTTAAGACCAAGTCCAAGATTGATATTTATTGTGGAGCTTCTTTCAAGGTTAAAACCACCTTGGCTTCATTATGACCCATAGTACGGAGGAAATTTTCAATCTTCTCAATGGGTACTTTCCCCTTAGACTTGATGACAGGCTTCATTACCCGTTGGGGAAGATACAGTGGATTCTCCTTCGACACTGCAGCAGTTATATGCGAGGTGGATCCTTCACCTTCTCCATAATTCCATGGAACTGCGCACAAGCTAACAATAGGATATTGTGTTCTGCACGACAAGTTGATTGGCTCGGGAGCGGCCACTTTCAAAGGATTGTTGATTCCCTTGAGTTGAATTACTGGCATGACAAGTGATTTGTTCACTCCATCATTTTCAGCAGATATGACTGCTACTAAACTCTTCCACTTAGTAGGACACGAATCCTCACTTGCCCATAACACAGTGTCGTTATCTGTCAGACGCAGTACGCCACTGTCGATTAAATTTTAAATAAGGTGGCGGAGTGCCCAGCATTCTTCTGTGCTGTGACCGCGAGATTGAGAATGATATTGACATACTCCCTCAGAGTTGTATCGTCCTGAACGGGGGTTGATTAGAGGTAGAAGGGAACTAATCCTTCCTTCATTGATTAACATATGAAGGATTTCCTCCATAGGTTGGCCCAAATATGTGAATTCCCTTTTGTTGGCAAAACCCCGACGGGCCTTAGCATTCGATCTCTTCGTCACTTTGTCTTCCAGTATTTTATTTTCTGAAAGTGAAGATGGAATATTCATGACAATAGGTAGGAGACTGGCATGCTCCTGGCTGATTAGCTGACGAGTCACTTGATGCTAATAAGTCACCAGTTCCGCCAATTGCTCAAATTGTTTACAGAGAGCTTTCATCTTTCGTTCCATTGTTGATTGGAACTTAGCATAATCCCATCTGTCATCACCCTCTTCTTCCTTGTGTTGAGGAAGAGGGTTGTCATGAACGTGAGGCTAATTGGGTTTGGCGACCACGATTTCACCGTTGTCTATCAGGTCTTGGATTTTGTGTTTCAAGGCCCAACAATCCTGAGTATCATGTCCAGGTGCCCCGACATGAAAAGCACATTTCTGAGCAGTATTAAAACCCCGTCCATTAAGGCTGGCTGGTGGAAGCAGATGCATGATTTTCTTCTGTGTTGTTAGAAGATTGAGAATGTTCTCGAGGGTGTCCCCTAAGGGTGTGAATACTCGAGGTCGTTTGACTTCTCCACCTTTTGGTACTGAAGGGTTTGAAGACTGTGCTTGAAAGGGAGTGTAATTTCTCCTCTGGATAGGCATGTTTTGACTGCCTTTTTGACCCTGTAGTATCAGGGAAACATCCTCTTCTTTCTTTTTATGGACCCTCCGGGGGTTGTTCCCATAATTTCCAGATTGGATGTGATCAGCAACAACTTTGAGTGCAGCTAGGTCTTGAATCTTTTCGGATTTCAATCCCATTTCAGCCATCTCCCCATGTTTGACCATTTTAGAAAATGGTTTGCCGATGCCGGCTAAAACTCTTTCATAGAAAGGTGCTTCTTGTATGTCTATGAAAGTCATGACCATCTCTGATTCTGTCATGGAAGGACTAACTTGGGCAGCCAGGCGTCTCCACCTCTGAGCATACTCTTTGAAAGACTCATTAGAATGTTTTTTGATCTTGGTAATTTGATACCGATCAGGAGCCATTTGAGATTGAAAGTTGTATTGGGTGAGGAAAGCGTGTGCTAGCTCTTCCCAACTTTGGATCTTTGAATTGTTTAATCTTTTGTACCACGAACGGGCTTCTCCAGTTAGACTTTTTTGGAACAGTTGCATTCTGAGTTTTTCATCCTCTGCATAAGATCCAAGTTCTCCAATAAACACCTTTAGGATCTCCTAACCCGTTATATTTTTCAAAGTCAGGAGTCTTAAATTTTTCTGGATAATGAATACCAGGGAAAATACATAAATTGGCATATGAAACACTCCCGTGTGTTCCAATTCCTTTGATAGTGCGAAGAGTCTATTCCATTTGGAGGACTTTCTTTTTAATGTCACAAGTATCTGGATCTTCAGTGGGATGGGCAGCATCATGAGTTTTGTTGGTCGGATCCAACTGCAGTTCAGGTATTGTAATGACCTGGGTTCCTCCTTGTGTGGAGGATTCAGCATGTACGAGTATTTTCTGACCCTGTGTAGACTGGTGTAATTCTTTTAGTAGAACAGCCAAAACTGTAATCTGTTTGCTTAATCCGTCGAATTCTTTGCGAGAAACTGGATTAAGTTCGGTCTGGTCGGATGACGACATGATTGACTGTAGGCCTGTTGTCTTTTTGGACTTTGAACGGGTGGTAGGTCCGATTGATTCCCTGCAAAAGACTTGCATAGTTTAGTCTTTAGGGAAGGTGGATAATAACATGCTATATGATGTGTCCAGTTTAGGAATTTTATCCTGCAAAACGGATATCAGCTGTTTGTAGCATGTATGTGTACACATTTCTTCATATTTCTCATTACATGGAGATAGATATGGAAGATAATTACAAGTAATTGAAATGAGAGCATGAAGAGACTTTCATCCATTTTGGGTTTATCAGAGGCTGACCTATCTTAGGTTACTCTCGCGGTTTTTTGGCATGAAGGTTCCCAAATCATCGCAATCTACTTGACGGGAAGTTAATCCGGTCTTTCAACTGGAGCGAATTTGGGTGGTGCCTTTCCTGAGCGTTGGAGAATTAGTCTTCTCACGAGTCCAGTAATCAAACACCGACGGGATAGCCTCCTGGTGGAGGGACCACACAACATACATTCGCATACATCGCGTCTTACCGCATAAAAATGATGACATGTGCGAAGCACTAATATCACAAGCAGATATGGTGCGAAGCACTAATATCACAAGCAATTTATAGTGCGAAACACTAATATCACAAGCAGTTTATAGTGTGAAGCACTAATATCACAAGCAGTTTATAGTGCGAAGCACTAAGTAAGGAAATGCATTCGTACACATTCATCATAAAATGTAAATGCAACATCCACACACAAGTAGATAACAATTTTGAAAAAATTATGATAGCGGCTTATGTCCTCTTACCGGAGTCCCCAGCAGAGTCGCCACCTGTCGACGTCGGGATTTTTAATTGTCCCTTTCCGTTACTTGTTCTTTGGTGTTCTCATTTTAGGTGAGATTTGTTTGAAAAAAAACAAGTGAAAAAGGTCCGACATGTATAATGTCGACGATTGGACTATAAGAGTCGCCAGTTGGTTTTTTAACTGGTTGTACCAACACAACCGAGAAAAGGTTTGCACATTGACCTAGTAATGTGACACTGCAAAACGGGTCGGTGAAACCTAGATTCATTAGGGTCCGGGGACTTGGTTATGCTGAGGGAAGTTGTTAGGCACCCCCCGACATCCGTGTTACCACGGTGACCGCCTCTTTTCAAGAAACTGCTATCTGAATGTGTGTGTGTGTGGGTCAATGTGCTGTTATTTGGAAGTAGTGCGAGGCCTCGTTCGCACCTATATACACATGGTTTGAATTTTATGTAAAAATTCAATTTTAAGCAAGATATGGCAGTGATGTTTTATAAAAGAGGTTTTTCAAACCCTGATGCTCAATAGTAATTGAGACCTTTTACACTCCCGTTTTATTCCGTATTCGGCTGGATTGATTTTATTTGACAGATGCGAAGCATCCGTACGAAAATAATGTGCAAAAAGGTGTTGAATTCCACGTGAGTATGAAAACCATCTGAGGAAATCCAAACATCACAGATATATTTTCAAGCTGCTTACAGCTGAAAAGGTCCATCACGGGAACCGAATCTAGATTTAGGGGACTGAATCTGTGATCACATGATTCTTAGGCTCACATGATGCCGCAATTGATATAAAAGCATTAAGGAGGTATATATATAAAAGACGTAAATATATATATATATATACATACATGATCACCAGCCACTGAGCACATCTATGGGGGATCAGAAATATAAATAAAGCTGTAAAAGCTATCAACCGCCACAGAGGAAACTCCAGGTGGGACGAAATGTACAGAAAGCTGTAAAAAGGGTCAACCACCACGAAGTAAACTCCAGGTGGGACGAAATGTAATATATATATATATATATATATATATATATATATATATATATATATATATATATATATATATATATATATATAAGCATGTAAACGCACTGGATATAAAATCCAGGCTCATCGGACAAAGTCCAACAACAGTTAATATATATAAGTACATATATATTAAAGCAGTAAACGCACCGGATGTGAAATCCAGGCTCACCGAACAGAGTTTGATAGCAGTTCATATATATAATTATATATATAAGAAAGCCATTAAACGCACCAGACATAAGTCTAGGCTCATCGAACAGAGTTTGACATGCAGTTCATATATATAAATGTATACATATACAAAAGCAATTAAATGCTCCAGACCGAAGTCTAGGCTAAATCGAGGCATAACTCGATAATGTTAGTCCATATATATATATATATATATATATATATATATATATATATATACAAACTAAAAATAAACCACGGACCGAAGTCCGGGCAAAAGTGTGCAACACGACTCTCAACGTGAAGAAGGGTGTGTGCAAAGATGAAGGGAAAAACTTTAAAGTGTGAAAGAAGGCTTACAGTGGGCTGCCAAAGAAGACTTCAATATCTTTAAAGTGGGTAAACACTGGCTTTTGTGGGTATAAAATAAACTATATGTGAACTCACAAATGTTTAAAATGAGAAAGCACTCAGTCTGGGGTGAGTACAGAGCAAATTGGGCAGGGCTTCCTCGTCGTTTTCTCTTACAAAATGGCCACCCCAAGCCCTCTATTTATAGAGGGTGGAGCCGCAGGTGTACCTACGGCTGGGCCGCAGGTAGACCAGAGGCAACCCGAGTTGGCCTAGGTTTTTTGGGTTGAGTCATCTCGAAGTACGTGCACTCAGGAACTGTAATGTCCACTCGAACTTTCAGAAGTGCAATCTGGGCATCCGTTTGAGGTATACAGGACCTATTTTGGACTGCCGTTGTCTAGAGTTGTACGATGGCATGGGATTTGAGTTTGTTCGAAGTCATTGAAGATGGGACGGTGCCCTCCGCTCTTCAAGCTTCAACTTTCATCCGTTACCCCGCACAATAGTCACTCGGAATTGGTTAGTCTTTTGGGACACTGTTGCGTAGAGACGTTGAGACGACGTGGAGTGGCATCGTGATGGTCAGATGATGATGTTGCCCCTCACTGGTGTTATCGCCGGATTGGGCTGATAAAGCAGATGTTGCTCAGCTTCGCTGAGATTGGACTGCTGCAATTTGTTGAAGGTCCTCATTGTCATCTTTGAGGTGTGCCTGTCTTCCCGATGTTATCGTCGGGCTGGTACAGTGTATCTCGTTGTGAGCGCCGAGATTGAAGCTGGTTGTATTTGTAACAAGCATTTCCGGGGTTATTGCCGAAATTGCATTCCTTGGGGTTATCACCAAGGTTGGTGGCTATTCCCATGGTTGGGACTGAGACTGAATACCTCGGGGTTAACTCCGAGATTAATCGGTCTTCTCTGGTGTATGTTCCGGTATTGATCTGCATGCCTCGGGGTTATCTCCGAGATTGGAATTATTACTCCCAGATTGCGATCTGGGGTTGATGCTGAACTTCCGGTAGTATCCGGCATGGATATGGATCGTCTTTCAAGGTTCCCTCTTAATAGACTAATCTGCTCTCCTGCAATGTTAGTGATAGGTGTACAAAAAAATTCGAGTGTCTACAGCACTTCCTAAACTAAGCTAGCAATTCAACTCAACAATCTCAAATTACTAAGAATGTTTGGAAACAAAAATCAAACAGTTTAAAAAATTAAACTCTTACCTGTGCAGGTAGCGGTGGCGTCGGCGGTGGTGGTGATGGTGGCGGCGGTTTTCCCCTCTTCTCCCTCTTCTCTTCTACCCCTTCTCCCTCTTCTCCCTCTCCTTTTCTCCCTCTTTTTTTTCTTCTATTCTGGATCAAGAGTGACGAATTGATACTCGTTAATTGAAATACATCAGCGACCGCCATTAGCGACCGCATGCGGACGCTAATTTTAAATGATATGGAAGTATCAGCGACAGAATGCGGTCGCTGATGGTGAGTGTTCGCAAACAACTAGCGGGCCAGCATTTCCTGCCAATTTTTTTGGAGGTAAAAGTGAACCAGTGACCAATTAGCGACCGGGTTTGGTCGCTAACATAATCTAGCGACCAAATTCAAGTGCGGTCGCTAATGTCGGTCGCTAAGAATCCTATCTGCGACCTAAAGTGCGGTCGCTGATAGTTTTGGTCGCTATTAGAGCATTTTCTTGTAGTCTGAAAAAGTAAGTTGTGAAAGTTCGTAGTGTGATGTCATGAGAATTTGTGTTGGTATGCAATCACCATGTCGGATACAATTATATAATTAGGAGTGCAGATTTATGGTACATGAATGATTAAAATAATCATGAAATTTAAGTAGGCACACTTAGAAGGGGGGTTGAATAAGTGTGGGAACAAACTATGTCCAACTTTTGATCAAATAAAAATTCCTTAGGATATTCAATGCAGCAAGCTAGATTCGATAACCTTTGTAAATTAAAATTGTAAAACAAGATGGTGAATAGATGTAACTTTTCCAAAATGTTAAATTTCGAGACTTGGCCTTTTTCAGAATGTGATTATGTGAACTTTTTCAGAATGTGATTATGTGAAAACAATTTGCTGAATTAGTTTTGTAAGTTTATAGATGTTGAATGCAGCCTGTTGGATAGTTAGTTGAATGATGAGATAATTTAGCACAATAAGCAATCACATTAATATAAGGAATTTTTACGTGGTTCAGCTCCTATCCTTTATTCCAGTGGTCTAATCCACGTCCAATACCAACTAGTATTGAAGACTCTCTTTATTAATTAACTTTGTTTACAATTAAACCCCTTTACAAGACAAGTTTCACAATCTTTTAGTACTAATACTCCCCGAGCACCTTTGTTCCCCATCACCTTTGCTCCCCGTGCATCTATGCACCCTTAAGCACCTATGCTTCCTTGAACTTGCTTGCAAAACCCCTAATCCAACCCGGATTAGAAACCTTGGACTAACATCTTAGTCTACCACATGTTTAGAGAATTGATCAAATATATGACAACAAAATAAACTATGATCAAAGCAATAATTATATCAATAATTCAAGGCTCAACTAGAATGCAATGATCAAAGTATGAAAGATAAAGATATCACCAATTTAAGCGCAATAAAAGAGAAGCTCAAATTCACAATAAGCTTGATGAGCGCAACAGTCTTTCTAATAATCCAAGCTGGAATATATTAAATATTGTAAATTGCACAACAACTTGAATTTTTCTCTTTACACGCAGCACTAAGTGTATGATATTATAACTTTGCTTCTTTAATTTTTTAGTGCAGTGTTTTTCCTATCTGAAGGATACCTTTCTTATAGCCTAAAAATTATTACCGTTGAGAGCAAAAAGCAACCCAATCAATTATGTTTCTTACGGTAAATGAATATTTCTCAATCAATTAGACTAATATTACTCATTGAGAGTCAGGAGGAAATCATGTCAAATAGCCAGTAAATACCAAACGTGGATATTAGCTTAAATCAGGATATATAAATTTAATATGCATAAGTCAAGCATATATACTAAGCCTAATCATTTCATAAGGTAATAAAGATTACCGTTGCAAGTCACCCACTCTTATAAAATAAGAAATGATCAACCCAAGTAGATAACACTTTTAAATGCCCATTGACTTCTAGATAATTTAGAAAACAGGTTGCTAAAATCAAGTTCACATGAGATTCACTCTATTTTTATTAGCAGCTTGGTATCTTTAATAATCAATTAGATAATTTCTAATTATGTAATCAATTTAAGCTACTTTAATTAGGAATGTACCAATTTCACCATTTACGAACCGGAAGAGCAACTGATTTAAAATATTTTCAAAATTATTTTAATAGTCCAATTAAATTATTTCATAATTAATTAATCACTTCCATAATTCCTAATTAATTTATTCTATAATTAATTAATCACTTTCATGAGTATGGCAAACCCAATAATGAAAGACCATATCCCAAAATTTACGGAGACAATATTGGTTAAATATATGAAAGATAATGAATCTTTTAAAACTCATTTACTAACCAACTACATCAATTATGGGAAGTATCAATAAAGAAATATTTCCATATTTATTTTGAAATTCAAATTTATTTAGATTTGCCTTCACTAATTAGCTTTCCAAAAATATTCATTTACCCAATCTTGGTTATGTATGCTTATGCAAGTAAAAAGACTCCTCCTTTATAATAGACACTATCAATCCGTTGTAAGCCAAGAGGAGAAAATCACTAATTCATCCGCTAGAGTGCTAAACCAATTATGATATATATAAGACAATCGCTTTATTAATTGATTCAAAGTCATATTATTATTAAATGATCTTCTCAATAGTATTATTATCGTTACGCACGTGGAAGGAGTAACATGATTTTAGTGGTTTACTTTTTAACATCTAATCATGTTTATTCAAAAAATGCCATAACTATTTACACAGTTATTTCCTTTTAAGACCCAATATACTTGTTCCTTGATTTAATCAATAAACATGGAATATATATAGCTTTATACCGTTAGACATATGTAGCATGATATCAGCCCATATCTTATTCAAATAAATTTTCATCCTACTAAATCACATGAAGATTGTTTCCTTAATTGACAGATTATCCGTTTTACCCAATCAATTCAGAAAGCATGGAACATATATATTCAACTTATTAATAGTTTTAAAGGATATTTCCAAAAACATTATTTTCAAACTATTATACTAATAATCTGCCTTTTTAAAAAATATCCCCTTTTAATAATAATAATAATAATAATAATAACATGATTATAATTAACCCTTTTCCTTTTATGCACTATAATCCTAAAGCCTTGATTTAGAAATAATTAAAGCTAGGATCTTACATGTATTTCCTAATGACTTAAGCAATTCTTTGTGACAACCCGAGAATTTAGATATTTATTAAAATATTAAAATATTGAATTAAGGTTAAATAATAAACCTAGACAGAAAATAAGTGTATGAATTTGGCATTTTTGAAAGATTTTTATGGATTTAAATTTTTTTGTTGTGAATTATTCAGAATTAAGTATATAAGTGTATATGTTCTGTGTGTATGGACATATATGTGAACAGTAAGTGGTTAAGGGTCAAGAGTTGACCAGATAACTTATATCAGTATTCAAACCCTAATATTATATTAAGAATATAGACGTTCAGTTAGAAAATCCTAACGATTAATTAGGAACCCTAATATCGGTTCTAGAAACCCTAATTTTAGTTTTCAGAATTCGAAACCCTAATTTGGAAGTTCAAAACCCTAATTTGGGAATTCAAATGCTAAGTACAAGGTTTAAGCATTATTAATTATAGCCTAATTAGGCAAAACCCTAATGATTTATTTGAAACCCTAATAATTAGAAATTCTAATTATTAGAAACCCTAATTTTTAATTGGAAACCCTAATTGCAAAAATTAGAAACTCTAATTGCTAAAGTTTTGTGCTAATTAGGAAATATTAATCCTAATTACAAGTCCTAAGTGATTAGAAAACCTAATTTAATTAGGAAACCCTAATTTACATTTTTAGTAACTAAAATTTTAATTTTTAGCCTAAATTAGAAATCCTAGAAAAATATTTTTTTGACCTTAGGGTTAAACCCTAAGGGTCAAACCCTAAAGGTCCAAATACTAAGGGTTAAACCCTAAGAGTTGTAGCAAATGTCAAATGTGCCATTAAAATGGATAGTGAAATGACCAAGTTGCCCTTTGTTGCATTATTGGAGATAACTTGTAGATTTTGCCCTAGTTGTAGTTGGTAAACAAATATAGCTAGCCATGTGACTAAAAATCACAGCAATCAGCCTTTAGTGATCAGCCAACACATTGTATTCATTATACATATAGATCAAAGAGAGAGAAAAGTTAAGAAAAAAAACTCATTTGTTCATTTACTCTCAACCAACACCTTCTCTCCCTAAACCCACAAAAAAATATAAGAATACCAGTCCCCAATCAAGTCCCTACTACTTCCATAACACATTAAGAAGCTCAAATTCAAGATTTGTCTAAGTGAGGTTTAACCCTAAAATCCAAATCTGATCTTGCTTGCTATGTTGAAAGTTGTGTTTTAGTGTTTAAATATGTAGTATGTAGTGTTAATTAGTGATCTGGGTTGGTAGATAGTGGATCTATAACATCTAGATGCACGAATTTGAAGTTTTGAGAAATCTGGAAAATTTTAAAATGTTGTCTGACAGTCGAATGTCAAGTCTCCTAGATCTGTCTCTGTTAATATTTTTAGTGTTTTAAAGGTTTGTATTTGTAGTATGTTACGTGGGCTTTGATCTGAAACTCGAATCAGGCTCAGATCATGTACGAATTGAAAGTTATTGGTGGTCAAAACACGTTGACCGGCCATGACTTTACGTTTTCTAGGTAACCCAGATTTTCCCCGGAAGCCTCTAACAACATCTTTATGGCCACTGATCTTGCTTCTGTTAAGTGATTTGGCCATGTTTGTGTTATGGATTGGTAGATTGACATAAATACTATACAGTAAAGTCCTTAGAACAACCAGATCGTAGTAAGGATCAAAGTTATAAGAGGTCAAAGTAGGGTTGACCGACTATTTTGAAGATTTCTGGAAAACCCAGAAACCTTCAAGAGCGATTTTTCTGACAAGGTTTCACTGGCTTGAATCTTGTGATTTGGATGTTTTTATGTTGATATGATGTTATAGAATTGTACACTGACATCTCTACTACATATTTGAACCTTCGTATCACACAGAGCAGATCTAGAGTGCAAGTTATAAGGATTGAAAGTAGGACCCTATAACTGTTCTTCATTTCTGGAAAACCAATAAACGAAGAACAGTCTCTGAAAACATGTTTGATGCCTTATATCTTCTTGATATGATGCATTCTAGCCATGAAACTTGTTTAGGGTTATAGTATTACATAAATACTATAACATGAACTTCATTTTAAACCCAAAAACATAAGGATCAAAGAGTTACAACTGGTCAAACATACGCACTTGCTAACTGACATGAAGTTCTGGGCTTTGCTCAAGAACACCTATAGCGACGGTTCTGTCGCTATAGGGCCCTTTACCGACCGTTTATTTTCAAAAAATTATTATTTTATTAAATAATTAGAGAAAATTAGTTTTTAATTATTAAAAATATAAAAAAATTACAAAAAATTATTTTAAATTCTAAAAATAGGTTTTTAATTATTTTGAATATATTTCATTTATATTTAATATTTTTAAAATATTAAAGGTATTTAATTATGATATTAAATACATTAGTTAAAAATGATTTTAATACTTGAAAAATTATGAAAAATTATATTATGGTATAAGAAAATATTTTAAGTTATTTTTAATGACTTTTAATATTTTGTGATGCATTTTATTAATTATTTAATATTAATGGTAATTATATTATTTAGTAAATGTATTAAATAAATTATAAAAAATAGAATTAATGATTTAAAAATCATATAAAAATTATTTAAGTGTTATAAAAATACTTTAAGTTATAAAATATAACTTTTGATATTTTATCATGAAAACATTAATATTTAATATTAATGGCAATTATCGGATAATGAATTTAAAGATTTAAAAATCATATAAATGTGATTTTAAAGTATTAAAAATACTTTGATATATTATAAATATATTATAATATTATGTTATGATTTTCATTAATATTTAATATTAAATAGGTATTAATGATAAAGGGGTTTTATGGTATTTAAATTATATAAATACGACATTAATGATTGAAAAATCATGGTAAATGGTAATAATAATCTAAAAATTTATTTCAAGTTTATGAAAAATATTTTGACTGAAAATAAAATTATTTAAGATAATTATTAAGTGCTTGGACCGAGGTTTAGTAATATGAGACGTGAGAATTGTCTGACTAAACCGTCGGGATGTTAGAAATATGCCGAATTCAACTCAGACTGCAATAGTCTGACTTGATACTAGGTCTTATGTGATGTATAAACTGATAGGGTTATATGTTTAGGTTATTCTATGATAATATATAATAGTTTTATACTATGATGATATTATTCTAACTTAAAAATCGATATTATTAATATTATGTCTTCAGACAAAGCTTAATAATTTGTGTAACGGTAATCCACGGAGCAGACAAGTTTTCCTTAACTCAACTTCGAGTTGTTTGTTCAAATATGCTTGTGGATAATCATTACTGATTACCATGTCTATGAATTGTTGAATCGTACTCAATGCATATCGCATATATTCATCAGGTATGAAAGGTTGATCTCCTTCATCACCATTCGGTCCAGATATAATTGATATGTTCATGTTCAATGTTCGTTCAGCTATAAAAATTTGCCCATGCTAGTTCACAATTATATTGTTGAATGTTAGCCAGCTATTATTCAAAATCTTTCCATCATGATATATCTTTAATTTATTAAACTTAAACTTGATGGGCAAACCTGTTGCTCATCCTTACTATATCATGATAAACAATACAAATTAAGACGAATGCGTCAGATACAAGAAAAGATAAAGACAAGTTCAGCTTGGGATTATATGTGCAGCTAAATTGTAACAGTTATGTATGATCATAACATTGTATGTTAGTTAGGATATTGATTCAGGTATTATGTGAAGGTTCTCGACCTTGGGGAATAGTGTGTAATGTTTAATGTATAAAAAATTATGTTTATATTTCCGCAATAGTTATAGAATTGATTATACCAGATCAGTGGTGATTTGGGACCCGGATATGGGGACATCACATTCTTCAAGCCTTCATGTCCTCAATTCTTTAATAAATCAAAGCTTTAAGAATTCTTTTAATATCCTATAAATGCATGAGTAAACATTTTAGTACAATAGGAAAGTCATCATCAAAACCTAAGGTTGAAATATGACAAAGTCAACATTCTCCCCATTTTTGATGATAACAATAAAATAATTATGGCTCCCCCTAAAACCATGCATATATATATATATTAAAATATTCTTGACAAGATAGAATAAGAACATAAAGTTAGACAAGCGATATTCAATATGAACTCATCTTGTACCTCAATCTGTTTCAACACGATTAGACAAAACATATCATACTTTCTTTCCCCCTTTGTCATCAATCAAAAAGAATAACATATGATTTTTCTCTCCCTTTGTCATTAATCAAAAAGAAAGGAAGGACGTTAAAAAAATGATGTATACCCGTAGAAAAAATCATGGTTGCTTTTAAGGACTAACAATTGTTGGCAAATATGAGTCTAAGAAGGTTTTCTGTTAACCCATGTGATTAAAAGATTTAAATATTTTCTTCATAAAATAAGCTAACCACATAGATTCAAGTAAGCAATCATACCTTCATATTTAGTTACCTCTAGGTCAATACCTTTATCATATGATGTGAATTTAATTGATGTACTCATTTGTGTGGCCTTTGATTTAGATTTCTCACATTCAAACATTTTGATCAACTCTTTTGTGTATTTGATTTGATGTATATATGTCATCCTTTGTTTGCATTATTTAGAGTCCCAAACAAATATAGTTAAGTTCTCTCATTAAGCTCATGTCGAACTCCTTCTGCATACACTTAGAAAATAACTCACAAAGAAACTCATTAGTAGCACCAAATATTATATCGTCTACATATGATAATATCTTTATTTTCATGTTTAAATAATGCAGAATGGATTTTACCTCAAGTGAATCCATTTGAGATGAGATATTTACTTAACTTCTTGTAACAAGCCCTTAGAACTTGTTTAAGCTTGTTTAAGTCTGCAATCATGATTTGGGTAGTTCTCATACTCAAATTTGGGAGTAATTTCTTCAATAATATTCTTGTGTGAATGACTTTTGAGATACTTTACTGCTTTCGGCATTTCAAATTTATCTTCGAAGAATATGGTTTGCTGGATAGATAATTAGACGATACTATATTCTGTTTGTCAAATTCAGTCTGTTGTTTTTTCAGTTTGCTCCTTTGGCTTACTCAATCTATTTATTTTGAGAAGGACCTTTGGCTTTGAAATGTACATATAAAAACAATTCATTCTTTTGGTACCTATATCTTTTTGGGTTCTTTTGGGTTAGTCACATACAAATCACATTTGTTAATCCACACACTTTTAATGAACAATCTAAATGTCCCTTTAAGCCACATATATTACAAGTAGTGAAAGGAGAGCAATAATGTGATCTAGATTTTAAAATTTTTACATCACTCTTTTTATGTGTTGGATTATAGCCAATTCCTTATTTTTCAAAGCTAGATCTTTGTTTACCCAACATAACATATAAGTTTTCTTCCCCTTGGACAAATTTAGTCAATGATGATTTAAGTGTGTTTATTTCTTTTTGTAGTTCATTCGTTGAAGGATTTTTAATATGAGAATCATCATTAAAAGCATCAATACACACATCTCTCATTGCTATTTCTTTGTTTAATTTTTCAACTTCACTATTTAAATCATTAACCTTGTTGGAAAGAAATTTTTATGATTTTCTAAAAAATCATTTTTAGCAATTAAAATATTTTCTTCTCGTGATGATGTATCTTGTTCAACTTCTTTCTTTTCATCAATTAATATATCAACCTCATTCATTAAAAAATTTACTAAGTCTTTTAAGTATATATACATTCTTTTCTCTTAGTTTTTCATTTTCATGTTTCAAAATATTATAATCAGAAATGGTTACCTCACTCAATTCATCACTTGATTCATTGCCAAATCCCATGAAGCATACTTGGGTTATTTCTTCGTTTACATCAACTTCCACTTCGGACTCATCGTCACTCTAAGTAATAAATGCTTTGTTCCTTTTGTTATCCTTGTAGCTTGGTTTGCCTTTGTTCGTTATTTTGAAGCAGTCATTTTTGAAATGGCCCGGGCGTCCGCATTCAAAGCAAGTGTCTTCATTTTGCTTTCCCTTGAATTTGTTTGAAGTGATTGCATTCTTTCTCTTAATCTTTCTTTGTAACAACCATTTGAGCCTTTTTGAAAGTTTTGCAATTTCCTCATCTGAATCGTCTTCTAGCTTCTCTTCATCACCTGCAATAAGAGCTAGAATCTTCTTTCGAGGAGTATCCTCATCATCATAATATCTCCTTAATTGATGTTCAAATTCTTCTAATTCACCAAATAGAGTTAATGTATTCATAGAAGAAATATTAGGAGAATCTTGAAGAGTTGTAACTTTAGAAGCAAACCTCTTGGGCATAGCCCGAAGTAACTTACGGTTGATCTCACTTTGCGAAATTTATTTATCAAGAAGCTTCATGTAATTCATTAGTACTAGGAACCTTGCTTGTGCCTCGTTGATAGTTTGTTCTTTCTCAAGCTTGAACATTTCATAATCATGCATAAGCATGCTAAGCTTGACTTCTCTTATTTTTGATGTACCTTCAAGGCTTACTTTTAAAGTATCCCAAATCTCCTTAGCCGTGTTGCATGAGGAAACTTTGTCACTTTCGGATTGCACTAATCCACTAAGGAGTGTGTTCATTGCTTTTGAATCATAGGAGACAATGTGAGTTTCGGTTGAGTCCATTTCCATTAAGGTCTTTGGAGTACCATCTTTTTTTCTTGGAATAACAGGACCATTCTCCACGACCCACCATTCCCAAGGGTCTCTTTTAAGAAATATCGTCATTCGAAACTTCCAGAAGTTGTAATTTTCAGCTCCATAAAGTTGTGGAGGTCTAACAATTGATTGACCTTCTTGAATGATGTTCCCAAGTTGTGCCATGCTAGAATCTTTCCCTACAAGTCACCTTTAAGACCAAGATAAGTAGAGCAAAGCTTTGATACCAAATGAAATTTAAGTAGGCACACTTAGAAGGGGGGTTGAATAAGTGTGGAAACAAACTATGTCCAACTTTTGATCAAATAAAAATTCCTTAGGAAGCTGGATTCTATATCCTTTGTAAATTAAAATGGTAAGACAAGATGGTGAATAGATGCAACTTTTCCAAAATGTTTAATTTCGAGACTTAGCCTTTTTCAAAATGAGATTATGTGAAAACAATTTGCTGAATTAGTTTTGTAAGTTAATAGATATTGAATGTAGCCTGCTGGATAGTTAGCCAAATGATGAGATAATTTAGCACAATAAGCAATCACATGAACACAAGGATTTTTTACGTAGTTCAGCCCCTATCCTCTATTCTAGTGGCCTAATCCACGTCCAATACCAACTAGTATTGGAGACTCTTTATTAATTAACTTTATTTACAATTAAACCCCTTTACAAGATAAGTTTCACAATTTTGAGTACTTATACTCCCCGAGCACCTTTGCTCCCCGTTCATCTATGCACCTTTAAGCACTTATGCTTCCTTGAACTTGCTTGCAAAACCCCTAATCCAACCCGGATTAGAAACCTTGGACTAACAACTTAGTCTACCACATGTTTAGAGAATTGATCAAATATATGACAACAAAATAAACTATGATCAAAGAAATAAGTATCAGTGTTTTTTCTATCTTAACGATACCTTTCTTATAGCCTAAAAATTATTACCGTTGAGAGCAAAAAGCAACCCAATCAATTATTTTTCTTACTGTAAATGAATATTTCTCAATCAATTAGAATAATATTACTCATTGAGAGTCAGGAGGAAATCATGTTAAGTAGCCAGTAAATACCAAACGTGGATATTAGTTTAAATTAGGATATATAAATTTAATATGCATAAGTCAAGCATATATACTAAGCATAATCATTTCATAAGGTAAATACGGGTTGAGGGGCCGTCTGGTGTTAATGACCGGTACTAACGACTGGTTCCTTTAATTTTTTATTATTTTTTAACCACAATTATGAGAAAAATAAATAAAAAATAATAGAGCAAGTTTGAATAAAAAACTGTAAAAGAAAGTATATTTTTTATTAAAAAAACACTGTAAAAATTACAGTGTTTTTTTAATAAAAAATATACTTTCTTTTACAGTTTTTTTATTCAAACTTGCTCTATTATTTTTTATTTATTTTTCTCATAATTGTGGTTAAAAAAAATTAAATGTACCGGTCGTTACCGGTCATTAAGATTACCGAAAGCCCCCCCAATTTATAAAGATTACCGTTGCAAGTCACCTACTCTTATGAAATAAGGAATAATCAGTCCAAGTAGATAACACTTTTAAATGTCCATTGACTTCTAGATAATTTAGGAAACCGGTTGCTAAAATCAAGTTCACATGAGATTCACTCTATTTTTACTAGCAGCTTGGTATCTTTAATAATCAATTAGATAATTTCTATTATGGAATCAATTTAAGCTACTTTAATTAGGAATGTACCAATTTCACCATTTACAAACCAGAAGAGCAACTGATTTACAATATTTTCAAACTTATTTTAATAGTCCAATTAAATTATTCCATAATTAATTAATCACTTCCATAATTCCTAATTAATTTATTCTATAATTAATTAATCACTTTCATGAGTATGGCAAACCCAATAATGAAAGACCATATCCCAAAAATTATGGAGACAATATTGGTTAGAGATATGAAATATAATGAATCTTTTAAAACTCATTTACTAACCAACTTCATCAATTATGGGAAGTATCAATAAAAAAATATTTCACTATTTATTTTGAAATCCCAATTTATTTAGATTTACCCTCACTAATTACCTTTCCAAAAATATTCATTTACTCAATCTCGGTTGTGTATGTTTATGCAAGTAAAAAGACTCCTCCTTTATAATAGACAATATCAATCCGTTGTAAGCCAAAATGAGAAAATCACTAATTCATCCGCTAGAGTGCTAAACCAATTATGATATATATAAGACAATCGCTTTATTAATTGATTCAAAGTCGTATTATTATTAAATGATCTTCTCAATAGTAGTATTACCGTTACGCACGTGGAAGGAGTAACATGATTTTAGTGGTTTACTTTTTAACATCTAATCATGTTTATTCAAAAAATACCATAACCATTTACACAGTTATTTCCTTTTAAGACCCAATATACTTGTTCCTTGATTTAATCAATAAACATGGAATATATATAGCTTTATACCGTTAGACATATGTAGCATGATATCAGCCCATATCTTATTCAAATAAATTTTCATCCTACTAAATCACATGTAGATTGTTTCCTTAATTGACATATTATCCATTTTACCCAATCAATTCAGAAAGCATGGAACATATATATTCAACTTGTTAACAGTTTTAAAGGATATTTCCAAAAACATTATTTTCAAACTATTATATTAATAATCTGCCTTTTTAAAAAATATCCCCTTTTTAATAATAATAATAATAATAATAACATGATTATAATTAACCCTTTTCCTTTTATGCAATATAATCCTAAAGCCTTCATTGAGAAATAATTAAAGCTAGGATCTTACATGTATTTCCTAATGACTTAAGCAATTCTTTGTGACAACCCGAGAATTTAGATATTTATTAAAATCTTAAAATATTGAATTAAGGTTAAATAATAAATCTAGACAGAAAATAAATGTATGGATTTGGCATTTTTGAAAGATTTTTATGAATTTAAAAATTTTTGTGGTGAATTATTCAGGAATAAGTATATAAGTGTATATGTTCTGTGTATATGGACATATATGTGAACAGTAAGTGGTTAAGGGTCAAGGGTTGACCAGATAACTTATATCAGTGTTCAAACCCTAATATTATATTAAGAATACAGACGATCAGTTAGAAAATTCTAACGATTAATTAGGAACCCTAATATCGGTTCTAGAAACCCTAATTTTAATTTTCAGAATTCGAAACCCTAATTCGGAAGTTGAAAACCCTAATTTGGGAATTCAAATGCTAAGTATAAGGTTTAAGCATTATTAATTATAGCCTAATTAGGCAAAACCCTAATGATTTATTTGAAAATCTAATAATTAGAAATTCAAATTATTAGAAATCCTAATTTTTAATTGGAAACCCTAATTGCAAAAATTATAAACTCTAATTGCTAAAGTTTTGTATTAATTAGGAAATATTAATCCTAATTACAAGTCCTAAGTGATTAGGAAACCTAATTTAATTAGGAAACCCTACTTCACATTTTTAGTAACTAAATTTTTATTTTTAGCCTAAATTAGAAATCCTAGAAAATTATTTTTTTAACCTCAGGGTTAAACCCTAAGGGTCAAACCCTAAAGGTCCAAATCTTAAGGGTTAAACTCTAAGAGTTGTAGCAAATGTAAAATGTGCCATTAAAATGGGTAGCGAAATGACCAAGTTGCCCTTTGTTGCATTATAGGAGATAACTTGTAGATTTTGCCCTAGTTGTAATTGGTAAACAACTCTAGCTAGCCATGTGACTAAAAATCACAGCAATCAGCCTTTAGTGATCAGCCAACACATTGTATTCATTATACATATAGATCAAAGAGAGAGAAAAGTTAAGAAAAAAAACATATTTGTTCATTTACTCTCAATTAACACCTTCTCTCTCTAAACCCACGAAAAATATAAGAATATCAGTCCCCAATCAAGTCCCTACTACTTCCATAACACATTAAGAAGCTCAGATTCAAGATTTGTCTAAGTGAGGTTTAACCCTAAAATCCAAATCTGATCTTGCTTGCTATGTTGAAAGTAGTGTTTTAGTGTTTAAATATATAGTATGTAGTGTTAATCAGTGATCTAGGTTGGTAGATAGTGGATCTATAACATCTAGATGCACGAATTTGAAGTTTTCAGAAATCTGGAAAATTTTAAAATGTTGTTTGACAGTCGAATGTCAGGTCTCCTAGATCTGTCTCTGTTAATGTTTTTAGTGTTTTAAAGGTTTGTATTTGTAGTATGTTACGTGGGCTTTGATCTGAAACTCGAATCAGGCTCAGATCATGTACGGATTGAAAGTTATTGGTGGTCAAAACACGTTGACCGGCCATGACTTTACGTTTTCTAGGTAACCCAGATTTTCCCAAGAAGCCTCTGACAACATCTTTATGGCCACTGATCTTGCTTCTGTTAAGTGATTTGGCCATGTTTGTGTTATGGATTGGTAGATTGACATAAATACTATACAGTAAAGTCCTTAGAATAACCAGATCGTAATCAGGATCAAAGTTATAAGAGGTCAAAGTAGGGTTGACTGACTATTTTGAAGATTTCTAGAAAACCCAAAAACCTTCAAGAGCGATTTTTCTGACAAGGTTTGACTGGCTTGAATCTTGTGATTTGGATGTTTTTATGTTGATATGATGTTATAGAATTGTACCCTAACATCTCTACTACATATTTGAACCTTCATATCACACAAAGCAGATTTAGAGTGCAAGTTATAAGGATTGAAAGTAGGACCCTATAACTATTCTTCATTTCTGGAAAACCCAGAAATGAAGAACAGTCTCTGACAACATGTTTGATGCCTTATATCTTCTTGATATGATGCATTCTAGCCATGAAACTTGTTTAGGGTTATAGTATTACATAAATACTATAACATGAACTTTATTTCAAACCCAAAAACGTAAGGATCAAATAGTTACAACTGGTCAAACATACCCACTTGCTAACTAACATGAAGTTCTGGGCTTTGCTCAAGAACACCTATAGCGACGGTTCTGTCGCTATAGGGCCCTTTACCAACAGTTTATTTTCCAAAAATTATTATTTTATTAAATAATTAGAGAAAATTAGTTTTTAATTATTAAAAATACAAAATAAATTACAAAAAATTATTTTAAATTCTAAGAATGAGTTTTTAATTATTTTGAATATATTTCATTTATATTTAATATTTTTAAAATATTAAAGGTATTTAATTATGATATTAAATACATTCATTAAAAATGATTTTACTACTTGAAAAATCATGAAAAATTATATTATGGTATAAGAAAATATTTTAAGTTATTTTTAATGACTTTTAATATTTTGTGATGAATTTAATTAATTATTTAATATTAATGGTATTTAAATTATTTAATAAATGTATTAAATAAATTATGGAAAAATAGAATTAATGATTTAAAAATCATATAAAAATTATTTAAGTTTTATAAAAATATAACTTTTAATATTTTGTCATGAAAACATTAATATTTAATATTAATGGCAATTATCGGATAATAGATTTAATGATTTAAAAATCATATAAATGTGATTTTAAAGTGTTAAAAATACTTTGATATATTATAAATATATTATAATATTATGTTATGATTTTCATTAATATTTAATATTAAATAAGTATTAATGATAAAGGGATTTTATGGTATTTAAATTATATAAATACGACATTAATGATTTAAAAATCATGGTAAATGGTAATAATAATCTAAAAAATTATTACAAGTTTATGAAAAATATTTTGACTGAAAAAAAAATTATTTAAGATAATTATTAAGTGTTTGGACCGAGTCTTAGTAATATGAGGCTCGAGAATTGTCTGACTAGACCGTCGGGATGTTAGAATTATGTCGAATTCAACTCAGACTGCAATAGTCTGACTTGATACTAGGTCTTATGTGCTGTATAGACTGATAGGGTTATATGTTTAGGTTATTCTATGATAATATATAATAAATTTATACTATGATTATAATATTATAACTTGGAAATCAATATTATTAATATTAGGTCTTCAGACAAAGCTTAATAATTTGTGTAACGGTAATCAACGGAGGAGACAAGTTTTTCTTAACTCAACTTCGAGTTGTTTATTCAAATATGCTTGTGGATAATCATTACTGATTACCATGTCTATGAATTGTTTAATCGTACTCAATGCATATTGCATGTATTCATCAAGTATGAAAGGTTGATCTCCTTCATCACCATTAGGTCCAGATATAATTGATATGTTCATGTTCAATGTTCGTTCAGCAATAAAAATTTGTTCATGCTAGTTCACAATTATATTGTTAAATGTTAGCCATCTATTATTCAAAATCTTTCCATCATGATATATCTTTAATTTATTGAACTTAAACTTGATGGGTAAACTTGTTGCTCACCCTTGCTATATCATGATAAACATTGCAAATTAAGACGAATACGTCAGATACAAAAAAAGACAAAGATAAGTTCAGCTTGGGATTATATGTACAGCTAAATTGTAACAGTTATGTATGATAATAACATTATATGTTAGTTAGAATATTGATTCAGGTATTATGTGAAGGTTCTCGACCTTGGGGAATAGTGTGTAATGTTTAATGTATAAACAATTTATGTTTATATCTTCCGCAATAGTTATAGAATTGATTGTACCAGATTCGTGGTGATTTGGGACACGGATATGGGGACATCACATTCTTCAAGCCTTCATGTCCTCAATTCTTTAATAAATCAAAGCTTCAAGAATTCTTTTAATATTTTATAAATGCATGAGTAAACATTTTAGTACAATAGGAAAGTCATCATCAAAACCTAAGGTTGAAATATGACCAAGTCAACATTCTCCCCCTTTTTGATAATGACAATAAAATAATTATGGCTCCCCCTAAAACCATGCATATATATATATATATATATATATATATATATATATATATATATATATATATATATATATATTAAAATATTATTGACAAGATAGAATAAGAACACAAAGTAAGACAAGAGATATTCAATATGAACTCATCTTGTACCTCAATTTGTTTCAACACGATTAGTGTAACACCCCCAAATCCGATACTTCCATTTTCACAGGATTTGGTGTTCACTGTACAAACATCATCCATCTATCTACCCATAAATAAATGCAAACCATGCAATAGATAGAAATAATAATAAATCTCCCCTTATGGGGTTACATCAACTGCATAAAAAAAATAAATCCCAGGTTACTCTAACCTTAAATCATCTGTGCGAAAATATAAACAAATAAGTCTTAAGTAACATCAATTCTAATTATCATTACATAACCACATAAATAATCAATCTTCATTACTTGCTAAGCTTTCCCTTGCCTTTACTAGTGGAAGGTTCGTCTGCTCTTTCATTCTTAACTGCAATGTTATTATTACGCAAGAGTGAGCACGATTGCCCACAAGTATAACAATATAACAATAAATAATAACATGCGAGAAAAATAATAACTTCGAATATAAAAGCTCAACTTTTGAATCAAGAATGAATAACAAGAATCAAAAGAAATTTCTGAGGGTCATAAGACCTTGAACTATGTCCTAGGTTGTCAAGGGTTATACTTGAAACCTTTAACAGTCATAAGACTATGGACCTTTCTTCTCGTACTTAGGGGGATCAGCCCTTAGTACCATACTGTGCACAATATCTTAATGTTAAAGCGTAAATAGTCCCCTATTAAAGGGCTGTTCATCTCAGTTTGACGTCGGAGTCCGCACCAAAGGAAGTTTGTTTTGGATAATTCATCAAGGGTTCTGAAATTTAGAACGCTCATCAACTATGGACTAGTCGAATCATTAAGAGTTCGCTAGTCTAACAAAGTTTAATAGTAAATGAATATTTAACTTGAACATAATCTCAAAAGGTATACAATAGAATAAGTATTGTATAACAGCATCATGCTTGAAAGATTAATAAATTTTAATATACAAAACAGACTTGATCAATACTAATGAGAACTTGCTCAACGTAGAAAGGTGAATTAATCAACTTATATAACGATAACAAGTAGGGTTAAGAAAACTTGCCTCATGCGTAGATTACACTTAATTAACTCGTTCTTTGAAATAAATCCTACATATCAATTATGTTCACAATACCAGTCAATAATAACGTACTAAATATTATAAGTTATTCTTTGTCTAATCTTGAATTCATGACTATATTTAGTCAAATTATCATACTTGTTTTCACATAATATAATACTACACAAACAACAAGTTAATTACATAATCAACGATTCAAATAACATGTAATTGTCTTCTTGACTTGGTAAAAACTCATTTTAATATCTCATTATATATCTAACAAGTTTTTATATTCATTAGACTAGGTTACTAACTCATTTCTATACTTGAACATAAAAAAAAACATTTTCTGGACATTCTGTTAAGTGGCGCTGCGACGCCACTTTTGTATTGGGTATTGGCGTTGCGGCGCCGTGGCGCTGCAGCTTGGTACATGGCGCTGCGACGCGGGGCATCAGTGATGGGGTTGGCGCTGTGGCGCTATGGCGCGGTGGCTGTAAGACCCCAACTTATTAATGAATAAAATCAAATTTTCTCTAAATATTATTCTGAATAATAAGGGGTTAATTTGATATAATACTTTGGTTATGGGTGAAATGTGCAAATTTTGCAAAATAAGCAAGTGGTTATAAAATATTTATTTTTGGTCGGTGAATATTCGGTTGGTCGTGGAATATTCTTGCTGTCGGGGAATATTCGTACGACGACGCAGCCTTGTGTGGGCCCCATAACGGAAAGCGATTGGATGAAGAAAACGACAAGTATAAGTTGTTTATAAATAACGGCGTAGTTGTTACCGTTAATACTGTTGGAATACCGGTGGTTAAAATACAGTAGCACACGGTATTGCACCAATTATTGATTCTTACGTAAGAAGACACTACTCAATAATTGTTACAGTAGTTATTATTCAATATTTTATTTTATTGATTCAATAATTGCTGCGTTGATATTTTATATTATTGTTGTTTCAATAATTGTTGCTGCACAGTATTTTCATTTATCAGATCAATAATTCATATTATTTGAATAATATTATTAGATAACATTATTGGCAATGTCTAGAAAGTTCTGTCTAAGGAGAGGTTTGGTCATCTAATTGCGCGCCAGTAAGGAGAAATCCTTATTGGAAAGCCCCCTCTTTCCTGGGAACGGCCTGGTTGTCATAAATGTGATTCTGTAATATTATTTGTGAATAATTAATTATTGATTCATATGATAAGGAAATATTTATTTTATGTAGATATAAATGAGGGATATATTTTTGTGGTTAAAAATGAAGGAGTTAATGTTGAGGTGTTTTATCAGTATTTTTATCGGAATGGAGGTATTAAAAATCAAATCAGGGTTTTTGAGAAATATTGCGGGTGTTATAATTTTTAATCCGACCGTTGGATCGTGGTAATTTTTGGATATGTTATACATATATAAGTTGAGTATATGTCCACAAATTTTGAACCGTTAAAAATGAACGTATGATTTATTATGAATTTTACGAGATGACTGGTTCAGAAATTGTTGAATTTTCGGAGTTTATCATTTTGATGGAAAATTCTAGAATTGGTGGACCCCACTTGTGGTTGGTGAAGAAATGTGCTGAATTATATTTCAAATGTGGTAGGTGGGAATAGTAGCAGGTAAAGCCATCAGGTTGCAGGTCAAACCTACCAAAATTTTCCTATAAATAGAGGGCTAAGTTAGAATTGAAAATCACACCAGAAACAAGTTTTCTCTCTTTCTCTCTCTAGATTATTGAGTGTATTTTGTGAGTATTTAGATACTTTGAGAGTTTCTATTCATCAGAGCAAGTTTCTTTCAGCCTTATACCGGTATTCCGACCAGAAGTACTGATATTTTGAGGTAAGAGATATTATTTTCTTCTTAATGATATTATTTTCTTCAATATCATTATGCTGAAATATTGATATGAGTTTTTTATCAAATTTGGAACTTTTTGTGTCGGGGGTTACTATTCACGTATACGGCACTATTCACGTATACGGCACTATTCACGTATACGGCACTATTCACGAATACGGCACTATTCACCGAAAAATAAAATTTTTCCTTTTTGTCCAAGATGTCTATTATGGTTACTATCTTTGATTGTATCCATGTTTTGATCTTTATTTTTGAATTCTGCTTCACAATTGATTATTATGAAGTATTATTGATCTTGGATAAACTGTTATACGAATCCCTACTATTTGTCCTTCTGTCTCATTGGATTCGTTCTCTTTAAGATATTTTTCATCATCCTCAGTCCTAAATGATGATATTACTGAATATCTTTGGCCTGTAGTGCAAAGATGTATAATTACTTGATGAATATCTTTGGCCTGTAGTGCAAAGATGAACAGGTGTTGAGATGAACATGACCGACTGATGATACAAATGAATATCTTTGGCCTGTAGTGCAAAGATGAATATTTGGTTAAAGATGATTATTAATTGATGTTACAGGGATAAAATATTGATGATGGACTTTTAAATCTTAGAAGATAGTAGAATTCTTTCTCTACTTGACTCTTCTAATGGTTTGTTGTTTCCGCTGCAGTTGTTGATCTAAAACTTGTTGTCGATTATATTTTATCAGATTTTTCCCTGTTGAAGACTAACGATAATTTGTTGTATATTATCTTAGTCATAATATTCTTTACTGGGCTAGTTGAGCTCACCCTTTTCCTTTTTGTTCCATTTTTCTTCTCAGGAGGTGAGAACATAGCAGGATCTAGTCGGGGTATGGAGTGATGGTTCTAGAAAGATGTATTAGCAGTCCTCACTATTTCTGTAAAATAGTGTTTGAATAATTGTAATGAGGATTTATTTGAGTGTGGATATTGTCTAGAAGACAATATTTGTGTTTAAACTCACAGTATGTGTTGTCGTATTTTGCACGACAATTGTATTATTGAAGTTGTAGTTTACTTTCTGCACCATGTATTTGGCGACTCAGAATGGGTGTTGTATACCTATTCTGGGGGGCGTCACAGTGGCGCTGCGGCGCGGGACATCAGTTATGGAGTTGGCGCCGCGGCGCGACACTCCAGAATTTGATTCCCAGTTCGCGAAGAACACAGAGTTCAGTGAATTAAACATTATATGATCATTATTTCCCCAAATTAAACATACCCACATGTTAGAATTAATATATAATCAATACCCAATGTTTATAGAGTGATTTTAACCCATTAAAACACATATCACAGAATTAAAATATGCAAATTGTACTGTTCTTAATGTTTTTGAAGGTTTTGAATATAAATCATGAAATTTAATACTACATATTTGTTATAACATCGAATCCATTCGTTTAAGGCTTGGTCTCTTTGTATCAACATGCATAATCAAATGAGAGTGGGAATTTTATAAAAACATTTATGTTTGACATATTAAAGTCACGTTTAAGGCCATATGGTCATAACCCAAACTCTATAATTTTGCTGCAATCACATACGACATGTTTTCATGAATTTGATGATATGGTTTACATAATATATATAATTAAATACGATGTGATATGTCATAACACATACACAACCCATAATTATTACTCCTATCCCAATTACAGAGGTTTAAACCAAAAACTTTGAAACCTATATTCATGAAACTTAACAACGTAAAAATAGAAATTGGAAAGGAGGAGATTACCCTGTAGAGTATAAATTAGTAGGCTAAATGCTTTTCAATTCTTCTCTTTCAATCTCCTTCAAAACTCTAAATATTTTCTCTGAAAGTTTTATCTCTGTGATTGTTTGTTCTTAGACTTAGAAAAATAGCAATTAATAAGAAGACATATATATGGAATGAACTGAAGCACTGAGTGGTCAGTTAACCCAATAATGGGTAACTGCTTCTAACTCCCCATAGGGCCTTGTTTGGCTAGCAAGAAAAGATTTCAAAACCATTTAATTTAATAAAACCTTTTATCATAAAGTTTAATTAATGTCACACTCCTTCATAAAATAAAATCAATATCTTATTTAATTTACTTTAAATAAAATATAATAATTTTTCATAATTTCATATAATCATATAATTAATTTTTCTCATTAATTAATTATATTAAATTATTAAATCTCTAATTAATTATTAAATTAATTAAATATCATTAGGCTTATTAATTATTTCTTCTAATTCAATAAGCTCACATAATTACATATATCGAATAATAAAATTCTCCACATCAATTTAATAATTACAACACATGTAATTTAATTAGTCTATCACAACTTCAACAATTAATCATTTAATCTAATAATTGATACATCGAAAAATATTTATTCAATCCAATAAATATTAAAATTAAATTATAAAATCTCGGTTGTCATAATTAGACAAAACATATCATACTTTCTCTCCCACTTTGTCATCAATCAAAAGGAATAACATTTGATTTTTCTCTCCCTTTGTCATTAATCAAAAAGAAAGGAAGGACATTAAAAAATGATGTATACCCGTAGAAAAAATCATGGTTGCTTTTAAGGACTAACAATGGTTGGCAAATATGAGTCTAAGAAGGTTTTCTGTTAACCCAAGTGATTAAAAGATTTAAATATTTTATTCATAAAATAAGCTAACCACATAGATTTAAGTAAGCAATCATACCTTCATATTTAGTTACCTCTACGTCAATACCTTTATCATATGATGTGAATTTAATTGACGTACTCATTTGTGTAGCCTTTGATTTAGATTTCTCACATTCAAACATTTTGATCAACTCTTTTGTATATTTGATTTGATGTATATATGTCATCCTTTGTTTGCATTATTTAGAGTCCTAAACAAAGATAGTTAAGTTTTCTCATTAAGCTCGTGTCGAACTCCTTCTGCATACACTTCAAAAATAACTCACAAAGAAACTCATTAGTAGCACCAAATATTATATCGTCTACATATGATAATATCTTTATTTTCATGTTTAAATAATGCAGAATTGATTTTATCTCGAGTGAATCCATTTGAGATGGGATATTTACTTAACCTCTTGTAACAAGTCCTTGG
The DNA here is from genome assembly GCA_016801055.1 of Panax notoginseng. Lineage (NCBI taxonomy): Eukaryota > Viridiplantae > Streptophyta > Magnoliopsida > Apiales > Araliaceae > Panax > Panax notoginseng. Next base: position 53,207,941 of record CM029019.1, on the reverse strand, counting down.
AACTTGTTTGAGCTTGTTTATGCCTGCAATCATGATTTGGGTAGTTCTCATACTCAAATTTGGGAGTAATATCTTCAATAATATTCTTGTGTGGATAACTTTTGAGATACTTTGCTGTTATAGGCATTTCAACTTTCTTTTCTAAGAATATGGTTTGCTGGATAGATAATTAGACGATACTATATTCTGTTTGTCAAATCCAGTCTGCTGTTTCTTCAGTTTGCTCCTTTGGCTTACTCAAACTATTTACTTTGCGAAGGACCTTTGGCTTTGAGATGTACCTATAAAAACAATTCATCCTTTTGGTACCTATATCTTTTTGGGTTCTTTTGGGTTAGTCACATACAAATCACATTTGTTAATCCACACACTTTTAACTTTGATATTCTTTTATTTGATGAACAATCTAAATGTCCCTTTAAGCCACATATTTTACAAGTAGTGAAAGGAGAGCAATAATGTGATCTAGATTTTAAAAAATTTACATCACTCTTTTTATGTGTTGGATTATAGCCAATTCCTTATTTTTCAAAGCTAGGTCTTTGTTTACCCAACATAACATATAAGTTTTCTTCCCCTTGGACAAATTTAGTCAATGATGATTTAAGTGAGTCTATTTCTTTTTGTAGTTCATTCGTTGAAGGATTTTTAATATGAGAATCATCATTAAAAGCATCAATACACACATCTCTCATTGCTATTTCTTTGTTTAATTTTTCAACTTTATTATTTAAATCATTAACCTTGTTGGAAAGAAATTTGTTATGATTTTCTAAAAAATCATTTTTAGCAATTAAAATATTTTCTTCTCGTGATGATGTATCTTGTTTAACTTCTTTCTTTTCATCAATTAATATATCAACCTCATTCATTAAAAAATTTACTAAGTCTTTTAAGTATATATACATTCTTTTCTCTTTTCTCTTAGTTTTTCATTTTCATGTTTCAAAATATTATAATCAGAAATATTTACCTCACTCGATTCATCACTTGATTCATTGCCAAACCCCATGAAGCATACTTGGGCTATTTCTTCATTTACATCAACTTCCACTTCGGACTCATCATCACTCTAAGTAATAAATGCTTTGTTCCTTTTATTATCCTTGTAGCTTGGTTTGCCTTTGTTCGCTATTTTGAAGCAATCATTTTTGAAATGGCCCGAGCGTCCGCATTCAAAACAAGTGTCTTCATTTTGCTTTCCCTTGAATTTGTTTGAAGTGATTGCATTCTTTCTCTGAATCTTTCTTTGTAACAACCCTTTAAGCCTTTTTGAAAGTTTTGCAATTTCCTCATCCGAATCGTCCTCTAGCTTCTCTTCATCACCTGCAATAAGAGCTAAAATCTTCTTTCGAGGAGTATCCTCATCTTCATCATATCTCCTTAATTGATGTTCAAATTCTTCTAATTCACCAAATAGAGTTAATGATTCATAGAAGAAATATTAGGAGAATCTTGAAGAGTTGTAACTTTAGAAACAAACCTATTGGGCATAGCCCGAAGTAACTTACGGTTGATCGCACTTTATGGAATTGATTTATCAAGAAGTTTCATGGAATTCATTAGTACTAGGAACCTTACTTGTGCCTCGTTGATAGTTTGTTCTTTCACAAGCTTGAACATTTCATAATCATGCATGAGCGTACTAAGCTTGACTTCTCTTACTTTCGATGTACCTTCAAGGCTTACTTTTAAAGTATCCCAAATCTCCTTAGCCGTGTTGCATGAGGAAACTTTGTCACTTTCGGATTGCACTAATCCACTAAGGAATGTGTTCATTGCTTTTAAATCATAGGAGACCATGTGAGTTTCGGTTGAGTCCATTTCCATTAAGGCCTTTGGAGTACCATCTTTTTTTCTTGGAATAACAGGACCATTCTCCACGACCCACCATTCCTAAGGGTCTCTTTTAAGAAATATCGTCATTCGAAACTTCTAGAAGTTGTAATTTTTAGCTCCATGAAGTAGTGGAGGTCTAACAGTTGATTGACCTTCTTGAATGATGTTCCCAAGTTGTGCCATGCTAGAATCTTTCCCTACAAGTCACCTTTAAGACCAAGATAAGTAGAGCAATGCTTTGATACCAAATGAAATTTAAGTAGGCACACTTAGAAGGGGGGTTGAATAAGTGTGGAAACAAACTATGTCCAACTTTTGATCAAATAAAAATTCCTTAGAAAGCTGGATTCTATATCCTTTGTAAATTAAAATGGTAAGACAAGATGGTGAATAGATGCAACTTTTCCAAAATGTTTAATTTCGAGACTTAGCCTTTTTCAAAATGTGATTATGTGAAAACAATTTGCTGAATTAGTTTTGTAAGTTTATAGATATTGAATGTAGCCTGCTGGATAGTTAGTCAAATGATGAGATAATTTAGCACAATAAGCAATCACATGAACACAAGGAATTTTTACGTAGTTCAGCCCCTATCCTCTATTCTAGTGGCCTAATCCACGTCCAATACCAACTAGTATTGGAGACTCTCTTTATTAATTAACTTTATTTACAATTAAACCACTTTACAAGACAAGTTTCACAATCTTTGAGTACTTAGACTCCCCGAGCACCTTTGCTCCCCATGCATCTATGCACCCTTAAGCACCTATGCTTCCTTGAACTTGCTTGTAAAACCCCTAATCCAACCCGAATTAGAAACCTTGGACTAGCAACTTAGTCAACCACATGTTTAGAGAATTGATCGAATATATGATAAAAAAACAAACTATGATCAAAGCAATAATTATATCAACAATTCAAGGCTCAACTAGAATGCAATGATCAAAGTATGAAAGATAAAGATATCACCGATTTACGCGCAATAAAAGAGAATCTCAAATTCACAGTAAGCTTGATGAGCGCAATAGTCTTTCTAATAATCGAAGCTGGAATATATTAAATATTGTAAATTGCACAACAACTTGAATTTTTCTCTTTACACGCAGCACTAAGTGTATGATATTATAACTTTGTTTCTTTAATTTTTTAGTGCTATGTTTTTTCTATCTCAAGGATACCTTTCTTATAGCCTAAAAATTATTACCGTTGAGAGCAAAAAGCAACCCAATCAATTATGTTTCTTATGGTAAATGAATATTTCTCAATCAATTAGAATAATATTACTCGTTGAGAGTCAGGAGGAAATCATGTTAAATAGCCAGTAAATACCAAACGTGGATATTAGCTTAGATCAGGATATATAAATTTAATATGCATAAGTCAAGCATATATACTAAGCCTAATCATTTCATAAGGTAATAAAGATTACCATTGCAAGTCACCCACTCTTATGAAATAATGAATGATCAGCCCAAGTAGATAACACTTTTAAATGCCCATTGACTTCTAGATAATTTAGGAAACAGGTTGCTAAAATCAAGTTCACATGAGATTGACTCTATTTTTATTAACAGCTTGGTATCTTTAATAATCAATTAGATAATTTCTAATTATGTAATCAATTTAAGCTACTTTAATTAGGAATGTACCAATTTCACCATTTACAAACTGGAAGAGCAACTGATTTAAAATATTTTCAAATTTATTTTAATAGTCCAATTAAATTATTCCATAATTAATTAATCACTTCCATAATTCCTAATTAATTTATTCTATAATTAATTAATCACTTTCATGAGTATGGCAAACCCAATAATGAAAGACCATATCCCAAAATTTACGGAGACAATATTGGTTAAAGATATGAAAGATAATGAATCTTTTAAAACTCATTTACTAACCAACTCCATCAATTATGGGAAGTATCAATAAAGAAATATTTCCATATTTATTTTGAAATCCCAATTTATTTAGATTTGCCCTCACTAATTAGCTTTCCAAAAATATTCATTTACTCAATCTCGGTTGTGTATGTTTATGCAAGTAAAAAGACTCCTCCTTTATAATAGACATTATCAATCTGTTGTAAGCCAAGAGGAGAAAATCACTAATTCATCCGCTAGAGTACTAAACCAATTATGATATATATAAGACAATCGCTTTATTAATTGATTCAAAGTCATATTATTATTAAATGATCTTCTCAACAGTATTATTACCATTACGCACGTGGAAGGAGTAACATGATTTTAGTGGTTTACTTTTTAACATCTAATCATGTTTATTCAAAAAATATCATAACCATTTACACAGTTATTTCCTTTTAAGACCCAATATACTTTTTCCTTGATTTAATCAATAAACATGGAATATATATAGCTTTATACCGTTAGACATATGTAGCATGATATCAGCCCATATCTTATTAAAATAAATTTTCATCCTACTAAATCACATGAAGATTGTTTCCTTAATTGACAGATTATCCATTTTACCCAATCAATTCAGAATGCATGGAACATATATATTCAACTTGTTAACAGCTTTAAAGGATATTTCTAAAAACATTATTTTCAAACTATTATACTAATAATCTGCCTTTTTAATAATAATAATAATAATAATAATAATAATAATAATAATAATAATAATAATAACATGATTATAATTAACCCTTTTCCTTTTATGCAATATAATCCTAAAGTCTTGATTGAGAAATAATTAAAGCTAAGATCTTACATGTATTTCCTAATGACTTAAGCAATTCTTTGTGACAACCCGAGAATTTGGATATTTATAAAAATCTTAAAATATTGAATTAAGGTTAAATAAAAAACCTAGACAGAAAATAAGTTTAGGGATTTGACATTTTTGAAGATTTTCATGGATTTAAAAATTTTTGTGGTGAATTATTCAGAATTAAGTATATAAGTGTATATGTTCTGTGTGTATGGACATATATGTGAACAGTAAGTGGTTAAGGGTCAATGGTTGACCAGATAACTTATATCAATATTCAAACCCTAATATTATATTAAGAATATAGACGTTCAGTTAGAAAATTCTAACGATTAATTAGGAACCCTAATATCGGTTCTGGAAATCCTAATTTCAGTTTTCGGAATTCGAAACCCTAATTCGGAAGTTGAAACCCCTAATTTGGGAATTCAAATGCTAAGTATAAGGTTTAAGCATTATTAATTATAGCCTAATTAGGCAAAACACAAATGATTTATTTGAAACCCAAATAATTAGAAATTTTAATTATTAGAAACCATAATTTTCAATCGGAAACCCTAATTGCAAAAATTAGAAACCCTAATTGCCAATGTTTTGTGATAATTAGGAAATATTAATCCTAATTACAAGTCCTAAGTGATTAGGAAACCTAATTTAATTAGGAAACCCTAAATTACATTTTTGGTAACTAAAATTTTTATTTTTAGCCTAAATTAGAAATCCTAGAAAATTATTTTTTTAACCTTAGTGTTAAACCCTAAGGGTCAAATCCTAAATGTCCAAATCCTAAGGGTTAAACCCTAAGAGTTGTAGCAAATGCCAAATGTGCCATTAAAATGGATAGAAAAATGACCAAATTGCCCTTTGTTGCATTATTGGAGATAACTTGTAGATTTTGCCTTAGTTGTAGTTGGTAAACAACTCTAGCTAGCCATGTGACTAAAAATCACAGCAATCAGGCTTTAGTGATCAGCCAACACATTGTATTCATTATACATATAGATCAAAGAGAGAGAAAAGTTAAGAAAAAAAAACTCATTTGTTCATTTACTCTCAACCAACACCTTCTCTCTCTAAACCCACGAAAAATATAAGAATATCAGTCCCCAATCAAGTCCCTACTACTTCCATAACACATTAAGAAGCTCAGATTCAAGATTTGTCTAAGTGAGGTTTAACCCTAAAATCCAAATCTGATCTTGCTTGCTATGTTGAAAGTTGTGTTTTAGTGTTTAAATATATAGTATGTAGTGTTAATCAGTGATCTGGGTTGGTAGATAGTGGATCTATAATATCTAGATGCACAAATTTGAAGTTTTCAGAAATCTGGAAAATTTTAAAATGTTGTCTGACAGTCGAATGTCAGGTCTCCTAGATCTGTCTCTGTTAATGTTTTTAGTGTTTTAAAGGTTTGTATTTGTAGTATGTTACGTGGGATTTGATCTGAAACTCGAATTAGGCTCAGATCATATACGGATTGAAATTTATTGGTGGTCAAAACACGTTGACCGGCCATGACTTTACGTTTTCTCGGTAACCCATATTTTCCCAGGAAGCCTGTGGCAACATCTTTATGGCCACTGATCTTGCTTCTGTTAAGTGATTTGGCCATGTTTGTGTTGTGGATTGGTAGATTGACATAAATACTATACAGTAATGTCCTTAGAACAACCAGATCGTAATCAGGATCAAAGTTATAAGAGGTCAAAGTAGGGTTGACCGACTATTTTGAAGATTTCTGGAAACCCAGAAACCTTCAAGAACGATTTTTCTGACAAGGTTTGACTGGCTTGAATCTTGTGATTTCGATGTTTTTATGTTGATATGATGTTATAGAATTGAACCCTGACATCTTTAATACATATTTGAACCTTCATATCACACAAAGCAAATCTAGAGTGCAAGTTATAAGGATCGAAAGTAGGACTCTATAACTGTTCTTCATTTCTGGAAAATCCATAAATGAAGAACAGTCTCTGACAACATGTTTGATGCCTTATATCTTCTTGATATGATGCATTCTAGCCATGAAACTTGTTTAGTGTTATAGTATTACATAAATACTATAACATGAACTTCATTTCAAACCCAAAAACGTAAGGATCAAAGAGTTACAACTGGTCAAATATACCACTTGCTAACTGACATGAAGTTCTGGGCTTTGCTCAAGAACACCTATAGCGACGGTTCTGTCGCTATAAGGCCCTTTATCGACAGTTTATTTTCCAAAAATTATTATTTTATTAAATAATTAGAGAAAATTAGTTTTTAATTATTAAAAATACAAAATAAATTATAAATAATTATTTTAAATTCTAAAAATGGGTTTTTAATTATTTTGAATATATTTTATTTATATTTAATTTTTTTTAAAGTATTAAAGGTACTTAATTTATTTAGTTATGATATACATTAGTTAAAAATGATTTTAGTACTTGAAAAATCATGAAAAATTATATTATGGTATAAGAAAATATTTTAAATTATTTTTAATGACTTAAAATATTTTGTGATGAATTTCATTAATTATTTAATATTAATGGTAATTAAATTATTTAATAAATGTATTAAATAAATTATAAAACAATAGAATTAATGATTTAAAAATCATACAAAAATTATTTAAGTGTTATAAAAATACTTTAAGTTATAAAATATAACTTTTGATATTTTGTCATGAAAACATTAATATTTAATATTAATTGCAATTATCGGATAATGGATTTAAAGGTTTAAAAATCATATAAATGTGATTTTAAAGTATTAAAAATACTTTGATATATTATAAATATATTATAATATTATGTGATGATTTTTATTAATATTTAATATTAAATAAGTGTTAATGATAAAGGGATTTTATGGTATTTAAATTATATAAATACGATATTAATGATTGAAAAATCATGGTAAATGGTAATAATAATCTAAAAATTTATTATAAGTTTATGAAAAATATTTTGACTGAAAATAAAATTATTGAAGATAATTATTAAGTGTTTGGACCGAGTCTTAGTAATATGAGGCTTGAGAATTGTCTGACTAGACCGTCGGGATGTTAGAATTGTGCTGGATTCAACTAAAACTGCAATAATCTGACTTGATACTAGGTCTTTTGTGTTGTATAGACTGATAGAGTTATGTGTTTAGGTTATTCTATGATAATATATAATAGTTTTATACTATGATGATATTATTCTAACTTGAAAATCAATATTATTAATATTAGGTCTTCAGACAAAGCTTAATAATTTGTGTAACGGTAATCAACGGAGCAGACAAGTTTTCCTTAACTCAACTTCGAGTTGTTTATTCAAATATGCTTGTGGATAATCATTACTGATTACCATGTCTATGAATTGTTGAATCGTACTCAATGCATATTGCATGTATTCATCAAGTATGAAAGGTTGATCTCCTTCATCACCATTCGGTCCAGATATAGTTGATATGTTCATGTTTAATGTTCGTTCAGCTATAAAAATTTGTCCATGCTAGTTCACAATTATATTATTGAATGTTAGCCATCTATTATTCAAAATCTTTCCATCATGATATATCTTTAATTTATTGAACTTAAACTTGCTGGGTAAACTTATTGCTCACCCTTGCTATATCATGATAAACATTGCAAATTAAGAGGAATACGTCGGATACAAGAAAAGACAAAGACAAGTTCAGGTTGGGATTATATGTACAGCTAAATTATAACAGTTATGTATGATAATAACATTGTATATTAGTTAGGATATTGATTCAGGTATTATGTGAAGATTCTCGACCTTGGAGAATAGTGTGTAATGTTTAATGTATAAATAATTTATGTTTATATCTTCCGCAATAGTTATAGAATTGATTGTACCAGATTCGTGGTGATTTGGGACACGGATATGGGGACATCACATTCTTCAAGCCTTCATATGCTCAATTATTTAATAAATCAAAGCTTCAAGAATTCTTTTCATATCCTGTAAATGCATGAGTAAATATTTTAGTACAATAGGAAAGTCATCATCAAAACCTAAGGTTGAAATATGACCAAGTCAACATTCTCCCCCTTTTTGATAATGACAATAAAATAATTATGGCTCCCCCTAAAACCATGCATATATATATTAAAATATTCTTGACAAGATAGAATAAGAACATAAAGTTAGACAAGAGATATTCAATATGAACTCATGTTGTACCTCAATCTGTTTCAACACGATTAGACAAAACATATCATACTTTCTCTCCTACTTTGTCATCAATCAAAAAGAATAACATATGATTTTTCTCTCCCTTTGTCATTAATCAAAAAGAAAGGAAGGACATTAAAAAATGATGTATACCCGTAGAAAAAATCTTGGTTGCTTTTAAGGACTAACAATGGTTGACAAATATGAGTTTAAGAAGGTTTTCTGTTAACCCAAGTGATTAAAAGATTTAAATATTTTCTTCAAAAAATAAGCTAACCACATAGATTCAAGTAAGCAATCATACCTTCATATTTAGTTACCTCAACGTCAATACCTTTATCATATGATGTGAATTTAATTGACGTACTCATTTGTGCAGCCTTTGATTTAGATTTCTCACATTCAAACATTTTGATCAACTCTTTTATGTATTTGATTTGATGTATATATGTCATCCTTTGTTTGCATTATTTAGAGTCCCAAATAAAGATAGTTAAGTTTTCTCATTAGGCTTGTGTCGAACTCCTTCTGCATACACTTAGAAAATAACTCACAAAGAAACTCATTAGTAGCACCAAATATTATATCGTCTACATATGATAATATCTTTATTTTCATGTTTAAATAATGCAGAATTGATTTTATCTCGAGTGAATCCATTTGAGATGAGATATTTACTTAACCTCTTGTAACAAGTCCTTGGAACTTGTTTGAGCTTGTTTAAGCCTGCAATCATGATTTGGGTAGTTCTCATACTCAAATTTGGGAGTAATATCTTCAATAATATTCTTGTATTGATAACTTTTGAGATGCTTTGCTGCTTTCGGCATTTACACTTTCTTTTCTAAGAATATGGTTTGCTGGATAGATAATTAGACGATACTGTTTGTCAAATCCAGTCTACTGTTTCTTCAGTTTGCTCCTTTGGCTTACTCAAACTATTTACTTTGAGAAGGACCTTTGGCTTTGAGATGTACCTATAAAAATAATTCATCCTTTTGGTACCTATATCTTTTTGGGTTCTTTTGGGTTAGTAACATACAAATCACATTTGTTAATCCACACACTTTTAATTTTGATATTCTTTTATTTGATGAACAATCTAAATGTCCCTTTAAGCCACATATTTTACAAGTAGTGAAAGGAGAGCAATAATGTGATCTAGATTTTAAAAAATTTACATCACTCTTTTTATGTGTTGGATTATAGCCAATTCCTTATTTTTCAAAGCTAGGTCTTTGTTTACCCAACATAACATATAAGTTTTCTTCCCCTTGGACAAATTTAGTCAATGATGATTTAAGTGAGTCTATTTCATTTTGTAGTTCATTCGTTGAAGGATTTTTAATATGAGAATCATCATTAAAAGCATCAATACACACATCTCTCATTGCTATTTCTTTATTTAATTTTTTAACTTCATTATTTAAATCATTAACCTTGTTGGAAAGAAATTTGTTATGATTTTCTAAAAAATCATTTTTAGCAATTAAAATATTTTCTTCTCGTGATGATGTATCTTGTTCAACTTCTTTCTTTTCATAAATTAATATATCAATCTCATTCATTAAAAAATTTCCTAAGTCTTTTAAGTATATATACATTCTTTTCTCTTAGTTTTTCATTTTCATGTTTCAAAATATTATAATCAGAAATGGTTACCTCACTCGATTCATCACTTGATTCATTGCCAAATCCCATGAAGCATACTTGGGCTATTTCTTCGTTTAAATCAACTTCCACTTCGGACTCATCATCACTCTAAGTAATAAATGCTTTGTTCCTTTTGTTATCCTTGTAGCTTGGTTTGCCTTTGTTCGTTATTTTGAAGCAGTCATTTTTGAAATGGCCCGGGCATCCGCATTCAAAGCAAGTGTCTTCATTTTGCTTTCCCTTGAATTTGTTTGAAGTGATTGCATTCTTTCTCTTAATCTTTCTTTGTAACAACCCTTTGAGCCTTTTTGAAAGTTTTGCAATTTCCTCATCCGAATCGTCCTCTAGCTTCTCTTCATCACCTGCAATAAGAGCTAAAATCTTCTTTCGAGGAGCATCCTCATCATCATCATATCTCCTTAATTGATGTTCAAATTCTTCTAATTCACCAAATAGAGTTAATGTATTCATAGAAGAAATATTAGGAGAATCTTGAAGAGTTGTAACTTTAGAAGCAAACCTCTTGGGCATAGCCCGAAGTAACTTACGGTTGATCTCACTTTGCGGAATTGATTTATCAAGAAGCTTCATGTAATTCATTAGTACTAGGAACCTTGCTTGTGCCTCGTTGATAGTTTGTTCTTTCTCAAGCTTAAACATTTCATAATCATGCATGAGCATACTAAGCTTGACTTCTCTTACTTTCGATGTACCTTCAAGGCTTACTTTTAAACTATCCTAAATCTCCTTAGCTGTGTTGCATGAGGAAACTTTGTCACTTTCGGATTGCACTAATCCACTACAGAGTGTGTTCATTACTTTTGAATCATAGTAGACCATGTGAGTTTTGGTTGAGTCCATTTCCATTAAGGTCTTTGGAGTACCATCTTTTTTTCTTGGAATAACAGGACCATTCTCCACGACCCACCATTCCCAAGGGTCTCTTTTAAGAAATATCGTCATTCGAAACTTCTAGAAGTTGTAATTTTTAGCTCCATGAAGTAGTGGAGGTCTAACAGTTGATTGACCTTCTTGAATGATGTTCCCAAGTTGTGCCATTCTAGAATCTTTCCCTACAAGTCACCTTTAAGACCAAGATAAGTAGAGCAAAGCTTTGATACCAAATGAAATTTAAGTAGGTACACTTAGAAGGGGGGTTGAATAAGTGTGGGAACAAACTATGTCCAACTTTTGATCAAATAAAAATTCCTTATGAAATTCAATGCAGCAAGCTGGATTCTATATCCTTTGTAAATTAAAATGGTAAGACAAGATGGTGAATAGATGCAACTTTTCCAAAATGTTTAATTTCGAGACTTAGCCTTTTTCAAAATGTGATTATGTGAAAACAATTTGCTGAATTAGTTTTGTAAGTTTATAGATATTGAATGCAGCCTGCTGGATAGTTAGCTAAATGATGAGATAATTTAGCACAATAAGCAATCACATGAACACAAGGAATTTTTACGTAGTTCAGCCCCTATCATCTATTCTAGTGGCCTAATTCACGTTCAATACCAACTAGTATTGGAGACTCTCTTTATTAATTAACTTTATTTACAATTAAACCCCTTTACAAGACAAGTTTCACAATCTTTGAGTACTTATACTCCCCGAGCACCTTTGCTCCCCGTGCATCTATGCACCCTAAAGCACCTATTCTTCCTTGAACTTGCTTGCAAAACCCCTAATCCAACCCGAATTAAAAACCTTGGACTAACAACTTAGTGTACCACATGTTTAGAGAATTGATCAAATATATGACAACAAAATAAACTATGATCAAAGCAATAATTATATCAACAATTCAAGGCTCAACTAGAATGCAATGATCAAAGTATGAAAGATAAAGATTTCACCGATTTAAGCGCAATAAAAGAGAAGCTCAAATTCACAGTAAGCTTGATGAGCGCAATAGTCTTTCTAATAATCCAAGCTGGAATATATTAAATATTGTAAATTGCACAATAGCTTGAATTTTTCTCTTTACATGCAGCACTAAGTGTATGATATTATAACTTTGTTTCTTTAATTTTTTAGTGCAGTGTTTTTCCTATCTTAAGGATACCATTCTTATAGCCTAAAAATTATTACTGTTGAGAGCAATAAGAAACCCAATCAATTATGTTTCTTACGGTAAATGAATATTTCTCAATCAATTAGAATAATATTACTCGTTGAGAGTCAGGAGGAAATCATGTTAAGTAGCCAGTAAATACCAAACGTGGATATTAGCTTAAATCAGGATACATAAATTTAATATGCATAAGTCAAGCATATATACTAAGCCTAATCTTTTCATAAGGTAATAAAGATTACCGTTGCTAGTCACCTACTCTTATGAAATAAGGAATGATCAGCCCAAGTAGATAACACTTTTAAATGCCCATTGACTTCTAGATAATTTAGGAAACAGGTTGCTAAAATCAAGTTCACATGAGATTGACTCTATTTTTATTAACAGTTTGGTATCTTTAATAATCAATTATATAATTTCTATTATGGAATCAATTTAAGCTACTTTAATTAGGAATGTACCAATTTCACCATTTACAAACCGGAAGAGCAACTGATTTAAAATATTTTCAAATTTATTTTAATAGTCCAATTAAATTATTCCATAATTAATTAATCACTTCCATAATTCCTAATTAATTTATTCTATAATTAATTAATCACTTTCATGAGTATGGCAAACCCAATAATGAAAGACCATATCCCAAAATTTACGGAGACAATATTGGTTATAGATATGAAAGATAATGAATCTTTTAAAACTCATTTACTAACCAACTACATCAATTATGGGAAGTATCAATAAAGAAATAGTACATATTTATTTTGAAATCCCAATTTATTTAGATTTGCCATCACTAATTAGCTTTCCAAAAATATTCATTTACTCAATCTCGATTGTGTATGTTTATGCAAGTAAAAAGACTTCTCCTTTATAATAGACATTATCAATCTGTTGTAAGCCAAGAGGAGAAAATCACTAATTCATCCGCTAGAGTGCTAAACCAATTATGATATATATAAGACAATCGCTTTATTAATTGATTCAAAGTCATATTATTATTAAATGATCTTCTCAATAGTATTATTACCGTTATGCACGTGGAAGGAGTAACATGATTTTAGTGGTTTACTTTTTAACATCTAATCATGTTTATTCAAAAAATACCATAACCATTTACACAGTTATTTCCTTATAAGACCCAATATACTTGCTCCTTGATTTAATCAATAAACATGGAATATATATAGCTTTATACCGTTAGACATATGTAGCATGATATCAACCCATATCTTATTCAAATAAATTTTCATCCTACTAAATCACATGGAGATTGTTTCCTTAATTGACAGATTATCCATTTTACCCAATCAATTCAAAAAGCATGGAACATATATATTCAACTTGTTAACAGTTTTAAAGGATATTTCCAAAAACATTATTTTAAAACTATTATACTAATAATCTGCCTTTTTAAAAAATATCCCCTTTTTAATAATAATAATAATAATAATAATAATAATAATAATAATAATAGCATGATTATAATTAACCATTTTCCTTTTATGCAATACAATCCTAGAGCCTAGATTGAGAAATAATTAAAGCTAGGATCTTACATGTATTTCCTAATGACTCAAGTAATTCTTCAAGCCTTCATGTCCTCAATTCTTTAATAAATCAAAGCTTCAAGAATTCTTTTAATATCCTGTAAATGCATGAGTAAACATTTTAGTACAATAGGAAATTCATCATCAAAACCTAAGTTTGGAATATGACCAAGTCAACAAATCAGGTCTTAAGCTAGAGACTATAGACTTGACTAAAATGAGAAGTAAGCCAATGAAGTTAGTTTTAATATAACTATTTGGTATTGTGATCTTAATGGTATACGTAGGGTATTTGGCGAACGTTTGCATTAATTGTATAGCTTACGCACAAGGAAAGTTCCCTAACTTCATTCTCTTTATAATGAATGCAAGTTTCATAATTTTGTTTACCTTTAATTGTCAAAGCAAGCTTTCTAACCCTAATTTATCAGTATGCAAGTTCTTAATTCTTATATTAAAGTTGAGCAAGCATATTGACTCCATCTTGTTTATGATGGTACAAGTTCTTGTATTCTAATTCTTTACATCGAGCAAGTTTCACATTCCTAAATCTTGTTGTTGTTATTCAAAGCATAAACTGTTTACATTAATTGTCCCGAATGGGTTTTCTAACTCTTTTGGATGTAGTACTTTGGTGATACCATGTCTATTCAATTGTACATTGTTGTTGTTCAATCTTATCTTATTGTGTTGAACTTTCGAAAAACAAATAAACCTTTATTGATTGGACTAATCCATAATAGATGAGTGTTCTAAAATTCTAGAACCACTGATAATCTAGTTCCAAAATAAACTTTCTTTAGTGCGGAAAATCCTAAAGTCAAACTGAGATGAACAACCCTAACATAGGGGATTATGTACGCGTTAGCGTTTAGATGTTTATGCACAATATATGGTACGAAGGGCTGATCCCCCTAAGTGTGAAAGTAAAGGTCTGTATAGTCAAATGACTATTAAAGGTTGAAGTAGAAATACTTAATAACCTCATGACATAGTTCATGGTCTTAAAGACCCTCAAATATAAACCTCAAACTTGTTTACTCGTTTTGTCTCGAAGAATAAGTTCTTATTTAATCAGTATTCATTGCTTTCTCTTATGTTACTGCTATTATTACTCTTTATATCAGTAAGTAATTGTTTGCTCACTCTTGCATTTAGCACTGCAGCTAAGACTTATGTTAAAGTGACGAAGAGTTATTTGAATTTACTTAATTTAAATTATATCATAAGACTTATGTTATTATGTGATGTGTTCCACAGACTTATGTAATAATTAAAGGTTAAATTACCTGGGAATGTTTTAAGTTGATGTAACCCTTTAATGGAGAAAATATTTATTTAAGTTATTTAAGCTATGTCTTTATCCTTGTTTATGAGTAGTTAGATGTAAATATTTTGGAAAGTGAGCACCAAATTCTGTGGGAATGAAGTACCCGAATTTGGGGGTGTCACAACAAGGGTTAGAAAAGGATCAATAAGGAATCAAATACCCAATTCAAGTTCCCAGCTAGACACGGACAGCCGGACTAGGCTACTCCTTTGGGTCCAGTCACAGGAACCCGCACAAGCATACACCGGTTCCTTCATCTACAAGGCTGTTGCCTAAACCTACAGGTGCTAATCCTGTACGGCCTCTACGAAAAGTTCATGCCTCTGTGGTAGCTAAGCTATTTCCTAAGCCGATACCGATTAAAGGAAAGGAAGTCTTGATTCCAGACCCAGATATGGACGAAAGGAATCAAAGACGTAAACAAGACATTAAGAGGCGGTTATCAAAGATATACTTCCTGGCACATATTGAGGGTATGAACAAGGATATCTTAGTCTAGACATCATGGTCATTATTCAAGAGAAGGAGGACGATAACATCCCCTTCATCACAGCCATCCACCGGGACTTGACCCTTGGCAATTGGAGCAGCACTCCTTATATTTGCCGACAAGGGTAAAAAGGGCAGAAAATCCCTCTGCCCTGTAGATATATAGAAATAACTGCTTAGTTTTGTTGCATAGTATTAGCAGTTATTTTCGTCATTTCAGGCTAAGACTTTGTATGATTAAACAGTTTCATATATTAAGTGAAAGCATTTTTTTCAGGACTCTAAAGTTGGATATACCTAAACTTGCTGATGAGATGCCTATTCTTCACAAAGACTACAACTTTGATGTAAAGTTGGACTCTGACTTGATGGAGATTGAACAAGAGGACTATGAGATACCTCAGGAGATCAAAGAATGGGTCGAAGACAAATCTAAGTTAAATCTTAATTAAACCACCTCTTTTAACCTCGGAACCTCAGAAAAC
The DNA here is from genome assembly GCA_016801055.1 of Panax notoginseng. Classification (NCBI taxonomy): domain Eukaryota; kingdom Viridiplantae; phylum Streptophyta; class Magnoliopsida; order Apiales; family Araliaceae; genus Panax; species Panax notoginseng. The sequence goes on along the minus strand of CM029019.1, from coordinate 53,191,598 downwards.
CCCAAACAAATCTAGATTGGTACAAACCTTACTCCAAGCCAAAGGAATGACATGGTTACTCTATTGACCCAATTCCAGAATATGTTTGCATGGTCTCATATAGACATGGTCGGTCTGTCAATTAACATTTTCATTCATCGCTTTCCCATCAAAGAGGGATTCAAGCCAGTCAGACAGAAACGCAGTCGATTAAAACATGAGTGGAGTTTGAATGTCAAAGAGGAAATTGTGAAACAATTTCAAGCCGGCATCATCATGGTATCAACATTGAGTGGCTATCCAACATAGTCCTCGTGCCTAAACCCAGAGGGAAGGTGCGAGTTTACATGGATTATAGGGATCTGAACAGAGCTTGTCTCAAAGATAGCTTTCCCGTACCATTTATCCACATACTCATTGACAATACAGCTCAGTATGATATGTACTCCGTTGCTAACTACTTTGCTGGGTACCATCAAATCATGGTTGCTGAAGAGGATCGTGAGAAAACTACATTCATTACTCCTTGGGAAACCTTTTGCTACAGATGGTTGTCATTGGGCCTCATTAATGTCGGAGCTACCTATTAGCGAGCCATGATAGCTCTTTTCCATTATCTAATGCACAAAGAGATAGAAATCTATGTGGATGGCATCATTGTCAAGTCCCGAAGGGAGGAAGACCACCTAGATCATCTCAAAAAGCTCTTCAGCCAGATGCGTAAGTACAACTTGAAGCTGAACCCGACCAAATGCGCCTTTGGCGTAAAATCAAGCAAATTGCTAGGATTCCTAGTAAGCCACAAAGGCATTGAGCTAAATCCTACAAAAATTCAGGCCATCACAGAGATGCCCATACCCTAGACAGAGAGGGAAATATGGGGATTTTTAGGAAGAATCAACTTCATCAGTCGATTCATCTCCTAACTTACAGCAACATGTGAGCCTATCTTCAAGTTGTTAAGGAAGAACTCCTCCAAGAGATGGAACGAAGAGTGTCAAAAAGCTTTCCTTTCCATCAAAGAGCAGCTAATCAAAGCTCCTATTTTGGTACCTCCCAAGGATGGTGTTCCCTGTTTATGTACCTGTCAATTAATGACAATGCCATGGGCAGCATACTGGGACAGAAAGATGATGGAGGCCAAGAAAGAGCTAACTATTACCTCAGCAAAAGATTTATCATCAGTGAACATAAGTACACTCTGATTGAGAAAACTTGTTGTGCTTTAGCATGGGCTTCCATGAGATTAAAGCATTATCTCCATGGTCACACAACCCATCTCATATCCCGCATGGATCCTCATAAGTACATTTTCAACAAACTTATGTTGAATTGTTGACCGTCCAAATGGCAGTTGATCCTCCAGCAATTTGACATCATCTACGTGACTCAAAAGTCTATCCAAGGTCAAGGAATTACGGATCAACTAGGCTCTGCACCTATAAGGGATTTCAAACCTCTGGAAACCTACTTCCCCGATGAAGGGGTAATGACAATTCAACAACACCATCAGGACAATACAAACCAACCATGGAAGATGTATTTTGATGGAGCTGTAAACATGGAAGGTTCTAGAGCTGGGTTCTAATATCCATTTCAAGGAGAGCAGTATCCCGTTGCCATGAAATTACAATTTGTCAACACCAACAACACAGCTGAGTATGAGGGCTATATCATGGGGTTAAAAATAGTCCAATCTATGGGCGACAGACGGATAACTGTCTTTGGAGATTCCAAATTAGTAATTAGACAAACCACGGGGATCTATCACACCAAAGAATTACATTTACTGTCTTACCATCGAAAAGTTATCCAGATGACTTCAGAGTTTGAAGAGATATCCTTCCTCCACATTCCTCAGAATAGGAATGAATTTGCGGATGCACTAGTAACTTTGGCCTCCTTAATCAACATACTTGATAAGGAAGACATGCCAAATATCACATTTTCCCGGCAAAAGGCACCAGCCTACGGGAACTACATTGGAGAAGTATCGGATGAACTGCCTCCCACCCAACAACCTTGGTATCAGCATATCAAAGAGTATCTGCGAGATGGATCTACACCCGCTGAGGCGAGTCAGGCTAAAAGAAAGTAGATCCGTCGAATGGCTATGAAATTCTATCTGAGTGAAGACGCACTCTACAAAAGAGATGCATGACTAAGCCTTCTCAAATGCCTAGACAAAGATCAAGCTCAGAGGCTCATGGATGAAATCTATGGTGGAGTATGCGGCCCATACATGAGCAGCCCTTTGCTTGTCAAGAAAATCTTAAGAACAAGGCATTATTGGCTCTCTCTCAAAGCTGACTATGATGATCACGTTAAGAGATGTTATCAATGCCAAATTCATGGGAATGCTATCCATGCCCCTCCAAGGGAGCTCCATAATATGAGTTCGCCTTGGCCCTTCTCAATGTGGGGAATGGACGTGATCGGGTCAATCGAGCCCAAAGCCAGTGATGGTCATCAGTTTATCTTCACCATGATCGACTACTTCACCTAGTGGGTAGAAGCAGCTTCCTCCCCTAGGGTTACTAAAGAGGTGATCATTGGTTTCATCAGAAACAACATCATTTGTCGATATGGACAACCAGAGGTGATTGTATCGGACAATGCAAAAAACCTCAACAACCAAATGATGGAGTTATGCAGTAAATTTCACATCAAACATCTCAACTCTGTCATCTATCGTCCAAAGATGAATGGTGTTGTTGAAGCGGCTAATAAGAATATCAAAAAGATTATGCAAAAGATGTCCTCCAATCACAAAGGAGGGCCTGACATGTTACCTCTGATTCTACTAGCCTATAGAACGTCAATGCGCATTTCTGCTGGGGCAACCCCCTACTCGTTTACCTATGGAATGGAAGTAGTGCTCCCCATAGAAGTTGAAATGGAATCCCTCAGAGTGTTGATAAATGCTCAGCTGGGTGAAGACCAATGATTACAAGATCGGTACCACCAATTATCTCTAATAGATGAACAGAGGGCCACATCCATCTTCTATGGTCAATTATACCAACAGAGGATCGCTCGGACCTGCAACAAGAAAGTCCGGCTACGACAATTCAAAGAACATGACTTGGTCTTGAAGAACGTTCTTGACAATCAAGATCAATTGAAAGGAAAATTCACCCCAAACTGGGAAGGCCCGCTTGTTGTCAAGGAGGTATTAACAGGAGGAGCCCTCATATTACAAAAGATGGATAGCAGAATTTCCCCACCTCATCAACACAGACACTATGAAACGGTACAATGTCTGAAGGTACCTGCAAACCAGCATCCTGGTCTTGGATCATCAGATCCATCAGTCAATTCAGGTTTTCAAAACCTTTCTCAATACGTACAAACCTCAACACTTCAGTTTATCCCGCTAGGGATCAAACCTGTTACAACTTCAGTTTCTCCCACCAGTGATAAAACCTTTCACAATTTTAGTTTGTCCCACTAGGGATAAAACACTTCCTCATAACTTCAGTTTATCCCATCAGGAGCGAACTACGCAGAAAAGATCTCTCCAATACACGGGAGTACGTAGGCAACCATTTTTATGGTCCGATCTAACTATAGAGAAAAAATCTCTACACCATCTTTACCACCTACAACTTTTAACCTTTTCATGCTAGGTTGGAACTACGTAGACCTTATCTCCCCTCATCAATGGGACTACGTAGGCAGCCATTCACGATGCGGTCTCACCCCTACCAAAACACAAAAACTGTTCAATGGTACTAGGATCATCCTTCAAACCTTTAAACCACACCTCATCGGCTTAGACCAAAGGGATGGAATTACCTGGTCTCCCCATACCAATAGAAGAACCGGCGACCATCTAAGTTGCGGTTGAGTCCTCAAAGAGAAACACAAATCCATAAGAGATGGAACTACTAGGGCTCCCCAATACAAAGGAGTACCGATGACCATCTGTGGGGCGGTCAACCTCAGAGAGGAAAGCCATAATCCTCTCCATAACTACATATAAAAACCAGTCCCAAGACACCAAAGGGTAGGGGAATACAAAGATCAACGATCCATTCTGAAGTATTTTGAGACATCTCAATGTCCATCCATCAAGGAGGAGTTTAGAATACATCAAGATCACAAACCATGGAGAACAGGTAACTATCAAGCAAGTAAAAATGCAAACTAAAAGGAATGTGAATCAAAACATATTTCCTTGCCATATAATATTGTTTGTGTTTTTGTTTGAGGACAAGCAAAGGTTTAAGTTTGGAGGTATTTAATAAGTAGTTTTTATACCTACTTATCCGGTATTTGTTACTTGAATTAGTTGCTTAAACTCATGTTTCTTAGTTACTTTTAATGCATTTTGTGTTCATTTTATAGATTATACACTTGGGAGCTGTGTGAGCGACTATTGGTATGAAATCATAAAGAATTGGTATAAAATCGCAAAGAAAAGCAATCTGAACATCGTTTGGGCTTTCATGTTTATTTCATGTTCTTGCCTCAGAACTTGGATTATATTGTAGAGCTTCTTCTTCGCTTTTCGTAACATCTTGAATCATTCTAATCGGAGTTCGGATGCAAGAGTTGTGATCTTTGTACCAACGGACGTTGAACTTCACTGTTTTGGGTGGCCATTTGCATAGCAATCACTTCAAGCCCAATTTTGACCTTCATATGTCCGTTATTTCTCAATTCTTCAATAATGAAAGTTTTAGAGCTCGTCGGTATCTTCAATTTGATAGGTGGTGGCCTCATAACTCTTTCCTAATCAAACGTTATGGCCGTTTTACTAGAGAACACTACAGCAGAAAAAGGATGCCCACCGGAGCGGGTTTTTACTATACAAAACCCCCGTTGGGGCGGGGGTACAAGCTATAAAAATGTGCCATAGCCAGTTGGGGTGGGCTTTTTGTGAAGGAAACCCCCTCCAGGGGGTACGGGTTAGAACACATTTTTTATGCTTTTTAGGTCGAATTTTGATACCTTTTTTACTCCAAATTGGATTGGGTTTGTTCCTAAGCTAAAAATTAGACTTGTAACCTGTAAATACATGATGGGAGGCATAAAATAAAGAGATGAAATAATGGTTTGTTCCATTAGAGTAGATTAGAGTAGATTAGGACCAAAACTCTAGTTCTTATGAGATTTGGAGATTGAAGCAACTTGGAGACCATTGAAGATAGGAAGTAGGAGCAAGGAGAGAGCATCAAATCTACAGACAATAGATTCTATTTTCTTTTCTTCTTCTATCTTTGTCTTTTAATGTGTATTCAAGTGTGGATTCTTAGTTTTAATTCAATAAACTAATTCTTTGTTTGAGATTACAATGGATCTTATTGTGTAGTTTATTTTAATATGTTTCGCTATCAATTATTATGTTCTATTATGAGGATTGTCTAATGTGACTTGGACTTGATTGTTAAATTGATTAGCCATCAATTACCATGATAATCTATATGAACTCGAGAGATGAAATATATATTTAGATCTGATCATGATAGCATGTGTTTGTAATTTCTGCATAGATGGAATTCATGATTCGTGTTTAGTATAGAGATATGCCTTTACGCCATATGTAATCTTATAGAGAACTTGTGCTTTAAATACTTTTTAATTGTAATTAACATAGAGATATAGTGGATTAGTTAATTAGGGTGCCTTGCTTAATTTTATCATCTATGGATTTAAGTGAGTATGTGTATTATGCATCGAGAGGTGGTTTTATCTGCTTTTGTGTTCTTGATTAATAATTCTGGATAGAAAATAATGGATGAGGAATGTGTTAACTTAAATGAAGCAATACGTGAAGTTGTGATCTTAAATCTCCGTAATCTGATTTTTAATTAGTTGTAATTAGAATTAGTGTAATTAAATAATTTAGTTTATATAATTTGAAATTCATTCGTTTAAATATGATTGAGTTGGTTACGGATTAGTACTTGGTAACTTTTATTAAACAATTCCTCATGGGAACGATACTCTACTTTCACTTTATTACTTGTTGACCACGTATACTTGCGTGTTGTGCGTAACTAGATTTTACCCAACAATACAATGTGTCTTGTACATGACAAAAATAGCTAAGCTAGTCTATGCAGGAAAATCAAAGCTAATCTACAAACCCGTGGATAAGAGAGCCATTAAGTTTAACATAACATCCCTCTCAGAAGATGGGGGTAACTCTATGAGCTCCTGCCCTAGGGTATCTACACGAGCCAAGAGATCTACAGCCATCTGCATGGTAACACTATGCTCATCAATGAATGTACTCATCTCTGCAATGATGTCAGCAGTATGAGACCTCAATGCAGTACTATCTGTAGTGGCGGCATCTCGGGCAAATAGAGCTCCATCCCGCTCAATAACAGTTGCATCCCTAGATGATCGAGCCTCATCCCGCTCAGCAACAGCGGTATCCCTATGAGATATAGCATCATCCCTCTCAACTAAAGCGGCATCTCTACCAGAAAAAGCTGTCAACATCAAATCCCTAGCCTGATCCCTCTCAAACGTCATCATATGCAGACTCTGCTTTAAATACTCTACAGAATGTGGAGTCATAGCAGCAGGAATACTGGGGGAATTAACCAGAGCTACTGTCAACCCAGCAAACAGCTCATCCTTAGTGGGAGAATCGGGGTCCTCCATAGGCTCCCCACTATCAGAATCAATCTCTAGCTCTAAGGATACATCCCTAGCCAATGCAATCTCTACCTCCAACCATGCAGAATACTCTGTAGAACGGCCTGGATGGCTAGTAGTAAAAGCTTCCCTCTCACGCTGAGCCCAACAGGCATACATCCTAGACAAATCCTCTGCTGATAGAAGTCGGGATGACAAACACTAACCTAATGCCCTGTCAGAGGGATGAACATCCTGAAACTGGTCAAACTGTGTCATCACAGCAGTGGGTGATATGTGGTCACACCCCTCAAACCAGCCAGAGGAAGATAATCCATGCTAGATGCATGAGTGATAAAGATGTAGGGAGAACAAATCCCTGAACACGGTAGAATATCAAATGGATCCTCGATCCCTGATAATAAAACCGACCAAGAAACAGTATATGTACACTCTGCCGGCTAAGAGTAGGACATGGCTATCTCATGGGAAAAACAATAGCCATGGCGTCAGAATGTACCAATCGGTTTCAAGTGTGTTATAAACCACACGTACAGCAAGATCGAACTGCCTGAAAATACCCCCACAGAATGGGTATAGAAATACGTGGCTAACCTCAAGGTCTTTGCCAGAATCATCGGTAAAATGGTATGTCCCTCCACGAGAGCCCGTACTGCCATAATCACGCCGATATCTAAGTGGTCCATGTACAATGGCATGTACAGATAAGCCATCATGCACATTAAGAGTACATCTACTCTAGCCACACTCCAATCATCTATTAGAAAATCTGTCTATCAGAAAATTCATGGACACTACATGCCCCGAGGAGATCTCATCCAGGGAAACTTTGCACCTCAAACATGTGAGGATCATAAACTGTCGGCTCATGTCGCCGATAGCCATATGAGCACAAGGCCTATCCAACGGCAAATCTGTCAGACCCTCATACTCCTCCAAGGTAGGAGTCAACTCATGGGTCTGAAACCGGAACACCTTCCTATCCAGTACCCAATGCTCCAGCATGCCCTCTACAAAACCCAATGGAACCTGGAACATTAGGAGGGTCATAGAGTGATGCAACAACTGGTCGACTAACACCCGATCCAGGGAGGACAAGCTGTCATACCATAATCTCAATGATGAGGCCACTAATACTGGTGGGGTATGCTCTATCCGGCTAACTCTCAAATGAAGACATCTGTAGGGCCATGTCATAAGACCATCCAGGAGTCAATGCTAAACTCATCTCTGGAAATACATATGCATGATATAATACATGCATGATAAACAATAGATGACAATATGATGTAGGGACTGGAAAACAGTATACATACATTCCTAAGTACATCATTATCTAAATACATCATCTCTATTTACAGCTGAAAAATACAGGGAAATAGGGTACAGCCGCCTAACAACTAACAGAGGCATATCAAAAGATATAACGAGAATGGGGCACAGTCACCCAATATCTAACATAGGCCTATCAAAAGATATAGCAAGAAATACATCAGAAGAAGTCAATAATGTTGATATCTACATCATCTAACCTATCCATCTGATGTAACTCCTTCTGAGTCACTGTATCTCCGCTAGTAGGGATATCAAACTTATACAACAGAGGATCTGCACCAAAAAACCATCTAAATATGGGCCATATGAAGGGCCAACCCCTGAGCTGGAAGGATCAAAAGTATCCGCCTCAGAAGGATCTCTGCCCAAATACCGGATGAAAAAATGTGCACGGTCCAACTGCTGGGTCAAGCTATCAATCTGCGTCAGATGAGTAGGCTCTCGAACGCAGGTAATCCAATTGATGGTATAAGGGAACCACCAGTGGTAAAATGCCTCCTGAGTGAATGGTCCATCTGACAAAGCAAAGCCATCAACTCCCACCAATGGGATATCACCAATCGGCGGCTGTGACACATGCCAATAATGCCTGGCAGGAGGACAGATCGGTATACAAATCTCTCTTATGGTGCTCCTAATACCGCGCTCTCATAAATAGAGCCCCCAACCTCCATCTGTGAAGAGAGGAAGCCTACGGGTGGACATCACAGGCTCGACACCAGTCGGGAAACCACCATAAAAGCCAACTATCAAATGGTTCTCAGAGGAAGGAACTCATGTAATGACATTGGATGTTAATAGGTTTAACTGTAAGCGAGAATGGGTAAAACCCTCAGCTACAGGAACCTCCACCAAAGTGGAGTGATGCCATCATCATCCCCATTGATAGGGGTCAAAACCTAACAAGCTAACAGGATGAAGACATGGAAGCCTCTCATAGGCCCAAAATTGCCAATACAAGATCAAATATATGCGGTCAGTCAACATTTTTAACCCGGATAAGGGAAATCAAAAGAGAAATACTCATCAGCAGGAATGGGTAAAATCCTAGCCAAGCCTCCATCAATCCCTGCGAGCGCAGACGCATTCCCCTAAGGAAGTAGGCAAAGGAGTAGGAGCCCCAATTAAACTCTCAAATACGGTCCACCTCCCGTGTGGCGCTAACTAAAGAGAACGACATCGTAGAAGAGTTATCAGCCAGGAAGCAACCCTGAAGGATTATCAGGAATAATCGCCGAAGAATGCGATCCCTGACTCTCCTATCATCGGGTAATGGCTTAGTCAAAGTCCCACTCATGACGTCTACACTCAAAGGACCAGTGCGGACTGTCCTGCCTTTGAGCGCAGTAGCCTAGACTCCTAGCAGGGATCAAACGGCTGTCGGGGAAATGTCAGCCACACAAGGCACTGGCGCCCCAAAAACTCCATATCAGTGATGAACTGCCAATCCATCGGTGTCATTATCACCTTACAATCCAAGAAATGGAGAGACTGAGTTTGGTGAGACTGGTGCTCAGATAACACCCTGAGGTAACCCCCGGGACAACGGTGGGGGAGGATGGAAAAGAATGCCTCAAAACCCTAAGCATACATGATCTCTCGGTATTCTAGGTTAAGAGTCTAGTACAGAGAATGTATGATGAACCAGTTCCCTCGAGGCTGCCTAAAGCCAGGAACCTGCCTCACAAATGCAAATTAACATCAGAACCCTTGCTCCTCATCAATAAGAAGAAGGAAGATCAACAAGGGTTTTACCTCGTTCGCATGCAAATAGATCGAGGGATGGCGATTCAAATCATCCAGAAGCTCTGGAGTCGTCACATTTATAGCTGGAAGATCCTTGCGGGGAATAAAAGTAAAAGGAGCTAGATCCGCAACTGGTACGTCCTCCTTCTCATCCTCAACATCTGGTACATCAACCCGTATAGGACGAATCACTAACTCCATCAACCGATGAGGATGTTGGGCTGGGCGAGGCTGAGGCACATATGAAGTTCTCCTCCGCACACCTGAAGAGGTACTACGAGAGCTGATCGGCTAGTCTGGATCAATATATTTGGACAAGAGTCTCCAAATCACCTCATAAAGGGTGTGGTAAATTCTAACCTAGAGCTCATCAAATGCATTTTATGTCAAGATGCATGCATACATTACTTTAACATAAGCCTACAGTAGAGTTAAAACTATATGTTCATTCAATGCTAGACTCGTGATTTTTTTGCCAAAGTCTCCTTTGTAAAAAGGACTAGGTGGCCATTCAGTAGCAGACCAACTCACAGTCATAAACATCCTATATGCATGAAAATATCAAAGTCATAATCCATAAGGGTAGCCTAATTATCATGTTTACTTTATTTTACAACCTTTGCTCGTTTGTCCTCAAATAGGATGAAAAAATAGAAGGAAAAGGTGCTAAATTGACTGTTTCAAAAGTCAATTTTTTTACATCAATATGTTCAGCATGGTTAAATACTAACATTTACTATGTTGAATATTTTTTATCAAGTCATATGAGCATGCATATTCACTACTATGTGTTTAGAAGCATTTCATGTGATAACTTACTTTCCAACGGTCAAAACTGGAAAAGAAGACATGCATACGTTACCAGGATAGTGCAGAACACTTGTACGATAACGGATTTTGCAGAAAACAACCCAAACATAGCAGATCTGAAGAAAAACTCTCAGATTCTCTGTGTGGCTTCAATTGAAAATGACTTGAGAAAGGGAAAGGCGCCTGATATACCACCCACGGATGACCGCAGATGTACCTACGACTGTCGTGGGTCTACCCGTGGCTATTATATGGGGTCCCCACCCCTTCCGAATCGATCCAATTTAAGTTATAAAGGAGGTCCACAAGCTGAAAAGTCAAATTAGGAAAAAGGATGCTACGCGATAGACTTCGTTAGAGTTTATGATAAGCTTACCCGTGATGACCTCATTCGGGTTCCTTACTTTCTGGGAGGTCACAACAAACGCTCTCCCTTGCACTACCGGTTTGGACTTTTCTAGGACGGCCTTTGGTGTCTCCATCTTGGCTGAACTTATTTTTGGTAAACGACAAAATCGAGCTAAATGACCTTCTCTTCCATAATTATAACATGCTTTAGACGGCATCGTGCAGTTTGGACTGATGTGCCCCTCCCCTTTACATTTGAAATATATGATAGGTGGTCGTTCTCCTTCCTTAACAACGGGTGCTGGTGCTGACGTCTTTCCATCATTGTTGAATCTCCTCTTCTTAAAATGACCATTCTTATTATTTTTGCCCTGATTACCACCGAAGTGGTTACCATTTCTGGCCTGTTGATTCCCTCCACGCTTGTTGTCACCACTTTGATGACTGCTCTCACTGGTATTATCATTTTGCCGACTGCTCTCTTTTGGTTACGTTGACTCGTTATCGCGCTCCACTAACTATGCCATATTCACAATATCTGAATACAAACACAGTTTATGAGAAATAAGATGTTGACGTATCTCAGGTTTCAAACCTCGCAAAAACATTCGTGTCATTCGCTCTTCATTATTCACCAAGTGGGACGCAAACCGGGACAACTCAGCAAATTTAGCCTCATACTGCAACACGGTCATATTATTCTGCTCCAATTTGATGAACTCCACCTCCTTCATGTGACAAACACTTTCGGGAAAGTATTTATCATTGAACAGCTCTTGGAACTTCTCCCAAGACGTCTTCAGTGCGGCAGGTTGAGTACGCTTAATCGATGCCCACCAGTAATCTGCCTCTCCTCGCAACATAAAGGCGGTAAAGGGAACATTTTGCTCCTCGGAGCATCCCAAGACATCAAATATCTTGGTAATCTGCTTTATCCATATTTCCGCTATAAGTGGTTTTGGCTCTCCCTTAAACTCTGGTGGTCCCAGCTCCTTGAACTGTTTAGCGGTGACCGTCCGAGAGTTTTCAGTGTTTTCACCTATATTTTCGACAGGAGCCGCTCTCGTCTGTTGTTGCATGAACTGCATAAAGTTTCTGAACATTCCATCATTCACCATCTGGTCAGTGTTGTTATTTGTATGAGGATTGTCACCATCCTGATGCACATTATCCTGATTATTGATATGTGGTGAATCAACAGTCGCATGTGCTCCATTGCTATTCTCAACATTCTCAGATGCCATTTTCAGATACTGCCACAAAATAAAAGTTAATTGATATGTCATATATTATCCTTATATTATGACCAACCAATTAAATACCATGCAAATAAATTTAGGTAGGTCATACTAGCGAAGGAATTTCCCGTCTCTCCCCTCCTAGTTCTATTCTCACATCTTAGCCAGGGATCATATCCCTAAGCTTTGATACCAACTGTGACACAGCCAAAATTAGGTATACATCACCCATCTTAGGTCATCAGATACATAGTACAGAATACAAATACAACTTATTAATACAACTGTCGTGTACAATACGACAAAACATAAACTGTGAGTTTGAATACAAATATTGTCTTCTAGAGAGTATCCATACTCAAAAGGAGTCCTCATTACATTTATTAACACACTATTACATAGAATAGTGAGGACTACTAACTAATACTATCATTCGGACCATCATTCCATTCCCCGACTTGCCCCAGCTACGTTCTCATTTCCTGAAGAGAACAGTGAAAGAAAGGTGAGCTCAACTAGCCCAGTAAGAAATATTATGACTAAGATAATGCAGAATAAATTATCATTAGCCTTCAACAATGTTAAACTGATAAAATATAATAGACATCAAGTTTAACTGCTGCGGAACAAGCAATCCATTAAAAGAGTCAAGTAGAAAATAAAATCTACTATCTTTTATCATTTAAAAGGTTTTTTAACACTGTTATCACTGGGACTCAGCTTAATAAAATAATCCACATCATCGAATCACCCCTGCACTACGGCCAAGGATATTCGTGTATTCATTAATGGTCATGATCATGCCAACAACTGTCCATCAATGCACTACGGGCCAATGAGGACTTTTACCACATCATTTGTAACATTACGGTCATGATTATACCGAATCATCCCTGGTCATAATCATACCAAGTCCATCTATGCACTACAGGCCACAGATGACTTTCAACATTTTATAAACATGAGGATGATGACAATGATATAAGAATTCAATAAAACAAGTTCAAGAATTAATTTATCCAAGAATTAACAACGTCCAAATTGTCAACATGATACTGCTTTGTGGAGTAAAATTCAAGAATGCTTAGAAGAATATTTTCATGAAAAGATACTGGATGAAACGCAATTATCAAGGATATTCCACAAATTTCATGGAGTATAGAAGTCAAAAACTTAACCAACTGAGTATAATAAAGAATGGAATAATAAAAGAAATCACCATGCATGCGATAGACCGCACAGACAGGTTATTCCAACAGAATAATAAATAATGGAACCAGGTCCGGCGTAAACGCACAGACAGAATATTCTGACAGAATAATAAATAATGGAACCAGGTCCGGTGTAAAACACACAGACAGGATGTTCCAACAGAATAATAACAAGACGGAACCAGGTCCGGTGTAAAACACACAGACAGGATGTTCCAACAGAATAATAATAAAAACGGAACCAGGTCCGGTGTAAAACACACAGACAGGATGTTCCAACAGAATAATAGAAGAATGTCACCAAGTATAGGGTAGACCGCGTATACAGGTTATTCCAATAGAATAATAAAAAATGGAATAACAACAGTTCTCTTCATGAATAAAAAAGAATAACACCCCTTACCGTTTTAAAGAAGAGCTGAAATAAGTAAGTAGTTAAGTAGTAGAATACACTTCTTCTCTCTCTCTATAGTTTCTCTCTCTAGAGTTCAGTGAATTCGTAAGAAATAATGAAGGAATGAGCTGCTATTTATAGAAAAACAGAATGCATAGTAACTAATCCATGAACGGTCCAGATTGATTACTTTAATCTGACGGTCCATATTTAAAGAAAAATCTTTTAAATAAAATATAATATATTCTATTTATAGAATAACTTTAATAAAGTATTCTGTTTTATATAAAAATATGTTTCTGTTTTATTACGTTAATAATACGAATAAAAAAAACGTCATTATCGCTAAATAATTCATATTATTAACTGAAAATAATTGAATCAAAGTGAGTGACTTCTCACATAAGCATTAATAATCAATATTGTGTGCTACTATGCAACCACACATATTACTGTACTTTTACTACCGAGTAGTTCAACAGTATCAATGGTAAAACTTTCGCCGTTATTTTTAATAAAATATTTTTGTCGTTTTCTCAATCCGACAATAATTCCATTGTGGGGTCCACCCATGATTGTGCCGTTGTACGAATATTCCCTGTTAAAACGAATATTCCCCGACCAATCGAATATTATATAACAACTTGCGTACTTTACAAATTTTATAAATATTACCCACAACTATAACATTATATCAAATTAACTCCATAATATTCAAAAATGATATTTATAGAAAATTCACCTTTATTTATAAAAGTTGGGGTCTTACAGTGATAATTGTTAAAAATTGATATTTTATCTTTTCTGATAAAATAATTCATTTGAATATATTATTATATTATAATAATATAATAATGGTGATATTTTTACAATGAATGTGGGATATATGAATAAATGAAGAGGAAGAGTATTTTTGTTACTAAAAATATTTAAAATATGTTTTTCATGTTGTGGACCCTATTTCTTGACTGAAATTTGATTATAGCCTGTAAAATCATCCGTATGTGAATTTCGGTCAATTTCTGTTTAGAGTTTCGAAAAACTTAAACTTACAAAGTTGTAAGAAATGGAATTTCCTATGAAGGAACATAAGATTCAAATTTTTCTGATAAAAAGACTATTTATTATGAATTATTGAAGTTTTAAAATAATTGATTTTTGAAGTTTTAAATAATTTTTAAAAGAAAAATGTTTTTTTCATTTGTGGGCATGTGTTAAATGGTTGAAATCAGCTCGTAAGGTGTGCGTAGGAATTTAATTTATAAATATTATTATTTTATTAAATTTTCTGCTTTGGTGTTCTAAGTATTTTCCTATAAATAGGGTGCTTAGGTTAGAATTAAAAATCACACCAGAAACTAAAGTTCTCTCTCTCTCTATATTATCGAGCGTATTCTTGTGAGTACTTTGATACTTTGAGCATTGCTATACGGTGCAAGTTTCTTCAGCACTATATCTAGTATTTCAGTCAGAAATACTGTTTTTTCGAGGTAAGGGATGTTATTTTTTTTCATAAATGATATTATTTCTTTCAATATCATTATGTCGAAATATTGGTCTGAACTTTTTACCAAATTTAGAACTTTTTGTGTCGGGATTACTATTCGCTTCTTTGTCCCGGATGTCTATTTTTGTTACTAGCTTTGATTGTATCCATGTTTTGATCTTTATTCTTGAATTTTACTCCACTATGGTATGTTATGGGGTATTTTTGAACATGGATAAACTGAAGTACGAATCCTTAATATTTGTTCTTTTGTCTCACTGGATTCATTTTTTAAAAAATATTTTTCATCATTCTCAGTCCTAGATGATGATATAACTGAATATCTTGGGCATATAGTGCAAAGATGAACGATTTTCTGATGAATATCTTTGGCCGTAGTGCAAAGATGTACAGGTATTTAGATGAACATGACCAACTGATGAATATCTTTGGCCTGTAGTGCAAAGATGAATACTTGATTCTAAATATATATTGATTGATGTTACAGGGATAAAATATTGACGATGAACTTTTAAATTCATATATAGAAGATAGTAGATTTTATTCTCTACTTAACTATTCTAATGAATTATTATTTTCGCTGCGAATATTGATTTAAAATTTGTTGTCTATTGTATTCTATTATATTTTTCCCTGTTGAGGACTAACGATAATTTGTTTTATATTATCTTAGTCATAATATTCTTTACTAGGCTAGTTGAGCTCACCCTTTTCCTTTTTGTTCTATTTTTCTTCCCAGGAGGCGAGAATGTAGTGAGTACTAGTCGGGGTGTGGAATGATGGTTCTTGAAAGTTGTTTAGTAGTCCTCACTATTTTTATAAAATTATGTATCAATAATTGTATGAGGACTTATTTGAGTGTGGATATTGTCTAGAAGACAATATTTGTATTTAAACTCACAATTTAAGTGTTGTCGTATTTTGCACGACAATTATATTAATAAAGTTGTAGTTATTTATGTACCATATTTTGGCGACTCAGAATGGGTGATGTATACCTATTTTGGGGGCGTCACAATGATTGTACCAGATCTGCGGTAATTCGGGATCGAGATCTGAGGCTTTCACAGTTGGTATCAAAGATGTAGATTATAAACCTTAGGTAGGATTACCTGAGACTAATAACCGTTGTGATTACGGTAAGTACTAACTCAAATAGAGTTAGTGAGTCGGTAAGATTCAAATACGAATCTCCGCGAGATATAAAGATATAGAGTTCCCTAACTCTGATAATAAAGGTGAATAGTAGTAATGAATAAATAGAGTCTAAAAGACTAAAAGTACAAGGACAGGAGATCGTAAAATAAAACGATAATAGTATAGAAATGAATCGTAATATATACGATGAGATCACCCCGTGATCTGATAAGGTTATAGTATGGAGAATAATCAAGCGAATGATTAAAAAGTTTACAGCAAGATTGCTATGTGTCAATTGTACTATGAATTGGTACAGATTCAGGAAAGGACTATGAATATGGATTAAACAAAATTCGTATTGAGAATGGAGTTAAGATTAGGTGGGGATTTCAATTGAGGACTCATGTCAGCAGCTGAGCTGTATGTTTCCTTGTTATGGGCGGGGAATTGTACTTGGTGTAAAAATCACTTAGTTTCTGGTACTGATAATCATTGAAATGTTTGTGTCACGCTATTTGCTGTATACCTGTTGAGAAGGTGATTTTTTTCTCAGGTATATAACAGATAGATAGGGTATAGTTAGAGAATATAAGGTTAAGTACGAGTTCTTAAAACTCATACTTATGGCACGTCCGTGACTCATAATTATATGAAATATTTTTGGACCCATCAGCGAGTGGACGCCAAAGGTCTGTCTAGGACAAGTTCTTAAATGCATATGATTGTGGCAAGTTCCTGAACTCATAAGTGTGATAAGTTTGACGAACTGGGTAGAACTATGTGTGAATGGAGTATTAAGGATCATAGGAATAGATAGATTATTAAGCAATTGATCATTAGTAGAGACATAAGTATTTCCAAATCTCCTAGTTATGCTAGACGTCAAAATATTTGACGTCGAGCTAAATACGCACTATGTGCTTTTGAAAATAAATTTTAATTCTCAACTCTTGGTGACCATTGTGTATGCGTGGACTTCGGGCCACCGACACATCGTTACATGTTGAGATGATAAAAATAAATTGCAATGATTTTTGAACGCTTTAAAGTATTGTAAAATACCAAATTTTATGAATAACATTTAATTTTCTCAAAATAATTTTTTTTATATTATAGTGTGGATTTGATATAATATTATAGTTGTGGGTGGTATTTATAAATTTTGTAAAGTATGTAAGTTGTTATATAATATTCTTTTGGTTGGGTGTCGAAAAATATCCGTACGACGGCACAATCATTGGTGGACCCCGCAACGAAATTATTGTCGGATTGAGAAAACAACAAAAATATTTTATAAAAATAACGGCGGAAGTTTTACCGTTAACTGTTGAAACACCCGGTGTTAAAAGTACAGTAATACGTGTGGTTGCATAGTAGCACACGGTATTGGTTATTAATGCTTACGTGATAAGTCACTCAGTTTTGTTTTATTAGTATTATTAATGTAATAAAACAGAAAAGCTTTTTATATAAAACATAATATTTTTATAAAGTTATTCGTTTTATTAGGCTAATAGTAAAATCTTTTTAAATAAAACAGAATACTTTTATAAAGTTATCTATTTTATTAGACAATAATTAGAATATATTATATTTTATTATGCATAGTGTTTGCATAGTGCCTGCATAGTGTTTGTATAGTAAAATCTTTTATAAAGTTATTCGTTTTATTAGATTATAAATAGAATATATTATATTTTATTTAAAAAATTTTGCTTTAAATATGGACCGTCAGATTAAAGTAAATCAATCTGGACCGTTCATGAGTTAGTTACTATGCAGTCTATTTTTCTATAAATAGAAGCTCATTCCTTCATTATTTCTTACGAATTCACTGAAACTCTAGAGAGAAAAACTATAGACAGAAAGAAGAAAAGTGTTCTGCTACTTCACTACTTCTATATCCAGTACTCTTCTTTCTAAGGTAAGGGATATTATTTGTTGTACCTGTAAGGGGTATTATTTCTTTTGTATTCATGAAGAGAACTTCTGTTATTCTATTCTTTATTATTCTGCTGGAATAACCAGTATACGCGGACTACCCTATACTTGGTGACATTCTTCTATTATTCTGTCTTTATTATTCTGTTGGAATATCCTGTTTGTGTTTTACACCGGACCTGGTTCCGTCTTTATTATTCTGTTGGAATATTCTGTCTGTGCGTTTTACGTCGAACCTGGTTCCGTCTTTATTATTCTGTTGGAATAACATGTCTATGCGAAGTACCGCATGCATGGTGATTTCTGTTGTTATTCCATTATTTATTATTTTGTTGGAACATCCTGTCGGTGCGAATTTCGCCTGACCTGGTTTCGTTACTTATTATTCTGTTGAAATAACCTGTCTATGCGAAGTACCGCATGCATGGTGATTTCTTTTGTTATTCCATTCTATATTATACTAAGTTGGTTAAAGTTTTGACTTCTATACTCCATGAAATTAGTGGAATATCCTTGATATTTGCGCTTCATCCAGTATCTTTTCATGAAAATATTCTTTTGAGCATTCTTGAAATTTACTCTACAAAGAAGTATCATGTTGACAATTTAGACGTTATTAGTTCCTGGATAATTTAATTCTTTAACTTGTTTTATTGAATTCTTATATCATTGTCATCATCCTCATGTTTATATTTTTTTTAAAGTCATCTGTGGCCTGTAGTATATAGATGGACTTGGTATGATTATGACCAGGGATTATTCGGTATAATCATGACCGTAATATTACAAATGATGTGGAAAAAGTCCTCATTGACCCGTAGTGAATTGATGGACAGTGTTTGGTATGATTATGGCTATGGATTCTCTTCGGCCAAGGGAGCAAAGATGAATTGTTTTATGGCATGATCAGGACCGTTGATGAAAACACAATTATCTTTGGCCCGTAGTGCATGGATAATTCGTGGTCGTGATACTAAATAATATCCTTGGCCTGTAGTACAGGGATGAATTGATGATGTGGATTATTTATTAAGCTGAGTCCCAGCAATAAAAGTGATGAAAAACTTTTTAAATCATAAAAGATAGTAGATTTTATTCTCTACTCGACTCTTTTAATGGATTGCTTGTTCCGCTACAGTTAAACTTGATGTCTATTGTATTTTATCAGTTTAACATTATTGGAGACTAATGATAATTTATTCTGCATTATCTTAGTCATAATATTTCTTACTGGGCTAGTTGAGCTCACCCTTTCTTTCACTGTTCTCTTCAGGAAATGAGAATATAGCTGGGACGAGTCGGGAAACGGAGTGATGGACCAGATGATAGCATTAGTAGTCCTCACCATTCTATGTAATAGTGTGATAATAATTGTAATGAGGACTCATTTTGAGTATGGATACTCTCTATAAGACAATATTTGTATTCAAACTCATAGTTTATGTTTTGTCGTATTGTGCACGACAGTTGTATTATTAAGTTGTATTTAAATTCTGTACCATGTATCTGGCGACTCAAGATGGGTGATATATACCTATTTTTGGGGGCGTCACAGTTGGTATCAAAGCTTAGGGATATGATCTCTGGCTAGGATGTGAGAATAGAACTAGGAGGGGAGAGACGGGGAATTCCTTCGCTAGTATGACCTACCTAAGTTTACTTGTTATTTAATTGGTCGGTCAGGGTATAGAGATAATATGTGTAATGTTAATTAACCCTTGTTTTATGGCAGTATTTGAAAATGGCATCTGAAAATGTTGAGATAAGCAATGGAGCACAGGAGACCGTTGAGTCTCCACAGATCAATAATCAGGACAATGTGCAACAGGATGGCGATAATCCTCCTGTAAACAACAACACTGATCAATTGATGAACGACAGTACGTTTAAGAGCTTTTTAGAATTCATGCAACATCAGGCGAAGGCGGCTCCTGTTCATAATGCAGGAGGAAACAATGGCAACCCACGGTTGGTCATCGTTAAGCAATTCAAGGAGCTGGGACCCTCGGAGTTTTTGGGAAAGCTAGAACCACTTAAGGCGGAGATGTGGTTAAAGCAGATCACCAAGATATTTGATGTCTTGGGATGCTCCGAGGAGCAAAAGGTTCCCTTTGCCACCTTTATGTTGCGTGAAGAGGCAGATCACTTGTGGGAATCTGTAAAACGCACCCAGCCTGACGCACTCAAGATGTCTTG
Organism: Panax notoginseng; assembly: GCA_016801055.1. Taxonomy (NCBI): domain Eukaryota; kingdom Viridiplantae; phylum Streptophyta; class Magnoliopsida; order Apiales; family Araliaceae; genus Panax; species Panax notoginseng. The sequence continues at coordinate 53,171,138 of CM029019.1, read as the reverse complement.
GGAGAAATTCCAGGAGCTGTTCAATGATAAGTACTTTCCCGAAAGCATTCGTCACATGAAGGAGGTGGAATTTATCAAGTTGGAGCAAAACAACATGACCGTGTTACATTACGAAGCCAAGTTTGCCGAGTTGTCCCGATTTGCGTCCCGCTTAGTTGATAATGAAGAAAGAATGACGCGGATGTTTTTAAGAGGTTTGAAGCCGGAGATACGTCAATACCTTATTTCTCATAAACTGTGTTTGTATTCAGATGTTGTAAATAAGGCTCAGTTAGTAAAGCGTGATAACGAGTCAATGCAACCAAAAGAGAGCAGCAGGCAAAATGATAATATCGGTGATAACAGTCATCAAAGCGGTGACAATATGCATGGAGGGAATCAACATTCCAGAAATTGTAACCACTTCGGTGGTAATCATAGCCAAAATAATAAGAATGGACATTTCAAGAAGAGAAGGTTTAACAATGACGTGAAGACGTCGGTACCAGCACCGGTTTCAAAGGAAGAAGAACGACCACTGGTAGTATATTTCAAATGCGGAAAGGAGGGACACATCCGTCCAAACTGTACACAGGAATCCAAAGCGTGTTTTAATTGCGGAAGAGAATGTCACCTAGCTCGATTTTGTCATATGGTGAAGTCAAGTCCAGCTGTGATAGTGATACCAAAGGATGTCCCAGACAAGCCAAAGCCGGTAGTTTAAGAGAAAGCATTTTTTTTCGTGACGAGGAACCTGAATAAAATTATCACGGGTATGTTAGTCATAAACTCTTGCGAAGTCTATACCGTGTTAGATACCGGTTCTACTCACTTTTTTATTTCACCTAGTTGTGTTCAATGTTTGAACTTAACTCCGAAAAAGTTAGACTTTGATATATCTGTTTAAACTCAGTTGGGAGAAACTTTCGTTACCTCCACTATTTATAAATCTTGTTCAAATCAACACTTTCACGTTACCTGTCGATTTTATCTCTTTGAAAATACTTGCATTGATGTGATTTTTGGAAACGATTGGTTAACTGCTCATCATGCTTTTCGTAAGGTTGTTAGCTTTCATATTCCTAACCAACCTATTATGCGAATTCAAGTAACCAAACCACTAAAGTCATTCATTGTCATATAAAGCCATAAGTAAAGAGCCTCGAGCCTTTCGCTGATGACTTCCTTATGTGGAATGCATCGAAGCCAGACTTTTCGTAGGAGACGTTGTGAATGACAATGGCAACTTGATAGGTATCAATGTGACGTGTTATCCAAGTCTTGGATGAGGGTCACAGTTTTGAATGATATTTCTATTGTTAATAAATTTCCTGACGTATTCTTGAAGACTTCTTAGCCTACCCCAGAGCATGAAATCGAATTTTGTATTGACCCAGTACAAAACCCATTTCTTAAACCCTCAAATATTTTTATCAACTAAAACGAACGTATTATGCGCCAAAGACGTTGGCTCAAGCTGTTGAAGATTACGATCGTACCATTCAATATCATCGTGGAAGTACGAACATGGTAGCTGACGCGTTGAGTAGAAGATTGTATGCGAGTGAGATGTTGTTAACACAAAGACCCATTTTGTATAACCTACAAATGATGAAGAAAGAGTTAAAGACTCTAGGGACCCACGTGAAGATAACGAATATACGATTAGAATCGACTTTAATCGATAAAGTTAAAGCCGTTCAAGCTACGGACCCGGAGCTGATGAATACTAAGAAGAAGGTTCAAGAGGGCGTTATTTTAAAAGCAAGAGTTGCTGAAGAGAGGAAATCTCAACCCTCGATTTAATTAGCCCATTTGAATTCCTCGATTGAGTAGGAACGGTGGCTTATAGACTCGTTTTACCGCCAAGAATGTCGCGCGTTCATAACGTTTTTAACATATCGATGTTACGTAAATATGTGGACGACCCGAACCACATTATTAATTTAGAACCGGACGACATAGCGGATGATTTAACGTTTGAGGAGATACGTGTTAAAATCTTGGATAAGAAGAATCGTATTCAACACTCAAAGGTTATACCTCAAGAGTTAGAATCTGAAATGAAGTCAAGGAATCCTCACCTGTTCAGCATACTAGGTACGTACGTAAATTTCGAAGGCAAAATTTCATAAGGAGGGGAGATTGTAAAATACCAAATTTTACGAATAAGATTTAATTTTCTCAAAATAATTTTTTTTTATATTCTGGTGTGGATTTGATATAATGTTATAGTTGTGGGTGGTATTTATAAATTTGCAAAGTATGCAAGTTGTTATATAATATTCGTTTGGTCGGGGAATATTCTTTTTGTCGGAGAATATCCGTACAACGGCACAATCATTGGTGGACCCCGCAACGAAATTATTGTCGAATTGAGAAAACGACAAAAATATTTTATGAAAATAACGGCAGAAATTTTACCGTTAACTGTTGAAACACCCGGTGTTAAAAGTACAGTAATACGCGTGGTTGCATAGTAGCACATGGTATTAGTTATTAATGCTTACGTGATAAGTCACTCAGTTTTGTTTTATTAGTATTATTAATGTAATAAAATAGAAAAGCTTTTTATATAAAACAAAATACTTTTATAAAGTTATTCGTTTTATTAGGCTAATAGTAAAATCTTTTTAAATAAAACAAAATACTTTTATAAAGTTATCTGTTTTATTAGACAATAATTAGAATATATTATATTTTATTATGCATAGTGTTTGTATAGTGTCTGCATAGTATTTGCATAGTAAAATCTTTAATAAAGTTATTCGTTTTATTAGATTATAAATAGAATATATTATATTTTATTTAAACGATTTTGCTTTAAATATGGACCGTCAGATTAAAGTAAATCAATCTGGACTGTTCATGAGTTAGTTACTATGCAGTCTATTTTTCTATAAATAGAAGCTCATTCCTTCATTATTTTTTACTAATTCACTGAAACTCTAGACAGAGAAACTATAGACAGAAAGAAGAAAAATGTTCTGCTACTTCACTACTTCTATATCCAGTACTCTTCTTTCTAAGGTGAGTGATATTATTTGTTGTACCTGTAAGGGGTATTATTTCTTTTGTATTCATGAAGAGAACTTCTGTTATTCTATTCTTTATTATTCTGCTGGAATAACCAGTATACGCGGACTACGCTATACTTGGTGACATTCATCTATTATTCCGTCTTTATTATTCTGTTGGAATATCATGTCTGTGTTTTACACTGGACCTGGTTTCGTCTTTATTATTTTGTTGGAATATCATGTCTGAGCATTTTACGCCGGACCTGGTTCCGTCTTTATTATTCTGTTGGAATAACCTGTCTATACGAAGTACCGCATGCATGGTGATTTCTGTTGTTATTCCATTATTTATTATTTTGTTGGAACATCCTGTCGGTGCGAATTTCGCCTGACCTGGTTCCGTTACTTATTATTCTATTGGAATAACCTGTCTATGCGAAGTACCGCATGCATGGTGATTTCTTTTGTTATTCCATTCTATATTATACTAAGTTGGTTAAAGTTTTGACTTCTATACTCCATGAAATTAGTGGAATATCCTTAATATTTGCGCTTCATTCAGTATCTTTTCATGAAAATATTCTTCTGAGCATTCTTGAAATTTACTCTACAAAGAAGTATCATGTTGACAATTTAGACGTTATTAGTTCCTGGATAATTTAATTCTTTAACTTGTTTTATTGAATTCTTATATCATTGTCATCATCCTCATGTTTATATTTTTTTTAAAGTCATTTGTGGCCTGTAGTACATAAATGGACTTGGTATGATTATGACCAGGGATTATTCGGTATAATCATGACCGTAATATTACAAATGATGTGGAAAAAGTCCTCATTGACCCGTAGTGAATTGATGGACAGTGTTTGGTATGATTATGGCTATGGATTCTCTTCGGCCAAGGGAGCAAAGATGAATTGTTTTATGGCATGATCAGGACCGTTGATGAAAACACAATTATCTTTGGCCCGTAGTGCATGGATAATTCGTGGTCGTGATACTAAATAATATCCTCGGCCTGTAGTACAGGGATGAATTGATGATGTGGATTATTTATTAAGCTGAGTCCCAGCAATAAAAGTGATGAAAAACTTTTTAAATCATAAAAGATAGTAGATTTTATTCTCTACTCGACTCTTTTAATGGATTGCTTGTTCCGCTACAGTTAAACTTGATGTCTATTATATTTTATCAGTTTAACATTATTGGAGACTAATGATAATTTATTCTGCATTATCTTAGTCATAATATTTCTTACTAGGCTAGTTGAGCTCACCCTTTCTTTCACTGTTCTCTTCAGGAAATGAGAATATAGCTGGGACGAGTCGGGAAATGGAGTGATGGACCAGATGATAGCATTAGTAGTCCTCACCATTCTATGTAATAGTGTGATAATAATTGTAGTGAGGACTCCTTTTGAGTATGGATACTCTCTATAAGACAATATTTGTATTCAAACTCACAGTTTATGTTTTGTCGTATTGTGCACAACAGTTGTATTATTAAGTTGTATTTGAATTCTGTACCATGTATCTGGCGACTCAAGATGGGTGATGTATACCTATTTTTGCGGGCGTCACAAGTATAATCTATGCTAATTGTTTTGGCTAGACGATAATGATTTGAAATATCAAAATATATATTTATTTATCACTTATGTACCATGTAACCTGGTGCAGAGATGATAAAAAGTTGATGGAGTTGTAAATACAGGAATACTTAGTGTTGAATTTGATCTAAAATCGTTGTTCCACTATTCTATGATGTGTTATGACAAAGTCACTCGATGACGGCATCTTCAAACGGGCTGTTAATACAGTACGACATCATGACGTCATTTTCAAACTAATTTTAAAATTTTAATTTGCCAATGGGGTTTGGCTATACCTAAATATTTCGATTGAATTGAATTAATGATATGAATCTATGCTATTTGATTCAGCTAGACCAACGTTTATGAAAACTCTTGGCGTTCTTTGAAAATTTTTCCGAACCAAATTGTTTTGGTACGGATTCCGATAAAGACTGAGGTAAGAAAATTTTTGTGCCTATGGCAGTGATGAGAAACATGAAAAATGGTTTCGACCAGCAGTACTTGGCCAGTACTGGGCATATCGGGCTAATTACCCTATGTGTCTGCAAGATATGACGGTTTGCGGATGAATTACCATATAACCTTTTCGAAAATGAAAGTTCGTAGTCTATATGACTCCTCAGTATGATTTGAATAATTTAACTCTTGTGAAAGATGGTTTGGGTAGCATGTGGTGATGAGTATGAAAGGTGTAAGGTGTAAGGTGTAAGGTAAATTTCGAGGATAAAATTTTTAGAAGAAGGGGTGAATATGACAACCCGAGAATTTAAATATTTATTAAAATCTTAAAATAATGAATTAAGATTAAATAATAAACCTAGACGGAAAATAAATTAATGGATTTGAGATTTTCGGGAAGAAATTTTGTGAAATTTAAAAATTTGTGTGGTGAATTATTCAGGATTAAAGGTATAATTGTATATATTCTGTGTATAGGGTTATATATGTGTACAGTATGTGGTTAAGGGTCAAGGGTTGACCAGATAACCTATATCAGTGGCAAACCCTTGTATTATACTAAGAACGTCAACGTTCAGTTAAAAAATTCTTATGATTTATGAGAAACCCTAAAATCGGTTCTGAAAATCCTAATTTCAATTTCGGGAATCCAAAACCCTAATTCGAAATATGAAACCCTAACTTGGGAATTCAAAGGCTAAATTTAATGATTTAAGTAATTATGAATATCAATATAATTAGGGATAAACCTAATTGACTATTTAGAAAACACTAATTCTTGGGTTATAAACCCTAATGCCCATTTTGGGGAAAACCGTAATTATTATTTAAAATTTTTAATTAGGAAATATTAATCCTAATTAGCAAGCATGAATTATGATTAGGAAATCTTAATATATTTAGAGAATCCTAATTATAATTTAGAAATATTAAATTTTCTATTTTGAAAATCTAAATTGGAAATCTTAGAAATTTAATTTGCAAAACCTTAATGGTTAAACCCTAAACCCTAAGGGTTTGGACAATTGTCAAGTATACCATTAAAATTGGAAATCAAATGATCGAAATACCCTTTTCTTAAACTTTAAGTAAAAGATTTTGCAATCTTGGTGAGTCATCACTCTATGTTTATCCCATGTGTGTAATATCTTGCCAAATCTGATATTTGGTTGCCACCTTGCAACATTACATACATTGAATCTAAAATCAAAGATAAAAGTTAAGTAAAATATTTACTTTACTTTTCATATTATCCTAGACCTTCTCTCTCTATATTTTAGAAATCTTGAGAGAGAGTGAGACCAAAAGATAAAATAATATCAGTTCATAGCTTTCCAAGAATAGCAACAAGGATCAGATTCAAGATCAAGCATTAGAAAGGTATAAAAACCCTAAACTTTCTAGATCTTCAAGATTGTAGTTAATGTTGTTGTTTGTTGGTTAGATATGTGTTAGATGGTGTCACATAGTGATCTGGGTTGTTGGATCATAGATCCATAACATTTAGATGCACGATTTTGAAGTTTTTTAAAATATGGAAAAAGTTGGAAAAGTGGCCTGACAGCCATATGTCAGGGCCTCTAGATTCTTCTGTGTTAATGATTTATGGTGTTTGAAGTTTTATATCTGTTCTATGCCATGTATACTGTGTTCTGGAACTAGAAATAATGTTAAATAATGTTTAAATTGTAAGATATGATCAGTCAAACTGCGTTGACGGATCACGAAAGTGGGTTTCTAGGCAACCCATATTTTTGTCTGACAGTGTTTTGCAGGCCTTCGATCTTGCTGCTCTTTGATAGTTTGGTTAAGTTGTTATTGTTATGTTGTAGACTGGCATGGAAACTACACACTAAAACATTTAGAACAAACAGATCTTGCACAGTATCAAAGAGATAGGTGGTCAAAGTAGCGTTGACCGACTGCCCGGATGAAGATTCTAGAAAACCCAAAATCTTCAAGAACATGTTTTCTGACATCCCTTTGACCGGATCTTGAGTTTGTGATGTTGTTAGGATGATCTGGTAGTATAGAAATGGACCCTGACATCTCTTCTACATTTTTGAACCTTTAGAACATAATTAACATGCCCAAAATGCAATCCATAATGATCTAAACATAGCACCATCGGCTGTTCTTCATTTTCTGGAAAACCCAGAAATGAAGAACAGTGTTGTCAGACTTTTTGAGGGCTAATAACTCACTGATCTGATGTTGTTTAGCCATGATGTTTATTTGTGAGTGTAGTATTACATAAATACTACAACACTATTGCACTAGACTGACCAGAATCATTACGATCAAAGAAATATAAGCGATTAAAGTAGACACCTTGTAAACTGTCTTTGAGTTTCTAGGTTTGATGAAGAACACTCAAGAACACCTATAGCGACAGGTGTATTTTTAATTATTAAAAATACAAAATAAATTCCTAAAAATTATTTTAAAGTTCAAAAATGGGTTTTTAATTATTCTGAATATATTTCATAAATATTTAATATTTTTGGAATAATAATTGTATTTAATTTATTAAATTATAATATTAATTAAATTATTTAAAAATGATTTTAATACATAAAAAATTATATTATGGTATAAGAGAATATTTTAAGTTATTTTTAGTGACTTTTAATATTTTGTGGGGAATTTAATTAATTAATTAATACTAATGGTAATTAATTTATTTAATAAACGTATTAAATAAATTATGAAAAAATAGAATTAATGTTTTAAAAATCATATAAAAATTATTTAAGTGTTATAAAAATATTTTAAGTTATAAAATATAACTTTTGATATTTTGTCATGAAAAATATTAATATTTAATATTAATGGCAATTATCGGATAATGGATTTAACTATTTAAAAATCATATAAATATAATTTTAAGGTATTAAAAATACTTTGATATATTATAAAATATATTATAATATTATGAGATGTATTTCATTAATATTTAATATTAAATAAATATTAATAATAATGGAATATTGTGGTATTTAAATTGGATAAATATGATATTAATGATTGAAAAATAATGATAAATGGTAATAATTATCTGAAAATTATTACAAGCTTATGAAAATTATTTTGATTGATAATATAATTATCTAAGATATTTGTTAAGTGTTTAGGCCGAGTTTAATTGAACTTAAACTCGATATTTGTCTGATTAGGCAATTGGGATGTCAGATTGTACCGAACTCGACTCAGATTGTAAAAGTTTGACTTGAGGTTAGGTCTTATGTGCTATATAGATTGATATGGTTATGTATTAATGTGTTTAGGTTATTTTAAATATTGTGATGATATTATTCTAATTTGTACATCAATATTATTTATGCATTAGGTCTTCTGATAAAGCTTATTAAAATGCGTAACGATAATCAACGGAACATGCAGGTCTTCGTTAACTCAACTTCGAGTTGTTTATTCAAATATGCTTGTGGATAATCATTGCCGATTACCATGTCTATGAATTGTTGAATCGTACTCAGTGCATATTACATGTATTCATTAGGTATAAAAGGCTGATCACCTTCATTATCATTCGATCCAGATATATTTGTTCATGTTCCATGTTCGCTCAGTCATAAAAATTTGTTCATGCTAGTTCACAATTATTTTGTAGAACTGTAGCCAACTTATTGTTCAATTCTTTCTATCATGATATATCTTTAATTTATTGAACTTAAACTTGCTGGGCTAACTTGTTGCTCACCCTTGCTATATCATGATTAACATTGAAGATGAAGACGAATACGTCGGATACTAGAAAGGGCAAAGCTAAGTTCAGCTTGGGATTATAAGTGCAGCTAAATTGTAATAGTATTGTATGATAATGACATTGTATGTCAATTAGGTTATGAATTGTGTATAAGTTAAGGTTACTCGACTTTGGAAATTATGTGTAAAGTTTAATGTATAAACAAATTATGTTTATATCTTCCGCAAATAGAATTATAGTATAGAATGATTGTACCAGACTTGCGGTGATTCGGAACCGAGATCTGGGCCTTCACACCTGGAGATCACTTCATGACCCTTTATCGCTTTTATATATATATATATACAGCTTATATAACTGTTATTCAGCCGGTGGGCTAGATTTGCCTATATCTGGCTATTTCTCACTTTAACCGGTTCATGGTGAATAAACTGGAACCCTTGAAGCTGAAATGGTTTAGATTTACTCAAATCTAGTTCTTTTTTTAGCTTTTATCAGCCTGCGGGCTAGATTTGCCTAAATCTAGCTATTTCTCACTTTAATCGATTCATGGTGACTAAACTAGAACCGTTGAAGCTGGAATGCTTAGATTTACTCAAATATGGCCCATTTTCTAGCTTTTATACATATTGCTTTGTCATGTGAGCCTAAAAATCATGTGATCACAGATTTAGCTCCTGAATCTAGATTCGGTTCCCGTCATGGACATTTTTAGCGCCAGCTTATAAATTATCTACAGTGTCTGAATATCCTTAGATTTCTCTCATGCCCACAAGGAGTTCAACACTACTATGTATCTTATTTTCTTGAAGATGCCTCATATCTCGAAAATAAAAGCAATCAAGCCGAACACATAATAAAATGGAAGTATCAAAGGTCTCAATTACTATTGAGCACAAGGGTTTGAAAAACCTATTTTGCAAAACATCACTGATATATCTTGTTAAAATTTAACTTTTATACAAAAGTCAAACCCTTTGTATATAATTGCGAACGAGGCATATCACTACTTCCAAACAATTGCACATAGACCTACACACAAACATATAAACAAATAAAAGTTTTAATGAAAAGTGGTGGTAACCGTGTTATCATGAAAATCGGGGGGTGCTTAACACCTTCCCTCCGCTTAATCAAGCCCCCGGACCCTAACGAATTTCGGTTTTGCAGACCAGTTAAACAGTGTCACATGACTAGGTCTTTGTGCAAACCTTTTCTCGGTTGAGTTAGTGCAACTATTTAAAAATACCAACTAGCGACTCTTATAGTCAAATCATCGACATGTACATGTCGGACCTTTTCAAACTTGTTTTTTCAAACAAATCTCACCTAACATGAGAACACCAAAAGACAAGAACAGAAAGGGACAAATAAAAATTACGACGTCGACACTTGACAATGAAATGACCTTCCCAGTTCGGGGCGAACTTTCCTTTAAATTAATCTTGATTGGCAAGGACTTTATTTAAGACCAAAGTCATTTTCTTTGAATTGTCATAGCTGGAATTTCTTGTTGTAGGATCTAACAATCCTCTGTTGGTATAATTGACCATGAAAGATGGTTGTGGCCCTCCTCTCATCTATCAGCGATAATTGGTGGTACCGATCTTGCAACCATTGTTCTTCCTCCATTAAAGCATTTATCAACACTCTTAAAGACTCCATTTCTACCTCTATAGGGAGCACTGCCTCTATGCCATAGACCAATGAGTAGGGGGTAGCCCCAGTAGAAGTGCGCATTGACGTTATGTAAGCTAACAAAATTAGAGACAACAAGTCAGGCCATCCTTTGTGATTGGCGGACATCTTTTGTATGATATTCTTGATGTTCTTATTAGCCGCTTCAACAGCACCATTCATCTTTAGATGATAAATTACAGAATTGAGATGCTTGATGTGGAATTTACTACATAATTCTTCCATCATCTTGTTATTGAGATTCTTTGCATTGTCTGATACGATCACCTCCGGTTGTCCATAGCGACATATGATATTATTTCTGATGAAACTAATGATTACCTCTGTGGTAACTTTGGGAAAAAAGGCCTCTTCCACCCATTTGGTGAAGTAGTCGATTATAATGGAGATAAACTGATGACCATTACTGGCTTTGGGCTCGATTAGCCCAATCACATCCATTCCCCACATTTAAAAGGGTCATGGTGAACTTATAATGTAGAGTTTACTTGGAGGAGCGTGGATATTATTTCCTTAAATTTGGCATTGATAGCATCTCTTGACGTGATCATCATAGTCAGCTTCGAGAGAGATCAAATAATGTCATCTTCTTAATATCTTCTTGGCAAGTAAAAGGATAGCTCATGTGTGGGCCACATACTCCACCATGGATTTCATCCATGAGTCTTTGGCTTGGTCTTTGTCTAGGCATCTTAGAAGGCCTATTCCCACACCCCTTTTGTAGAATGCGTCTCTGCTTAGATATAATTTCATGGCCATTTTATGGATTTGCTTTCTTTCAGCTTGACTTGCCCCAGTGGACGTAGATCCATCTCACAGATACTCTTTGATGGAATGATACCAAGAGCGTTGGACGGGAGGCAATTCATCCGATACTTCTTCGATGTAATTTCCATAAGCTGGTGCCTTCTGGTTTGCAAGTTTAATATTTGAAATGCCTCCCCCTGTCAGATATGTTGATCCAGGAGGCCATGGTTGCTAGTGCATCCGTGAAATCATTCCTGTTCTGAGGAATATGGAGGAAGGATTTTTCTTCATACTCTATAGCCATCTTGATAACTTGTCGATGGTAAGGCAGCAAATGCAATTCTTTAGTGTGATATACCCTAGTGGTTTATTTGATGACCAGCTCAGAATCCCCAAAGACAGTTAACTATTTAACACCTATGGATTGGGCCAGTTTTAACCCCAATATATAGCCTTCGTACTCATTTGTGTTGTTGGTGTTAACAAACTATAACTTAATAGAAATGAGATACTGTTCTCCCAAAGTAGACACCAGAACTGCCCCTGCTCTGACTTCTTCCATGTTTACAGTTCCATCAAAGTATAATTTCCATGATCGGACTGCATTCTCTTGATGGTTTTATTGTATTGTTATTACCCTTTCATCAGGGAAATACGTTTCCAAGGGTTCAAAATCCCCTAATGGTGCTACAGCTAATTGATCAGTAATTCCTCGAATTTTAATAGACTTTTGAGTCACGTAGATGATGTCGAATTGTTAGAGGATCAACTGCCATTTGGACAGTATACAATTTAACATGAGTTTGCTAAATATGTACTTCAGAGGATCCATGCGGGATATGAGATAGGTTGTGTGACCATAGAGATAATATTGTAACCTCATGGCATCCCATGGTAATGCACAACAAGTCTTTTCAATCAAAGTGTATTGTTTCTCTCCATTGTAGAATCTTTTGCTAAGCTAATGGATAATTCTTTCCTTGCCTCTATCGTCTTTTTGTCCAAGCATGCAGCCCACGGCATTATCATTAACTGACATGTACATAAACATGGGAACATTGTCCCTTAGAGGTACCAAGATAGGAGCTTTGACCAATTGGTCTTTAATGGAAATGAAGGCTTTTTGACACTCTTCATTTCACTTTATGGAGAAATTTTCCTTAACAACTTGAAGATGGGCTCACACATTACTGTGAGTTGGGAGATGAATTTGCTGATGAAATTAATTCTCCCTAGAAATCCCCTTATTTCCCTCCCTATTTGGGGCACGTGCATTTCAGTGATGGATTTAATTTTGGCAGGATCCAGCTCAATGCCTCTGTGGCTTACTAAAAATCCCAGCAACTTGTCTGACTTAAAATCGAAGGCACACTTAGCCGGATTCAGCTTCAAGTTGTAATTGTGCAACCGGTTGAAAAGCTTTTTAAAATGGTCTATATGGTCCTCTTCCTTCGGGATTTGACGATGATGTCATCCACATAGACTTTTATTTCTTTGTGCATTAAATCATGGAAAAGAGCCATCATGACTCGCTGATAGGTAGCTCCGGCATTGATAAGATTGAATGAAAAATTTCGGTAATAAAAGGTTCCCCAAGGAGTGATAAAGGTTGTTTTCTCCCGGTCCTCTTTTGCGACCATGATCTGGTGGTACCCAGCAAAGCAATCAATAAAAGAATAATTGTCATACTAAGCCGTGTTGTCTATGAGTATATGGATAAAAGCTACTAGGAAATTATCTTTGAGACAAACTTTGTTCAAATCCCGGTAATCCATGCATACTCTTACCTTCCCTCCGGGCTTAGGCACGGGAACTATGTTGGATAGCCACTCAGGGTAGGTTGATACCATGATGATGTTGGCTTTGAATTGCTTAACAATTTCTTCTTTGACTTTTAAACTCCACTCAGGTTTCAATCGCCTGAGCTTTTGTTTGACTAGCTTGAATCCTTCTTTAATGGATAGGCGATGAATAAAAATATCAGTAGACAAACCAATCATGTCTTCATGTGACCATGCAAACACATCCCAGAACTGGGTCAGTAGAGAAACAAGGTCTTTCCATTGGCTTGGGGTAAGGTCCATACCAATCTGGATTTGTTTAGGGCTTTCTGAGGTTCCAATGTTGACAAAGGTAGTTTGATCAAGGTTTGTTTTGGGTTTATCTTCGACCCATTCTTTGATCTCCTCAGGCACCTCACAGTCCTCTTGCTCAATCCCCACCAAGTCGAAGTCCAACATTACATCAAAGTTATAGTCGTTGTGGAGATTTGGCATTCCATCAGCAAGGCTAGACAAACCTAAATCTGGAGTCCTAAAAATAAAATGCTTTCACTCAATATATGAGATTGTTTAATCATACTAAATGCTAGCAAGAGCATGACAAAAGTAACTGCTAGTATTGTATAACAAAAGTAAGTAGTTAATAATATCTACATAGCAGGGCAGAGTGATTTTTTGTCCTTTTTTACCATTTTAGGCAAATGTAAGGAGTGCTGCTCCAATTGCCTAAGGTCAAGTCCTGGTGGACAGTTGTGATGAAAGGGTGGTTGTTATCCTCCTCCTCTTTGGTGATGACCATGACTGAGTTCATATTAGGGTTAATTTTTTCCTTTGACCGGTCCTCCTTAGCCCTATTGATGCGAGGGGTTAAGATCTAATCTTCTAAGCAGTTATTATCTGAGATTTCCTCGTTCATACCCTCAGTATGCACCAGAAAGTAAATCTTTAATAATCGACTCTTCACTTCTTATTTGAGTCTCTGATTCATTTCCTCAATGTTTGGGTCTGGAATTAGGACTTCTTTCCCACTAGTCGGTCTAGGCCTAGGAATCAGCATACCCATCACGAAAATAGGAATTTTCCTCAAAGGCCTTACAAATCCTGTATCTGTAAGATTTGGTAGCAAAATTGAAGAGGAAGGAACCGGTGGACGCTTGTGCGGGTTCCGATGATTTGATCCAGATGAATGGCCTAATCCATCCTTCCTTGTCTGGCTGGGAATTTGAATTAGATTTCTAATTCCTTGTTAATTTTCCCTAATCCTTGTCTAGGCTGGAAACCCAAGGATATCATTTTCTGACTAGCTGAAATTACTTCGGTGGAAATTCTGGGCTTCAAAGCTGGAGCCCTGATAGGTTGATAGTGAGTGTTGCTCACCTCGAAGGCTTGAAAAGTGACATGCTCAATGTCGACGTTGGGATTTTTAGATGTCCCTTTCCGTTACTTGTTCTTTGGTGTTCTCATTTTAGGTGAGATTTGTTTGAAAAAACAAGTGAAAAAGGTCCGACATGTATAATGTCGACGATGGACTGTTAAGAGTCGCCAGTTGGTTTTTTAAATGGTTGTACCAACACAACCGAGAAAAGGTTTGCACATCACTGTTATTTGATAGTGGTACGAGGCCTCGTTCGCACCTATATACGCAGGGTTTGAATTTATGTAAAAATTCAATTTTAGCAAGATATGGCAGTGATGTTTTATAAAAGAGGTTTTTCAAACCCTGACGCTCAATAGTAATTGAGGCATTTTGCACTCCCATTTTATTAAATGCACGGCTTGGTTGATTTTATTTGACGGCAACGAAATATCCGTACGAAAATAATATACAAAATAATGTCGACTTCCTCGTGGGTATGAAAACCATCTGAGGACATTCAGACACCGCAGAATAATTTACAAGCTATTTACAGCTGAAAATGTCCATCACAGGAACCGAATCTAGATCCAATGGGATGAATCTGTGATCACATGATTCCTAGGCTCACATGATACCGCAATTTGTATGAAAGCAGTAAGCAGGTATATATATAAAAGCTATAAATATATATATACAGACATGATCACCAACCACGAAGAACCTCCACGGGGGATCAGAAATGTAAATAAAACTGTTAAAAGCCATCAACCACCACGGAGGAAACTCCAGGCGGGACAAAACGTAGATAAAGCTGTAAAAACGGTCAACCACCACGAAGTAAACTCCAGGTGGGACGAAAAGTATATATATATATATATATATATATATATATATATATATATATATAAGCATATAAACGCACTGGATATAAAATCCAGGCTCACCGAACAGAGTTCGACAGCAGTTCATAAATATAAGTATATATATATATAAGAAAGCAATTAAACGCACCAAACCGAAGTTTAGGCTCATCGAACAAAGTCCGACACACAGTTAATATATATAAGTATATATATATTAAAGCAATAAACGCACCAAACTGAAGTTTAGGCTCAATCGAACAAAGTCCGATACACAATTCATATATATATATATATATATATATATATATATATATAAAAGCAAATAAACGCTCTAGACCGAAGTCTAGGCTCAACCGAGGCATAACTCGGTAATGTTAGTCATATATATATATATATATATATATATATATATATATATATATATAGACTGAAATGAAACCACGGACCGAAGTCCGGGCAAAAGCAAGCAACACGACTCTCAACGTGTAGAAGGGTGTGTGCAAAAATGAAGAGAAAGACTCTAAAGTGTGTGAGAAGGCTTACAATGGGCTGCCAAAGAAGACTTCTATATCTTTAGATTGAGTAAACACTGGCTTTTGTAGGTACAAAAGAGGGCTGTATGTGAGCTCACATGTGTTTAAAATGGGAAAATACAATGTATGGCAAGTGTAGAGCGAATTCTGCAGGGTTTCCCCGTCTTTTTTCTCTTAAAAATTAGCACCCCAAGCCCTCTATCTATAGACCAAAACTGCCGCAGGTGTACCTGTGGCTCAGTCGCAGGTGTACCAGAGGCAGGTCGGGTCGGCCCGGTTTGGTCGGGTCGGGTCATCTCGAAGTACGTGCACGCAGGCACTGTAATCCGGGCATCTGTTTGAGGTATACAGGACCTATTTCGGACTGCCGTTGTTGAGAGTTTGTACGATGGCATGGGATTAGAGTTTGTACGAAGTCTTTGAAGATGGGACAGTGCCCTCCGGTCTTCAAGCTTCAACTTTCATCCGTTACCCCGCACAATAGCAACACGGGATTGGTTAGCCTTGTGGGCCGTTATTGCGTAGATGTGTTGAGATGACTTGGCGTGGCATCGTGTTGGTCAGATGACAATGTTGCCCTTTACCGGTGTTATTGTCGAGTTGGGTCGATAAAGCAGACATTGCTCAGCTTCGCTGGGATTGGACTGCTGTAATTGGTTGAAAGTTCTCATTGTCATCTTTGAGGTGTGTCTTTCTTCCCGATGTCATCGCTGGGCTGATACAGTGTATCTCGCTGTGAGCGCCGAGATTGAAGCTGGTTGCACTTGTAACAAGCATTTTCGGGGTTAATGCCAAAACTGCATTCCTTAGGGCTATCACCAAGGTTGGTGGCTATTCCCATGTTTGGGGCTGAGACTGGATACCTCGGGGTCAACTCCGAGATTAATCGGTCTTCTACGGTGTGTGTTCCGGTATTGTATCTGTAGGCCTCGGGGTTACATCCGAGGTTGGATTGGTTACTCCCAGATTGCGATCTGGGGTTGATGCTGAACTTTCGGTAGTATCCGGTATGGTTGTGGATTGTCTTTTAGGGTTCTCTCTTAAAAGACGAATTTGCCTTCCTGCAATGTTAGTGTCAGTAGTACAGAAAATTTCGAGTGTCCTCAGATGCACCTCTTTATCATACTCATGCATGGCGATGCATGGGTAGGATAAAGAATCCTAGACACTTGAAACGTAATAAGACGAACAGGGTACTATCGATAGCAACATGATGTAGATGTATGATGCATGTGTATGCGGTTGTAGCCCAACACGCTGAGGATAATTGCTAGCTCCCTGTTGCTTCAAATGGGGATTGGCAATGATGACCATATTTGATGTATAATCTGAGTCTGTAAGGATGTTGATGTTGGAGTTATCATCAAATTCCTGGATAAGGACTGGATCCTACAGAGGTACCTCTTATGTGTAAGAGATCTGTGGGGATAAAGCTTGATCTATTTGAGGATGTGTATAACATATTCCATCATCCATCCTCCTTGATGACAATCTCCTGGTTTGTATCGTCAGGATATGTCAGGGTTTTGTTGGAGTTACTGCCAACATCAAATGATGTCAGGGATGCCTGACCTTCGTTGACGTGTATTTCACCGATATGTGAATCAACGGCTAAAAAATCCTGTGGGGTATACTATCAAGGTTGCTTGACTTCCGCTGTCGTGTAGATCAACATAACATTGTGTTGTGACCCCCCCCCCCCCCGCCGGGGAATATGGGTAATCAGGTGGTAAGAACCTCGAATGGCTCCAGAGCTCTGATAGGTCTAACCCTCTATCGGCTGGAATGATGTCAAGGCTGCTTGACCTTCGTTGATGTGTGTGTCAACAGCTTGAATGTACGTGGTAATCCCCTGCCGTGAATTCATGTTGTAAACACCTCGGGAGATCTACTGGGGACGTATGCATTGACCGAACAACTGTGTATGCTCTGATGGGTTTACTTGCCATCGGCTGAGATAATGTCAAGGCTGCTTGACCTTCGTTGATTTATGTGTCAACGGATGAACACGCATTATAACCCCCGCCGGGGATCTACGTTGTAACCCCCGTCGGGGACTCACGTTGTAACCCCCGTTGGGGATCTCACGTTGACAAGGACGATAATCCTGAGAAAGCGGCATTGGACCTGCGTACGGTATTGCCGAGCTTGACTGAGATCATTTGAGATCACTGGTATAGTGTACCCTGTGTGTGGGTGAATACCAATGCGTGATGTACCGATTCAAAATCTCATTAGAGAAGACCAGGATTGTATGTAGTTTTGCTCAATCGCGTGGCATTTTTATTCTCGATTTGACCTTTTTAATTTGTAAGACCTCCTTTGCAACTCGAACTGGACCGAGCCGGAGGGATGGGACCCACATGGGGGTGCCGCAGGTGTACCTGTTGTAGCCGCAGATAGGCCTGCGGCCAAGCGTGGATCATATATCCATCAGCCAGCAGCATTCACAAGTCACTTTCAACTTGTTTCACTTAGAGAAAACCGCGAGCCATCTTCAAATCTGCTGAGTTCGGGCTGCTTTTTGCAAATTTTGTCATCGTGCAAGTGTTCCACACTATCCTGGTAACGTATGCCTATATTTTCTCTAGTTTATGTCCGTTAGATTGTGAGTTATCGACGAAATGCATCTAAACACGTAGTAGTGGTTATGTATGCACAAATGACTTGATAAAAAATATTCAACATAGTAAATGTTAGTATTAAACCATGCTGAACATAATGATGTTAAAAAATTTAACTTTTGAGACAGTCAAATTGGCACATTTTTCTGCTATTTTTTGTCCTATTTGAGGTCCCATGAGCAAAAGGTAGAAAGGCAAAGTACTCCTAGCATTGAGGTTGGCCTTATGCATGATGCTTTTGATTTTTAATGCATATTTTGTGTATATGACTTTAGGGGCAGGTGTGCTACTGAATGGCCACCTAAACATGCCTGAGTGCATGTGGATAGTCCTATTTTCAAAGGGGACTATGGCAAACTTTTTCAAAAGGTAGGCATTGGGTAGTAATGCATTTTAACTCTATTGTTTGTTAAAGTAAATGCATGCATGCATATAATCATAAATGAATTAGAGAAAGCTCTAGGTAAGGAAATATCACACCCTTTATGAGGTGATTTGGAGACTTGTTGTCCAGATATTATGGATCCGGATCAGCCAAGCAGTTCCTATAGGACCGCTTCTGACGTACGGCGGAGGGCTTCTGAAGTGCCTCATCCCCGTTCTGTCAGACAGCCTCGTCGATTGGTGGAGGCTGTGATCTGTCCTGTCCAGGCAGATGTTCCGGACATTGAGGACGCGGAGGTGGATATTGATGACCCCGCTCCTACTGCATATGTTCCTTGTAAGGAGTTTCCGAGCATTCAGGTGGCGAACCTAGAGTTGTTGGGTGATTTGGGCAGACATCCATCGATGTACTTACATGCTAACGAGGTATGGCGTTAGACTTTGCTTTTCCTTCTTTCATTAAAGGGTTCTGACGTAGATTTGCATTTCATGCAGGTTTCAGGTTTTACACAGCCTCGAGGGAACTGGTTTAGCATCCACTCCATGTACCAGGTGCTTCATCCTGATTATAGAGCAGTAGTGCATGAGTGGGGATTTGGGGCATTCTTCTCCATCCTTCCTCGTCGTTGTCCCTGGGGTTACCTCAGGGCATTGTCTGAGCGATGGTTTCACCAGCCTCAGTCACTCCACCTACTAGATTGTGAGGTGATGATGACGCCGATGGATTGGTGATTTATCACCGACGTGGAGTTTAGAGGGAAGCCAGTGCCTTGTATGGCGAATATTACCCCTACTGCCGTCAGATCCTTATTAGGAGTTCCGACGGCGGCGCTCAAAGGCAGGACCGTCCGTTCAGGTCCTTTGAGCGTGGATACTGTGAGCGGGCTATTGAGTGAGCCCATGCATGATGATGTCAGGATCAGGGATCGGTTTCTGCGACGATTGTTCCTGATGATCATTCGAGGTTGATTCATAGCAGATAACTCTTCCATGGTATCTTTTGCTTTGGTCAGCGCTACGCGTGACGTGGACCGTATTAGAGAGTATGATTGGTGCTCCAATACCTTTGCCTATTTCCTCCGGGGCATGCGTATGCGCTCACAGGGTTTGACCGAGGCTTGGCTAGGATTTTACTCGTTTCTGCTGGTGAGTATTTCTCTTGTCTTTTCCCATTTATAGGTTAAGAGTGTTTACTGATAGCAGATGTCTTGCCATTGTGTTGGCAGTTTTGGGCCTATGAGAGGCTTCCCTGTTTACGTCCCGTGAGTGTGTTAGGTTTAGATACCTATCCACAAGGATGAAGATGGCATCATTCGATTCTGCCTGAGGTCCCTGTAGAGGAGGGATTCACTCATTATCGTATGCAGCTGGAGTTGCTGACGGTCGACACCATCACCTGGCTTCCCTATTCTGGGGAACACTTGACAGTGCATTTTGAGGATGGATACCCGACTGGGGTCGAGTATTTGATTTCCACCAGGAGAGTTCCACTCTTCACAGATGGCGGTTGGGAGCTCTATCTAGGAGAGTGTGCTATCAGGAGCACCACAGGGGAGATTCGTATATCGATCTTACCTCCTGTCAGGCGTCACTGGCCTATATCGCAGTCACCCGCCATTGATATCCCGTTGTTGGGTGTTGACAGATTTGCATTATCAGAGGGTCCATGTACTCAGGAGATATTCCAGCGTTGGTGGCTTCTTCGTACTATTGGAGCCCAGTCTCACGCCACATAGTTTATGGGGGACATGGTTCCTGGATCCTTGATGATGATGGATTGGATAGCTTGTGTCCGATATCCGACTCATGTGACCCAGATTGATAGCTTGACCCGTCAGTTGGACCAGGCACATATATTTATTCGGCACTTAGGCAGAGATCCAGCAGAGGCGGAGTCATTTGTTCCTTCCAGCTCAGGCGCTGGCCCCTCGGACGACCCATTTGGTTTTGTCGGCGCAGATCCTCCTCTTTATAGGCCTGCCATCCCTGTTGATAGAGATTCAGTGACTCAAGAGGAGTTACATCAGGTGGACAGGATTGATGATGTGGATATCGACACCATTGTCTTTTTCTGATGTATTCTCGTTATATCTTTTGATAGGCCTCTGTTACATATTGGGTGGCTGTTCCCCATTCTCGCTATATCTTTTGATAGGCCTCTGTTAGTAGTAGGGCGTTTGTGCCCCATTTCCCTGTATTGTAGCTGTACAGAGCTGACGTATTAGATGATGATATACTTAAGAATGTATGCACAGTCTTTTCCATTCCCTATATCATATTGTCATCCATTATCTGTTATGCATGTATCATGTTATGCATATGTATGTATGTCCAGAGATATTCGGCATTGACCCCTGGATGGTCTTATGACACGGCCCTCACAAATGTCTTCTTCGACAGTTAGCCGTATAGATTATACCCCACCGTCAGTGGTGGCATCGGGTATCCAATCATGAAATGATAGTATGTCACCACCAGACAGGGTGACCGTAGATATATTACTGCAGCATACCATAACTCTTTTGGCATTTCAGGTTCCTGCAAGATTCGTAGATGGGATGCTAGAGCATTGGCGACCTGATAGGCAGGTATTTCGATTCGGCACCCATGAGTTGACTCCTACTCTGGAGGAGTATACACGTTTGACGATGCTGCCCTTGGACAGACCTTGCGTGCATATGGCTCTGGGAGACATGAGTAGACGATTCATGACTCCCACAGGATTGAGGCACAGAGTAGTGCAGGATGAGCTGACATCTGATCATGTGATCTCTCAGCATTTTCTGTATGACAGATTTGACTCAGAGGACAGTTACTCACGATATTCCGGGGATTTCACCTCACCGGAGGATCATTGGCATCTAGCCAGAGTTGAAGTACTGATGTTATGTGTACTATCCTATGTGTACATGCCGCGGTATATGGATGAGATAGATATAGGCGTTATCATGGCCGTGAGAGCTCTCAGGGAGGGTCATACCATTGTGCCTATGATCTTGGCAGAGACTCTGCGATCAGCATCCTACTGCAGTACTTATCCGTCAGGAGTGTTTACTGGGAGCTCAGTCCTTCTGTATGTGTTGTTCATGGCACACTTGAGACCGATTGGTACCCTTATACGGCATGGATATTGGTTTACAGATGATGTGTCCATGTCATACTCCTTTCAGCCATCGGAGTGTATAGGTGCTCAGTCCTGGTCCGCATTTTTGGCAGACATCAGAGACCCATTTAGCATATTGCTGTGCTCGGGGCTTAGCTCACCATACAGCTTTATTACTCATGCTCCGGGCATGGATTTCCTCCCTCTGGCCAGCTTGAGGGGTGTGACTACTTATCACCCATTGGCCGTGATGTCGCAGTTCGACCAGTTTCAGGATTTTCATCCTTTCACTGGGGCGACAGGTCAGCGTTCAGCTGCCCGATACCTTTCAGCCGAGGACCGATCTCATGTATACGCTTGTTGGGACCATCGTGAGGTAGCTGCTTTTTCAGTGAGCAGTCCAGGTTATTCCGCAGAATATTCCGCCTGGATGGAGATGGAGGTTTTATCGACTGCAGCAGTATCTGCAGTACCGGATAGCGACGCAGAGGGTGTGGAGCCTGTGGAGGATATTGATACCCACTTCGAGGAGGAGCCCGCTGCTGGGTTGCCAGCATTTCTTCCGGATTCTCCTAGTACCAGCACTGTTGCGATTCAGCACTTGGCACTGTACTTAGAGCAGAGTCTTCAGCTGATGACCTTTGAGAGAGATCAGGTTCGATCTATGATGTCGACTGCTCTAGGTATGAGGGAGGCCGCTCTGTTGGAGAGAGATGAGGCCTTAGCTCGCAGGGATGCCGCTATTGTTGAGCAGGATGAGGCCAGATTAGCCAGAGATGCAGTGATAGTTGAGCGGGATAGTGCCATATTTTCCCGGGATGTAGCCGTCACAGACAGTACTGCAGCGAGGTCCCTTACCACTGACATAATCGCAAAGATGAGTGCATATATTGATGAGCATATGGTCATCATGCAGACGGCTTCTGATCTATTGGGTCGTGTGGATAGTCTCATACAGGAGACCACAGCTTTTCCTCCTTCTTCTGAGAGGGATTCTATGTTGGGCTTGCTAGCTCGTGTGTATCCTGACTCATAGATTAGCTTGTACTTACCTGAACAGACTAGCTTAGCCATTTTGTCATGTACAGTTTACATCATGTATATCAAATAGCATTATATATGACAGGGAAATATATTTTTGGATCACTTCCCTTTTAGATACACCTTGCTATTTGTTTGATATTTGCCTGCTGCTTCAGGGCTTGTGATCTTGATGTATTCTGAATTCCTCCTGGGTGGATGGACATTGAGTTGTCTCTGGATAGTTCAGAATGGATCATCGATCTGTGTATCCCTACCATCTTTTGGTGTCTTGGGACTGGTTTCTGTATGGAAATGTGGAGAGGAGTGTGGCTTTCCTCTCTGAGATTGACCGCACCACAGATGGTCGCCAGTACTTCTATTCATGAGAAGCCTAGTTAATTCCATCTTTTATGGATTGGCGTTACTCTTCAAGGTATGACCGCAGCTAGATGGTCGCCGAATCTCCTATTTGAGAGGAGAGGTTGGGTAATTCCATCCCTTTGGTCTGAAGCCGAATGAAACATAGTGGATTGATGTTTGATCCCAGTACCAACTGACAAGGGTTTGTGTTTTGGTAGGGGGTGAGACCGCACCATGAATGGCTGCCTACGTACTCCTATTAAAGAGGAGATCAGGTCTGCGTAGTTCGAACCTGGTGTAAGAGGTTCAACGTTGTATGTGGCAGAAATGGTGTAGGAATATTTTTGTTGTTTTTTGTTTTTGTGAGGAGAGAAGGGTAGAAATGTTTTTTTTTTGTTTTTGTTTTATTGCAACCGGGCCATATGAAATGGTTGCCTACGTACTCCTATTGAAGAGGAGATCAGGTCGACGTAGTTCGCCCCTCAGGACGAGAAGAGAAAGCGTAATCCCATGTGCAGGTCAGAGTGCGGGGATAAGAAAGTTTAATCCTAAGTTGAGGATAAACTGCAGAGGAAAAGTTTGATCCCAGGTATGGGTAGCCAAACTGTAAACGTAAGAGGTTCGATCCACGGTGGGATGACCGAAGTTGTATGAGCGCAAAGGAAAGCCAGGTTGCTGGCTTGAAAAGTATGTTTCCCTGAGGGGCAAAGTGCAGAAAAGTTGTATGTGGTAAAGGGTTAAAAAACCTGAATGACTGGTGATCTGATGGTTTGACACCAGGGTGTTTACGAGTTACTTCAGACATAGTACCGTTTCACGGCGTCTGAGTTGATGAGTTGTGGAAATTCATCACCGTCCATTTCTTGCAATCTGAGAGCGCCTCCCGTCAATACTTCTTTGACAATAAACGGGCCTTCCCAGTTAGGAGCGAATTTTCCCTTAAATTGATCTTGGTTGTCTAGGATTTTCTTTAAAACCAAGTCATATTGTTTAAATTGCCGTAGCCAAAATTTTTTATTGTAGGATCGGGCGATCCTTTGCTGATATAACTGACCATGGAAGATAGTCGCGGTTCGCCTTTCGTCTATTAGAGACAATTGGTGATACCTGTCTTGTACCCATTGATCTTCGTCCAGTTGAGCGTCTATCAACACTCTGAGAGATTCCACCTCAACTTCTATGGGGAGCACTGCTTCCATCCCATAGGTTAGTGCGTAGGGGGTTGCCCCAGTTTAAGTACGCATGGATGTTCTGTAGGCTAACAGAGTCAGAGGCAATACATCAGGCCAATCTTTGTGGTTGGCGGACATCTTTTGCATAATCTTCTTGATGTTTTTGTTAGCTGACTCAACAGCACCGTTCATCTTTGGACGATAGATGACAGAGTTGAGATGTTTGATGTGAAATTTACTGCATAATTCCTTCATCATTTAGTTGTTGAGGTTCTTGGCATTGTCTGACACAATCACCTCTGGTTGTCCATATCGACAAACAACATTGTTTCTGATGAAAGCAATGATGACTTCTTTAGTGACCCTGGGGAAGGAGGCTGCTTTTACCCACTTGGTGAAGTAGTCGATCATGGTGAATATAAACCGATGTCCATTACTGGCTTTAGGTTTAATTGGCCCGATAACGTCCATTCCCCACATTGAGAGGGGCCAAGGTGAACTCATATTGTGGAGTTCCCATGGAGGGGCGTGTATAGCATTCCCATGAATCTGGCACTGATAGCATCTTTTGACGTGGTCATGGCAATCAATTTTGAGAGATAGCCAATAATGTCCCGTTCTGAGGATTTTCTTGACAAGGAGGGGACCACTCATGTGGGGGCCACAGACTCCGCCATGGATTTCATCCATGAGCCTTTGGGCTTGATCTTTGCCTAAACACCAGAGGAGGCCTAATTTTGCATCTCTTTTATAGAGCGCATCTCCACTCAGGTAGAATTTCATTGCAAGTCGATGGATCCGCCTTTTCTCGGTCGGGCTCGCCTCAGCGGGTGTAGATCCATCTCGCAGATATTCCTTGATATGCTGATAACAAGGATATTGGATGGGAGGTAGCTCATCCGATACTTCTCCAACGTAATTCCCGTAGGCTGGGGCCTTGTTCAGAGAAATTGTGACGCTTGGCAATTGCTCCTTGTCTGATATATGAACCAAGGAGGCCAAAGTTGCTAATGCGTCTGCAAAGTCATTCCTATTACGAGGAACATGTAGAAAGGAGTTTTCTTCGAACTCCAAAGCCAGCTTTAAAACCTACCAATGGTAAGGCAGCAAATGTAGTTCTTTGGTTTGATAGATTCCCGTGGATTGTCGGATTACCAACTCTGAATCTCCAAGGACAGTTAACCGTCTGATGCCCATTGAACGGGCAAGTTTTAGCCTCATGAGACAGCCTTCATACTCAGCCGTATTATTGGTGCTGTCAAACTGTAATTTGACGGCGACGAGATACTGCTCCTCCGTATCAGATACTAGAACTGTTCCAGCTCCAGAACCTTCCATATTAACAGCTCCATCAAAATACATCTTCCATGATTAGCGCGTATCGTACTGACGGTGTTGCTATACTGTCATTACTCCTTCATCAGAGAAATATGTTTCTAAGGGTTTGAAATCCCCTGAAGGTGCGGCGGCCAGTTGATCCGCGATTCCTTGACCTTTGACGGACTTTTGAGTCACATATACGATGTCAAATTGTTGTAGGATTAACTGCCATTTGGACAGCCGACAATTTAACATGGATTTGTTGAACACGTACTTGAGAGGATCCACGCGGGATATAAGATGGGTTGTGTGACCATGGAGGTAATGTTGTAACCTCATGGAAGCCCATGCTAAAGCACAACACATCTTTTCGATCAGAGTGTACTTGTATTCACTGCTGTTGAACCTTTTATTGAGGTAATAGATAGCTCGTTCTTGGCCTCTATCGTCCTTCTGCCCCAGCATGCAGCCCATAGCATTGTCACTTACGGACAGGTATATAAACAGGGGAACATCATCCCTGGGTGGTACCAACACAGGAGCTTTGACTAGTTGTTTCTTGATTGTGAGGAAGGCATTCTGACACTCATCATTCCATTTCATGGAGGAGTTCTTCCTTAATAGTTTGAAGATTGGTTCACAGGTTGCTGTGAGTTGGGAGATGAACCTGCTAATGAAGTTGATTCTTCCCAAAAATCCCAGGATTTCCTTTTCTGTCTGAGGAATGGGCATTTCCATGATGGCTTGGATTTTGGCAGGATCCAGCTCAATTTCTTTGTGGCTGACTAGAAATCTTAGCAACTTGCCTGATTTAACGCCAAAGGCGCATTTGGCTGAATTCAACTTCAAATTGTACTTACGCAACCTGTTAAATAGCTTTCTGAGATGGTCTATATGGTGATCCTCCTTCTGGGACTTGACAATGATGTCATCCACGTAGATCTCAATCTCTTTATGCATTAAGTCGTGGAAAAGAGCCATCATAGCTCGTTGATAGGTAGCTCCGGCATTGATGAGGCCGAATGACAACCGTCTATAACAAAAAGTTCCCCAAGGAGTGATGAAGGCAGTCTTCTCACGATCTTCCTCGGCAACCATAATTTGATGATACCCCGCAAAGCAATCAGCAAATGAGTACATGTCGTATTGCGCAGTATTGTCAATGAGAATGTGGATAAATGGCACGGGAAAGCTATCTTTTAGGCAAGCTTTATTCAAGTCACGGTAATCCACGCAAACTCGCACCTTCCCTTCAGGTTTAGGCACGGGCACGATATTGGATATCCACTCAAGATATGTAGACACCATGATGATGCCAGCCTGAAATTGTTTCATAATTTCCTCTTTCACCTTTAAACTCCACTCAGGTTTCAATCGCCTGAGTTTCTGTTTGACTGGCTTAAATCCCTCTTTAATGGGAAGGCGATGAAGGACAATGTCAGTGGATAAACCCACCATATCTTCATGAGACCATGCAAACACATCCTGGAATTGGGTTAATAGTGTAACCATGTCATTCCGTTGGTTTGGGGTAAGGTCTGAACCAATCTGGATTAACTTAGGGCTTTCTAAGGTTCCGAGATTGAAAGAAGTGGTTTGATCAAGGTTGGGTTTAGGTGTATCTTTGACCCATTCTTGAATTTCTGGAGGCACCTCAATGTCATCATGTGTATCCATCAAGGCTGAATTCATCTCTACATCAAAGGTACAATCCCTGTGTAGGAGAGGCATCGTATCAGCAAGTACAGGCACATCTAAATTTAGAGTCCTGAAACAAAATATGCTTTCACTTAGTATATATGAAACGTGTTTGATCATACACAGTGTTAGCATATACTGGCAAAATAAACTGCTAATACTGTACAGAAAAGTAAGCAGTTATTATATCTACAGGGCAGAAAGAACTTCTGCCCGCTTTACCCTTGACGACCAATGCAAGGAATGTTGTTCTAATTGGCAAGAGCAAAGTTCGGGTGAACTGCAGTGATGGAGGGACTGTCATCATCCTCCCTGTCCCGAATGATGGCCATTATGTCTGGGCAATCATCGTCTGGGGTGTATCGGTTGGTATGTTCATCATGGACGATGATACGCATGCCCGACATTATTCGGACAACGTTCTCCTTGATTCTCCGCTCCTCTTCCTCGATTGCGGGATCTGGAATAACGATTTTGTTTTCCTCCACCGGTTTTGGCTTAGGAAATAACATAGTCATGACATTGGCTGGCACCTTTACAGGAGGTTGTGCGGACTCGGCACTTGAAGGCGAAGATAAACGCCACATAGTTAAAGCTGAAGGAACCTGTGGATGTTTATGAGGGTTCCTATGACTAGAGCTGGCCGAATTGCCTAGTCCAGCTGTTTCAATGTGCTTGGTTAAGCGAGTAGGGTACTTGATACCCTGACAATCTTTACCCAACCCGTGTCCTGGTTTATGACCCAACGACATCATTTCTTGAGTGGCTGACATCACTTAGACAGAAATCTGGGGTTCGGGCAGTGGTGCTCCAATAGCATGGTATTGGGTATTGCTTATTTTCAAAGCATGAAAACTGACTGGTTCAACATCCGCATTAGCATTGATGACCGGTAAATCCCCGTGTTGAGGACACTCTGGTTCAGCATTGACCGTGACCAGGCTGTTGTTGATAATGTATTTTAATTGTTGATGAAGGGTGGAGGGGACTGCCCCAGCCATGTGCATCCATGGTCGTCCGAAGAGTAGGTTGTATCCCGACTCTATCTTGAGCACATGGAAGGATACGCAGAATGTATGAGGACCAATCTCAATTGGCAGCTCAATTACTCCAACCGAATTTCGGCGGGCTCCATCAAAAGCTTTGATGATAGTATGGCCACTCCGGATTCGATTAGGATTGATATTCATCTTCACCAAGGTAGCATATGGGCAGATATTTAGGGATAAGCCTCCATCTATCAGGACTCCAGCCACCATATATCTGGAGGACAAGACTGCGATGTGCAACGGTTTGCAATGACCGGTCCCTTCAGGAGGAATGTCATCAGTGAAGGATATCACATTGTCGTTGAAAATGTGATCAACCAGATGTTGAAATTTTTCCTCATCCACGGATGTCGGGAGATAGGCTTCTTCTAAAACCTTTAACAAGATCTTTCGGTGATTCTTGGAAGTGAGGACCAAGTCCAAAATTGATATCTGTTGTGGAGCTTCTTTCAAGCTTAAAACCACCGTAGCTTCGTTATAACCCATAGTGCGGAGTAATTTTTCAATCTTCTCCGTGGGTATTTTTCCCTTTGATTTGACAGCAGATTTCATCATCCGTTGGGGAAGGTACAGTGGATTTTCTTTCGACACTGCAATAGCGGTATGTGAGGTGGATCCTTCACCTTCTCCATAATTACATGGAACTTTATGCAAGCTAATAATAGGATATTGTGCTCTGCACGGCAAGTTGATTGGCTCGGGAGCGGCCACTTTCAAAGGATTTTTGCTTCCTTTAAGTTGAATTATTGGCATGACGAGTGATTGATCAGCTTCAGTTGATATGACGGCTACCACACTCTTCCATTTAGTGGGACCTGCATTCTCACTGGCGTGTAGCACAGTGTCGTCATCTGCCAGGCGCAGTACGCCACTGTCGATTAGGTTCTGAATAAGGTGGCGGAGTGCACAACATTCTTCTGTGCTGTGACGACGAGATTGGGAATGATATTGACATACTCCCTCCAAATTGTACCGTCCCGAACGGGGGTTGATTGGAGGTAGAAGAGAACTAATTCTTCCTTCATTGATTAACATGTGAAGTATCTCCCCCATAGGTTAACCCAAATAGGTGAATTCCCTTTTTTTGGCGAAATCCCGACGGGCCTTGGCATTTGCTCTCTTCGTCACTTTGTCTTCCAGCATTTCATTTTCTGAAAGTGAAGAGGGAATATTCATGATAATGGGCAGGAGACTGGCATGCTCCTGGCTGATTAGCTGACGAGTTACTTGATGTTGATAAGTCACCAGTTCTGCCAATTGCTCAATTTATTTGCAGAGAGCTTTCATTTTTCGTTCCATTGCGAACTGGAACTTGACATAATCCCATTTGTCCTCACCGTCTTTAGGGGCCTGGGAGGAATCACAGCTGAAGTTGGAACTCTGTCCACTGCTCCAATTAATCATGTTGACCTCTTCTTCTTTGTGTTGAGGAAGAGGGTTGTCTTGAACGTTAGGTTGAACTGGTTTAGTGACCACGATCTCACCGTTGTCTATCAGGTCTTGGATCTTGTGTTTCAAGGCCCAACAATCCTGAGTATCATGTCCAGGTGCCCCGGCATGATAAGCACATTTTCGAGCAGCATTAAAACCCCTTCCATTTCTGTTGGCTGGTGGAAGTAGATGTATAATTTTCTTTTGTGTTATCAGAAGATTAAGGATATTCTCGAGGGTATCCCCTAAGGGTGTGAACACCCGAGGGCATTTGGCTTCTCCACCTTTTGGTATTGGAGGGTTTACAGACTGTGCTAGAAAGGGAGTATAGTTTCTCCTCTGAACAGGCATATTTTGACTGCCTTTCTGACCCTGTAGTATCAGGGAAACATCTTCCTCTTTCTTTTTATGGACCCTCCTGGGGTTGTTCCCATAATTTCCAGACTGGATGTGATCAGCAATAGCTTTGAGTGCAGCTAGGTCTTGAATCTTTCTGGATTTTAATCCCATCTCAGCCATCTCCCCATGTTTGACCATTTCAGAAAACGGTTTGCTGATGCCGGCTAAAACTCTCTCATAGAAGGGAGCTTCTTGTATGTCTATAAATGTCATGACCATTTCTGATTCGGTCATGGAAGGATTCACTTGGGCAGCCAAGCGTCTCTACCTCTGGGCATACTCTCTGAAAGACTCGTTAGACTGTTTTTTGATCTTGGTAATTTGGTACCGATCAGGAGCCATTTGAGACTGAAAGCTGTATTGAGTGAGGAAGGCATGTGCTAGCTCTTCCCAGCTGTGGATTTTGGAGTTGTCTAATCTTGTGTACCATGAACGGGCTTCTCCAGTTAGACTCTTTTGGAATAATTGCATTCTAAGCTTTTCATCCTCTGCATAAGATCCAAGTTCTCCAATAAATACCTTTAAGTGTGTATAAGGATCCTAACCTATCATATTTTTCAAAGTCAGGAGTTTTAAACTTTTCTGGATAATGAACACCAGGAAAAATACATAGATCAGCATATGAAACACTCCTGTGTGTTCCAATTCCTTTGATAGTGTGAAGGGTCTCTTCCATTTGGAGGACTTTCTTTTTGATGTCACTAGTGTCTGGGTCTCCAGTGGGATGGGTAGCATCATGAGTTTTGTTGGTCTGATCCAACTGCAGTTCAGGTATGGTAACAACTTGGGCTCCTCCTTGTGTGGAGGATTCAGCATGTACGGGTATTTTCTGACCCTGTGTTGACTGGTGTATTTCTTTGAGTAGAATAGCCAAATCTTCAATTTGTTTGCTTAATCCGTCGAATTCTTTGCGAGAAACTGGATTAAGTTCAGTCTGGTCGGATGACGACATAATTGACTGTAGGCCTGTTGCCTTTTTGGACTTTGAACGGGTAGTAGGCCGGATTGACTCCCTGCGAAAGACTTGCATAGTTTAGTCCTTAGGGAAGGTGAATATTAATATGCAATGTGATGAGTCCATTTTAGGAATTTTATCCTGCAAAAATGGATGTCAGCTGTTTGTAGCATGTATGTATATGTGTACACATTCCTTCATATTTCTCATTACATGGAGATAGATATGTCATGAAATTGTGTAATTTAAAATGAGAGCATGAAGAGACTTTCCTCCGTTTTGGGTTTATCAGAGGCTGACCTATCTTAGGTTACTCTCGCGGCTTTTTGGCATGAAGGTTTCCAAATCATCGCAATCTACTTGACGGGAAGTTAATTCGGTCTTTCAACTGGAGCGAAATTGGTGGTACCTTTCCTGAGCCTCGGAGAATCAGGCTTCTCATGAGTCCAGTAATCAAACACCGACGGGATAGCCTCCTTGTGGAGGGAGCACACAATATACATTCACATACATCGCGTCTCACCGTATGAAATGATGACATGTACGAAGCACTAATATCATGAGCAGTTTATAGTGCGAGGCACTAACATCACAGGCAATTTATAGTGCGAGGCACTAAATAAACAAGACATGCATTCGTACACATTCATCCAATGTAAATGCAACATCCACAAACAAGCAGATAACAATTTTGAAAAGATTGAAATAGCGGCTTAAGTCCTCTTACTGGAGTCCCCAGCAGAGTCGCCACCTGTCGACGTCGGGATTTTTAGATGTCCCTTTCCGTTACTTGTTCTTTGGTGTTCTCATTTTAGGTGAAATTTGTTTGAAAAAACAAGTGAAAAAGGTCCGACATGTATAATGTCGACGAAGGACTGTTAAGAGTCGCCAGTTGGTTTTTTAAATGGTTGTACCAACACAACCGAGAAAAGGTTTGCACATTGACCCAGTGATGTGACACTGCTTAACGGGTCAGAGAAACCGAGATTCATTTAGGGTTCGGGGACTTGGTTATGCGGGGGGAAGGTGTTAGGCACCCCCCGACATCCATGTTACCACGGTGATCACCTCTTTTCAAGAAACTATTATCTAAGTGTGTGTGAGTCAATGTGTTGTTATTTGATAGTGGTACGAGGCCTCGTTCGCACCTATATACGCAGGGTTTGAATTTATGTAAAAATTCAATTTTAGCAAGATATGGCAGTGATGTTTTATAAAAGAGGTTTTTCAAACCCTGACGCTCAATAGTAATTGAGGCCTTTTGCACTCCCATTTTATTAAATGCACGGCTTGGTTGATTTTATTTGATGACTGCGAAGCATCCGTACGAATAATTTACACCGCAGAATAATTTACAAGCTGCTTACAGCTGAAAATGTACATCACGGGAACTGAATCTAGATCCAATGGGATGAAGCTGTGATCACATGATTCCTAGGCTCACATGATACCGCAATTTGTATGAAAGCAGTAAGCAGGTATATATATAAAAGCCATAAATATATATATACAGACATGATCACCAATCACAAAGAACCTTCATGGGGGATCAGAAATGTAAATAAAGCTGTTAAAAGCCATCAACCGCCACTGAGGAAACTCCAAGCTGGACAAAACATAGATAAAGCTGTAAAAACGGTCAACCACCACGAAGTAAACTCCAGGTGGAACGAAATGTATATATATATATATATATATATATATATATATATATATATAAGCATGTAAACGCACCGGATATAAAATCTAGGCTCACCGAACAGAGTTCGATAGCAGTTCATATATATAAGTATATATATATAAGAAAGCAATTAAACGCACCAAATCGAAGTTTAGGCTCATCGAACAAAGTCTGACACACAGTTAATATATGTAAGTATATATATATTAAAGCAATAAACGCACCAAACCGAAGTTTAGGCTCAATCAAACAAAGTCTGATTCACAGTTCATATATATAAAAATATATATATAGAAAAGCAAATAAACGCTCCAGACCGAAGTCTAGCCTCAACCGAGGCATAACTCGGTAATGTTAGTATATATATATATATATATATATATATATATATATATATATATATAGACTATAAATGAATCCACGGACTGAAGTTCGGGCAAAAGCAAGCAACACGACTCTCAACGTGTAGAAGGGTGTGTGCAAAAATGAAGAGAAAGACTCTAAAGTGTGTGAGAAGGCTTATAGTGGGCTGCCAAAGAAGACTTCTATATCTTTAGAGTGAGTAAACACTTGCTTTGTAGGTACAAAAGAGGGCTGTATATGAGCTCACAGGTGTTTAAAATGGGAAAATACACTTTATGGCAAGTATAGAGAGAATTCTGCAGGGTTTCCCCGTCTTTTTTCTCTTAAAAATCAGCACCCCATGCCCTCTATTTATAGGCCAAAGCTGCCGCAGGTGTACCTGCGGCTCAGCCGCAGGTGTACCAGAGGCGGGTTGGGTCGCCCCGGTTTGGTCGGGTTGGGTCGTCTCGAAGTACGTGCACGCGGGCACTGTAATGTCCACTCAATTTTTCTGAAGTGCAATCTGGGCATCCGTTTAAGGTACACAGGACCTATTTCGGACCGCCGTTGTCGAGAGTTTGTACGATGGCATGGGATTAGAGTTTGTACGAAGTCTTTGAAGATGGGACGGTGCCCTTCGGTCTTCAAGCTTCAACTTTCATCCGTTACCCCGCACAATAGCAACTCGGGATTGGTTAGCCTTGTGGGTCGTTATTGCGTAGATGTGTTAAGACGACTTGGTGTGGCATCGTGTTGGTCAGATGACGATGTTGCCCCTTACCGGTGTTATTGTCGGGTTGGGTCGATAAAGTAAACGTTGCTCAGCTTCGCTGGGATTGGACTGCTGTAATTGGTTGAAAGTCCTCATTGTCATCTTTGAGGTTTGTCTATCTTCCCGATGTCATCGTCGGGCTGATACAGTGTATCTCGTTGTGAGCACCGAGATTGAAGCTGGTTGCACTTGTAACAAGCATTTCCGAGTTAATGCCAAAACTGCATTCCTTGGAGCTACTACCAAGGTTGGTAGCTATTCCCATGTTTGGGGCTGAGACTGGATACCTCAGGGTCAACTCCGAGATTAATCGGTCTTCTCTGGTGTGTGTTCCAGTATTTTATCTGCAGGTCTCGGGGTTACATCCGAGGTTGGATTGGTTACTCCCAGATTGCGATCTGGGGTTGATGCTGAACTTCCGGTAGTATCCGGTATGGTTGTGGATTGTCTTTCAGGGTTCTCTCTTAAAAGACGAATCTGCCTTCCTGCAATGTTAGTGTCAGTAGTACAGAAAATTTCGAGTGTCTACACTCAACTCCTTCATTGAGACTGATTAGAGGTATATCACATTGGACATGGATAGGATATTCTGGTTCAGCGTTAACAGTAACCAGATTACCGTTGATGATGTATTTGACATATTGATGAAGAATAGATGGAACGGCTCCTGCCATATGCATTCATGGCCTTCCCAGCAGTAAATTATATCACGTGGTGATGTTGAGAACTTGAAAGGATATGTAAAATGTAAGACCCCAACTTTTATGAATTAAGATTTAATTTTCTCGAAATATTATTTTGAATAATAAGGTGTGGATTTAATATAATGTTATAATTGTTGGTAATATTTACAAATTTGGCAAAGTAAACAAGTTATCATAAAATATTCATTTGGTCGGGGAATATTCTTTTTATAAAGGAATATTCGTATGATGACAAAATTATTGGTGGGCCCCACACTGAAATTACTGTTGGATTTAGAAAGCGACAGAAATAACATTTTTATAAAATAACGGCAAAACTTTTACCGTTAACTGTTGAAATACCTGGTGATAAAAGTACAGTAATACGTGTGGTTACATAGTAGCACACAATATTGTATTGTATCTTTAATTATTGATGCTTACATGAAAAGTCACTCAGTTTTACTCAATTATTGTAACAGTAGTTGTTGCATAGTGTCTCACATTATTGATTCAATTATTGTCACAATATCATCTGCACAATATTTTATATTAATAAATCAATAATTAAGACGACACTGTTATTCATATTATTATTTGTATTATTGACAATGTCTAGAAAGTTCTGTCGAGGAAAGGGGTTTGGTCATCTAATTGCGCGCCAATACGAAAAAGTCCTTATCAAAAAACCCCCTCTTTCCTAGGAATGATCTAGTTGTTAATATTGTGAGTTATAATATTAATTGTTGAAAGATTGAAAATGTGTTTAGTGAAGTCAAGTGATTTGATATGAATAAAGGGGTTTGTCATGAAGTATTTTTTTTATAAATTTGACTTATTACATGGACTCTCACTTACTCATTTTTCAAAATTATCGGTAGAAAGTTATCTCAATTTTTGTTTTATTATTATTATAATAGTAATAAAACAGAAAACTTTTTATATAAAACAGAATACTTTTTATAAATAGAATATATTATATTTTATTATATTACATAGTGTTTGCATAGTACTGTATAGTGTTTGCATAGTACTGCATAGTGTTTGCATAAGTACTTCATAGTATTTGCATAGTGCTGCATAGTGAAAATAAAAAAAAATTGATTCTGCGCCGAATTTGTCTGTGAAAAATTTCCTATTCGCCCATGATTATTTTCTTAAATAGTATCCTGCCATTCTCCTATAAATAGGATGCTCAGTTTATAAATAAAAATCACACCAGAATCAGAGAATTCTTCTTTTATAATATTGAGCATATTTCTTTTGAGTTTAAGGAAGCTTTGAGTGTAGAAAGCAGTGCAAGTTTTCTTCAAGAATATCTCTGCTATACCAGTCGGAAGTACTCTCCTTTTAAGGTAAGGAGTATTATTTATTTCATATTCAGAAGAGATATTATTTTTTCATATTCATAAGAATATTATTTTCGTTCAATATTCGTAAGGAATATTATTTTCGTTCAATATTCGTAAGGGATATTGTCTTCGTTCAATATTCGTAAGGAATATTATTTTCGTTCAATATTCCTAAGGGATATTATTTTAATTCAATATTCGTAAGAAATAATATTTTCTTCTATACTCTATAGTATGTAAGTAATATTATTTCGTTTCATATTCCTAATTCTATACTTATGTTGATAAGGAGTGCATCTATACTCCTTGAAATTAGTAGAATATTCTTAAAATTTGCACTTCATGGGTACTATTCATACATACGGTACTATTCACAGGATATTATTCTCTCGGGTACTATTCACCTGGGGTACTATTCACGACTAGAATAGATTTTTTTCTGTCCAAATTATTTTTGATAAATGAATATTATTCTTGAATTTTACTCCACAAAGTAGTTATCATGTCGACAGTTTGGACATTCTTAAATTCTGGATATATTGAATTATAAATCTTTAAAATTTATCATGGATCTCGCTTAATTGAATTCTTATATCATTGTAATCATCCTCATGCTTATATTATGATCAAAGTCATCTTTGGCATGTAGTACATAGATGGACTATTGATTGGTATAATTATGACCAAGAATTTTGTATCGGTATAATCATGACCTGTAATGTTACAAATGATGTGGTAAAAGTCCTCATTGGACGGTAGTGCATTGATGGACAGTTGTTTGGCATGATCATGACCATTGGTGATACTAACGAATATCTTTGGCCCGTAGTGTATGGATAATTCGATGATGTGGATATACTAACGAACATCATTGGCCCGTAGTGCATGGATAATTCGTGGATGTGATACTAACGAATATCCTTAGATCGTAGTGCATGGATAATTCGGTGATGTGGATTATTTATTGAGATGTGTTGCAGAGATAAAATATTGATGATGAACTTTTAAATCATAGAAGATAGTAGATATCATGCTCTACTTGACTCTTCTAATGGATTGCGTGTTCCGCTGTACGTAAACTTGTTGTCTATTGTATTCTATCAGTTATTATACTGTTGAAGACTAAGGATAATTTATTCTATATTATCTTAGTCATAATATTCTTTAGTGGGCTCGTTGAGCTCACCCTTTTCTTTCATTGTTCTCTTCAGGAAATGAGAATATAGCTGGGACTAGTCGAGAAATGGAGTGATGGTCCAAGATGGTGGCTACAGTAGTCCTCACTATTCTATGAAATAGAGCGATAATAAATATAATGAGGACTTCATTTGAGTTTGGATATTATCTACGGGACAATATTCGTGTTAAAACTCTCAGCTTACGTTTGTCGTATTATATAAATTAAGTTTGTATTTGATTTATGTACCATGTATTTGGCGACTCAGAATGGGTTGTATGGACCTATTTTTGGGGGTGTCACAGTTGGTATCAAAGCTAAGGGATATGATCCCTGGCAGATATCTGAGGCTAGAACTAGGAGGGGAGAGAGGAATAAATCATTCATTAGTGTGTCCTACTTAAACTAATTTGTTATTTAATTGGTCGTTCAGAATATAGGGATAATATGTGGCATGTAAATTAACCCTTGTTTTGTAGCAGTGTTTGAAAATGGCATCTAAAAATTTTGAGATAAGCAATGGAGCACATGAGACCATTGAGTCACCGCCAATCAATAACCAGGATAATGTGCATCATGAAGGTAATAATCCTTATGTAAACAACAGCACCGACCAAATGACGAACGATGGTATGTGTTAGGAGCTTTTTAAAATTTATACAACACCAAACGAGAGAGACTCCTGTTCAAAAAGCAGGTAGAATCAATGGCAACTCTCGGCTGGTCACTACAAAGCAATTCAAGGATCTCGGACCACCGGAGTTTTTGGAAAAGCCATAACCACTTAAGGTAGAGACGTGGATTAAGTAGATCACCAAGATATTTGATGTCTTGGGATGCTTCAAAGTGCAAAAGGTTCCCTTTGCCACCTTCAT
Source organism: Panax notoginseng (assembly GCA_016801055.1). Classification (NCBI taxonomy): domain Eukaryota; kingdom Viridiplantae; phylum Streptophyta; class Magnoliopsida; order Apiales; family Araliaceae; genus Panax; species Panax notoginseng. The sequence continues at coordinate 53,132,980 of CM029019.1, read as the reverse complement.
GTTGCGAGGAGAGACAGATTAATGGTGGGAATCTGTAAAGCAAACTCATCTTTCTGCACTGAAGATGTCTTGGGAGAAGTTTCAAGAATTGTTCAACGATAAGTACATTCCTGAAAGTATTGGTCACATGAATGAGGTAGAATTTATTAAGATGGAACAAAACAATATGACCGTATCGCAATACGAGACTAAGTTTACAGAGTTATCCTGGTTTGCATCCCATTTGGTAGATAATGAGGAGAGTATGACGCGAATGTTTCTGCGAGGTTGGAAGCCTGAAATTTGCCAATACCTCATTTCTCACAAACTTTGTTTATATTTAGATGTTGTGAATAGGGCTCGGTTATTGGAGCGCGATAGTAAGTCAGCCCAACCAAAAGACAACGACCAATAACACGATAATAATCATACCAGTGGCAACGGCCATCGGAACAATGATAACCATCGTGGAGGAGATTATCATGCCAGAAATGGTAACCACTTCGGTGGTAATCATGACCAAGATAATAGGAAAGGTGAACTAAGTGGGAACAACTTTAAGAAGAAAAAATTCAATATTGACGGAAATACATCGATAGCAGCACCAACACCCGTTTCTAAGGAAGGAGAACGACTACCGATCGAATGCTACAAATACGGACATGAGGGACACATCCGTCCAAACTGTACGCAGCAACCCAAAGTGTGTTTCAATTGTGAAAACGAAGGTCATTTAGCTCGATTTTGTCATACAGTGAAGTCAAGTCCAGCTGAGATGGCGACACCGAAGGCCGTCCCAGACAAGTTAAAGTCGGTAGTTTAAGGGAGAGCGTTTGTCATGACCTCCCAAAAAGCGAGGAACCCAAACGAAGTTATCACGGGTAAGCTAATCATAAACTCATACGAATTTCATACCTTATTTGATACCAGTTCTACCCTCTCTTTTATTTCACCTAATTGTGCTCAACGTTTGAACTTGACTATTGAGAAATTAAACTTTGACTTATCTGTTGAGACTCCATTAAGAGAAACCTTCATTACATCTATTATTTATAAATCTTGTTTGACTCAAATCGATACTTTCATATTACCTGTTGATCTCATCTCTTTGAAAATACTTACATTTGATGTGATTTTAGGAATCGACTGGTTAACTTCTCATCATGCTAAAATTGATTATTTTCGCAAGGTTTTTAGCTTTCATATTCCTAACCAACCTGTTATGCGAATTCAAGCAACCAAACCACTAAAGTTAATCATTTTCATATCAAGCCATAAAGCCATTCATTTATTGAAAAATGGATGTCAAACTTTCTTAGCCCATGTCATAGATTTAAACAAAAATATGTCAGATTTGAATGATATTTCTATTGTTAATAAATTTTCTAACGTATTCCCTGAAGACTTCCTGGCCTACCCCCGGAGCGTGAAATCAAATTTTCTATTGAACTTGAACCCAATACAAAACCCTCAAATATTTCTTCACCCAAAATGAAGGTAACATGAGTCAAAGATGTTGGCTCGAGCTATTGAAAGATTACGATCATACCATTCAATTCCATCCTAGAAAAGTGAACGTGGTAGCTGACGTGTTGAGTAAAAGATCATGTGCGGGTACGAGTGCAATATTGTTAACACAAAGACTCATTTCGTATGACTTACAAATGATGAAAATAGAGTTAAAGACTCTAGGGACCCACGTGATGATGTCAAATATACGAGTAGAACCGACTTTAATCGATAAAGTTAAAGTTGTTCAAGCTATAGACCCGGAGCTGATGCGTATGAAGAAGAAAATGCAAGAAGGTGCTATTCTAGAAGCAAGAATCGACGAATAGAAGAAATCTCAACTCTTAATTTATTGTTCCATTTGAAATACTCGATCGAGTAGGAACTATGGTCTATAGGCTCGCCTTACCACAAAGTATGTTTTGTGTTCAATACGTTTTTCACATATCTATGTTACGTAAATATGTGGAAGACCCGAACCGCATTATTGAGTTAAAACCAGTCGAGATAGCGGAAGATTTAACGTATGAAGATGTACCTTTTAAAATCATTGATAAGAAGGAACATATTCTATGCTCAAAGATTATACCGCCAGAGTTAGAATTTGAATTGAAAACAAGGTATCCTCACCTCTTCGACATATCAGGTACGTACACCAGTTTCAAAGATAAAATTTCATAAGAAGGGGAAGTTGTAAGATCCCAACTTTTATAAATAATGATTTAATTTTCTCTAAATGTTATTTTGAATAAAAAGATGCGGATTTGATATAATGTTATAGTTGTGGGTAATATTTACAAATTTTGCAAAGTAGGTAAGTTGTCATAAAATATTTGTTTGGTTGGAAAATATTCTTTTTATCAGGGAATATTCGTACGACGGCACAATCATTGGTGGACCTCACAACGGAATTACTATCGAATTTAGAAAGCGACAGAAATAAACTTTTTATAAAATAACGGCACAACTTTTACAGTTAACTGTTGAAATAACCGGTGATAAAAGTACAGTAATACGTGTGGTTGCATAGTAGCACACGGTATTGTACAATATCTTTGATTATTGATGCTTACGTGAGAAGTCACTCAATTTTACTCAATTATTACAACAGTAGTTGTTGTATAGTATCTCACATTATTGATTCAATTATTGTCACAGTATCATTTGCATAATATTTTATATTATTAAATCAATAATTGAGATGACACGGTTATTCGTATTATTATTTGTATTATTGACAATGTCTAGAAAGTTCTATCGAGGAAAGGGATTTGGTCATCTAATTGCGCGTCAATACAAAAAAGTCCTTATCGGAAAGCCCCTCTTTCCTAGGAATGATCTGGTTATTAATATTATGAGTTATAATATTAATTGTTGAAAGATTAAAAATGTGTTTAGTGAAGTCAAGTGATTTGATATGAATAAAGGGGTTTGTCATGAAGTATTTTTTATAAATTTGGCTTATTACATGGACCCCCACTTACTCATTTTTTAAAATCGTCGATAGAAAGTTATCTCAGTTTTTATTTTATTATTATTATAATAGTAATAAAATATATAACTTTTTATATAAAATAAAATACTTTTAATAAATTGAATATATTATATTTTATTATATTGTACAGTACTGCATAGTATTTGCATAGTGTTGCATAGTGAAAATAAGAAAATTTTTATTCTGTGCCTAATTCGTCTGAGAAAAATTTCCTGTTCACCCGTGATTATTTTCTTAAATAGTATCATATCATTCTCCTATAAATAGGATGCTTAGTTTAGAGATGAAAATCACACCAGAATCAGAGAATTCTTCTTCTATAATATTGAGCATATTTCTTTTGAGTTTAAGAAAGTTTTGAGTGTAGAAAACAGTGCGAGTTTTTTTCAAGAATATCTCTGTTATACCAGTTAGAAATACTCTCCTTTTAAGGTAAGGGGTACTATTTATTTCATATTCAAAAGAGATATTATTTTTTCGTATTCGTAAGAATATTATTTTCGTTCAATATTCGTAAGGAATATTATTTTCGTTCAATATTCGTCAAAGATATTGTCTTCGTTCAATATTTGTAAGGAATATTATTTTCGTTCAATATCCGTAAGGGATATTATTTTCATTCAATATTCGTAAGAAATAATATTTTCTTCCATAATCTATAGTATGTAAGTAATATTATTTCGTTTCATATTCCTAATTCTACACTTATTTTGATAAGAAGTGCTTCTATACTCCTTGAAATTAGTAGAATATCCTTGAAATTTGCATTTCACCTAGTATCGTTTCACTTAAATATTTTTCTGAACATTCTTGTTAAATTTTAAGCTTTTCATGCTGGAGTACTATTTATGGGTACTATTCATACATGCAGAACTATTCATACATATGGTACTATTTAAGGGGTACTATTCACGAATTACTATTCATAAGGTACTATTCACTCGGGTACTATTCACCTGGGGTTCTATTCACGACAAAAATTGATTTCTTTTCTGTCCAAATTATTTTTGATAAATGAATATTATTCTTGAATTTTACTCCACAAAGCAGTTATTATGTTGACAATTTGGACATTCTTAAACTCTGGATAAATTGAATTATAAATCTTTAAAATTTATCGTTGATCCCGCTTAATTAAATTCTTATATCATTGTCATCATCCTTATGCTTATATTATGATGAACGTCATCTTTGGCTTGTAGTGCATAGATGGACTGTTGATTGGTATGATTATGACCAGGAATTTTGTATCGGTATAATCATGACCTGTAATGTTATAAATGATGTGGTAAAAGTCCTCGTTGGCCCGTAATGCATCGATGGACAGTTGTTTGGCATGATCATGACCATTGGTGATACTAACGAATATCCTTGGCCCGTAGTGCATGGATAATTCGATGATGTGGATATACTAACAAATATCCTTGGGCCGTAGTGCATGGATAATTCGTGGATGTGATACTAACGAATATCCTTGGCCCGTAGTGCATGGATAATTCGGTGATGTGGATTATTTATTGAGATGTGTTGCAGAGATAAAATATTGATGATGAACTTTTAAATCATAGAAGATAGTAGATGTCACGCTCTACTTGTCTCTTCTAATGGATTGCGTGTTCCGCTGCAGTTAAACTTGTTGTCTATTGTATTCTATCAGTTATTATATTGTTGAAGACTGAGGATAATTTATTCTACATTATCTTAGTCATAATATTCTTTATTGGGCTAGTTGAGCTTACCCTTTTCTTCCATTGTTCTCTTCAGAAAATGAGAATATAGGTGGGACTAGTCGAGGAATGAAGTGATGGTCCAAGATGGTGGCCATAGTAGTCATCACTATTCTATGAAATAGCGTGATAATAAATATAATGAGGACTTCGTTTGAGTTTGGATATTGTCTACGAGACAATATTCATGTTAAAACTCTCAGCTTACATTTGTCGTATTGTATAAATTAAGTTTGTATTTGATTTATGTACCATGTATTTGACGACTCAGAATGGGTTGTATGGACTTATTTTGGGGGTGTCACAGTTGGTATCAAAACATAGGGATATGATTCCTAGCGGATATCTAAGGCTAGAACTAAGAGGGGAGAGACGAATAAATCCTTCGCTAGTGTGTCATACCTAAGCTTATTTGTTATTTAATTGGTCGATCAGAATATAGGGATAATATGTGGCATGTTAATAAAACCCTTGTTTTGTGGCAGTGTTTGAAAATGGCATCTGAAAATTTTGAGATAAGCAATGGAGCACATGAGACCATTGAGTCACCGTCAATTATTAACCAGGATAATGTGCATCATGAAGGCAATAATCCTCATACAAACAACAACACCAACCAAATGACGAAAGATGGTATGTTTAGGAGCTTTCTAGAAATTATGCAACACCAAACAAGAGAGACTCCTATTCAAAATACAGGTGGAATCAATGGCAACTCTCGGCTGGTCACTGCTAAGCAATTCAATGAGCTGGGACCACCGGAGTTTTTGAGAAAGCAAGAACCACTTAAGGCAGAGACGTGGATTAAGCAGATCACCAAGATATTTGATGTCTTGGGATGCTTCGAAGAGCAAAAGATTCCCTTTGCCACCTTCATGTTGTGAGGAGAGACAGATTACTGGTGGGAATCTATAAAGAGAACTCATCTTTCCGCACTGAAGATGTCTTGGGAGAAGTTCCAAGAATTTTTCAATGATAAGTACTTTCTTGAAAGCATTCATCACATGAAGGAGATAGAATTTATTAAGCTGGAACAGAATAATATGACCGTTTTGCAATACGAGGCTATGTTTGTGGAGTTATCCTGATTTGTATTCCATTTGGTAGATAATGAGGAGCGTATGGCACGAATATTTCTGTAAGGATTAAAGCCCGAAATTCGTCAATACCTCATTTCTCACAAACTTTGTTTATATTCAGATATTGTGAATAAGGCTCAGTTATTGGAGCGTGATAATGAGTCAGTCCAACTAAAAGATAACGACCAACAACACGATAATAATCATACCGGTGGCAACGACCATCGGAACAGTGATAACCATCGTAGAGGAAATTATCATGCCAGAAATGGTAACCACTTTGGTGGTAATCATGGCCAAGATAATAGGAACGGTGAACTAAGTGGGAACAACTTCAAGAAGAGAAGATTCAACAATGATTGAAAGGCATCGACAATAGCACCAGCACCAGTTTCCAAGGAAGGAAAACGAGCACCGGTCGTATACTACAAACGTGGACAGGAGGGGCACATCCGTCCAAACTGTACACAGCAACGCAAAGTGTATTTTAATTATGGAAATGAATGTCATTTATCTCGATTTTGTCATGGAGCGAAGTCAAGTCCAGCTGGAATGGCGACACCAAAGCCTGTCCCAAATAAGTCAAAGTCGGTAGTTTAAGGGAGAGCATTTGTTGTGACCTCCCAAAAAGCGAGGAACCCGAATGAAGTTATCACGGGTAAGGTAATCATAAACTCTTGCGAAGTCCATACCTTATTCAATACCGGTTCTACCCACTCTTTTATTTCGCCTAATTGTGCTCAACGTTTGAACTTGACTTCTGAGAAATTAGACTTTGACTTATCTATTGAAACTCAGTTAGGAGAAATCTTCATTACATCCACTATTTATAAATCTTGTTTGATTCAAATCGACACTTTCACATTACCTGTTAATCTCATCTCTTTGAAAATACTTGCATTTGATATGATTTTAGGAATCGACTGTTTAACTTCTCATCATGCTAAAATTGATTATTTTCGTAAGGTTGTTAGCTTTCATATTCCTAACCAACCTGTTATGCGAATTCAAGCAACCAAACCACTAAAGTCAATCACTTTCATATCAAGCCATAAAGCTATTTATTTATTAAAAAACGGATGTCAAGCTTTCTTAGCCCATGTCACGGATTTAAACAAAAATATGTCAGATTTGAATGATATTTCTATTGTTAATAAATTTCCTAACGTATTCCTTGAAGACTTCCTAGCCTACCCCCAGAGCGTGAAATCAAATTTTGTATTGACCTTGAACCCGGTACAAAACCCTCAAATATTTCTTCACCCAAAACGAACGTAACATGCAAGGGTAATTGTTACTGAGGAAGAAGTTGTAGAATCAAGAAGGAAGTTCCTATCATCTTAACAGAGTTAGCAAGGGTAATTTCTTAATTCCAGCTTTAAATTTATGTTTTTAAGTTTTCTCCATGAATGTATATTAAGTTTTTTGTTAATTGGAAATTCATGAATTATTGGTCAAAAACTTGATGTTAGATGTTTATTAGTATGTATAGTTCAATTATATATGATTTATATGTGTTTTAGAGTAATCAAATCCATATAATTGTGTTTAAATGGAGTTTTATAGTTTACAGATAAATATATATGAAGTAGGCTTAAAAGTATGAAAATTTATGTTTAAATTGCATATTAATAGTTAAATTGATGGATGATTACGTTTATACATGTAAAAATGAAAATAACGAACTTGTATGAACTGATTTGGTTGAAAAACAAGTTCGTAGTAGTTAATTTCGTCAAGAATGTCAAAAAATATAGTTTTTCACAAAACATCAAAATTATGGCTTGAAATCTTATTGTTCATGTGACTTAAGATGTTACAAGCATGTTAGGAATATCACTAAATGTTTCTGTTAAGTTCAGAACATATGGATGAAATTGAATTCATTGTTTGTGTGAAATTTTGGCCTAATTTGGCCCTGTTCTATGATCTTCGCAAACTGTAGAAATAAAAACTGCATCACAGCGCTGCAGCGCCGCTTAAATGAGGCGCGGCAGCGCCTGGTCGCGCCGCAGTGCCGGATCCTAGTTCATTCTGGGGCGCTGCAGCGCCACTTAGCAGAACTGCCTAGAAAGTTCTTATTATGTGTTCAAATCCAAAAAATGTAATTTAATCCCAATCTAGTGAACACGAAAATGTATTAAACATGTAATGTGATGTAACAACAGACTCTTAACACGCCAATAATGTTCTTACGTGTATAAATGGTATGTCGAACGCGTAGTTAACTCGTCGTTCGTGAAGTCTAATAATATATAAAAACTATTGTTGTGATTTAATTAATATAATCATAATCAGAATTTAGACAAAAGAGGATGTACTTATGATGCCGATTATGTTATAACTAACTTGTATTGTGAATGTAAATGGTATGTAGGATTAAATTGAGGAACGTGAATAGTAAACGTGTAATCTACGCATGAGGCAAGTTTCTGAACCCTACTCTTATGTTGAGCAAATTCTATATTCCATCTTGATTACGATTACGTGAGTTTTCAAACTCTATTCTTACATTGAACAAGTTCTTATTTTATATTATATTATTGTTGAGCAAGTTCCTTATTTCTCACTTGATTATAGTCGTGCAAGTTTTTCAAACTCTACATTACTGAGCAAGTTTAACTTTAGCTTATTATTATTCAATCAAGGTTTCTTATAGTATTTAATGTCCATGTTTTGGTTGTCTTCTAATTCTTTATGAAAGCATGACTTTGATATATGATGTTTATCTACTTATGATTCAACTGTATTCTAACATTATGTTGTTAGCAAACTCTAGAACGATTATTAAATCCTTATTGATTCAAATAATCATTAGTTGATGATTATTGAACTTTAAATTACCCTTGAGATCAATCTAAACCAAAATTCCTTTGGTACGGACTCTAATGTCAAAGCTAAGATGAACAACCCTGCTACAAGGGATTATATTACGCGATAGCGATAAGATGTTGTGCACATACATGGTACTAAGGGCTGATCTCATTAGGTACGAGAAGTAAGGTTCATATAGTCTTATGGCTGTTAAAGGTTTGAAGTAGAAATACTTTAAAATTTCGGACATAGTTTATGGTCTTTTGACCCTCATATGTACTTTTGATTCTTGTTCTAATCTTGATTCAAAACTCGAGCTTTCTTTTGTTCAGTATCCATTGTTTACTCGCGTGTTATTATTATTTCTATTGTTAAACTTGTGGACAATTGTTGCTCACCCTTGCATAATAACATTGAAGCTAAGGTTGAAAGAGTTGACGAGCCATCTACTAGTAAGGGCAAGGGCAAGGGCAAAGCTAGCAAATGATAAAGACTTATTTATTGTTTGAGAATGTTTATATTAAGACTTATGATGTTATGTTTAAGACTTATTATTTTATTAAGTTTCCGCATTGATGTATTAAGGTTAGATGACTTGGGATTAATTTGTTTAAGTTGTTGTAACCCTTTATTGGGAGGATTTCTATTTAAATTTTATTATTATCATTATTATAGGTAGTTAGATGTTAAATATTTTTGGTGAGTGAACACCAAATCTGTGGGAAGTTCTAGTACCTAGATTTTGGGGTTTCACAGGTTGGTATCAAAGTTGTAGGTTATGAACCTTAGGTGGGGGAAAAACCTTAGGTAGTAGACTAATAGAAAATTGATAATATAGTGGTGATAAACTCTTATCGAGTTCTAAGAAATGAATTTCTTAATTCATTGAAGATAATAAAAGACTTTATGTGCTTATGTGATAAATGTATGTGCTCACGAGTATCGATTAGTAACTCAAACTTAAAACTATGTTGTCAGGATGTTGGATGTTGGATGATCTAGCCGAGATGGGGAGGAGGAACCCCGAGTACCTAGATAAGAAGAGCCTTGAGACATTCATGTCTACCGGGAGCAGTTGGTGCAGAGAGAGCCATCTCCATTGATCACTGTTGTGGGTCAAGAGCATGAGCCTAAGACTGATCTGGAGGAGGACCCTGAGGAGGAAGAGGAGGAAGATGAGTTCCCACCGAATTCTATTGCAGTTCAGATGTATAATGAGGTGTATAACCGTAACATTGAGCTTCAGGATAGAGTCAGAGAGTTGGAGGAGCTGGCAAATGAACGTCAGACCACTATAGGTCAAAAAAATGAGAAAATCTGTGGTCTTGATGTATGTCTTAGAAATGTGGATTGCAAATTAGTTCACTTAGTGGGTGACAACGAGTAGCTGATGGCAGAGGTTGCAAAGCTAAAAGATGATCTGAAAGAAGAGTCTGCCAAGAGAGCAAGGGCTGAAGATGCGTACGAGGAGGCTTCCCAGGGTGCAGATGTAGCCGAGGAAGAGGTGCAGACAAAGAAGGCCAAGATGGGGGAGATGGATTGTGCATTACACACTGTGATGAACAGAGCTCAGGATCGAGTTATGTACTATCCAGTCCAATTCAAGGACTTACCATGGTACATGTTGGATCGAAGGACGATGTCCCGTATCATAAGAAGAGCGCAGAGAAGATGTTCTACTTCTTAGTAAGTCATGATATGAACAGTATGAGTTATGTGAATATCTATGGTAGTTAATGATGTAAATTCTAGTGTGAATATAATCAATGGAAGATGATGATTTAATCCTGAAGATTCTTTATCTCGGGATAGTTGATGTAAATAGCAGTGATGCTATCTCTCTATGTTTTGAAGTTATTAATGAATATAATATTAATTTTTATTCAAGATGTTGTGTGTTAAGTGATAATCTTAAAATGTTTAAGGTAAGTATTAAATACTTAGGAGATTGAGCAATGATCTAATAAGCGTATATCGTAAACAGAAAATGCTGCCAAGAAGACGCCCAACCTGTCAACAAGCTCAAGAAAGATCCACGAACATTAACAACAACAATGCAAACGCCAATCCTGTTCAGCAGTTGGTAACATTATTAGCTGGAGCACTTGCAAATCAGCCGCAAGCTCAAGCTACCACATTTAAGGATTTCAAGGTGGTAGGACCGCCAGAGTTTAAGGGATTCATGAATCTGGTCGAAGTTCAGACCTGGATTATGAAAATAGAGAAGGTATTTGGCGTTGTAAGGGTCAACAATGACCAAAAGATCGCCTTTGCAATGTGTATGCTAAAATCAGAGGCCAGCTATTGGTGACAAGCGAACAAGGTTAGAGGAAGACAAGGTGTGATCACGTGGGATAGGTTTAAAGAAATGTTCTTCAAGATGTACTTCCCAACGATCTCTTAGAACCAGATAAAGGTTCAGTTTTTGGAGTTAAAGCAGGGAAACATAACGGTGCTGGAATATGCCATGAAATTCAACGAGTTGGCTAGATTTACAACTTATCAGGTGAATACGAATGAGAGGAAAGCTAGGAGGTTTGAACAAGGGTTGAAGCCTTGGTTGTACAACAAGGTGTCAATGTTCCAATTAAACACTTTTGCGAGAGTTTTACAGAAGGTGGAAGCGATGCACTAACTAGGTGCAATCAAGAACAGAAGAAGAAGAAAAATGAAGGTGAGAACAACAAGATTAGTGACAACAATAGTGGTAGTGGTCATAATCAGAAGAGGAAGTGGAATGATAATGTATCGACTGGAAATCAATAAGGAAGTCAGAAGAAGAAGGTGTAGGCTTGTCCTACCTGTGGAAAGAATCACCTGGGGATATGCATGAAGGGGAAAAGGGTTTGCTATAATTGTGGTAAGGAAGGCCACATAGCGCCAAATTTCCCTAAACCTAAAAAATGGACTTGTTTTACTTTTGGGTCAATGGATCATCTGGCTAGGGATTGTCCCAAGAAAGCGACAAGAGGAGCAGGAGCCGGAGCAAGTAAGGGAAACAGCAGTGGTAGCACTCTGGCTATCACTAGACCGACGCCACCAAACTGACCCACTACAAGAACCTTCAACATGACCGTACAAGATGTTGTGCAGTCCCAAGATGTGGTGTCAGGTATCATTCTAATTAATAATGTTAATGCTTACGTATTATTTGATTTGGGTGCTACTTGTTCGTTTATATCCGACGATTTTGCTAAGAATTTGAATTTGGCTAAAAAGGAATTAAAATACCCTTTGAACATAGAGGTTACGAATAGGAAAGTAATTCCTGTTTGGTTTGTACACCAGAACTGTAGGGTGGACATTAAGGGCCTTGAGATGATGGTAAATTTAATCCCAATAAAACTTGGGGAATTTGATGTTATTTTGGGAATAGATTGGCTATTCAATTATGGGATGATAATTGATTGCAAAAGGAAGTGTGTAAACCTTATGACTTCGTTAAAGGTTATATTTTATGGAAGCAAGTCACCTAGAGAAACGAGTTGTCTGACGATGATGCAGGCCAGGAAGTTCTTAAGATAGGGTTGTGTAGGATACTTAGTCTACATAGTCGATACTTGAAAGGAGAATCCAAAATTAGAGGAGATACCTATTGTTAAAGACTTTAGAGATGTATTTCCAGATGATTTGTCAGGACTTCCTCCATATAGGGAAGTAGAATTCATGATCGACTTAGTGCCAGGAACATCCCCAATATCGAAGGCTTTGTACTATATGACTCCGGTGGAGATGAAAGAATTGATGTTGTAACTGCAAGAACTATTAGACAAGAAATATATTCAGCTAAGTGTATCACTATGGGGAGCACCGGTGTTATTTTTCAAGAAGAAGGATGGGTCGATGTGACTTTGCATTGATTATAGAGAGTTAAACAAGGTCACAATTAAGAATATGTATCCATTGCCAAGGATTGACGACCTGTTTAACCAGTTGAAAGGAGCTAGATATTTCTCGAATAAACTTGAGAAGTGGGTACTATCAATTGAAGGTGAGGAAAGAAGATGTATCGAAGACGGCGTTCAGGACTCGTTATGGTCATTATGAGTTTCTAGTAATGTCATTTGGTCTAACGAATGCTCCTGTAGCGTTTATGGACCTTATGAACAGGGTTTTTAAACCGTTTTTGTATAAATTCGTAGTAGTGTTTATCGACGATATTCTGGTATATTCTAAGACCAAGGAAGAGCATGTGGAACATTTAAAGGTGATATTAGAGGCACTAAGAAGAGAGAATTTATATGCCAAGTTTTTGAAATGCGAATTCTGGATAGAGCAAGTACAATTCCTTGCGCATGTGATTGACAAGGACGGAATTTTAGTAGATCCATCAAAAGTTGAAGCTATGATGAAGTGGGATCAGCCAAAGACACCGTCATAAGTAAGGAGTTTTCTAGGACTGATAGGTTATTACAGAAGATTTATTCAAGATTTTTCCAAAATCGCGACTCCACCGACGAATTTGACTACGAAATCGGTGAAGTTCGTTTAGACGGAGAAGTGTGAGGAAAGTTTCCAAGAGCTGAAGAGAAGGTTGAGTACGGCACCTATGTTGTCGGTCCCAGATAGTATAGGAAATTTTGTGGTGTATAGTGATGCATCGCATAAAGGACTAGGTTGTGTGCTTATGCAGATCGACAAGGTCATTTTGTATGCATCACGCCAATTGAAGGATTATGAGAAGGGGTATCTGACCCATGATTTAGAATTGGCTGCAGTGGTGTTTGCTTTGAAGTTATGGAGGCATTATCTCTACGGCGAGAAGTGTGAGATATATATACAGTCCATAAGAGTGTAAAATATATTTTCACACAGAAAGATTTGAATATGCGTCAGAGGAGATGGTTGGAGTTAATAAAGGATTATGATTGTGAGATTTTATACCATCCGAGTAAAGCAAATGTCATTGTAGATGCCTTAAGCAGAAAAGGTCGAGAGAAACTGTTAATGTTAACCGCTCAGGAAGAGCTAATTTCAGCAATGGAAAAACTGGAGTTGGCGGTGAAATATCCTAAGGAGTCGAACGAAAAACTATTTCAAATGGAAATTGGTCCAAATTTAGTGGATACGGTTAAGGAAGTACAACTCAAAGACGAGGAATGTTAGAAAATCAGGAAAAGAATATTTGAAGGAGATGAAGGGAAATTCAAAATTGACAACGAAGGGATATTGAGATTCGAGAAAATAATTTAGGTTCCGCAAGTATCAGAAGTAAATGAGGAAATTTTCAGTGAAGCTCATAATTTACGGTATTCGGTTCACCTGGGGAGTACGAAGATGTACCAAGATCTCTGACAACATTTTTGGTGGCCGAACATGAAGAGAGACTATGCCGATTGTGTGGCCAAGTGTTTGACATGTCAAAAAGTTAAGGCAAAACATCAGAGACCAAGTGGGTTATTACAACCGCTAGAGATACCAGAATGGAAGTGGGGACATATCACAATGAATTTTGTGGAAGGTTTTCCAACGACTCAAAAAGATTTTGATGCAGTTTGGGTTATTGTAGATCGGTTGATGAAATCATCACATTTCTTACCGATCAAGATCAGATTTAAATTGGATCAGTTGGCAAAATTATATGTAAAGAAAATTATTTTAAGGCACGGAGTTCCAGTGTCTATAGTCTCAGATCGTGATCCATGTTTCACATCGAATTTCAAGAAATGACTACAAGAATGCATGGGGATGTAATTGAGAATGAGTATGGCATACCATCCTCAAACAGATAGCCAGAGTGAGAGGACAATATAGACATTGGAGGATATGTTAGGAGCTTATATAATGGACTTCAAAGGAAATTGAGATGATCATCTACCGTTGGTGGAATTCGTTTACAATAATAGTTACCATTCAAGTATTGGCATGCCACCCTATGAAGAGTTGTACGGCAGAAAGTGCAGAACCCCATTGTGCTGGTATGAGGTTGGTGGCCATCAATTACTAGGACCAAAATTGGTATAACAGACCGTCGAGCTTGTCAAGGTGATCAGGACAAGGTTGATAGCTGCTCAGGACAGGTAGAAGAAATATGTTGATCAACACCAACAGAATCAAGAATTTGAATAAGGTAGTTACGTCTTCCTAAAAGTGTCTCCCTGGAAGGGAAATATTCGATTTGGTAAAAAGGAAAAATTGAGACCGAGGTTCATTGGACCCTTTAAAATATTAAGGAGAATTGGTGAATTCGCATATGACGTAGCCTTACATCTGACATTAGAACATGTCCATAATGTTTTTCATGTCTTTGTGTTACGACTGTATAAGCCCGATTATGAACATGTTATAGAATATGAACCCTACAATTTGAGACAGATTTGTCATATGAAGAAGTTCATGTTCAGATAGTCGACAGGAAGGAACAAGTACTCAGAAATAAATTAATACCTTCTGTGAAGGTAATTTGGAGGAACCACAACGCTGAAGAAGCTACGTGGGAGCTCGAAGAACAAATAATAAAAAATTATCCTCATTTATTTGCTTAATATGTGTGTAGCAATTTTAGGGACAAAATCTTTGTAAGAGGGGGAGAATTTAACGGGACGAATTAATTGAATTGTGATTTTGGGGATAGAATCCTTTTAAGATGGGAAAGATGTGATGAACGAGACTTTTGTAATTAATTTTTAAATATTTATTAAATTAAATAAATTTTTTATTAATTTATTTATTGAGTTAAATAATTATTTGAAGGAATTGTGGTAGATTAATTTAATTAAGTGTGTCACATTGATTAAATTAATGTGGAATAATTTTATAGATCAAAGTGAGAATTTAATTGAGATAATTAAATTAAATGAGTTGTTAAATAATTTTACTGTTGTTCTAATTAATTTAATTATTAAGTAGAGATTTATTGATTTGTTATGAATAATAAATGAAAATTTTAATTATGTGTTGATTTGATTTAATGGGTAATATTGGCTTTAATTTAATTGAATTTAAATATAAAAATTTTAGTAATCAAAGTGTGACAAATAAACTATATAATATACAAGTTAACTAAAATAATGAGAAAGGAGTTAATTTGAAACAAGCCAAACATGGCCTAAGAAACATGGGAGCAGTTAAATCCCCATTACGCTTAACTACTGCCCACGATTCCACCGGTTATATTATACGCATTCTATTCATTTTTTTAAGTCTGGAAAGCACAAACACAGAGAGAAAAAAGAGAGATTTGAGAGATAATTGTTACTGAGGAAGAAGTTGTAGAATCAAGAACGAAGTTCCTATCATCTTAACAAAGTTAGCAAGGGAAAATTCTTAATTCCAGTTTTAAATTAATGTTTTTAAGTTTTCTCCATGAACATATAGTAAGCTTTCTGTTAATTGGAAATTCATGAATTATTATTCAAAAACTTGATGTTAGTTGTTTATTAGCATATATAGTTCAATTATATATGATTTATGTGTGTTTTAGAGTAATCAAATCCATGTAATTGTGTTTAAATGGAGTTTTATAATTATAGAGATATATATATATATATATATATATATATATATATATATATATATATATATGAATATAGCTTAAAAGTATGAAAATTTATGTTTAAATTGCATATTAATCGGTAAATTGATGGATGATTACATTTATACATGTGAAAATGAAAAGAGTGAAACTTGTATGGACTGATTTGATTGGAAAACAAGTTCGTAGTAGTTGATTTCGTTAAGAATGTCAAAATATTGAGTTTTTCACAAAACATCAAAATTATGGCTTTAAGATGTTAAAAGCATGTTAGGAATATCATTAAATGTTTCTGTTAAGTTCAAAATATATGGGTGAAATTGAATTCGTTGTTTGTGTGAAATTTTGGCCTAATTTGACCATGTTATATGTTCTACGCGAACTGTAGAAATAGAAACTGCATCGCAGCGCTGCAACGCCGCTTAGCATGCTTGTTTGTGCCCTGCAATGCCTGTTCCTAGTGTAATTGGAGCGCTGCAGTGCCAAGACAAAGCTGTAGTGTCGATTGTAAGCTTAGATGAGGCATGACAGCGCCAGATCTCAGTTCATTCTGGGGCGCTACAGTGCCACTTAGCAGAACTGCCTAGAAAGTTCTTATTATGTGTTCAAGTCCAGAAAATGTAATTTAATCCCAATCTAGTGAACACGAAAATGTATTAAACATGTAATGAGATGTTAAAACAGATTCTTAACATGCCAATAATGTTCTTACGTGTTTAAATGTTATGTCAAACGCGTAGTTAACTTGTCGTTCGTGAAGTCTAATAATATATGAAAACTAGTGTTGTGATTTTATTAATATAATCATAATCAGAATTTAGATAAAAGAAGATGTACTTATATTGCCGATTATGTTATAAGTAACTGGTATTGTGAATGTAAATGGTATGTAGGATTAAATTGAGGAACGTGAATAGTAAACATGTAATCTACGCATGAGGCAAGTTTCTGAACCCTACACTTATGTTGAGCAAATTCCATATTCCATCTTGATTACGATTACGCGAGTTTTCAAACTCTATTCTTAAATTGAACAAGTTCTTATTTTATATTATGTTATTGTTAAGCAAGTTCTTTATTTCTTACTTGATTATAGTCGTGCAAGTTTTTCAAACTCTACATTACTGAGCAAGTTAAACCTTAGCTTATTTTTATTCAAGCAAGATTTCTTATAGTATTCATTGTCCATGTTTTGGTTAAGTCGTCTAATTCTTTATGAAAGCATGACTTTGATATATGATGCTTATCTACTTATGATTCAACGGTATTCTAACATTATGTTGTTAGCGAACTCTTGAATGATTATTAAATCCTTATTGATTCAACTAATCCTTAGTTGATGATTATTGAACTTTAAATTACCCTTGAGATCAATCCAGACCAAACTTCCTTTGGTACGGACTCTAATGTCAAAGCTGAGATGAAAAATCCTACTACAGGGGATTATATTACGCGATAACGTTAAGATGTTTTGCACATACATAATACTAAGGGCTAATCCCCCTAGGTACGAGAAGTAAGGTCCATATAGTCTTATGGCTGTTAAAGGTTTGAAGTAGAAATACTTGAAAACTTGGGACATAGTTCATGGTCTTCTGGCCCTCAGATGTACTTTTGATTCATGTTCTAATCTTGATTCAAAAGCCGAGCTTTTTTTTGTTCTGTATCCATTGTTTACTCGCATGTTATTATTATTTTTATTGTTAAACTTGTGGGTAATCGGTGCTCACCCTTGGATAATAACATTGCAGCTAAGGTTGAAAGAGTTGACAAGCCATCCACTAGTAAGGGCAAGGGCAAAGCTAGCGAATGATGAAGACTTATTTATTGTTTGAGAATGTTTATGTTAAGACTTATGATGTTATGTTTAAGACTTATTTGTTTATGAAGTTTCCACATTGATGTATTAAGGTTAGATGATTTGGGATTAATTTGTTTACGTTGTTGTAACCCTTTATTGGGAGGATTTCTATTTAAATTTTATTATTATCATTATTATGGGTATTTTGATGTTAAATATTTTTGGTGAGTGAACACTAAATCTGTGGAAAGTTCGAGTACCTAGATTTGGGGGTGTCACACTGACCACATATCTTAAAGACATCACTGCTATGTGCAATGGTTTGCAATGACTGTTGGGTAAAATCTAATTACGCAGAACACGCAAGTATACGTTGTCAACAAGTAATAAAGTAAAAGTAGAGTATCGTTCCCACGAGGAATTGTTTAATAAAAATCACCAAGTACTAACCCGTAACCAACTCAATCTTATTTAAACGAATGAATTTCAAATTATATAAATTAAATTATTTAATTACACTAATTCTAATTACCACTAATTAAAAATCAGATTACGGAGATTTAATATCATAACTTCACTTATTGCTTCATTTAAGTTAACACACTTCTCATCAATTATTTTCTATCATGAATTGTTAATCAAGAACACTAAAGTAGATAAAACCACCTCTCGATGCATAATACTCATACTCACTTAAATCCACAGATGATAGAATTAAGCAAGACACTCTAATTAACTAATTCACTATATCTCTATGTGAATTATAATTAAAAAGGATTTAAAGCACAAGTTCTCTATAAGATTACATATGGCGTAAAGGCATATCTCTATCCTAAACATGAATCATGAATTCCATCTATGCAGAAATCACAAACACATGCTATCATGATCAGATCTAAATCTATACTTCATCTCTCGAGTTCATATAGATTATCACGGTAATTGTTAGCTAGGCAATTAAGCAATTAAGTCCAAATTACAATAGACAATCCTCACAATATAACAAAATAATTGATAGCGAAACATATTAAAATAAACTACACAATAAGATCCATTGTAATCTCAAATAAAGAATTAGTTCATGATTATTGAATTAAAACTAAGAATCCACAATTGAATACACATTAAAAGACAAAGATAGAAGAAAATAAGAAGATAGAATCTATTGTCTATAGATTTGATGCTTTCTCCTTGCTCCTACTTTGAATCTTCAATGGTCTCCAAGTTGCTTCAATCTCCAAATCTCATAAGAACTAGAGTTTTGGTCCTAATCTATTCTAATCAAATCTAATGGAATCCTCTCCTCCCTCTAATCCTTCTGATTCTCCTCCTTTTATAAGTCTCTTTATACGTCTTTAAGTCCTCTTGAAAGTCTTTGAGTCAATCGGATCGAACCAATCCTTCTTGAACTCAAATTTAGACAAAATTCGCATTTTCTACGCATACCCCCGCCCCGGCGGGGGTTTATCCTTATAAAGGGCCCACCTGATGGGCTAGGGTTCTGTTTTCCAGCTGGTACCCCCGCCCCGGTGGGGGTTTTATGAAGAGAAAGCCCGCCCCAGCGGGGGTCCTTTTTCTGCTCTGACATTCTTTGGGAATATGGCCATAACTTCTTCGTCTGAACTCGGATTTCAATGATTCAAGATGTTCCGAAAAGAGGAGACGTAGATCTACAACTTTCACGCTTTGAGTTTTTCGAAATAAGGAATGGAGCAATATTGAAATTGGCTCTGAAGTGGCTGTTATGTAAATGGTCACCCAAAACAGTGAAGTTTAACGTCCGTTGGTACAAAGGTCATAACTCATGCATCCAAACTCTGATTGGAATGATTTAAGATATTCCGAAAAACTAAGAAAAAGCTCTAAAATATAATTAAAGTTCCATGCCAAGAAAAGGAAATAAACATGAAAGCCCAAATGATGTCCGGATTTCTTTTCTTTGCGTTTTCATACCAATTCTTTGCGATTTCAGCTCCCAAGCATATAATCTACAAAACGAATACAAAATGCATGAAAAGTAACTAAGAAACGTGAGAATAAGCAACTAATTCAAGTAACAGATACCGGATAAGTAGGTATATAACCTACTTATCAATGACCCGTCCCTTCGAGGGGTATGTCATCATAAGTGAAAGATATCACATTGCTGTTGAAAATGTGATCTACCAGATGATGAAACTTTTCAGTGTCCACCGTCTTTGGCAGGTGAGCTTCTTCCAGTACCTTCATTAAGACCTTGCGATGATCTTCAGAAGAGAATATGAAGTCCAGAATGGATAACTATTGAGGTGTTTCTTTCAAGCTTTGCACCACCTTGGCTTTATTATGCCCTATCTTGCGGAGGAATTCTTCAATTTTCTCCTCTGGTACTTTCCCTTTGGATTTTATGACTGGCTTCATTACTCGCTGAGGTATATACAACGGGTTTTCTTTTGATACCGCATCAGTTTGATTTGAAGTTGATCCTTCAACCCCCTATAGGTCCATGGGACTTTTTTTAGGATGATGATAGGATACTACGGCCTGAATGGCAATACCAATGGTTCTGGTGCAGCCACCTTCAAAGGGTTTTTCACTCCTTTGAGCTTCTTTCCTTTAATTGTAAGAGGTGTTGCAGACAGGTCTCCTTTAGAGGATATAACTGCTATAACTTCCCTCTATCTTCGTGTTCCTGGAGGAAATATCTTCCCTTCCTCAGGCAATACGGTGTCATTGTCTACCATTTGCAGGTTATTGATGTCAATTATATTTTGGATGAGAAGATAAAGTGCCCAGCAGCTTTCAGTGCTATGGCCACGAGTATTGAAGTGGTATTGACAGACCCCGGTAGCATCAAATCTCTTTAAACATGGATTGATTTGGGGTAGCAGTGTTGTGATCTTCCCTTCATTGATCAACATCTGTAGGATTTCTTCCATTGGTTGACCCAAAGGGGTGAACTCCCTTTTGTTCGCATAGCTCAGACGAGCTTGAGATCTTGCTTTTCTTGCAAGTTTTTCTTCTAAGGCTTCATTCTCTTGGGCTTGTTATTGATTTTTGGTGATAAGGGATAGGAGACTTGTATGCTCCTGACTGAGCAGTTGTCGTGTAACTTGGTGCTGATGTATCACCAGTTCGGCCAGTTGATTAATTCACTCATTGATAGACTTCATTTCTCATTCTATCATAAACTAGAATTCTGAATAATCCTATTTATCAGAATTATCTTTGCTGGTTTGGGGAGAACTACCCATATATTTGAGGTAATTGGAACTTTCTCCACTCCCTCTATTGATCATGTTGACATTCTCTTCCTTGTGTTGAGGGAGAGGGTTATCTTACACATGTGGTTGTTCTGGCTTTGTTACCACGATCTCACCACTATCTATCAGATCCTGGATTTTATGTTTGAGGGACCAGCAATCTTGGGTGTCATGCCTTGAAGCTCCAGAATGATAAGCACATTTCTTACTTATATTAAAATTATTTCCACTTAGATTGGCATGGTAAAAATCATCTGGGAGTTTATATGAAGGGGAAAACGGTCTGTTACAAGCGTGGGCAGGAGGGACACATCTCTCCTAACTAACCTAACCCCAAGAAAATTCAAGGATGTTTTCATGTAGAGATGCAGATCACAAAATCAAGAACTGTCCAAAGAAAGAAACTGATGGAGGAAGTGGTTATAGAGGAAGATACAGTTGGAAACTGACCATCGGGGGACCAACCCCATCCAACTGACCAACTGCTAGAACATTAAACATAACGGTGCAAGATGTAGTGGCATCAAAAAAGGTGGTGTCAGGTATCATTCCAGTCAATAGTATTAATGCCTTTATACTGTTTGATTCGGATGCTACCTGTTCTTTTATATTTGAGGAATTTTCTCAACGGTTAAAATTAACTCACGAAAGACTAGATCTTCCTTTGAACATAGAGATCGTAAATAAAGAAGTCATTCCCATAACTCATGTTCATAGGAATTCTACAATGGTTATAAGGGGTCACGAGTTTTTGGTGGATTTAATTCCCATTCGATTAGGTGAATTTGACATAATATTAGGAATACATTGGTTGTATAACCACATGGCAGTGATTGATTGCCAAAAGAAATGTATAAGCCTCAAGACTCCTAGTGAGTCCACAATTGAGTTTTATGGTAGCAAATCGCCGAGGAAATCATGTTGTCTAACGATGACACAGGCCAAGAAATTATTAACAAAAGGGTGTGTTTGTTATTTAGCCCATGTAGTTGACACCCAAAGAACGGGAACGAAAATAGAATAAATACAAATAGTACGGGAATTCGTGGATGTATTTCCAGATGAGTTTCTAGGACTACCACTGAATCGGGAGATCGAGTTCGTGATAAATTTAGTGCCGGGTACAACCCCAATTTCAAAAGCTCCGTATCCAATGACTCCGGTAGAGATGAAAGAACTAATGATTCAATTGCATGCTTTGTTAGACAAAAAGTACGTTCAGCCGAGTGTGTCTCCCTGTAGAGCACCTATTTTATTTGTTAAAAATGGATGGATCATTGCAACTATGCATCGATTATAGATAATTGAATAAAGTCATGATCAAGAACAAGTACCCATTGCCAAGAATCAATGATTTGTTTGATCAATTGAAGTGAGCTCGTTACTTTTCTAAGATAATTTGAGAACGGGTTATCACTAATTGAAAGTGAGGAATGAAGACGTACCAAAGGGAACATTTAGGACTATGGTCATTATGATTTCTTAGTGATATCATTAGGATTGACTATTGCACCTACAGCATTCATGGATTTAATGAATCGGGTATTTAAACCTTACATAGATAAATTCGTGGTGATATTCATCGACGATATTTTGATATATTTGAAGACTCGAGAGGATCATGCGGAACATCTAAGGATGGTGTTGGAGATCTTGAGAAGAGAAAAGTTGTATGTGAAATTTTTGAAATGCGAATTTTGGTTGGAAATAGTGCAATTTTTTGGACATGTGATCGACCATGAAGGGACATCAGTAGATCCTATGAAAGTGGATGTGGTAATTAACTGGGAACGACCGAAGACACCAACTGAAATACAAAGTTTCTTAGGTCCAGCAAGTTATTTCCGTAGATTCATCAAGGATTTTTCAAAATTGTTAGGACCTTTGACAAATTTAACCACAAAAGTAGTAAAGTTCGTGTGGTCGGAGAAATGTCAAAAGTGTTTCCAAGAACTAAAGAAAAGATTGAGTGAATCACCAGTGTTATCTTTGCCTGATGATACGGGTGGTTTTGTAGTTTATAGTGATGCGTCACACAAAGGGCTTAGTTGCGTTTTGATGTAGCATGACAAAGTCATAGCATACGCGTCACGCCAGTTGAAGGATTACAAGAAAGGGTATCCTACGCATGACTTGGAGCTGGCAGCAATAGTATTTGCTTTAAAAATTTGGAGACATTATTTGTATGGCGAGAAATGTGAGATATGCATAGACCATAAAAGTCTGAAGTATATCTTCACATAGAAGGAATTGAATATGAAGCAGAGAAGGTGGTTAGAACTATTCAAAGATTACGATTGCGACATTTTGTATCACCACGGAAAGGCTAAAATAGTCGCAGACGCATTAAGCAAGAAAGGACGGAAAAAGTTGGAGATGTTAAAAACTTAGGAGGATCTCATCAAAGAAATAGAGAAAATGGAGATTGAAGTGAAATATTCGAGCGAGCCGGAAGAAAAAACTGTTTAAGATGGAGACTCGTCCAATTTTATTGGACAGAGTAAAGGAAGCCCAAGATCAAGATGAACAATGCACAAGGTAAAGAAATAAGTAGAGGGAGGAGATGTTACTAAATTTAGAATAGATAAAGAAGGGTTATTGAGATTCAAAGAAAGAGTGTGAGTACCAGCATTACCTGACCTGAAAGAAGAAATCTTATAAGAAGCACACAGTTCAAATTTCTGAATTCATCCGGGTAGTACGAACTTTGACTGCACTTTTGGTGGCCTAATTTGAAAAGAGAGGTGGCACAATACGTCTGTACATGCCTAACTTGTTAAAGAGTGAAAGCGGAGCATCAAAGACCAAGTGGATTGCTACAACCGCTTGAAATTCCAGAATGGAAATGGGAACACATAACTATGGATTTCCTTGTGGTACTTCTAACTACACATAAAGGATACGACGCTATATGGGTCATCGTGGATCGATTGACAAAATCAGCACATTTCTTACCAATCAAGATCAAATTCAATCTAGATCAACTAGCTAAGTTATACGTTAATGAGATTGTATTAAGACATGGTGTTCCATTATCAATCGTATGTGATCGAGATCTGCGATTCACATCTAATTTCTGGAGAAGTCTACAAGAACGTATGGGAACACAGTTGAGGTTGTGTACGACGTATCACCCTCAAACTGACAGTCAAAGTGAAAGAACAATTCAGACGTTGGAGGATATGCTGAGAGCATGCGTCATGGATTTCAAGGGTAATTGGGATGATCATCTACCTTTGGACAAATTTGTGTATAATGATAGTTATCATACAAGGCATTATACGGAAGGAAAAATAAAACACCACTGTGTTGGGACGAAGTAGGAGAACGTAAATTATTAGGACCAAAAATGGTTCAACAGACAGCAGAAATTGTCCGAGGAATATGAGCAAGATTGTTAACAGCTCAAGACAGGCAGAAGAAGTATGCAGATTTACACCGCCAAAAGAGAGATTTTGACATAGGGGTCATTTGTGTTATTGAAAGTATCTCCCTGTAAGGGAAAAATTAGATTTGGAAAGAAAGGAAAATTGAGTCTAAGATTTATAGGACCTTTTGAAGTACTAAAGCGAATAGGTGAGGTAGCTTATGAAGTAACATTACCTTCAAAATTAGGGCACATTCATAACGTGTTTCACGTATCAATGCTACGACCTTATAAACAAGATCACAAACATTTAATTTAATATGAGCCTATTCAGGTTGAAAAGGATCTAACCTACAAAGAAGCTCCTATTCAAATAATTGACAGGAAAGAATAAGTTTTAAGAAATAAAATAATATCTTCTGTAAAAGTGATATGGAGGAACCGCAGTGCTGATGAAGCTACGTGGGAACTCAAAGAAAAAATGAAGAAAAGTTACCCCCATCTTTTTAAGTAACCTTGTACTTATGATTCCGAGACAAAATCCTTATAAGGGAGGGAGAATGTAATGACTAAGAAAATTCTATGTAATATTCAGCTATTATAATATCAAATTTTGAGTATAATTTTTTTTCTTTTTTAATTATACTTAATTGATGTGGCTTTATAATTATTTACTACTTAATAATTGTTAAAGGAAGGGAAGAATGGCATACATTAATATAATGATATTTAAATATCAAGAATGAATAAGAAAGCCAACATGACTAAATTAAGAAAGATTATTGACATGAAGCCATCTTTGTGTTCAAAGAATTAATTATATTAAGATATAAGTAAAAGTGTTATTTAATAACAAATAAAAAATAATGTATTATCATGAACTATTTAAATTACATGGAACCATTATCTTTAATGATGTGGGTATTAAATTACTTGTGTTAGCCTAAATAAAGATATATGGAAGTTAAATTCCATGGGCATTGGATTGTAATAAGTCCATAATAAATTATTGGGCCAACTTAATTTTCCATGTTTGGTTGCAAGCTTTTTAATTTCTTAAATGTTAAGGGTAGTTTTACTAAGCCAAAAAATAAAGCTAGGTTCGGCCCATTTCTCTTGTCCAACCAAGGTAGCCCACTTGGGAAAAATAGACAGCTGAATGGTGATGCTTGTTAGCAGTTAGTTTAGTTAGGCTGAGTTAAATTAATTAGTAGCTACGTAATGTAGGTTAGCTGATAGGAGTTGTATCAACGGCTAAGTAAGAGTTGGATAGGGGCCAAGTAGGGAGTCTCAAGCTTAGTCTAATAGCAGCCAACTGACTGCTGTGTCAGGGGGCTGAATGAAGCCACAACATAGCTGGGTAGAACAATGATGAAGAAAGATAGGGAGCCAGCAGTAGAAGCCATAGTAGCTAGCCTCATCTCCAACATATATGTACCTGGAGCTCGGTAATATATAACATTACTGAGCTTCCACATCCGTAAATATAGAGAGATGGAGAGAGAGTCCGGCTGGAAGAGTAATCAAGCAGCAAAGCTAAATCATTCACTAAGCTAGTAAAGTAAGTTAATATAGACTCTTTCCGATTCTTTTCCACTTCATCTTTAATAGCAAATTGGGTTGGAATTGACCAGATAGCTTAGAATTAATATGGACTGATATATTGATTTTGAGTTGTTATGATTAACTATTATAAGATTAAATTGGCTGGTATATTGTGTTGATTATAGATTATTATTGTGGCTTTGTTTATATTATAATGTGGCTGCTCGGGTTGTGATTTTAAAGCCATAAGGCTGGGGCCAAAGAGTTAGAAATATATGTACTATATGTATATATATGGATTGCTCACTACCTATTTGATTAAATTACCAAGAAGGGGCTGTTTTTGGGAAGATAGTTCCTAACTGTGCAGTCAATACTAAAGGCTATGTTAGCATGCTAATAATCGAATAAAGACATGAACACTTACATGCTATGTTTGACATGGTAATAAATTAATGCTCACATGTATACCTATATGATTTATTACTAATTTTATGCCTAAGATATCTAAATGTGGGTTGTTTAGTATTATATGATGTGCTAGTTGTATAACCAGTCCCAAAAGAGGTGTATGAGCTATGATAAGTATGTTAGTTCATACAACCATGCTTAAGTATGAATATAGGATGTTTATGGCTAGCTTGAGCATTGTAAAAAGTTATATTTTAATGAAACAAACTATAGGGCTATTAAGAGTTAATCACATGTTAGCTAAGGATTTATTCAGTTTAAACCATGTATGCATATATCTTAGTAACTACATGTTCCAAGAGTGCCTCAATATTTATCTTAACCAAGCTAGAGGTTGTTTCGAGTTAACATGTCAAAAACATGCTTAAAGTTATAAGTTGTGAACTGGTTATGGTATAAACTGTTTTGAACCAAAAGCTTAAAGCCCTGCACCCTTGTGATTTAAACCTTAAATATAGTCTATATAACACAAACATGAAGTGATAATGCTTGTATTGAAAAGTAAGGACTGTTATGTGGATATTAGCACTAAACTATGCCTAAAAAGCCTAGAAATGGACTGTTTTGGTCAAAAACATAAGACATTACATTTGTGTGTTCTAAATTAAAAATATAGACTATATAAAAGCTATATGATGTGATAATTCATATAACTTAGATGCTTGGGACTGCTATATGAATTAGTGCTAAAGTATACTTAAAAATGCCTTGTATGGACTATTTGATGTTAAAATTAATTAACGGTTGCAAGCATGTAATGTATGTAACGAGTATGTTATAATGATGTTTTAAAGATTGCTTGAATTCCTAAAGGTTTCTTTTGAGTTCTGTTATGAACTGTTTGTAAATTTATAGGCAAACTTGTGCCTAAATATGAACTGCAATGGCCAAATGTTGCAACTGAAGTTGTGAGTCAGCATAGAGTCCCTATATTATCTATGTATACCATTTGAAAGTTGTTTCTTAAGTTAGTTAAGATCTACAAGGTGTGTTGTGCAAATTCTTGCCTAAAAACCAATGAAAGTAAGCTTTAAATAGCAATGAACACCAAAATAAAGAACCACCATACCTGGTCCACATAGGTAAGTTTCAATAGTCATAATATGACATAAGTAAGCTACACAAGCTAAAAAAACTAAGCCTAAAATATTTTTAGCATTAGACTTGTTAAAAATCTCAATTTAAACCGAAAAGTGATTGTTTTGCGTAATTCTTTGCACCTGAACTTATAAGACTAAAATGAACTCATATAAAGTTGTTAATGAATGCATATAATGGTTCCAAATCATTGTCATGACCAAAGCTAGTAAGAAAACCAAGTTATGATTTATTTTTCAAGCCTAAAGTGAGCTTTGATTGGTCAAAATTGACTAGATGAGTAAATGAAGTGGGGTGATGCTAAAAGTATCATTAAGTAACTTAAATACACATGCCTAGACTATCGAAGTAGCCAAAATTGGAAAAAAAAATAGAAAAGTGTTAAAATTAGTTTTTGTGAAAAAAGTGTAAAATTGTCCAGTTTGAGCCTCAGTTAAAGTAGGCCTAAATGAGATGAATGATGAACCTAAACCCTTATTTAAATAACTTAATATGTGGTCTAGAAGAAGAGCCAGATGGTAGAGTCAAAAGTTTAAGAAAAAAATTTAAACAAATCATCAAAGTAGGCAATAAATTCATTTTTGCTATAATTGGATAGTAGAGTGAAGATAGTAGAGTGAAAGTGGGTAAAGACCATAGTTTGGGACCAATTTTGGTTAACTTGTAGGACTGAGTTCTAGAAACCAAACATATGAAAAAATACTATGATGTAAGGTCTAAATACTTGCACAAATTTGGAATCCAAAAGGTTAACACAAAAATTTACAAAAATCACCAAACTATGTATGAAAATACACCTCTGTTGCAGAGGTAGTAGAGTTAATATTATGAAAACACCTATTTTGGCTTACTGTTTTAAAAAGCTTTATTTCGTTGTTTCAATGGACCAAAGATAAAATAAAATATTACAAAGTAAGGTCTAAAGATTAGCCCAAACTTGGAAACTAATAGCTTAATACAAAAATTCATAAAAATCATCAAAGTAGCATTGAAAATCAACAAAACTAAAATTTTGGCCAAGTAAGGAAATGAGTAAAACAGCCCATTTGGGGCCTTTTTTGGATTACTTAGATTGATAGTTTTAAAGATCGAAACCATAAATCAAATACTTGATTATGGAGTCTATAAGATTGCATAGATGGGAAACTAAAAAAAGGGTACTATAGAATTTATTAAAAATCTCCAAAAGTACCTCAAAAATCATATTTTTGTGTTTTTGGGTTATGTTGTGGAAGTAAAGTTTAAAGCTTGTAAATGTCTTATCATGACTAAAAGAGATAATAAAGATGCTTTATGATCTAAGATCTATATTATGACATGTTTAGGGTGAATCAAATATGCTTTGGGGTATATCTAAATTATAAATGGGTTGTGTGCCTATGTGAACTATTTATAAGAAAATGATATATATGTATACATTCTAAGCTGTGAAAATGTATTGTGACAAGGTAAATGCATATGCGTGCTTATTGTATTTGCAAATAAAAGCTATCTATATGATTGGTTAATTAATAAGTAACATATATGTTAGTTATTGGATATTGCTTCAATAACCATAGTAAAGCTACGTGTATCGATAAATATGAACTATGTGTTATAACATAAGTGAGTAAGTCGATACTATATATATGTAGGCTACTCGGTGGCAAGTCACTTTCTTTATTAAAAGGTTTAATCGACACGAGAGGCAAGTACATCAACCTTTCTTACTCAAATAAGTTTATGTTATAAGTACTTAACTCGAAATTTTATCTTTTCAAGTTATTCAAGTTATTGAACTTTAATACTTCATAATCAGTTATTCTTATAATATTGAAAGTATGTCAATGCCATTATTTCGGCTAGACAAATGTTGAGATATATTGATATTATCCATTCATGAAAATCTTATTTAATGTTCTCCAAACCAATTTATTGTGGTGCGGACTCTTATATAATATCGTGAACGAACAACCCTTTTATAGGAGCATATGATTCTGAACATATGATTCTGAAGGACATGTAATGTGTCATTAGACTGTTATGTTGTGAACAATATAGGATACTTGGGCTGATCACCTAAAGTACAAGTTTTGGGTATATTTAGTTTTTAGTATTTGTTTATATCCATGGATTGCAATTTTAGTACTGTTAATTCTAGTACAGAGTTCACTGGTCATTTGACCTTACAGCATGCTAAAGCTTGATTTTCAAAATCAAAGCTCTAAAGAACTGTTTTCTTAGTATCTCATTAATTAATTTCTTTATTTTGTATATTTCTGTTCCATTACATTCAACTGTTTATTTCCTCGCTAAGCAAGTGTCGACGTCGGGATTTTTATTTGTCCCTTTTTCTATTCTTGTTCTTTTGTGTTCTTATTTTAGGTGAGATTTGTTTGAAAAAATAAGTTGTGAAACAGGTCCGACATGTATATGTCGACGATTGAACTATAAGAGTCGCCAGTTGATTTTTTAACTAGTTGTACCAACACAACCGAGAAAAAGGTTTGCACATTGACCCAGTGATGTGACACTGCTAAACGAGTATGTGAAACCAAGATTCATTAGGGTCTGGGGACTTGATTATGTGGAGGAAAAGTGTTAGGCACCCCCCGACATCCGTGTTACCACAGTGACCGCCACTTTTCAAGAAACTGTTATATGAATGTGTGTGTGTGTGTGGGTCAATGTACTGTTATTTGAAAGTAGTGCGAGGCCTCATTCGCACCTATATACACAAGGTTTGAATTTGTGTAAAAATTCAATTTTAAACAAGATATAGCAGTGAAGTTTTATAAAAGAGATTTTTCAAACCCTGATGCTTAATAGTAATTGAGACCTTTTACACTTTAATTTTATTAAATGTTCGGCTTGATTACTTTTATTTTCGAGATGCAAAGCATCTTCGAGAAAATAATGTACAAAGCAGTGCAAAACTCCTCGTGGGCATGAAAATCATCTGATGAAATCCAAACACTGTTAATAAATTTACAAGCTGTTTACAGCTGAAAATGTCTATCACGGGGACCGAATCTAGATTCAGTAAACTGAATCTGTGATCACATGATTCTTAGGCTCACATGATAACACAGTTTATATAAAAGTTATAAGCAGTTATTTATATAAAAGCTGTAAATATATATATATATATATATATATATATATATATATATATATATATATATATATATAGACATGATCAACCACCACTAAGCACCTCCATGGGGGATCAAAAATGTAAATATATAAAAGCAATAAATATATATATATATATATATATATATATATATATATATATATATATATATATATATATATATATATATACAGACATGATCAACCACCACGAAGCACCTCCATGAGGGATCGGAAATGTAAATATATAAAAGCGATAAATATATATATACAGACATGATCAACCACCACGAAGCACCTTCATAGGGGATCAGAAATGTAAAGAAAGTTGTAAAAGCGATCACCCGCCACGGAGGAAACTCCAGGCGGGACAAAATGTACAGAAAGCAGTAAAAACGATCAACCGCCACGAAGTAAACTTTAGGAGGGACGAAATCTAAAGAAAGCGGTAAAAACGGTCAACCGCTACGAAGTAAACTCTAGGCGGGACGAAATGTAAATATATATATATATATAAGCAGGTAAACGCACCGGATATAAAATCCATGCTCATCGAACAAATTCCGACAACAGTTCATATATATATATATATATATATATATATATATATATATATATATATATATATATATATATATATATTAAAGCAGTAAACGCACCGGATGTAAAATCCAGGCTCATCGAATATAGTTCGACACACAGTTCATGTATATATATGATGGATTTTATATGCGTTTATATATATATATATATATATATATATATATATATATATATATAAACTGAAATGAAACCACTGACCGAAGTCCGAGCATACACGCAACACGACTCTCAACGTGAAGACTAATGTGTGCAAAGATGAAGAGAAAGGATTTAAAGTGTGTAAGAAGGCTTACAATGGGCTGCCAAAGAAGACTTCTATAGCTTTAAGTGGATGAACACTAGGCTCCCGCAGGTAAAAAGTAGCTATATATGAGCTTACAAGTATTTAAAATGAGAAAGCACTCATTTTAGGGTGTGTACAGAACAAATTTGATAGGGATTCCTTGCCTTTTTCTCTTTTCAAATGGCCACCCCAAGTCCTCTATTTATAGAGGGGGGAGCCGTAGGTGTACCTGCGACTACCCGGGGTGCCCCGGGCTCTACGGGTCCTACCGTCTTGAAGTACGTGTACAGATGCAATGTAATGTCCGCTCGAACTTTCAGAACTTCAATCTGGGCATCCGACTGAGGTGAATAAGACCTATTTCGGACCGCCGTTATCGAGAGTTACGTAATAACATGGGATTAGAGGTTATACGAAGTTAGGAAGATGACCATGCCCTCCGGTCTTCAAGCTTTAAATTTTATCCGTTATTCTGCGCAATAGTTACTCGGGATTAGACTTCCTTGGTTCTTGTGGGACATCGCTGTGTAGAAATGTATGTCTGAAATGTTGAGACGGCGTGATGTGGCGTCAAGGTGGCAAGATGACGACTATGCCCCTCACCGGGGTTATCTCCAGTTTGGGCTGATAAAGCAGACGTTGCTCAGGGTTATCTCTGAGATTGGACTGATGCAAGTGTTGAAGTCCTTAGTGTCATCTCTGAGGTGTGCCTGTCTTCCTGGTGTTATCTCCGAGTCTTGTATTGGGTGCCTCGGTGTGAGTGTCGAGTGTTCTAAAGCTGTTTGCATGGCTTTGAAACAAGCATTTTCGGGGTTATCTTCGAAACTTCAATTACACTCCTTGGGGTTATCTCCAAGGTTGGCGCTGCTATTCCCGGTGTCGGGACTGAGACTGAATACCTCGGGGTTATCTCCGAGATGAATCGGCCTTCTCCGGTAGAATTTTTGGTATTGGAACTACATGCCTCGGGGTTATCTCCGAGGTTAGAACTGATACTCCCGGTGTGTGTTCCGGGGTTGAGACTGAACTTTTGGTAATATTCGGACTTAATATGAGCTGTCTTCCAGGGTTATCTCTAAAAGACGAATATGCCCTCCTGTAATGTAAGACCCCAACTTTTATAAATAAAGATGAATTTTCTATAAATATCATTTTTGAATATTATGGAGTTAATTTGATATAATGTTATAGTTGTGGGTAATATTTATAAATTTTATAAAGTACGCAATTTGTTATATAATATTCGATTGGTCGGAGAATATTCGTTTTAACAGGGAATATTCGTACAACGACACAATCATTGGTGGACCCCACAACGGAATTATTGTCGGATTGAGAAAACGACAAAAATATTTTATTAAAAATAACGGCGGAAGTTTTACCATTGTTACTGTTGAACGTGTGGTTGCATAGTAGCACACGGTATTGATTATTCATGCTTATGTGAGAAGTCACTCAGTTTGATTCAATTATTGTTAGTTAATAATATGAATTATTTAGCGATAATGACGTTTTGTTTTATTCGTATTATTAACGTAATAAAACAGAAACATCTTTTTATATAAAACAGAATACTTTATTAAAGTTATTCTATAAATAGAATATATTATATTTTATTTAAAAGATTTTTCTTTAAATATGGACCGTCAGATTAAAGTAATCAATCTGGACCGTTCATGGATTAGTTACTATGCATTCTATTTTTCTATAAATAGCAGCTCATTCCTTCATTATTTCTTACGAATTCACTGAACTCTAGAGAGAGAAACTATAGAGAGAAACTATAGAGAGAGAAGAAGAGTATTTCAGCTCTTCTTTAAAACGGTAAGGGGTGTTATTCTTTCTTATTCATGAAGAGAACTGTTGTTATTCCATTTCTTATTATTCTGTTGGAATAACCTGTATACGCGGTCTACCCTATACTTGGTGACATTCTTCTATTATTCTGTTGGAACATCCTGTCTGTGTGTTTTACACCGGACCTGGTTCCGTTTTTATTATTATTCTGTTGGAACATCCTGTCTGTGTGTTTTACACCGGACCTGGTTCCATTATTTATTATTCTGTCAGAATATCCTGTCTGTGCGTTTACGCCGGACCTGGTTCCATTATTTATTATTTTGTCGGAATAACCTGTCTGTGCGGTCTATCGCATGCATGGTGATTTCTTTTGTTATTCCATTCTTTATTGTACTCAGTTGGTTAAGTTTTGACTTCTATACTCCATGAAATTTGTGAAATATCCTTGATAATTGTGTTTCATCCAGTATCTTTTCATGAAAATATTCTTCTAAGAATTCTTGAATTTTACTCCACAAAGCAGTATCATGTTGACAATTTGGACGTTGTTAATTCTTGGATAAATTAATTCTTGAACTTGTTTTATTGAATTCTTATATCATTGTCATCATCCTCATGTTTATAAAATGTTGAAAGTCATCTGTGGCCTGTAGTACATAGATGGACTTGGTATGATTATGACCAGGGATTATTCGGTATAATCATGACTGTAATGTTACAAATGATGTGGTAAAAGTCCTCATTGGCCCGTAGTGCATTTTTGGATAGTTGTTGGCATTATCATGACCATTAATGAATACACGAATATCTTTGGCCGTAGTGCAGGGGTGATTCGATGATGTGGATTATTTTATTAAGCTGAGTTTCAGCGATAACAGTGTTGAAAAACCTTTTAAATCATAGAAGATAGTAGATTTTATTTTCTACTTGACTCTTTTAATGGATTGCTTGTTCCGCTGCAGTTAAACTTGATGTTCGTTATATTTTATCAGTTTAACACTGTTGAAGGCTAATGATAATTTATTCTGCATTATCTTAGTCATAATATTTCTTACTGGGCTAGTTGAGCTCACCCTTTTTTTCACTGTTCTCTTCAGGAAATGAGAATGTAGCTGGGGCAAGTCGGGGAACGGAGTGATGGTCCGAATGATAGTATTAGTTAGTAGTCCTCACTATTCTATGTAATAGTGTGTTAATAAATGTAATGAGGACTCCTTTTGAGTATGAATACTCTCTAGAAGATAATATTTGTATTCAAACTCACAGTTTATGTTTTGTCGTATTGTACACGACAGTTGTATTAGTAAGTTGTATTTGTATTCTGTACTATGTATCTGACGACCCAAGATGGGTGATGTATACCTAATTTTGGGGGCGTCACAGTTGGTATCAAAGCTTAGGGATATGATCCCTGGCTAAGATGTGAGAATAGAACTAGAAGGGGAGAGACGGGGAATTCCTTCGCTAGTATGACCTACCTAAGTTTATTTGCATGGTATTTAATTGGTCGGTCATAATATAAGGATAATATATGACATATCAATTAACTTTTGTTTTGTGGCGGTATCTAAAAATGGCATCCGAGAGTGTTGAGAATAGCAATGGAGCACAGGCGATTGTTGATTCACCACATATCAATAATCGGGATAATGTGCATCAGGAAGGCGACAATCCTCATGCAAACAACAATACTGACCAAATGATGAATGATGAAATGTTCAGAAGCTTTATGCAGTTCATGCAATGTGACACCCCCAAATCCCGGTACTTCATTTCCTCAGGATTTGGTGTTCACGTAATCAAAACATTCATTTCTAACTACTCAATTATAATAAAATTGAATAAACAAAACCTGTACATACAGGATTAAACTTAAATAAATCTCTCAGGCTATCTAACCTTTACAAACATTCATTCATGCGGAAAATTAAAATAAACTTCATTACAATCTTTAAAAAAATAAAGTCTGAAAATAAATTATCCAACTATTACAAGTTTTCAGCATTTATTCATCTTCCTTTTTCTTTACTGGTGCTAGGTACGTCACCAGTTTCAACCTTAGCTGTAAGAAATTTTACAGGCAA
Organism: Panax notoginseng; assembly: GCA_016801055.1. Taxonomy (NCBI): domain Eukaryota; kingdom Viridiplantae; phylum Streptophyta; class Magnoliopsida; order Apiales; family Araliaceae; genus Panax; species Panax notoginseng. The sequence continues at coordinate 53,097,495 of CM029019.1, read as the reverse complement.
GAGTGAGCAAACAAGGCCCACTTGAAATGACAATAATTAAATCATTAAACTTTTACATCATTTGTCAACATTAAGCTCAATAGAATTTAACAATATATTCTATTAACTTTTGGAAAGCTTTAACCTTTACTGAGGGTCTAATGACCAAGAATCATGTTCATAGTTATAAGTAATTTTTCAACTTAAACTTTAACAGTCATAAGAGTATAAGGACTTCACGTACTTAGGGGGATCAACCCTTCGTACAATGTCTTGTGCACAATCATTTCAACGCTAAGCGTAACCTCTTATAAAAGAGTTGTTCTTCTCAGTATTTAGAGTACAAGTCCGTACCAAAGTGAGTTTGGTTTGGATACATCATGGGGTAATTTAGAATTCAACGGTAATCAACTAAGGTTTAGTTGATTACAAACGACATAACTGTATACTATGGAATAATCATAGTTTAATTGATGTTTATAAATTGACATCATGCTTTAGGGATAATCTAAAAGCATACAGTTTGAATAATTATAACCTACCTTGCTTGAACAATAATAAGACAAGGTTTAATTGAATAATAAACATCCACAACATGTATATAATTGTTCATGCTAAACCACAAGTTAAGTACAAGAATAACTTGCTCCAAATAAATTTACACCATTATATGATAATCGAAATTGAAACAATAATTAGTTCAATAACACCACTGATTAGAAAATTTATACAATAAAGAACTTGCTAAATATCAAAAGTTAAGGCTTAGAAACTTGCTCAATGTAAAATGTAGGTTTAGGAAACTTGCCTTTAGCACAAGCTACACTTTTACCACTTGAATTGATACCCTAAACATGTCATATTGACATAATTAGTCCTAACCAATATTGTACATTTATATAAACAATTACGTTCATCATATGGGTTGAATTACCCACTCACATAATCAATTATTTTTCAAGTAGATAATACTTAATAACATGATATTTCATAGTCTAATAATACTGAAATTATCATTTAACATTATTATGATAAACACATAACATTTATTTTCAAGTTTTGTACATTTAAACAAAACTGTCAGACAGTTCTGCCAAGCCGCGCCGCGGCGCCACAGTTTGTACTGTGGCTCGCGCTGCGGCGCTGAGTCGGCGCTGCGGCTCGCGCTGCGGCGCTGAGCCGGCGCTGCGGCTCAGCGATTATACTATGAGCCGGCGCTGCGGCGCAGTGATTGTGCAACAGGCCGTGCTTACGTCATGGTGATGGCGCTGCGGCGCCAGCAATGAACTGCTGGCCCGCGCCGCCCGCGCCGCGGCGCGAACTGTCAGCGTCGACTGACAGTTTCGGCAACCATGAAAGAAAAAGCCAAATTGACCAAAAAGCTCGAATCTAATAGACTGATTATCATGAAAATTGCATATAGACATCATATAAACATATTGTGAGTACTGCTAACATGTTTCTATCCATCAATTAGCACAAACATCAATTATACAACACCCAATTTTAATGTTTTTGGCAAAAACATCACTTTTTGATATTTTCCATGAAATTCAACACTGTGATTTTGTTATTCAATCAAAACAGAAATTTTCAAGCATCATGATTATGATTTTTCATACTCTAGCAATTCTTATAATCAATTTATCAATACAACAACTAATTACACCTTAATTTCCATTTTAACTAAAGCCATACTCATTCATAAAAACTCTCTGTAAAAATAATTTCTTCATAAAATACATACATACATGAATTAATATATCTTATAATCATATATAACTCGTAAAACAACCATATAATCAATAATCATGGCAAATTATAAACATAACAACAATTTATCTTTTATAAAAATCACAGAGAACTTTTTAGAAGAAGAAAACTAAATTTTTAAAGAAAAAGATGGAGCTCCTACCTTGGATTAGGAAGATGATGATATTATCTTCTTTGATTGTCAAGCTTTTCTCCAAAATCTGTTAAAATATCTCTCAATTCTCTCTAGTTTTCTCTCTGTATTTCTTTCTTCTTCTTCTTTTCTCTCTGTAAAGTTCAACTGAGTCCCTAACTCTAACATACGTACTATAAAATATAACGTATATAGTAATAATATATATTAATTATATAATATAAGTACTGATATAAATATATCAGTTATATAAGTTTTGAAATTTAAAAGCCATAAGGCTTGTTTGGCTAGTCTAAATAAAATAACTCATTAATCCTTACTCCTTGTTTGGTAAATTGAATTAAAACAAATGGATTAATCCTTATACCTTGTTTGTTAAAACCCTATTAGATTAAAGACTTATTATACAATAAGGCATATTTGGCAAAACTAAATTAAACTCTTTTAATTTATTTTAATAACTCTTTTATAACAAGGTTATTAATCACCCTTTATTTAATTAAATAAATCAATTAAAACATTAATCTATTAAATTACTTTGACACATAAATCATTATCATATAATTATAATTTCTTTTATAACTATAATTTTATTTAACCAACTAATATTTTAAATTATAATTTCCCATTTAAAATATTATTACCTATTTAAAATCACTATAAGCTCTCTAGCTTATATATTAAATAAATTTGGTATATAACCTCATAACAATTAATTTATTTAGCTCCTTAATTATTTACTCAATAAATAATTAATTAAATCACATCAACTCAAATTGCCATATAATTCAATAAATATTAAATATTGCCAATAAATATTTAATATTTAATATTTAATTATTTATTCAACAATAAACATATCCATTAAATACTTAAATAAATTAATAAATATTTAATGTCACACTTTAAAATTATGGAATGTTACATGCAACAGCAGGCGAGAGCGGCTCCTGTTCAAAATATAGGTGGAAACACTAAAAACTCTCGAACGATCACCGCTAAACAGTTCAAGGAGCTGGGACCACCAGAGTTTAAGAGAGAGCCAAAACCACTTATAGCGGAAATATGGATAAAGCAGATTACCAAGATATTTGATGTCTTGGGATGCTCCGAGGAGCAAAAGGTTCCCTTTGCCACCTTTATGTTGCGAGGAGAGGCATAATACTGGTGGGAATCGATTAAGCGTACTCAACCTGCCGCACTGAAGATGTCTTGGGAGAAGTTCCAAGAGCTGTTCAATGACAAATACTTTTTCGAAAGTGTTCGTCACATGAATGAGGTGGAGTTCATCAAATTGGAGCAGAATAATATAACCGTGTCGCAGTATGAGGCTAAATTTGCTGAGTTGTCCCGGTTTGCGTCCCACTTGGTGGATAATGAAGAGCGAATGACGCGAATGTTTTTGCGAGGTTTGAAACCTGAGATACGTCAACATCTTATTTCTCATAAACTGTGTTTGTATTGAGATGTTGTGAATATGGCTCAGTTAGTGGAGCGCGATAACGAGTCAACACAACCAAAAGAGAGCAATCGGCAAAATGATAATACCAGTGAGAGCAGTCATCGAAGCGGTGACAACAAGCGTGGATGGAATCAACAGGCCAGAAATGGTAACCACTTCGGTGGTAATCAGGGCCAAAAAAATAAGAATGGTCATTTCAAGAAGAGGAGATTCAACAATGATGGAAAGACGTCAGCACCAGCACCCGTTGTTAAGGAAGGAGAACGACCACCTATCATATGTTTCAAATGCGGAGGGGAGGGGCACATCAGTCCAAACTACGCGATGCCGTCTAAAGCATGTTATAATTATGGAAGAGAATGTCATTTAGCTCGATTTTGTCGTTTACCAAAAACAAGTTCAGCCAAGATGGAGACACCAAAGGTCGTCCCAGAAAAGTCAAAACCGGTAGTGCAAGGGAGAGCGTTTGTTGTGACCTCCCAGAAAGCAAGGAACCCGAATAAGGTCATCACGGGTAAGCTTACCATAAACTCTAACGAAGTCTATACTTTATTTGATACCGGTTCTACCCATTCTTTTATTTCTCCTACTTGCGCTCATCGATTAAATTTGACTCCGGAGAGATTAGACTTTGATTTATCTGTTGAAACTCCATTGGGAGAAACATTCATTACATCCACGGTTTATAAGTCTTGTTTGGTTCAAGTTAGTACCCACACATTACCTGTCGATCTGATTTCATTAAAAATACTTGCATTTGACGTGATTCTAGGGATTGATTGGTTAACTACTCATCATGCAAAAATTGATTGTTTTCGTAAGGTTGTTGGCTTTCATATTCCTAATCTACCTATTATGCGAATTCAAGCAACCAAACCATTAAAATCAATCGCTGTCATCTCAAGCCATAAAGCTATTCGTTTATTGAAAAACGGATGTCAAGCTTTCTTAGCTCATGTCACGGATCTAAACAAAAATACGTCCGTTTTGAATGATATTTCTATTGTTAATAAATTCCCTGACGTATTCCCTGAAGAACTTCCTGGCCTACCCCCAGAGCGTGAAATTGAATTTTGTATCGATCTTGAACCCGGTACAAAACCCATTTCCAAAGCCCCATATCGAATGGCTCTTATTGAACTTTAGGAGTTAAAGATTCAACTGTAGGAATTGTTAGACATTGGCTTTATTTGTCCTAGTACTTCTCCTTGGGATGCTCATGTGCTATTCGTGAAGAAGAAAGATGGAAGTATGCGACTTTGTATTGATTATCGAGAGTTGAATCATGTCACCATCAAAAACAGGTACCCATTGCCACGTATTGATGACCTGTTTGACCAGTTGCACGGAGCACAATTCTTTTCAAAGATCGATCTTCGTTCTAGATATCATCAGTTGAAGGTTAGAACTGAGGATATTCCAAAGACGGCTTTCAGAACTCGGTACGGGCATTATGAATTCCTAGTCATGTCCTTTGGATTGACTAATGCTCCTGCTGCCTTCATGGATATGATGAACTGGGTATTCAAGGAATATTTGGATCACTTTGTGGTCGTCTTTATTGATGACATCCTTATTTATTCCAAAAGCCGTGAAGATCATGAGCAACACTTGAGGCTGGTACTCCAAAAGTTTCGTGAATACAAGCTTTATATCAAGTTGAAGAAATGCGAGTTCTGGTTGGAGGAGGTAGCATTCCTTGGGCACGTAGTATCAAGTCGTGGAATATCGGTTGACCCGACAAAGATTGAAGCTATTCAAAGCTGGGAGCAACCTAAATCAGTGACCGAAGTACGTAGCTTTCTTGGTTTAGCTGGTTATTATCGGAGATTCGTGGAAGGATTTTCTCGAATCGCTACTCCATTAACTCAGCTGACTCGAAAAGATACAAAGTTCGGTTGGAGCAAAGAATGTGAGAAGAGTTTTCAAGAACTCAAGAGGAGATTCATTTCAGCACTTGTTCTAACAATACCATCTGGCTCGGAGGGATTTGTCATCTACAGTGATGCTTCGAGCAAAGGGTTGGGATGCGTTCTCATGCAACATGAAAAAGTCATAGCCTATGCATCAAGACAACTCAAGGAATATGAGAGGAATTATCCTACTCATCATCTAGAGTTGGCAGCTATTGTCTTTGCACTTAAAATTTGGAGGCATTACTTGTATGGGGAGAAGGTGGAGATCTTTACGGATCATAAAAGCCTCAAATATTTCTTCACTCAAAAGGAACTCAACATGCGACAACGACGTTGGCTTGAACTGTTGAAAGATTATGATCATACCATTCAATACCATCCTGGAAAAGCGAACATGGTAGCTGACGCATTGAGTAGAATATCATATGCAAGTACGAGTGCAATATTGTCAACACAAAACCCCATTTTGTGTGACTTGCAAAGGATGGAGATAGAGTTAAAGACTCTAGGGACCCATGTGATGATGACGAATATGCGAGTAGAACCAACTTTAATCGATAAAGTTAAAGCTGCTCAAGCTACAGACCTGGAGCTGATGCGTATGAGGAAGAAAGTGCAAGAAGGTGCTATGCCGGAAGCAAGAATCGATGAAGAAGGAATACTTCGAGTCAACTCTAGACTTTGTGTTCCTAACAACCCTGATTTAAAGTATGAAATCATAATGGAGGCGCACAACACACCGTTTGCAATCCATCCTGGAAGTACCAAAATGTATCATGATCTTCGTCATACATTTTGGTGGAGCAATATGAAGAGAGAGATAGTGCTGTTTATCTCAAGGTGTTTAACTTGTCAACGAGTCAAAGCGGAGCATCAAGTACCAAAAGGTCCATTACAACCACTTAAAATTCCAGAATGGAAGTGGGAGCACATTACCATGGATTTCGTTACCGGTCTTCCTAAGGTTTCTCAAGGTATAGATGCGATTTGGGTCATTGTTGATAGATTGACCAAGTCTGCTCATTTCTTACCGATACGAGAAACTTATACACTTGAACGTCTTGCTCGTATGTACATAAACGAGATTGTAAGACTCCATGGTATGCCAGTATCCATAGTTTCTGATCGAGACCTAAGATTCACTTCACGATTTTGGGTTAGTTTACAAAAAGCTATGGGCACAGATTTACGATTTAGTTCGGCATATATCATCCTCAGACGGACGGATAATCAGAGAGGACTATTCAAACTCTGGAAGATTTATTAAGACTCTGTGTCCTTGACTTCAAGGGAAGTTGGGATAAGTTCTTATCATTGGTAGAGTTTTCCTACAACAACAGTTATCAAGCAAGTATTGGCATGGCTCCATTCGAAGCATCGTATGGAAGAAAATGTCGTTCTCCAGTATGCTGGGATGAGGTGGGTGAAGCAACGTTGTTGGGACCGGAGTTGGTACGTATGACTACAGAAAAGATTCAAAAGATCCGACAACGTATAAAAACCTCACAAGATCGACAAAAGAGTTATGTTGATCTTCATCGAAAAGACGTGAAATTTGATATAGGAGATCATGTGTTCTTACGTGTTGCTCCATGGAAAGGAGTTACGAGATTTGAAAAGAGAGGAAAGCTCAATCCTCGATTCATCGGTCCATTTTTAATCCTCGATCGAATAGGAACTGTGGCTTATAGACTCGCTTTACCGCCAAGTATGTCTCGTGTTCATAACGTTTTTCACATATCCATGTTACGTAAATATGTGGAAGACCCGAACCACATTATTGAGTTAGAATCAGACGAAATAGCAGAAGATTTGACGTATGCAGAAGTTTCTGTTCAAATCTTGAATAAGAAGGAACATATTCTACGCTCCAAGGTTATACCTCAAGTCAAAGTTTTGTGGAGAAACCACGATGTTGAGGAAATGACTTGGGAGTTAGAATCTGAAATGAAATCAAGGTATCCTTACCTCTTCGACATACCAGGTACGTACCCTAATTTCGAGGGCGAAATTTCATAAGAAGGGGAGGTTGTAAGACCCCAACTTTTATAAATAAAGATGAATTTTCTATAAATATCATTTTTGAATATTATGGAGTTAATTTGATATAATGTTATAGTTGTGGGTAATATTTATAAATTTTACAAAGTACGCAAGTTGTTATATAATATTTAATTGGTCGGGGAATATTCGTTTTAACAGGGAATATTCGTACAACGACACAATCATTGGTGGACCCCACAACGGAATTATTGTCGGATTGAGAAAATGACAAAAATATTTTATTGAAAATAACGGCGGAAGTTTTACCATTGTTACTGTTGAACTACTCGGTAGTAAAAGTACAGTAATACGTGTGGTTGCATAGTAGCACACGGTATTGATTATTAATGCTTATGTGAGAAGTCACTCAGTTTGATTCAATTATTGTTAGTTAATAATATGATTTATTTAGCGATAATGATGTTTTGTTTTATTCGTATTATTAACGTAATAAAACAGAAACATCTTTTTATATAAAACAGAATACTTTATTAAAGTTATTCTATAAATAGAATATATTATATTTTATTTAAAAGATTTTTCTTTAAATATGGACCGTCAGATTAAAGTAATTAATCTGGACCGTTCATGGATTAGTTACTATGCATTCTATTTTTCTATAAATAACAGCTCATTCCTTCATTATTTCTTACGAATTCACTGAACTCTAGAGAGAGAAACTATAGAGAGAAACTATAGAGAGAGAAGAAGAGTATTCTTCTACTTAACTACTTTCTTATTTCAGCTCTTCTTTAAAACGGTAAGGGGTGTTATTCTTTTTTATTCATGAAGAGAACTGTTGTTATTCCATTTCTTATTATTCTGTTGGAATAACCTGTATACGCGGTCTACCCTATACTTGGTGACATTCTTCTATTATTCTGTTGGAACATCCTGTCTGTGTGTTTTACACCGGACCTGGTTCCGTTTTTATTATTATTCTGTTGGAATATCCTGTCTATGTGTTTTACACCGGACCTGGTTCCATTATTTATTATTCTGTCGGAATATCCTGTCTGTGCGTTTACGCCGGACCTGGTTTCATTATTTATTATTCTGTCGGAATATCCTGTCTATGGTGATTTCTTTTGTTATTCCATTCTTTATTGTACTCAGTTGGTTAAGTTTTGACTTCTATACTCCATAAAATTTGTGAAATATCCTTGATAATTGCGTTTCATCCAGTATCTTTTCATGAAAATATTCTTCTAAGAATTCTTGAATTTTACTCCACAAAGTAGTATCATGTTGACAATTTGGACGTTGTTAATTCTTGGATAAATTAATTCTTGAACTTGTTTTATTGAATTCTTATATCATTGTCATCATCCTCATGTTTATAAAATGTTGAAAGTCATATGTGGCCTGTAGTGCATAGATGGACTTGGTATGATTATGACCAGGGATTATTCGGTATAATCATGACCGTAATGTTACAAATGATGTGGTAAAAGTCCTCATTGGCCCGTAGTGCATTGATGGACAGTTGTTGGCATGATCATGACCATTAATGAATACACGAATATCCTTGGCCGTAGTGCAGGGGTGATTCGATGATGTGGATTATTTTATTAAGCTGAGTCTCAGCGATAACAGTGTTGAAAAACCTTTTAAATCATAGAAGATAGTAGATTTTATTTTCTACTTGACTCTTTTAATGGATTGCTTGTTCCGCTGCAGTAAAACTTGATGTTCGTTATATTTTATCAGTTTAACACTGTTGAAGGCTAATGATAATTTATTCTGCATTATCTTAGTCATAATATTTCTTATTGGGCTAGTTGAGCTCACCCTTTCTTTCACTGTTCTCTTCAGGAAATGAGAACGTAGCTGGGGCAAGTCGGGGAACGGAGTGATGGTCCGAATGATAGTATTAGTTAGTAGTCCTCACTATTCTATGTAATAGTGTGTTAATAAATGTAATGAGGACTCCTTTTGAGTATGAATACTCTCTAGAAGATAATATTTGTATTCAAACTCACAGTTTATGTTTTGTCGTATTGTACACGACAGTTGTATTAGTAAGTTGTATTTGTATTCTGTACTATGTATCTGACGACCCAAGATGGGTGATGTATACCTAATTTTGGGGGCGTCACATGTAATGTCAGTAACAGGTGTATAGAAAATTTTAAGTGTCTACAGATGCCCCTCTTTATCATATTCATACAATGTAATGGCATGGATAGGATAAAGAATTCTAGACACCTGAAATACAACAAGATAAATATAATGTCATGTGTAGTAACATTATATAAATGTATGATGCATATGAATTGTTTTCCCACATGTTGGGGATGATTGTCGGCTCCCTGTTGCTTCTACCGGTGATGGTAATAAATAAGCAGCCTGATGACCTGTCATGGACGTGCGATCCACAGCTAACAAGAATTTCTAGGATAGTTGACATTGGGGTTATCACCAAAGTCCTAAATCCTTGATACAGACTTCATTCCAAAGATGTGCCTCTCGTGTACAAGAGATCTGTGGGGATAAAGCTTTTGTCTGTTTGAGGATGTGTATAACATATTCCATCATCCATCCTCCCCGATGATGTTGATCTTTCCTAGTTTGTATTGCCAGGACATATCAATGTTCTGTTGGATTTACCACCAACAACATTTGTTGTCAGGGCTGCCTGACCTTTGTTGACGTGTGAACCAACGGATACCCACGCGTTGTAACCCCCGCCAGGGATATACTTGATCTTTGATGACGTGTACATCAACGGATAAAATCCCTGCTGGGGATAAATGCCAAGGCTGCTTGACCTTTGTTGATGTGTATCCACTGATGCAATCATCGGATGGCTTCCGATGCTTCGTTGGGTTTACCTTCCAACGGCTGAACTGACGTCAAGGTTGGTTGACCTTCGTTGACATGTGCATCAATGAAAAATGCATTGTAACCCCTGTCGGGGATATGCATTTCGATATATGAAAACACGTTATGCCCCCGCTGGGGAACTATTTGAGAATACGTGCTGCCCTCGCCGGGGATGCGTATTGTAGAATATGTGATGCCCCCGCTGGGGAATCAGTCAGAGATGCAGTGATCGTGGAGCGGGACGCTGCCCTATCTGATAGGGATGTAGCAATTGCAGACAGTACTTCAGTGAGATCCCTAACCACTGGTATGCTTGCCGAGATGAGTGCATATATAGATGAGCATTGCGTCACCATGCAGATGGCCTCGGACTTGTTGGCTCGTGTGGATACCCTTGTACAGGAGACCACAGCGTTACCTCCTTCTTCGGATAGAGATGCTATGTTAGATCTGCTAGCCCACATGCATATCGATCTATAGATAGCCTTGTATTTTTCTGCACAGAATAGCTTAACCATTTTGTCATGTACAGTTTATATTATGTATATCAAATAGTATTATATATAGCAGGGAAATATATTTTTGATCACTTCCCTTTTAGATATGCATGAATACTTGCTTGATATTTGCCTGCTTCTTCAGGGCTTATGATCTTGATATATTCTGAATTCCTCCTTGTTGGATGGACATTGAGTTGTCTCTAGACAGTTCAAAATGGATCATTGATCTGTGTGTATCTCTACCATCTTTGGTGTCTTGGGACTGGTTTCTGTATGGAAATATGGAGAGGAGTATGACTTTCCTCTCTGAGATTTACCGCACCACAGATGGTCGCCAATACTCTTATTTAGGAGGAGCCTAGTTAATTCCATCTCTTATGGATTGGTATTGCTCTTCAAGGTACAATCGCAGCTTAGATGGTCGCTGAGTCTCCCGTTTACATGGGGAGGTTAGGTAATTTCATCCCTTTGGTTTGAAGCTAATGAAAATGTGGTGGATTGAAGTTTGATCCCAGTACCGTTGACAAGTATTTGTGTTTTGGTAGGGGGTTAAACCGAACCATAAATGGCTGCCTACATACTCCTATTGAAGAGGAGATCAGGTCTGTATAGTTCGAACCTGGTGTTAGAGGTTCAACGCTATTTGTGGTAGAAAAGGTGTAGGAATATTTTTGTTGTTTTTGTTTTTGTAAGGAAAAGGGTGTAGAAGTGTTTTTGTTGTTTTTTGTTTTATTGGGAGAAGGGTGTAGAAGTGTTTTTGTTTTTGTTTTTTATTGCGACTGAGCCATATAAAATATGGTTACCTACATACTCTCGTGTATCAGGGAGATCAGGTCGACCTAGTTCACCCCTCAGGACGATTAGTAGCCAACTAAAAGTTTGATCCTATGTGGAGGACAAACTGCAGGGGAGGAAAGTTTAATCCTAAGTTCAAGATAAACTGCAGGTGTGAAAAGTTTGATCCCATGTTTGCGGACAAACTGCGAGTGTGAAAGGTTCAATCCCTAGTGGGATAACCGAAGTTGAGTAAGGGTTAAAAAATTGAGTGGAAAGGAAATGATCTGGCGATCTAAAAACCAGGCTGCTGGCTTGAAAAGTGTGTTTCCCTGAGGGGCGCAGTATGGAAAAAGAGTTATATGTAGTGAAGGGTTAAAGAACCGGAATGACAGGTGATTTAATGATCCAACGTCATGATGTTTGCTTGATGGTAACTTCAGACATAGTACTATTTCACGGTGTCCGAGTTGATGAGTTGCAGAAATTCATCGCCGTCCATTTCCTATAATCTGAGGGCACCTCCTGTTAATACCTCTTTGACAATAAACGGGCCTTCCCAGTTAAGGGCAAATTTTCCCTTAGACTGATCTTGGATGTCGATGATCTTCTTCAAAACCAAGTCATGTTGTTTAAATTGCCGTAGCCGAACTTTCTATTGTAGGATCGGGCGATCCTTTGTTGATATAACTGATCATGGAAGATAGTCGCGGTTCACCTTTCGTCTATTAGAGACAATTGGTGATACCTGTCTTGTACCCATTGGTCTTCATCCAGTTGAGCGTCTTTCAATACTCTGAGGGATTCTATTTCCACTTCTATGGGGAACACTGCTTCCATCCCATAGGTTAATACGTAGGGGGTTGCCCCAGTTGAAGTGTGCATTGATGTTCTGTAGGCTAACAGAGTAAGAGGCAATAAGTCAGGCCATCCTTTGTGGTTGGCGGACATCTTTTGCATGATCTTCTGATGTTTTTATTAGCCGCTTCAATAGCACCAGTCATCTTTGGACGGTAGATGACGGAGTTAAGATGTTTGATGTGAAATTTACTACACAACTCCTCCATTATTTTGTTGTTGAGGTTCTTAGCATTGTCTAATACAATTAACTCCGGTTGTCCATATCGACAAATGACATTGGTTCTGATGAAAGTAGTGATGACTTCTTTGGTAACCCTGGGGAAGGAGGCTATTTCTACCCACTTGGTGAAGTAGTCAATCATGTTGAAGATAAATCGATGCCCATTACTGGCTTTAGGCTCGATGGGCCCGATCATGTCCATTCACCACATTGAGAAGGGCCAAGGTGAACTCATATTGTGGAGCTCCCGTGGAGGGGAGTGGAGAGCATTCCCATGAATTTGGCATTGATAACATCACCTGACGTGGTTATTGCAGTCAGCTTTGAGAGATAGCTAGTAATGTCCCGTTCTGAGGATCTTCTTTACAAGTACAGGTCCGCTCATATGCGGGCCACAGACTCCACCATGGACCTCATCCATGAGTCTCTGTGCTTGGTCCTTGTCTAGACATCGGAGGAGACCTAATCCTGTATCTCTTTTATAGAGTGCATCTCCGCTCAGGTAGAATTTTATAGCAAGTCGATGGAACTGCCTTTTCTCAGTCGGGCTCGCCTCAACGGGTGTAGATCCATCTCGCAAGTACTCCTTGTTATGCTGATACCAAGGTTGTTGGATGGGAGGTAGCTCATCCGATATTTCTCTAACATAGTTCCTATAGGCTGGTGCCTTTTATAGGGCCAATGTGATGCTTGGCATGTGTTCCTTGCCGGGTATATGAATCAAGGAGGCCAAAGTTGGTAGTGCATCTGCAAAGTCATTCCTATTATGAGGAATGTGTTGAAAGGAGATCTCTTCAAACTCCGAAGCCATCTGTAAAACTTTCCAATGGTAAGGCAGCAAATGTAGCTCTTTGGTTTAAGAGATTCCCGTGGATTGTTTGACTACCAACTCTGAATCCCCAAAGACAGTTAACAGCCTGATGCCCATTGAATGGGAAAGTTTTAGCCCCATGATACAGCCTTCATACTCAGTTGTGTTGTTGGTGCTGACAAACTGCAATTTGACGGCGACGGGATACTGCTCCCCCGTACCAGATACTAGAACTGCTCCAGCTCTAGAACCTTCCATATTAACAGCTCCATCGAAATACATGTTCCATCTTTGGCGTGTATCGTGCTGACGGTGTTGCTGAATTGCCATTACCCCTTCATCGGAGAAGTATGTTTCCAAGGGTTTGAAATCCCCTGAAGGAGCGGCAGCCAGTTGATTCGCAATTCCTTGACCTTTAATGGACTTCTGCGTCACGTAGACGATGTCAAATTATTGCAGAATCAACTACCATCTTGATAGCTGACCATTCAATATGGGCTTGCTTAACACATACTTGGGAGGATCCACGCGGGATATGAGATGGGTTGTGTGCCCATGGAGGTAATGTTGTAACCTCATGGAATCACATGCTAAAGCACAACAAGTCTTCTCAATCAGAGTGTACTTGTGTTCACTACTGTTGAATCTTTTGCTAAGGTAATAGATAGCTCGTTCTCGGCCTCTATTGTCTTTCTGACCCAGCATGTAGCCCATGGCATTGTCACTTATGACAGGTACATGAACAGGGGAACATCATCCCTGGGTGGTACTAAGAAAGGAGCTTTAACTAGCTACTCTTTGATTGTAAGGAAGGCCTTTTGGCACTCATCATTCCATTTCATGGAGGAGTTCTTCCTTAATAGCTTGAAGATGGGCTCACAGGTTGCTGTGAGTTGAGAAATGAACCTGTTAATGAAGTTGATTCTTCCCAAAAATTCTCGTATTTTTTTCTCTGTCTGAGGAATGGGCATTTTCGTGATGGCCTGGATTTTGGTGGAATCCAGCTCAATCCCTTTGTGGCTGACTAGGAATCCTAGCAACTTGTTTGATTTAACGTCAAGGCGCAATTGGCTGGATTCAACTTCAAGTTGTACTTTCACAACCTGTTGAAGAGCTTTTTGAGATGGTCTATGTGGTCTTCTTCCCTTCGGGACTTGGCAATGATGTTATCCACGTAGATCTCTATTTCTTTGTGCATTAAGTCGTGGAAAAGAGCCATCATAGCTCGCTGATAGGTAGCTCCGACATTGATGAGGCCGAAAGACAACCGTCTGTAGCAAAAGGTTCTCCAAGGCATGATGAAAGTAGTTTTCTCACGATCCTCCTCAGTAACCATGATCTGATGGTACCCTGCAAAGCAATCAGCAAAGGAGTAATTGTCGTATTGAGTAGTATTGTCAATGAGAATGTGGATAATTGGTACGGGAAAGCTATCTTTAAGGCAAGCTTTATTCAGATCCCGATAATCCATGCAAACTCGCACCTTTCCTCCAGGCTTAGGCACGAGTACGATGTTGGATATCCATTCAGGATATGTGGACACCATGATAAAACCAGCTTGAAATTGTTTCACAATTTCTTCTTTTACCTTTAAACTCCATTCAGGCTTTAAACGCCTGAGCTTCTGCTTAACTGGCTTGAATCCCTCTTTAATGGGAAGGCAATGAAGGACAATGTCAGTGGACAAACCCACTATGTCTTCATGAGACCATGCAAACACATCCTGGAATTGGGTTAGTAGTGTAACCATATCATTCCTCTAGTTTGGGGTAAGGTCTGAACCAATCTGAATTAACTTAGGGCTTTCTAAGGTTTCGAGATTGAAGGAGGTGGTTTGATCAAGGTTGGGTTTAGGTTTATCTTCGACCCATTCTTTGATCTCCGAAGGCACCTCAATGTCTTCTTGTATTTCTATCAAGTCTGAATCCAACTTTTCATTAAAGCTACAATCCTTGTGGAGAAGAGGCATCTTATCAGCAAGTACAGGCACATCTAAATTCAGAGTCCTGAAACAAAATATGCTTTCACTTAATATATATGAAACTATTTAATCATACAAAGTGTTAGCATGTACGGACAAAACAACGGCTAATACTGTACAGAAAAGTAAGCAATTATGATATCTACAGGGCAGAAAGAAGTCCTGCCCATTTTACCCTTATCGGCCAATCCAAGGAGTGCTGCTCCAATTGGCAAGGGCAAAGTCCT
Organism: Panax notoginseng; assembly: GCA_016801055.1. Taxonomy (NCBI): domain Eukaryota; kingdom Viridiplantae; phylum Streptophyta; class Magnoliopsida; order Apiales; family Araliaceae; genus Panax; species Panax notoginseng. The sequence goes on along the minus strand of CM029019.1, from coordinate 53,081,989 downwards.
GTTGAACTGCAGTGATGGAGGGGCTGTCATTGTCCTCCTTTTCTCGAATGATGACCATTAAGTCTGGGCAATCATCGTTTGGGGTGTATCTATTTGTATGTTCATCATGGACAATGATGCGTATGCCTAACATCATTCGGATGATGTCTTGTTTAATTCTTCGTTCCTCTTCTTCCACCATGGGATCTGGAACAAAGACTTCCTTATCCTTTACCGATATCGGTTTAGGAAATAGCATAGCCATTACGTTAGCTGGCACCTTTACCGGAGGTTGTGCGGACTCTGGATTTACCGGTGGATATAATCATCGTATAGCTGCAATTGAAGGAATCTGCTTATGATTATGTGGATTCCTGTAACTGGAACTGACATAATAGCCTAGTCTGGTTGTCCCAATTTGACTGGACACTTGAATCGGATGCTTAATACCCTGATGATTTTTACCCAGCTCTTATTCCGGCTGGTGACCCAATGACATCATTTCTTGAGTAGCTGCCATCACTTCGGCAGAAATCTTGGGTATGGGAAATGGCATCCCAATGGAGTGGTATTGAGTGTTGCTCACTTCCAAAGCATGAAAACTGACCGGCTCAACTTCGGAATTGAAACTAATGAGTGGCATGTCACCATGTAGAGGACATTCTGATTCAGCGTTAACTGTAACTAGGCTATTGTTGATAATGTATTTAAGTTGCTGATGAAGATTGGAGGGTACTGCCCCGGCCATGTAAATCTATGGTCTCCCAATAAGCAGGTTATATCATGTATCTATTTTGAGAACGTGAAAAGATACACAGAATGTATGGGGACCAATCTCAATTGGCAGCTTAATCTCTCCGACTGAATTCCAACGGGATCCATCAAAAGCTTTAATAATAGTATGGCTGCTCCGGATCCGTTTGAGATTGACGTTCATCGTCACCAACGTAGCATAAGGACAGATATTCAAAGACGAACCTCCATCTACCAATACTCCAGCTAGCATGTATCCAGAGGATAAAACCGCAATGTGTAACTGTGACGCCCCCAAATTCGGGTTCCCTAACCTCGGGTTTGGTGCTCACGATCCATCACATATATCATATCTAACTACCCATTCATTAATGAAAAACATCATTCATAATATTTCTTAATACAACTTATAACAATATCCAAGGTTAACTAACCTTGACATAACTTACATACCCTTATATAACCAAAAGGTTTACATAAATAATTACATAATACAACATAACCATTAAAAGTTGACACTAACTACTCCTGAACCTTGCCTTTGCCTTTATCCCTGTTAGAACCTTCTGCTACATCGGCATTAACTGAAATATTTTATTTAAGCAAGGGTGAGCAACAAGTTTGCCCAGCAAGTTAAAATATACAACAAATGATATATATCATGAATAAAAGCGTCTAGCTTCTTTAGAACTTCAACAATAATCAAAAGATTTCGAAGTAGCTGAATAATAATTCAATCTCAATAATAAAACTATCTCCCATTTCCTACTGAATAACATATCAGAGATGAAAGAGTAAAATTCTTTCAAAGATTCAATAATATTCAATTGAATAATAAGAATTAACAATACTGCAACAATATTCAATAAAGTGAGATATACCCAGATTTCATGCTGAGTGATCACAAAAGGATCATGAACTACTAGAGGAATCATTTAGTTATTAAAACTAAATTATTCCACAAGAATATAAATTAGTTATAAAAACTAAACTATACTCTTCTGCAAGTACCTGGAGTGGCCAACTCCTTTGTACCATATATTATGCATAATACTCAATAATAGCGCATAGGTTGATTTACGACATTAAAATTTTATTCATCTCAGTCTTACATCACGAGTCCGTACCACAACAATATGGTTTGGATTACTTTCAAAGAAATACTATGATTTCAATAATAAATAACAATACTAATCTAGTCGAAATCAATGGCATAAATCTTCCAATAACAATTCAGTTCATAATAAATAGAACATTTCATGATTTCACAAATATTAGTCTTGTCAAAACAATTAGCTAAGACATAATTTATAAATAGTTCAAATAATAGAACAAGAATCAATTGCACTACGTGCAAATTACAATAATCATTATAGATGTGAATAACTAACAATAATTATTCACTACAATGCTTGAAAAATAGTAACTCAAGTTGAGTTAGGAAACTTGCCTGATTCGTTGACTACTGCTACGCAATTTAAGTTAACTTCTTTAGTAAGACCTATCATTGATAAAATCGATCTCTTAATTAGCATCACATATCTTACTCATAACAATTTAACATGAAATCACATAACCAATCATTAGTGAGTACACTATACTATCTTAGACTTAACACGTACTCATTTATTTATAAGTTCGTAATAAAACTTGACAAACTATTTATGAACTCAGTAGACTTAATATATCATTTCAGTTTCTATTTCAGCAAGCTAAAACAAAACTGACTTTAGTTCTTGACATTTCAGTTTCCCTTTTCAGCAACCTGAAATGTTCATTTCGGGAAGCTGAAATACACTATTCACGAAAATATGAAATCAGCTTATTTTTTTCTAATCTTTTCGCCAATCATATATACATATATTTCATACACAAAAAGTATTTTTCTGGAATTTTTCAACTCCCTCAAGTATTTTTCAAAAATCAATTTCTAGTTAATTCTTTAAGAAATTAGCAACCTCTTACTTAACTCCAATAATTCCCAACTCTTGGCGGGATCTTACACATGTTAACGTGAGCTTACAGTTTAAATTTCAAGGCCATCGGAGTTAAACAACTCCGGTTATAGCGATTTTCGTCGAGAAAACGCAAAAATTGAAATAGTCATAACTTGCTCATTTTAGGTCGGAATAAGCTCATTTTTGGACACAACCTACTTTATCCCATATATTTTCATCCCCCAAAAGGCCGGATTTTATCTCATTAAATAAGTGGCCAAAACAGCCCTTCCAATATTTTGGGCAGCAACTTTTTAAGCATTTTCTTATTTTTCATCCTTTACCAAAATCATTCCACACGAAAATCTACAAATCTTTTTTCAGTGATTCCACTTGGATATATTAGAAGACTCATATATCTAACTCCAGAAATTGACCACACTCAAAAATTCAAACTAGAATGAGAGATATGGTCATTTCCATATCATACTTGATTTTCTCAAAAAATTATTTTTCAACTCTTTATGTTTTGTATGAAAACTTTCATGATCTCTCATAAAACCAACATAACTATCATATTAACTCAAAATAACTCATATACTCATGGATCTAACATAATCCATGGTTTAATTCACCAAATATTCTACAATCATAAGATCAAACACAACAAAAGCTAAGAAAAATTTGATTTTTGAACTTTTGAAAAACCTAACTCATATTTCTTAGTTTAAATTCCACTTTTGATCTACAAAAGAGTTGGATCTAATCATAAAACACTTTTAAATACCAAGATCTAAGGTTTTAAGCCTCAAGATCATAGTTTTACAAAAATCAAAACTCAAATCATCACAAAGAGAAATTAAACTATAAAAGTAGGGATTTTTTTATACCTTCTCTTGATTCCTCTTCTTCTTAATTCTAATACTTAGATTATGGAAGTAAGCAACTATCAAAACTCTCCCTTTCTCTTTCCCTATATGGCCGAATCCCTCTTGCACACACTCTCTCTCTAGTTTTGCTTTTTGAGCTAGGAAGTGTGAGAGATGAAATGAAGTAAATATTTGTTTTTAGCAAAAAGTAAATAGATATAATGTATATATCTATTAGTATTAACCAATCTCTTACTCTTTCTCTCTCTTATCATTATGAGGTTGCTTGTAAGCTTAAATAATGTGTTGGTGAAATGGGAGGATGACACCAAAAGTGGGTTAGTAAGGAGTTGTTAAGAGTTGATAATTTTTTTAATCATTACATCACATGCTTCCTTTTCTCTCCCTAAGATGTCCGGCCATGTGGCCAATTTTTTTGTCCAAGTTTGGTTTCCTTTTATACTTATTTAATGACAATAATACCCCTCCTTAAGTGGATTTTAATTGGGCCAAGCTTGGGCTCCCTTTCTTATTCCTTTGCCTACTAATTAAAATGAGCTTGGGCTCCTCCACCAAATAAATTGGGTCATCACTAAACTTTTCCTTTATATTAAATATTGGGCTAACTCAATAATTTAATTGCTATTAAATCAAATAGCCATAAGCCTCTTGCTCAAATAAACACTTGGGCCACAAATAAATTCTTTGGGCCTTAATATCATATTAGTCCCATATTTTAATCTTGATCATACCCTAATCATTTAGTTAGGGTCTCCTTACACACATTAGTAATTTAATTCCTTACTCACATATCTTTAATTTTCATAACCCAATTAGACTTGCTATTCTTAGGTTATAAAATTAATTAATAGAGACGTATAAAATAAATCTCTAAGGATTAGTATATATTTTTATATACTATCATTCTCTTAAATCATAACTCATTAGGTTATTTAATTATCATACCTAACATATGTATTAGGTTACATAACTTTATTCTTCATCTCTTTACAAAATAAATGTACACACATTATATAATACATATTTACGCAATCACGTACCTAATTCACATATGTGCTAACATATTTCTCCTAGTTTATTAACTTATTATCACAAATTGACTTAATAAGTTATAAACACATACATACTCATATCAATAATCAATTACTTAAGGATTGTAAATCCTTTTAATTTAGTAATCAAGGCTAACATTCAAGCTAGTTAATTTCTTACATAACTTTCATTACTCTTCCTTGAAAATGATTAAGTATACTTCTTAGTTAATAAATTAACTATATAGCTTAATTATCATATACACTTATATGATTCAAGTACTTTCTTTTATTTAAAAAAATATTCGAAAATTTTGAATAATGTGAAATTATAGGTTCTCACATTCTCCCCTCCTTATAAGGATTCCGTCCTCGGAATCACCACTTTCTTACTCTCTAATATCTTTTAAAGTTGTATCATCAATTCATTTATATCAACACAATATTAATTTGTGTTTCATATACTAACTTGTGACTTGGGATCTATAAAAGAAAACCATTCACAGCTATATCTACCCAATATTTCTCGTGTAATTCATTTATTCAACTAAATCATTACCTGTCACCACCTCCCGGGCAGCTACTGCATCTTGCAATGTCATGTTGAACGTGCGCGCTGTCAGTCTTCCCGGCTGAGCAGGTCCTTTGATCGCCAGTGTTCCACTGCTGTTTCCTCTATTGTTGCTTCCTCTTTTTGTATCCTTCTTTGGACAGTTACGAATTTGATGATCTAGCGATCCACATGAAAAACAACCTGGTATCTTCTTTAGACTTGGACAATTTGGAGAGATGTGTCCCTCTTGTCCACAGTTAAAACACACTCCTTTTCCCTTCAAACATACTCCCTGATGCTTTTTACCGCAATTTGCACATGCCTCACCTTTCTTCCTATTATCTCCTGACTTGTCTCCAGATTCGGTATTGTCCTTCCACTTACGTTTATTAGAGTTACTTCCTCCACTACTACATCCTTCATTTGTCTTTTTCTTCTTCTCTTGATGATACCTTGACATAGCTTCACTTCCTCCTTCGGCGATGATTGCTTTTTCCAACAGGGACGAAAATGTCTTAATCTGCAACACAGCTACCTTGCTATATATCCCTGGCTTCAGTCCATTTTCAAACCTTCGCGCCTTTCTTACTTCAGTGTCCACCTGATGCGGAGCAAATCTCGCTAATTCATTGAATTTGGCGACGTATTCTGCAATCGACATATTCTCCTGCTTCAACTCCAAAAAGTTTACTTCCATTCTTGCTTGCATACTTTTTAAGAAATAATTTTCATAAAATAACTCCTTAAACCTTGTCCAAGTTACTACTGCTGTACCAGCTCTAGCTTTGTTTGTCTCCCACCAGTAATTCGCCTCACCCTTCATCAAATAGGTAGCAAAATCTGTCTTTTGCTCCTCCGCTACTCTAGAAATAACAAAAGCTTTCTCCATCTCATTTACCCATGTTTGGGCTTCTATAGGGTCAATGGTTCCCTTGAATTTCGGCGGTCCTATGGCCTTAAAGTCTTTAAAGTTAGCTAATCGATTAGCTGGTCGATTTCTTGCTACCGGGGATCTAGTTTGCATAGCTTGAGCTAGCATGTCTGTGAAGTTCTGTATTGGATCAGCTTGATCTCCTTCATTATTCACAAACCGCTCCTCCCTTTGGCTACGTTTTTGTCGTCTTGGCGGCATTATCTAATGAAATAAAGACTTACATTAATACTTTGTCTTTATGCAACATCTTATTAATAGTAGTCAAAATTTTAAACTTAAACCAATTTCAGCTTCCTAGATTATTTAATCCAGCTTACTGAATTATCAAATTCTTCAGATAATCATCTTAATAATTTAATTCTCAAAATTTAATTACTTATTCAAACATATAATCATATCATTGCATTTATATTCATGCAAATAGTACATAGTACTTTTCAGTACATAGTGCAAACTACTACAAACGATTACTATCCCCGTGTGACAAAGGTCGGGATTCATTACTACAACTTTACACAAAAAGTTAAGACATAAAAAAAATTATCTTGATATTCATACCAAAGCGAATATTATACTCCAAAAGATTAGACTCCTAACACTTAATCTTTTTCCCGTCCACTTCCTCCATCTGTCTTCTTTTTAGGACAAGTCTTACCCTATGACCCATTCCACCACATGTAAAACATCCTCCTTTCTTTGGTTTAGGACAATTTGGTGATAGATGCCCTTCTTTACCACAATTGTAACACACATTCTTACCCCATACACATTCCCCCAAATGGTTCTTTCCACACTTGCCACACGCTTGCTTCTTCTTTGAATGCGAATTCTCTGAGTTGTTGTCACTGTCGTTGTTCTTTTTCCTTTTATTACCCTTCTTTTCCTTACTTACATCTTTAGATGATACATTACACTTGACCCTCATTCTATCGACCTGTGCCTTCAGAATATTTCGTTCTTCTGTCATCTCGTGTAATGCTCTTTCTGTCTTCCATAATTCCTCTAGGAGAAGTACTTTAGTCCTTAAATCTTGAACTTCCGCAGATGCTTGACCTTCTTCGATTTCTACTTTTCCTTCTTCCCCATCTTTGATCTTTATTTCTTGCTCCACCTTAGTTTCTTTGGAATATACTTCTTCCTCTTCATCCAGCTCCATCTCGGGGTACTCGTCATGATCGCTTGCTAGATTTATCGTAGGTTCGTCTCTTAAAACTTCCTCTACTGACTCACTCTGAGCTGGCACCTCGGCTAATGGCATTGGTGCAGCTGCTAACACTTCCGTAACCATCTTATCATCTCCTGATATCCTGTCACCGGTTTTAAATAACTTCATTAGTAAATAACTATCAAATATAATCCATAAACACTGAGTGTCCCCATCTCTTACTATTGATGAATTTTCCTAATCAATCACTTAGAACTCTAAACTAGTTTTGTCCATCCTATTTGTGGTTATATTCCTAAGGCTTTTCCCCTCACCTAAGGTTTATAACCTACAGCTTTGATACCAACTTGTAACGCCCCCAAATTCGGGTTCCCTAACCTCGGGTTTGATGCTCACGATCCATCATATATATCACATCTAACTACCCATTCATTAATGAAAAACATCATTCATAATATTCCTTAATACAACTTATAACAATATCCCAGGTTAACTAACCTTGACATAGCATACATACCCTTATATAACCCAAAGGTTTACATAAATAATTACATAATACAACATAACCATTAAAAGTTGACACTAACTACTCCTGAACCTTGCCTTTGCCTTTGTCCCTATTAGAACCTTCTGCTACATCGGCATTAACTGAAATATTTTATTTAAGCAAGGGTGAGCAACAAGTTTGCCCAGCAAGTTAAAATATACAACAAATGATATATATCATGAATAGAAGAGTCTAGCTTCTTTAGAACTTCAACAATAATCAAAAGATTTCGAAGTAGCTGAATAACAATTCAATCTCAATAATAAAACTTTCTCTCATTTCCTACTAAATAACATATCAGAGATTAATGAGTAAAATTCTTTCAAAGATTCAATAATATTCAATTGAATAATAAGAATTAACAATACTGCAACAATATTCAATAAAGTGGGATATACCCAGATTTCATGCTGAGTGATCACAAAAGGATCATGAACTACTAGAGGAATCATTTAGTTATTAAAACTAAATTATTCCACAAGAATATAAATTAGTTATAAAAACTAAACTATACTCTTCTGCAAGTACCTGGAGTGGCCAACTCCTTTGTACCCTATATTATGCATAATACTCAATAATAGCGCATAGGTCGATTTACGACATTAAAATTTTGTTCTCTCAGTCTTACATAACGAGTTCGTACCACAACAATATGGTTTGGACTACTTTCAAAGAAATACTATGATTTCAATAATTAATAACAATACTAATCTAGCCGAAATCAATGGCATAGATCTTCCAATAACAATTCAGTTCATAATAAATAAAACATTTCATGATTTCACAAATATTAGTCTTGCCAAAACAATTAGCTAAGACATGATTTGTAAATAATTCAAATAATAGAACAAGAATCAATTGCACTACGTGCGAATTACAATAATCATTATAGATGTGAATAACTAACAATAATTATTCACTACAATGCTTGAAAAATAGTAACTCAAGTTGAGTTAGGAAACTTGCCTGATTCGTTGACTACTGCTACGCAATTTAAGTTAACTTCTTTTGTAAGACCTATCATTGATAAAATCGATCTCTTAATTAGTATCACATATCTTACTCATAACAATTTAACATGAAATCACATAACCAATCATTAGTGAGTACACTATACTATCTTAGACTTAACACGTACTCATTCATTTATAAGTTCGTAATATAACTTGACAAACTATTTATGAACTCAGTAGACTTAATATATCATTTCAGTTTCTATTTCAGCAAGCTAAAACAAAACTGACTTCACTTCCTGACATTTCAGTTTCCCTTTTCAGCAACCTGAAATGTTCATTTCGGGAAGCTAAAATACACTATTCACCAAAATATGAAATCAACTTATTTTTTTCTCATCTTTTGGCCAATCATATATACATATATTCCATACACAAAAAGTATTTTTCTAGAATTTTTCAACTCCCTCAAGTATTTTTCAAAAATCAATTTCTAGTTAATTCTTTAAGAAATTAGCTACCTCGTACTTAACTCCAAAAATTCCCAACTCTTGGCGAGATCTTACAAATGTTAACGTGAGCTTACAGTTTAAATTTCAAGGCCATCAGAGTTATACAACTTCGGTTATAGCAATTTTCGTCGGGAAAACGCAAAAATTGAAATAGTCATAACTTGCTCATTTTAAGTCGGAATAAGCTCATTTTTGGACAAAACCTACTTTATCCCATATATTTTTATCCCCCAAAAGGCCGGATTTTATCTCATTAAATAAGTGGCCAAAACAGCCCTTCCAATATTTTGGGCAGCAACTTTTTAAGCATTTTCTTATTTTTCATCCTTTACCAAAATCATTCCACACGAAAATCTACAAATCCTTTTTCAGTGATTCCACTTGAATATATTAGAAGACTCATATATCTAACTCCAGCAATTGACCACACTCAAAAATTCAAAGTAGAATGAGAGATATGGTCATTTCCATATCATACTTGATTTTCTCAAAAATCTATTTTTCAACTCTTTATGTTTTGTATGAAAAATTTCATGATCTCTCATAAAACCAACATAACTCATCATATTAATTCAAAATAACTCATATACTCATGGATCTAACATGATCCATGGTTTAATTCACCAAATAATCAACAATCATAAGATCAAACACAACAAAAGCTAAGAAAAATTTGATTTTTGAACTTTTGAAAAACCTAACTCATATTTCTTAGTTTAAATTCCACTTTTGATCTACAAAAGAGTTGGATCTAAACATAAAACACTTTTAAATACCAAGATCTAAGGTTTTAAGCCTCAAGATTATAGTTTTACAAAAATCAAAACTCAAATCATCACAAAGAGAAATTAAATTATAAAAGTAGGAATTTTTTTATACCTTCTCTTGATTCCTCTTCTTCTTAATTCTAATACTTAGATTATGGAAGTAAGCAACTATCAAAACTCTCCCTTTCTCTTTCCCTATATGGCCGAATCCCTCTTGCACTCTCTCTCTCTCTAGTTTTGCTTTTTGAGCTAGGAAGTGTGAGAGATGAAATGAAGTAAATATTTGTTTTTAGCAAAAAGTAAATAGATATAATGTATATATCTATTAGTATTAACCAATCTCTTACTCTTTCTCTCTCTTATCATTATGAGGTTGCTTGTAAGCTTAAATAATGTGTTGGTGAAATGGGAGGATGACACCAAAAGTGGGTTAGTAAGGAGTTGTTACGAGTTGATAATTTTTTTAATTATTACATCACATGCTTCCTTTTCTCTCCCTAAGATGTCCGGCCATGTGGCCAATTTTTTTGTCCAAGTTTGGTTTCCTTTTATGCTTATATAATGACAATAATACCCCTCCTTAAGTGGATTTTAATTGGGCCAAGCTTGGGCTCCCTTTTTATTTCTTTTTGGGCTTGCACTTTCTTATTCCTTTGCCTACTAATTAAAATGAGTTTGGGCTCCTCCACCAAATAAATTGGGTCATCACTAAACTTGCCCTTTATATTAAATATTGGGCTAACTCAATAATTTAATTGCTATTAAATCAAATAGCCATAAACCTCTTGCTCAAATAAACACTTGGGCCACAAATAAATTCTTTGGACCTTAATATCATATTAGTCCCATATTTTAATCTTGATCATACCCTAATCATTTAGTTAGGGTCTCCTTACATATATTAGTAATTTAATTCCTTACTCATATATCTTTAATTTTCATAACCCAATTAGACTTGCTATTCTTAGGTTATAAAATTAATTAATAGAGACGTATAAAATAAATCTCTAAGGATTAGTATATGTTTTTATATACTATCATTCTCTTAAATCATAACCCATTAGGTAATTTAATTATCATACCTAACATATGTATTAGGTTACATAACTTTATTCTTCATCTTTTTACAAAATAAATGTACGCACATTATATAATACATATTTACGCAATCACGTACCTAATTCACATATGTCCTAACATATTTCTCCTAGTTTATTAACTTATTATCAAAAATTGACTTAATAAGTTATAAACACATACATACTCATATCAATAATCAATTACTTAAGGATTGTAAATCCTTTTAATTTAGTAATCAAGGCTAACATTCAAGCTATGTTAATTTCTTACATAACTTTTATTACTCTTCCTTGAAAATGATTAAGTATACTTCTTAGTTAATAAATTAACTATATAGCTTAATTATCATATACACTTATATGATTCAAGTACTTTCTTTAATTAAAAAAAAATATTCGAAAATTTTGAATAATGTGAAATTATAGGTTCTCACAGTAACAGCTTGCAATGACCGGTCCCTTCGGGCGGTATGTCATCATCAGTGAAAGATATCACATTGTTGATGAAAATGTGATCAACCAGATGTTGAAATTTTCTCACATCCACTGATTTCGGCAAGTATGCTTCTTCCAAAACCTTTAGTAGAATTTTCCTGTGATCCTCGGAAGTTAAAACCAAGTCCAGTACTGAAATTTGATGTGGAGCTTTTCTTAAGCTTAAAACCACCTTGGCTTCATTATGACCCATAGTACGGAGGAATTTTTCAATATGAAGTATCTCCTCCATAGGTTCTCCCAGGTATGTAAATTTCCTTCTATTGGAAAAATCCCGACGGGCTTTGGCAGTTGCTCTCTTCATCACTTTGTCCTCCAATGTTTCATTTTTTGATGGTGACGAGGGAGTATTCATAATCAAGGAAAGGAGACAAGCATGCTCCTAGCTGACTAATTGGCGTGTGACTTGATGCTGATAGGTCACCAGTTCTGTCAATTACTCAATCTACTTACACAGAGCTTTCATCTTTCGTTCCATCATAAACTGGAACTTTGCATAATCCCATTTGTCAACACTGTCCTTGGTGATCTAAGACGATTCACCGTTAAAATTGGAACTCTGTCCACTGCTCCAAGTAATCATGTTGACTTCTTCCTCTTTATGTTGAGGAAGAGGGTTGTCTTGTTGGTGAGGTTGATCTGGCTTGGTGATCACGGTCTCACCGTTGTCTATCAAATCTTGGATCTTGTGTTTCAAGGCCCAACAATCTCGAGTATCATATCCAGGTGCCCCAGCATGATAAGCATATTTTCGAGCAGCATTGAAACCCTTCCCATTTGGGTTGGCTGGTGGAAGAAGCTGCGTAATTTTCTTCTGAGTTGTCAGAAGATTGAGAATTTTCTCAAGAGAGTCCCCTAGGGGTGTGAACACTCGAGGGCATTTGACTTCTCCACCTTTAGGCAATGGAGGGTTTAAAGACTGTGCTTGAAAAGGAGTGTAATTTCTCCTCTGGATAGGCATATTCTAATTGCCCTTTTGACCTTGTAGTATCAATGAAACATCCTCCTCTTTCTTTTTATGGACCCTTCCATAAGTTCTGGGCTGGATGTGTTTAGCAATAGCTTTAAGAGCGGCTAGGTCTTGAATCTTTCCTGACTTCAACCCCATCTCAGCCATCTCTCCATGTTTGATCATTTCAGAAAATGGTTTACCAATGCCGACTAAAGATCTCTCATAGAAAGGAGCTTCTTGTATGCCGATAAAGGTCATGACCATTTTTGACTCTATCATAGAAAGAATAACTTGAGCAGCAAGGCGCCTCCACCTTTGAGCATACTCTCTAAAAGACTCATTGGACTGTTTCTTGACCTTGGTAATCTGGTACCGGTCAGGAGCCATCTGAGACTGGAAACTGTATTGTGTGTGGAAGGCATAAGCTAGTTCTTCTCAACTATGGATCTTTGAATTGTCTAATCTGGTATACCAAGAACGGGCTTCTCTAGTCAGACTCTTTTGGAACAGATGCATTCTGAGCTTCTCGTCCTCTGCATAAGATCCAAGTTCTCCAATGAATACCTTCAAATGTGTGTAAGGATCTCCTAACCCGTCATACTTTTCGAAGTCAAGAGTTTTGAACTTCTCTGGATAATAGACACCAGGGAATATACAAAGGTCAGCATAAGAGACACTCCCGTGTGGTCCAATTCCTTTGATAGAACAAATGGTTTCTTCCATTTGAAGGACCATTTTCCTGATGTCACCGATGTCTAGATCTCCTTTGAGATGGGTGTTTTCAGGATTTTTGTTTGTGGTAAGCAATTTTAGTTCTAGATTTGTTTTCTGCGAATCTTTAGCTCCTCCCTGTGTAGAGGATTCAGCATGTATGGGTATCTTCATACCCTAAGTAGACTGATGTAGTTCTTTAAGCAGAACAGCCAAATCTATAATTTGTTTACTTAATCCGTCAAATTCTTTGCGAGAAACTGGATTAGACTGGTCAGATGAAGACATGATTAGCTGTAAGCTCATGGCCTCTTTGGACTTTGACCGGGTAATAGGTCCAATTGCTTCCCTGCGACAAAACTTGCATAGTTTAGTTTTAGGGATTGTGTAAATGTTTACACGCTATGTGATGTGTCCGTTTTAGGATTATTATCCTGTAAAACGGATGTTAGCTGTTTGTACTACAGGATATCATGTTAATTTAAATATGCAAATGCACATATTTCTTCATATTTCTTATTACATGGAGATGAATATGGAATGAAATTACAAGTAATTGACTTTACAAGTAATTTGAAATGAAAAAGCATGAAGAGACTTTCCTTCGCATTTGGTTTATCAGAGGCTGACCTATCTTAGGTTACTCTCGTGGCTTTTTAGCATGAAGGTTCCCAAATCATCGCAATTTACTAAACGGGAAGTTAATCCGGTCTTTCAACTGGAGCGAATTTGGGTGGTGCCTTTCTTGAGCCTCGTTGGAATTAGTCTTCCTACAAGTCCAGTAATCAAACACCGACAGGATAGCCTCCTAGTGGAGGAACCACACACCATACATTCACATACAACGTGTCTCACCATTTATGAAAATGATGACATATATGAAGCACTAATATCACAGACAGATATATTGCAGTGCAGTAAAAATGCATTCGTACACATTCATCATAAATGTAAATGCAACATCCACAGACATGCATTTAACAGTTTTGAAAAGATTGTAATAGCGGCTTAAGTCCTCTTACTGGATTCCCTAGCAGAGTCGCCACCTGTCGACGTCGGGATTTTTATTTGTCCCTTTTCTGTTCTTGTTCTTTTGTGTTCTCATTTTAGGTGAGATTTGTTTGAAAAAACAAGTTGTGAAAAAGTCCGACATGTATATGTCGACGATTGGACTATAAGAGTCGTCAGTTGGTTTTTTAACTGGTTGTACCAACACAACCGAGAAAAGGTTTGTACATTGACCCAGTGATGAGACACTGCTAAACGAGTTTGTGAAACCGAGATTCATTAGGATCGGGGGACTTGATTATGCGGAGGGAAGGTGTTAGGCACCCCCCAACATCCGTGTTACCACGGTGACCGCCACTTTTCAAGAAATTGTTATATGAATGTGTGTGTGTGTGGGTCAATGTGTTGTTATTTGGAAGTAGTGCGAGGCCTCGTTCGCACCTATATACACAAGGTTTGAATTTGTATAAAAATTCAGTTTTAAAAAAGATATAGCAGTGAAGTTTTATAAAAAAGGTTTTTCAAACCCTGATGCTCAATAGTAATTGAGACCTTTCACACTTCCATTTTATTAAATGTTCGGCTTGATGGCTTTTATTTTCGAGATGCGAAGCATCTTTTAGAAAATAATGTACAAAGCAGTGTCGAACTCCCCGTAGGCATGAAAACCATCTGAGGAAATCCAAACAGCGTGAATAAATTTACAAGTTGCTTACAGCTGAAAATGTCCATCACGGGAACCGAATCTAGATTCAGTAAACTGAATCTGTGATCACATGATTCCTAGGCTCACGTGATAACGCAGTTTATATAAAAGTTGTAAGCCGTTATATATATAAAAGCTGTAAATATATATATATACAGACATGATCAACCACCACGAAGCACGTCCATGGGGGATCAAAAATGTAAATATATAAAAGCGATACATATATATATACAGACATGATCAACCACCACGAAGCACCTCCATGGGGGATCGAAAATGTAAATATATAAAAGTTATATATATATATATATATATATATATATATATATATATATATATATATATATATACAGATATGATCAACCACCACGAAGCACCTCCATGGGGGATCGAAAATGTAAAGAAAGCTGTAAAAGCGATCAACTGCCACGGAGGAAACTTCAGGTGGGACGAAATGTACAGAAAGCAGTAAAAACGGTCAATCGCAACGAAGTAAACTCCAGGCGGGACAAAATGTAAAGAAAACGATAAAAACGGTCAACCGCCACAAAGTAAACTCCAGGTGGGACTATATATATATATATATATATATATATATATATATATATATATATATATATATATGCAATTAAACGCTCCAAACGTAAGTCTAGGCTCATCGAACAGAGTTCGACACACAGTTCATATATATAATTATATATAAACGAAAGTAATTAAACGCTCTAAACATAAGTCTAAGCTCAATCGAGGCATAACTCGATAATGTTAGTTCATATATATATATATATATATATATATATATATATATATATATATATATATATACAAACTGAAATGAAATTACGGACCGAAGTTAGGGCATAGATACGCAACACGACTCTCAACATGAAGAATAGTGTGTGCAAAGATGAAGAAAAAGGCTTTAAAGTGTGTAAGAAGGCTTATAGTGGGCTGCCAAAGAAGACTTCTATAGCATTAAATGGATGAATACTCGGCTCCCGCCTGTAAAAAGTAGCTATATATGAGCTTACAAGTGTTTAAAATGTGAAAGCACTCAGTTTAGGGTGTGTACAGAGCAAATTAGACAGGGCTTCCTCGCCTTTTTCTCTTTTCAAATGGCCACCCCAAGCCCTCTATTTATAGAGAAGGGAGCCGCAGGTGTACCTGCGGCTACCCGGGGTGCCCCGAGCTCTGCGGGTCCCACCGTCTCAAAGTACGTGCACACATGTTGGGTGAAATCTATATGCGCACAACACGCCAGTATACGTGGTCAACAAGTAATAAAGTGAAAGTAGAGTATCGTTCCCACAGAGACAAATTAGCAAGAAATTCAACCTCACAATTATCAATTTCCTATTAATCCTAATTTTATTAAACTATTCAACTCAATGATTAAAATTATCGAAATTAAATTAAGAAACAACTTAACTACCACAAAACAACCACCAATATCAAAATCTGGATCTTCAAACAATTAATGAAGAATTAGACTTATGATATCACCCTAAGCTTCACTCTGATTTCTACACCTTCATTCCAATTCAAATCACTATCCCAGTTCATTAATCAAGAACACGAATGTAGTACTAGCCACCTCTCGATGCACTAATACCATATCAACTTAAATCCACAAATTAGATAGAAACAAGTTAAGCACCTTAATCAACTAACTCACTATATCTCTATTTGAATTATAATTAAAGAAGGTTTAAGATTAAGTTCTCTATCCGATCACATGCGATGTCAAGCATATCTCTACCTTAACATTCATCAAGAATTTACTATTCACAAAATTCATGAACACACGCTATATTAACTAAGTCTAGATTCGAATATCCTCTCTCGATTCCATACAAATCCACAAAGAATTGTTGATCAGACAATTCATAAATTCAAGCTCAAATTAATATAGATAAACTGGAAAATAGCTTATTGAACTGGAAATCAAAGTTTACAAAATCATCATTTCACTTTAGGATCCACCATAAGCCTAAAAATTGAATTAGTTCATCATAAATGGAATAAATACTGAATAAATCAAAGATAACATTCTTTCAATTACAAATAAAAGTCTAAGGAGAAGAATAGTGAAAAACACCTTTCACGTAGCCTAGAATTGCAATTGTCCCAAAAATCTCCTCAAAATCTTCCTCCAATGCTTGCTATGAAAAACTGGACTTGATCTTCGTATAATGCCTTGTGTATTGATAGATTCGTTATTTGTAGATGAATATATATCCAACACCGAGTTCTCCTCAAAGTCCCTCAACAAATAGAGTCTTATGCTACTCAAAGTATATCAATCCTCTTCCCAGCAGTCTTCAAACCGACAAGGGTATACAAAGCAAATAGGCCCGCCCAGGCATGCATGGCCACTGTTAGTTAACTATGCCATTTTCCAAGTTTGCTTCCAATTTTTGCTCCAAAAGACTCCTTTCTTCATGACTTGCCACAACAACCACCCTACACATAAAAGAACACAAAAACAAATAAAAGCAAACATGAAAACAAGAAAAATAGCAACAATTAAGCGTGAAATGGACAACGATTCGTGGATATGAAATCCACTTATCAAAATCCCCAAAAATTAAATCGTGCTAGTCCTCGAGCACAAAACAAACTACATGTTATGCAGTGCAATGAGATGGAATGAATATAATCTATATGCTTTCGAATCCACAGTATCATAGAATCAAATTTATTCATCCGGCCTCAAAAAAATCAAGCAAACAATACCACACTTCATATTAAAACCAATCATAACTTCTCCTCAATTCCTCGAATCTTATACGTATCATCACTAATATCGTGTTTGTGCGATCAACATTATGTTACTGATTTAAATTCAAATTCAACACATAGCCAATCTCTTATTAGGATTCATACAGAATAGACTCGAAAATTTCAAAAACAAACAAGTTCCAACTCAACTCAAACAATTACCAAGATTAGGGGTCCGAATAGGGTATTCATGCTCTTTTTTTTTTTCCAAACACGGAGGCTCTTTGCCTTTATTTCCCGTCTTTTCTTTATTTTTCTTTTCTTTCTTGATAGATGGTTGGTTAGTACGTTTTATGCTCCATCTCACGCTTGTGTTTATGGGGAGTATTTCTCCTCAACCCACCACAAGACTCAACTAGCTTTCATAATTTATTTTATTTTTATTTTTTACAAAATCTTATATATCTTACTCTTTCCCCCAAACTTAGGTTCTTGCCTCATTTGTTTTCTTCACTGCCTATTCTTGTCATTCTCTTATCTATATTAGCATTATCCTTTAGAAACTATTTATGTATCGATTTTAACCAATCACTCAACACAAATGTTATTACGTGATATCCTTTTATACCAGTTTCAAACAAGCACAAGATCCGAGTCATGATTGAAAACTACATCACAGTTCTAACAATCAGTGATGTATTCGTTTACTTAATCTCAATCGCATCATTTGCCATAATAAAATGAACCACAACGCTGCTGGACATATGCAAACACAATATTAAATAACAATAAAAAAAATTATTTTTTTATTTTTTTTTTAGATAGCAAACATAAGGCAACATAATATGAATGCAAACAATAAAAACTAAATATGCATCTAAGCTACTATGCAACTAACTGATTACATAAATACTTAAAACTAAAAATGCACAACTATCAGGCAATACTAAATGCAAATCTAACTAATGACAATATGCATGTGACATAAATTGCAAAATAAAACTAATTCCCCCAAACTTAAAATTTACAATGCCCTCATTGGAAAGATAACGCAGTAAAAATATGAGGACTTCCCTGTAATGACTTTAAGCCTGGGGTGGTGGTGTATGGTGTTGTTCTTCTTCTTCTAAATCACTTGGTGGAAAGCGTGGCAGTGGACCCGATTGCTGATATGGAAATGAGGCATTAGGATTGAGGTTTTGTAGCGTTGTGTTCAATGATGTGAATGACATATTCATTGCATCAAACATATGGTCCTGTCTTGCGGCGAGCCTCCTCATCTCCCGTCGTGCTTCCTTGTTGTGGTTCTCCATTTGTTGTTGTAATGCAAGGAATCGAGGGTGAGATATGGTGGCAGAAGGTGGTTCCACCTCAGTTCCTTGCTCTCCCATAGTCTCATCCTCATCATTCGAGGTATCTTCAGTGTAAGCTTCGTCCTCCGAAGCTGATGGAAATACAAAACCTAACACTCGAGGATGGGATTCACCTCTGGCCCACACTGAATACCGTGCTATGGAGGTGCTTCGTGGTGGTTGATTGGTTTTTAATGCTTTATTTATATTTACAATCCCCCATGGAGGTGCTTCGTGGTGGTTGATTGTCTGCACACACACACACACACACACACACACACACATATATATATATATATATATATATATATATATATATATATATATATATATTTACAGCTTTTATATATATATAACTGTTTACAAGTTTTCATATAAATTGTGGCATCGTGTGAACCTAGGAATCATATGATCACTGATTCAGTCTACTGAATCTAGATTCGGTTCCCATGATGGACATTTTCAGCTGTAAGTAGCCTGTAAATTATGCACAGTGTTCGAATTTCCTTATATGGCTCTCATGCCCACAAGGAGTTCGGCACTACTTTGTACATTATTTTCTCGAATATGCTTCGCATCTCGAAAATAAAAGCAATCAAGCCGAACACATAATAAAATAGAAGTATCAAAGGCCTCAATTACTATTGAGCACAGGGTTTGAAAAACCTCTTTTTACAAAACATCACAGCTATATCTTGTTTAAAACTGAATTTTTACACAAATTCAAACTCTTTGTATGTAGGTGCGAACGAGGCATAGCACTATTTCCAAATAACTGCACATTGACCCACACACACACACACACATTCATATAACAGTTTCTTGAAAAGTGGCGGTAACCGTGGAAACACGGATGTTGGGGGGTGCCTAACACATTCCCTCCGCATAAGCAAGTCCCCGGACCCTAATGAATCTCAGTTTCACAGACCCGTTAAGCAGTGTCACATCATTAGGTCAATATCCAAACCTTTTCTCGGTAGTGCTGGTACAACCATTTAAAAAATTAATTGGCGACTCTTACAGTCAAATCGTCGACATATAAATGTCGGACCTTTTCACAACTTATTTTTTCAAACAAATCTCACCTAACATAAGAACACTAAAGAACAAGAACAGAAAAGGGACAAATAAAATCTCGACGTCGACATGTACAGTTTGTGGTTAAGGGTCAAAGGATGACCAGATAAATTATATATGTGACAAACCCTACGTATTTATTAAGAATGTCAACGTTCAGTTTAAAAACCCTAACAATTGATAAGAAACCTTAATACCGACTCTGGAAACCCTAATTTCAATTTCGGGAATTTGAAACCCTAATTTAGAATATTAAAACCCTAATGAATAATTAGAAACCCTAATTATTAGAAATCCTAATTAGAAACCCTAATTACTAAATTAGGAACCCTAATTACTAAATTAGGAAACCTTAATCCTAATGTTCAAGCCTAAGTAATTAGGAAACCCTAATCTAATTAGGAAACCCTAATTATAAATTAGAAAGCTTAATTTTTTCCATTTGAAAAACCTTAATCGAAAATCCTAGGATTTAATCTTTAAAACCTTAGGGTTAAACCCTAAGGGTTGCACAAGTTACTTTAATTTTATGCCATTAAAATTATAAGACAAATGACCAATTAGCCCTTTGTACATTATTGTAGAAAACTTAAGAATCTTGCTATATTTGTGGTTGGTTACCAACTTTTGACTTCCGTGTTACAAATACCAGCCATCTTGCCCCTTTCATCAGCCATATACATTGCGTTGTATCAAAATAAATAGATTAAAGAGAGAGAAAATACGTACTTTACTTCTCATTTTCTCCAAGACCTTCTCTCTCCACAATTTTCAAAATCTAGAGTGAGAGAGAGTGAGAAACAAAGCTAATAGCACTTCATAGCTTGTCAAGGATCAGAATCAAAACTCAGATTTTAGATCAAAACTAGAAAAGGTATAAAAACCATAAACTTAGAAATCTATGTGATCCATGTTATTTGTTGTTGTTTATGGTTTTAAGTTATGATTAAGGATGTTATTTAGTGATTTGGGTTGTTACCTCCTAGATCTATAACATCTAGATGCACAAATTTGTAGATTTCAAAAATCTGGAAAACTGGAAAAAATGTTGTCTGACAGTCAAATGTCAGGGCTTCTAGATCTCTCTGTGTTAGTTGTTTGTTGTGTTTAAGGTTATATATTTGTTCTATGTTGTTAGGGCTTTGATCTGGAGCTTGAATCAAGCTCAGATCATGTATAGATTACAAGATATAGGCGGTCAAAGTACGTTGACCGATTACGAATCCTTGAAATCTGGGCAAACCAAGAAACCCAGAATTTCTGACAACGTTTTGCAGGGCTTGAATCTTGCTGTGTTTAAAGTATTAGGTCGTGTTAGTGCTTTGATCTTGTAGTCTGACATGAGGACTACACATTCAAGCCTTTAGATCACCCAGATCCGTAACAGAAACGAATATAATCGTGGTCAAAGTAGAGTTGACCAAACTGCCGGATGAAGATTCTGGGTAACCCAGAAATCTTCAAAGGAAATTCTTTGACACTACTTTAACCGGCTTAGATCTCTCTCGTGTATTGATAAAATGTGATACTAGTGTTATAGGATTGTTCTTTGTAATGTTTACTACAAGCATGAACCTTTAAAACACACTAAGCAAGCTCAGGATGCAAGTTATGGAGATCATAAGTGGCATCTCGGACTGTTCTTCATTTCTGAAAAATCCAAAAATGAAGAACAGCTTCTGAGAAGTTTTCTGAAGATTAAATCTCTCTGTTGTGTTATAGTTTGGTCATGGAATCGATTGATAGTTGTACATGTATACTACAAAATTAAAACAAATACAAACCCAGATAATATCAAGATCATAGGAATTAAACTGGTCAAACATAGCACCTTAGTCACTGACATAAGGATCTGGGTTTTGGCCAAGAACACCAATAGCCACGGTTTTGTCACTAAAGCCACCTTTAGCGAGAGTTATTTTCCAAAATTAATTATTTTATTTATTAAATAGAAAAAAATAGTTTTTAATTATTAAAAATTCAACATAAATTTCTAAAAATTATTTTAAAGCCTAAAAATGGGTTTTTAATAATTTTAAATATATTTTATAAATAATTAATATTTTTGTAATATTAAAGGTATTTAATTTATGTAATTATAATATTAAATAAATTACTTAAAATGATTTTATTACTTGAAAAATCATTTAAAATTATATTATGGTATAAGAAAATATTTTTAAGTTATTTTTAATGACTTTTGATATTTTGTGATAAATTTTATTAATAAATTAATATTAATGGCAATTAATTTATTTAATAAATATATTAAATAAATTGTAAAAAAATAAAATTAATGATTTAAAAATCATATAAAAATTATTTAAGTGTTATAAAAATATTTTAAGTTATTAAATTATAACTTTTAATATTTTGTCATGAAAAATATTAATATTTAATATTAAAGGCAATTATTTAATAATGGTTTTAATTACTTTAAAATCATTTAAAGGTAATAATAAAGTATTAAAAATACTTTGAGATATTATAAATATATTATAATATTATGACAAGTATTTCATTAATATTTAATATTAAATAAATATTAATGATAATAGAATTTTTTGGTATTTAAATCATATAAATAGGATATTAATGATTGAAAAATCATGATAAATGATAATAATTATTTAAAAATTATTATAAGACTTTGAAAATTATTTTGACTACTAATAAATTATCTAAGATATTTGTGAACTAGTTTAAACTGAGTCTTAGCGATATTAGGCTCGAGAATTGTCCGACTAGTTCGTCGGGATGACGAAATTGTGTTGGTTTCAACTCCGACTGAAATAGTTTGACTTGATACCGAGTCTTAGGTAGTTTGTGGACTGATAGGGTTATGTGTTATGTGTTTAGGTTATTCTATGATTATATATAATAGTATTATACTGTGATGATATTATTCTAACTTGAAAATCGATATTATTAATATTAGGTCTTCAGACAAAAGCTAAATAGGTTGTGTAATAGTAATCAACCGAACAGACAAGTTTTCTTGAACTATTCTTTTAACTTGTGGTTAATCATTGTTGATTACCATGTCCATGAATTGTTAAATCGTACTCTATGCATATTGCATGTATTCATCAGGTATGAAAGGCTGATCACCTTCATTACCATTTGGTCTAGATATAATCGATATGTTCATGTTCAATGTTCGTTCAGCTATGAAAGTTTGTTCATGCTAGTTCTCAATTATATTATAGAATTGTAGCCAGCTTATTGTTCAATTCTTTCTATCATGATATATCCTTGATTTATTAAACTTAAACTTGTTGGGCAAACCTGTTGCTCACCCTTGCTATATCATGAAAAATATTACAGATTAAGGCGAATACGTCGGATACAAGGAAAAGCCAAAGCCAAGTTCAGCTTAGGACTATGTGTGCAGATAGATTTGTAACAGTATTGTATAATAATAACATTGTATGTTAGATAGGATATTGATTTAGGTATATGTGAAGGTTCTCGACCTTGGGGTTAGTGTGTAAAGTTTAATGTATAAACAATTTATGTTTATATCTTCTGCAATAGTTATAGAATGATTGTACCAGATCTGCGGTGATTTGGGACCCGGATCTGGGGTCCTCACAGTTGGTATCAAAGTTGTAGTTTATAAACCTTAGGTAGGGTTACCTGAGACTAATAACCGCAGTGATTGGGATAAGAACTAACTTAAATAGAGTTAGTGTGTCGGTAGGATTCAAAGACGAATCTCGGCGAGTTATAAAGATATAGAGTTCCCTAACTATGATAATAAAAGTGAACAGTAGTTGTAAGACCCCAACTTTTAATAATAAAGATTAATTTTTTTCTCAAAATATATTTTTGAATATTATGGTGTGGTTTTGTTATATTATTATAGTTATGAGTAATATTTACAAATTTTGCAATGTAAGCAAGTGGTTTTAAAATATTCGATTGGGCGAAGAATATTCATTTTAACAGGGAATATTCATACTACGACACAATCATTGGTGGACCCCACAACGAAAGTATTATCGGAGTTAGAAAACGACATAAATATCTTTTTATAAAAATAACGGCGAAAGTTTTACCGTTAAACTGTTGAACTACCCGGTAGTAAAAGTACAGTAATACGCGTGGTTACATAGTAGCACACGATATTGATTATTGATGCTTATGTGAGAAGTCACTTAGTTATACTCAATTATTACTACAGTAATTACTGTATAATATCTCTCATATTATTGATTCAATTATTGTCACGGTGTCAATATTTTATATTATTAAATCAATAATTGAGACGGCAAAGTTATTCATATTATTATTTGTAATATTGATGGTGTCTATAAAGTTCTGTCGAGGAGAGGTTTGGTCACCTAATTGCGCGCCAATAAGGAGAAATCCTTATCGGAAAGCCCCCTCTTTCCTTGGTATGATCTAGTTGTTAAATATTGTGAGTTATAATATTAATGATAAATAAGTTCGTGTCGATTAAAGATGAAATTGATAGTTCCATTGTGTTGGGATTATTAGTGTTAGTGGAAATCAACATTTATTTCGGTAATAATTGATGTCTGGACGTTATATTGACCAATCGGGTAATTAATCGAATAAATGAGCAATTAATTGCTATTAATTCACATGCTTATAACTATTTATTCACATGTGTGTACTATTGATTCACATGCATGTACTATTAGGGGAGGTGGTGCAAGATTGATAATACTTGCATGACTAAATTAAAAAAAGAGGTATAGATGAAGGTACTATACTGTAACTATTTTTCTGTATTATCTTAGCCATAATATTTCTTACTGGGCTAGTTGAGCTCATCTTTTTGATCTCATTGTTCTCTTCAAGAAATAAAAACGTAGCCGGGACTAGTCGGGGAACAGAGTGACGGTCCGAGATGGTGGCTATAGTAGTCCTCACTATTTTATGAAATAGTGTGATAATAAATGTAATGAGGACTTCATTTGAGTTTGAATATTGTCTATGAGATAATATTCGTGTAAAAACTCTAATCTACGCTGTTGTCGTATTGTATAAAAAAACTTTATATTTGAATTATGTACCGTATATTTGGTAACTCAGAATGAGAGATGTATACCTATTTTGGGGGCGTCACAGTTGGTATCAAAGGTTATGGATATGATCCCTGGCTGAGATGTGAGATAAGAACTAGGAGGGGAGAGACGGGGAATTCCTTCGCTAGTATGACCTACCTATGTTTATTTGGTATTTAATTGGTCGGTCAGAGTATAGGGTTAATATGTGACATGTCAATTAACCCTTGTTTTGTGGCAGTGTTTGAAAATGACATCTGAAAATTTTGAGAGCAGCAATGAAGCACATGAGACCATTGAGTCACCAACGATTAATACCCAGGATAATGTGCAACAGGAAGATAATAATCCTCAGGTAAACAATAACATTGATCAAATGATGAACGATGGGATGTTCAGAGGCTTTATGCAATTCATGCAACATCAGGCGAGAACGGCTCCTATTCAAAATGCAGGTGGAAACACTGGCAAATCTCGAACGGTCACCGCTAAATAGTTTAAGGAGCTGGGACCACCCGGAGTTTTTGGAAGAGCCAAAACCACTTAAGACGGAGACGTGGATAAAGCAGATTAACAAGATATTTGATGTCTTGGGATGCCCCGAGGAGCAAAAGGTTTCCTTTTCCACCTTCATGTTGCGAGGAGAGGCAGATTACTGGTGGAAATCTGTAAAGCGTACCCAACCTGCCGCACTGAAGATGTTTTGGGAGAAGTTCCGAGAACTGTTCAACGACAAGTACTTTTCTGAAAGTATTCGTCACATGAAGGAGATAGAGTTTATCAAGCTGGAGCAAAACAATATGATCGTGGCACAGTACGAAGTTAAGTTTGCCAAGTTGTCCCGGTTTGCGTCCCATTTGGTTGATAATGAGGAGAGAATGACGCAGATGTTTCTAAGAGGTTTGGAAACTGAGATACGTCAATACATAATTTCTCACAAACTGTGTTTGTATTCAGATGTTGTAAATAGGGCTCAGTTATTGGAGCGCGATAATGAGTCAACCCAACCAAGAGAGAGCAGTTGACAAATCGATAATACCAATGGTAGTAGTCATCGAAGCGGTGACAACAAACATGGAGGGAATCAACATGCTAGAAATGGTAACCACTTCGGTGGTAATCATGGCCAAGATAATAGAAGTGGAAATTTCAAGAAGAGAAAATTCAATAATGATGGAAAGACGTCAGCACCAGCACTTGTTGTTAAGGAAGGAGAATAACCGCAGGTCGTATGCTACAAATGCTGAGGGGAGGGACACATCAGTCCAAACTATACGCAGCTATCCAAGGCATGTTACAATTCTAGAAGAGAAGATCACCTAGCCCAATTTTGTCGTGCACCGAAGTCAAGTCCAACTGGGATGGAGGCATCAAAGGTCGTCCCAGACAAGATAAAATCGGTAGTTCAAGGGAGAGCGTTTATCGTAACCTCCCAAAAAGTGAGGAATCCGAACGAGGTGATCGTGGGTAAGCTAATCATAAACTCTAGTGAAATATATACCTTATTTGATACCGGTTCTACCCATTCTTTTATTTCTCCTACTTGCGCTCAACGTTTAAATTTGACTCCAAAAAAATTAGACTTTAACTTATCTGTTGAAACTTCGTTGGGAGAAACCTTCATTACATCCACTGTTTATAAGTCTTGTTTGATTCAAATCGACAACCGCACGTTACATGTTGATCTTATCTCTTTGAAAATACTTGCATTCGATGTAATTTTAGGAATTGATTGGTTAATTACTCATCATGCTAAAATTGATTATTTTTGTAAGGTTGTTAGCTTTCATATTCCTAACCAACCTATTATGCGAATTCAAGCAACCAAACCACTAAAGTCAATCACTGTCATATCAAGCCATAAAGCTATTCGTTTATTGAAAAACGGATGTCAAGCTTTCTTAGCCCATGTCACGGATTTAAATAAAAATACGTTAGATTTGAATGATATTTCTATTGTTAATAAATTTCCTGATGTATTCCCTAAAGAACTTCCTAGTCTACCCCCAGAGCATGAAATTGAATTTTGTATCGATCTTGAATCCGGTACAAAACCCATTTCCAAAGCCCCATATCAAATGGCTCCTATTGAATTTCAGGAGTTAAAGACCCAACTGCAAGAATTGTTAGACATCGATTTCATTCGTTCTAGTACGTCTCCTTGGGGTACTCCTGTTCTATTCGTGAAGAAGAAAGATGGGAGTATGCGACTTTGTATTGATTATCGAGAGTTGATTCATGTCACCATCAAAAATAGGTACCTGTTACCTCGTATTGATGATCTGTTTGACCAGTTACAAGGAGCTAAATTCTTTTCAAAGATCGATCTTTGTTCCGGATATCACCAGTTAAAGATTAAAACTGATGACATTCCAAAGACTACTTTCAGAACTCGGTACGGGCATTATGAATTCCTAGTCATATCCTTTGGATTGACTAATGCTCCTGCTGCCTTCATGGATATGATGAACTAAGTATTAAAGGAATATTTGGATCATTTCGTGGTTATCTTTATTGATGACATCCTCATATACTCCAAAAGCCGTGAAGATCATGAGCAAGACTTGAGTCTGATACTTCAAAAGCTTCATGAAAACAAGCTATATGACAAGTTGAAGAAATGTGAGTTCTGGCTTGAGGAAGTAGCATTCCTTGGGCATGTGATATCAAATCATAGAATATTTGTTAACCCGACAAAGATTGAAGCAATTCAAAGCTGGGAGCAACCTAAGTCAGTGACCAAAGTACGTTACTTTCTCGGCTTAGCTAGTTATTATCGGAGATTCATAGAAGGGTTTTCTTGAATCACTACTCCATTAACTCAGCTGACTCGAAAAGATACAAATTTCGGTTGGAGCGAGGAATGTGAAAAGAGTTTTTAAGAACTCAAGAGGAGACTCATTTCAGCACCTGTTCTGACAATACCATCTAGCTCGGAGGGATTTGTCATCTACAGTGATGCTTCAGGTAAAGGGTTAGGATGTGTTCTCATACAACATGGGAAAGTCATAGCCTATGCCTCACGACAACTAAAAGAATATGAGAAGAATTATCTTACTCATGATCTAGAGTTGGCAGCTGTCGTTTTTGCGCTTAAGATTTGGAGGCATTACTTGTATGGAGAGAAGGTGGAGATTTATACGGATCATAAAAGCCTCAAATATTTCTTCACTCAAAAGGAACTCAACATGCGGCAACGTCGTTGGCTTGAATTGTTGAAAGATTACGATCATACCTTTCAATACCATCTTGGAAAAGTGAACGTAGTAGCTGGCGCATTGAGTAAAAGATCATATGTGGGTACGAGTGCGATATTGTCAACGCAAAGGCCCATTTTATATGACTTACAAAGGATGGAGATAGACTTAAAGACTCTAGGGACCCATGTGATGATGGCAAATATACGAGTAGAATCGACTTTAATCGATAAAGTTGAAGCTGCTCAAGCTACAGACCTGGAGCTGATGCATATGAGGAAAAAAGTGCAAGAATGTGTTATTCCGAAAGCAAGAATCGATGAAGAAGGAATACTTCGAGTCAACTTCAGACTTTGTGTTCCTAACGATTCTGACTTGAAGTATAAAATCATAATGGAGGCACACAACACACCATTTTTAATCCATCCTGGGAGTACCAAAATATATCGTGATCTTCGACATACATTTTGGTGGAGCAATATGAAGAGAGAGATAGCGGGGTTTATCTCAAGGTGTCTAACTTGTCAGCGAGTCAAGGCGGAGCATCAAGTGACAAAAGGTCCGTTGTAACCACTTGAAATTCCAGAATGGAAGTGGGAGCACATTACCATGGATTTCGTTACTGGTCTTCCCAAGGTTTCTTAAGGCATAGATGCGATTTGGGTCATTGTTGATAGATTAACCAAGTCTGCTTATTTCTTACCGATACGAGAAACTTATACACTTGAACGTCTTGATCGTATGTAAATAAATGAGATTGTAAGATTGCATGGTATGCCAGTAACCATAGTTTCTAATCGAGACCCAAGATTCACTTCAAGATTTTGGGTTAGTTTGCAAAAAGCTATGGGCACGGATTTATGATTTAGTTTGGCATATCATCCTCAAACGGACGGGCAGTCGGAGAGAACTATTCAAACTCTTGAAGATTTATTAAGACTCTGTGTCCTTGACTTCAAAGGAAGTTAGGACAAGTTCTTACCATTGGTGGAGTTTTCCTACAACAATAGTTATCAAGCAAGTATTGGCATGGCTCCATTCGAGGCGTTGTATAGACGCAAGTGTCGTTCTCCAGTATGCTGGGATGAGGTGGGTGAAGTAATGTTGTTGGGACCGGAGTTGGTACGTATGACTACGAAAAAGATTCAAACGATCCGACAACGTATAAAAATCTCACAAGATCGATAAAAGAGTTATGCTGATCTTCATCGAAAGGACGTAGAATTCAATATTGGAGATCATGTGTTGTTACGTGTTGCTCCATGGAAAGGAGTTACAAGATTTGAAAAAAGAGGAAAGCTCAATTCTCGATTCATTGGCCCATTCGTAATCCTCGATCGAGTATGAACTGTGGCCTATAGACTCGCCTTACCGCCAAGTATATCTCGTGTTCATAACGTTTTTCACATATCTATGTTACGTAAATATGTGAAAGACCCGAACCACATTATTGAATTAGAACCGGACGAGATAGAGGAAGATTTAACGTATGAAGAGGTACCTGTTAAAATCTTGGATAAGAAGGAGCATATCCTACGCTCTAATGTTATACCTCAAGTCAAAGTTTTGTGGAGAAACCACAATGTGGAGGAAATGACCTGGGAGTTAGAATCTAAAATAAAAGTAAGGTATCCTCACCTCTTCAACATACCAGGTACGTACCCTAACTTCGAGGATGAAATTTCATAAGAAGGGGAGGTTATAAAACCCTAACTTATATGAATAAACATTAATTTTTTTTCTCGAAATATATTTTTGAATATTATGGTATGGTTTTGTTATATTATTATTGTGTTGGATAATATTTATAAATTTTGCAAAGTAAGCAAGTGGTTTTAAAATATTCGATTGGTCTGGGAATATTCGTTTTAACAGGGAATATTCATACGACGGCACAATCATTGATGGACCCCACAACGAAAGAATTGTCAGAGTTAGAAAACGACAGAAATATCTTTTTATAAAAATAACAGTGAAAGTTTTACCGTTAAACTGTTGAACTACCTAGTAGTAAAAGTACAGTAATACGCGTAGTTGCATAGTAGCATACGGTATTGATTATTGATGCTTACGTAAGAAGGCACTCAGTTATACTCAATTATTGCTACAGAAATTACTGCATAACATCTCTCATATTATTGATTCAATTATTGTCACGGTATCAATATTTTATATTATTAAATCAATAATTGAGATGACAAAGTTATTCATATTATTATTTGCAATATTGACGATGTCTAGAAAGTTCTATCGAGGAGAGGGTTGGTCACCTAATTGCGCGCCAATAAGGAAAAATCCTTATCGGAAAGCCCCCTCTTTCATGGGAATGATCTGGTTGTTAAATATTGTGAGTTATAATATTAATGATGAATAAGTTCGTGTTGATTAAAGATGAAATTGATAGTTCCATTGTGTTGGGATTATTAGTGTTAGTGGAAATCAACATCTATTTCAATAATAATTGATGTCTAGAGGTTATATTGACCAATCGAGTAATTAATCGGATAAATGAGTAATTAATTGCTAGTAATTCACATGCTTATAACTATTTATTTCCATGTGTACTATTGATTCACATACATGTACTATTAGGGAAGGTGGTGCAAGATTGATAATACTTGCATGACTAAATTAAAAATAGAGGTATAGATGAAGGTATTATATTATAACTATTTTTTTCACATGTGTAGAACTATTGATTCACATGAATATACTATTGATTCACATAAGGTACTATTAGGGGAGGTGGTGCAAGTTTGATAATACTTGCAGAACTAAATTAAAAATGAAGGAAAATATGAATGTATTATACTGTAATATTTCGAGCCCCAAAACGTTCAATTATCGAAACTATATTTTTCTATAAATAGAAGCTCATTCTTCTTTCATTCTCACCAATTCACTAAGACTCACAAGAGCAATTATAGAGAGAGAAGCTATAGAGAGAAAGAAGAAGAGAAGTCTGCTACCTTACTATTCCAGTATCCAGTCTTCTTATGAGGTTAGGGATATTATTTTGTTCAGTATTCATAGGAATAATATTTTCTTCCATACTCTGTAGTATGTGACTAATATTTTTTTGTCTCGTATTCCTGATTATACCCTCATTTTGTTAAAGTATTGCTTCTATACTCCGTAAAATTAGTAGAATATCCTTGAAATTTGCGCTTCATCTAGTATCATTTCACAAGGATATTTTCTGCACATTCTTGTTAAATTTTAACTTTTCATGACGGAGTACTGTCCATAAGTAAAATTCATTTATACGGTACTATTCATAAAGTACTATTCACGGGTACTATTCACATAGTACTATTTATAAAGAACTATTCATGGGGTACTATTCTCAAAGTACTATTCACGAGGTACTATTTACGAGGTACTATTCACCCAAAGTACTATTCATGATAAAAATTGATTTTTTTTCGGTCCAAATTATTTTTGATACAATATCATTCTTGAATTTTACTCCACAAAGCAGAATCATGTTGGCAATTTGAACATTATTGAATTCTGGATAAATTAAATTATAAATCTTTAAAAATTTATCATTTGTTTCTTTTAATTGAATTCTTATATCATTGATATCATCATCATGCTTATATTGTGATGAAAGTCATCTTTGGCTTACGTGCATAGATGGACTGTTGATTGGTATGATTATGACCAGGGATCATTCGGTATAATCATGACCCATAATGTTACAAATGATGTGGTAAAAGTCCTCATTGATCTGTAGTGCATTGATGGACAGTTGTTGGTATGATTATGACCAGGAATTATTCGGTATAATCATGACCATTGATGATTACATGAATATCCTTGGTCATGGTGCAGGGATGATTCGATAATGTGGTTTATTTATTAAGCTGAGCCTCAGCGATAAAGTTGATGAAAACCCTTTTTAAATAATAGAAGATAGTAGATATCATGCTCTACTTGGCTCTTCTAATGGATTGCTTGTTCCGCTGCAGTTAAACTTGATGTTTATTATATTTTATCAGTTTAACACTGTTAAAGGCTAACGATAATTTATTCTGCATTATCTTAGTCATAATATTTTTTACTGGGCTAGTTGAGCTCACCCTTTTGCTTTCATTGTTCTCTTCAGGAAATGAGAACGTAGCCGGGACTAGTCGGGGAACAGAGTGACGGTTCGAGATGTTGGCTATAGTAGTCCTCACTATTTTATAAAATAGTGTGATAATAAATGTAATGAGGAATTCATTTGAGTTTGAATACTGTCTATGAGACAATATTCGTGTAAAAACTCTAAGCAACACTGTTGTCGTATTGTATAAAAGAAGTTTGTATTTGATTTATGTACCATGTATTTGGCGACATAGAATGGTGATGTATACCTATTTTGGGGGCGTCACGGTAGTAATGAATAGATAGAGTCTAAAAGACTAAAAGTACAGGGATAGAGATCGTAAAACAAAACGATCATAGTATAGAAATGAATCGTAATATATACGATGAGATCACCCCGTGATCTAATAAGGTGATAGCAGGTAAAACAATCAATCAAATGATTGAAAAGTTTACGGCAAGAATGTTGTGTGTCAGTTGTACTATGAATTGGTACCGATTCAGGAAAGGATTATGAATACGAATTAAATGAAATTCGTATTGAGAATGGAGTTAAGATTAGGTGGGGATTTCAATTAAGGACTCATGACAGCAGCTGAGTTGTATGATTCCTTGTTATGGGCGGGGAATCGTACTTGGTGTAAAAACCACTTAGTTTCTGGTACTGATAATCATTGAAATGTTTGTGTTGCGCTATTTGCTATATACCTGTTGAGAAGGTGATTCTTTTCTCAGGTGTATAATAGATAAGTAGGGTATAGTTAGAGAATATAAGGTTAAGTACGAGTTCTTATAACTCATACTTATGGTACGTTCGTGACTTATAATTATATGAAATGTTTATGAACCCCTCAGCGAATGGACGCCAAAGGTCTGTCTAGGATAAGTTCTTAAACTTATATGATTGTGGAAAGTTCCTGAACCCATAAGTGTGGTAAGTTTGACGAACTGGGTAGAACTATGTGTGAATGGAATATTGAGGATAATATGAATAGATAGCAATATTAGGCAATAAATTATTAGTGGAGACATAGGTTTTCCAAATCTCCTAGCAATGCTAGACTTTGAAATTTTTGACATCAAGCTAAATACGCACTATGTGCTTTTGAAAATGAATTTTTATTCTCAACTTCTGGTGACCATTGTGTATGTGTGGACTTCAGGTCACCGACACATCGTTACCTATTGATAAGGGTGTAAACGAACCGAGTCGATCCGAGTATTGAGTTGCTCAGATTTGGTTCACAAAATTTATCGAGTATAAAATAAGATTTGATTGAGGCTCATTTAGCTAACGAGTCGAGCACGATTCCGAATCGAGACCGAGCAGTTTAGACTTTTTTAACGAATATGATCCGAGTATCAATTGTGACGCCCCCAAAATAGGTATACATCACCCATTCTGAGTCGCCAAATACATGCTACTGAATACAAATACAAACTTAATTATACAACATGAGCTGTGAGTTTTAATACAAATATTGTCTTCTAGATAGTATTCAAACTCAAAATAAGTCCTCATTACATTTATTTTCACACTATTTCACAGAATAGTGAGGACTACTAATGCTACCATCTGGACCGTCACTCCGTTCTCCGACTAGTCCCAGCTATATTCTCATTTCCTGAAGAGAACAATGAAAGCAAAAGGTGAGCTCAACTAGCCTAGTAAGAAATATTATGACTAAGATAATACAGAATAAATTATCGTTAGCCTTCAACAGTGTTAAATTGATAAAATACAATAAACATCAAGTTTAACTGCAGCGGAACAAGCAATCCATTAGAAGAGTCAAGTAGAGCATGATACCTACTATCTTCTATGATTTAAAAAGGGTTTTCATCAATTTTATCGCTAAGACTCAGCTTAATAAATAAACCACATCATCCCTGCACTACGGCCAAGGATATTCATTAGTATCACGACCACAAATTATTCATGCACTACAGGCCAAGGATATTCGTGTATTCATCAATGGCCATGATCATGCCAACAATTGTCCATCAATGCACTACGGGCTAATGAGAACTTTTACCACATCATTTGTAACATTACGGTCATGATTATACCGAATAATTCCTGGTCATAATCATACCAAGTCCATCTATGCACTACGGGCCAAAGATGACTTTCATAACAATATAGGCATGAGGATGATGACAATGATATAAGAATTCAATAAAACAAGTTCAAGGATAAATTTTTAAAGATTTATAATTTAATTTATCCAGAAATCAATAATGTCCAAATTGTCAACATGATACTGCTTTGTGGAGTAAAATTCAAGAATAATATTGTACCAAAAATAATTTGGATAAAAAATGAATCAATTTTTATCATGAATAGTACCCGGGTGAATAGTACTCGAGTGAATAGTACCCCGTAAATAGTACTTCGGGAATAGTAACCCCGTGAATAGTACTCCGGCATGAAAAAGTTAGAACTTTTCAAGAATGCTCAAAATAATATTTTCATGAAAAGATACTGGATGAAGCGCAAATATCAAGGATATTCTACTAATTTCATGGAGTTTAGAAGCCAAAACTTTAACAAAACGAGTGTAGAATTTGAAATATAAAACGAAATAATATTACTTACATACTACAGAGTATGGAAGAAAATATTATTTCAAGCGAATATTGAACAAAAATAACATCCCTTACCTTAAAAAGAAGAGTATTCCGACTGGTAGGGCTGGAATATTCTTGAAGAAAACTTGCACTATTTTCTACACTCAAAGCTTTCTTATACTCTAAAGAAATACGCTCAAGAATATAGAAGAAGAATTCTGTGATTCTGGTGTGATTTTTAATTCTAACTAAGTATCCTATTTATAGGAGAATGGAAAGGATACTATTTGGACGCATAGTGAAGGAAAAGTCACGGGCGTTCGGCCGATTGAAAATTTTAAAAATTTTGGTTTTACTATGATGTACTATGCAATAAAATATTCTAATAAAACAAAAACTTTTAAATAAAATATAATATATTTATATATATTATATTATATATATATATATATATATATATATATATATATATATATATTATAATCCTACATATATTTCCTCCGTGACTTCCATTTCTCCCCCCAGGCAATTCATTTTCTTCTGTGGGCCCCATATGTGGCCCTCACATGTGGCCCCACCTTTATTATATTAAATAATTTTTTATCGATTATTTTAAAAAATGGGTAAATAGGGGTCCATAAAATAAGTAAAATTTACATCAAAAACTTCATAAAAACCCTTTCAATATTTTTAACAACATTTATTCATCATTTTTATACTTCACAATATTTAACAACCAGATCATTCTCAGGAAAGAGGGGGCTTTCCAATAAGGATTTCTCCCTATTAGCGCGTAATTAGGTGACCAAACCTCTCCTCGATAGAACTTTCTAGACATCGCTAATATTGCAAATAATAATAAGAATAACTGTATCGTCTCAATTATTGATTTAATAATATATAAAATATCGACAATAATTGAATCAAATAACGTGAGATACTATACAGCAATTACTGTAACAATAATTGAACAAAACTGAGTGACTTCTCACGTAAGCATCAATAATCAATACCGTGTGCTACTATGTAACCACGCGTATTACTGTACTTTTAACACCTGATATTTCAACAGTTAACGGTAAAATTTTCGCCATTATTTTTATAAAAAGATATTTTTGTCATTTTCTCATTCCGATAATAATTCCGTTGTGGGGTCCACCAATGATTGTGACGTCGTACAAATATTTCCTGTTAAAACGAATATTCTCTGACCAATCGAATATAATATAACAACTTGCATACTTTGCAAAATTTATAAATATTATCCACAACTATAACATTATACCAAATTCACTCCTTAATATTCAAAAATGTTATTTATAGAAAATTCATCTTTATTCATAAAAGTTGGGGTCTTACATTAATAGTAAATTATAATTTGAGTAGGTTCGAGTAATTTATCGAACTTTAAAATGTGCTCATATTTGACTCATTTATATTTCAAGTCGAGCTCGAATCGAACTTTTAGTCGAACGAGTACGAATCAAGTCCGAACTGTTTGCTCATTTTACAGCCTTACCTGTTGAGATGATAAAACTGAATTGTAATAATTTTTAAACGGTTTAAAGTATAGTCTATGCTACTTATTTCGGCTAGACGATAATGATTTGAAATATCAAAATCTATTTTTATTTATCACTTATGTACCATGTAACCTGGTGCAGAGATGATAAAAAGTTGATGGAGTTGTAAATATAGGAATACTTAGTGTTGAATTTGATCTAAAATCGTTGTTCCACTATTGTATGATGTGTTATGACAAAGTCACTCAGTGACGGCATCCTTAAACGGGTTGTTAATACAGTACGGCATCATGACGTAATTTTCAAACAAATTTCAAAATTTTAATTTGCCAACGGGGTTTGGTTATACCTAAATATTTCGATTGAATTGAATTATTGGTATGAGTCTATACTATTTGATTCAGCTAGACCAGCGTTTATAAAATTCTAAGCGTTCTTTGAAAACTTTCCCGAACTAATTTGTTTTGGTGCGGATTCCGATAAAGACTGAGGTAAGAAATTTTGTGCGCCTAAGGCGGATAAGTGGAACGGGAAAAAATTGTTCCGACCAACAGTACTTGGCCAGTACAAGGCATACCGGGCTAATCACCCTCTGTGTCTGTAAGTTATGACGATTTGTAGATGAATTTTCATATAACCTTTTCAAAAATGAAAGTTCGTAGTCTATATAACCCCTCAACATGATTTGAATAATTTAACTCTTGTGAGTGATGTTTTGGGTAGTATGTGGTGATAAGTATGAAAGGTGTAAAGCGTAAGGTAAATTTTAGAGACGAAATTTTCAGAAGAAAGGGTGAATGTGACAACCCGAGAATTTGGATATTTATTAAAATCTTAAAATATTGAATTAAGATTAAATAATAAACCTATATAGAAAATAAGTGAATAGATTTGATATTTTCTGGATGGAAATTTATGGATTTAAAAATTTTTCTGGAGAATTATTCAGGATTAAGGGTATAAGTGTATATGTTCTGTGTATGTGGATTTATGTGTACAGTTTGTGGTTAAGGGTCAAGGGATGACCAGATAAATTATATCTATGACAAACCCTATGTATATATTAAGAACATCAACGTTCAGTTTGAAAACCCTAGCGATTGATAAGAAACCCTAATACTGGCTCTAGAAATCCTAATTTCAGTTTCGGGAATCTGAAACCCTAATTTGGAATATTAAAACCCTAATTTGGGAATTCAAATGCTAAGTATAAGGATTAAGTGTTATTAATTATAACCTAATTGGGAAAACCCTAACGAATAATTAGAAACCCTAATTATTAGAAACCCTAATTGGAAATCCTAATTGCTAAATTAGAAACCCTAATTGCTAAATTAGGAAACCTTAATCTTAATGTTCAAGTCTAATTAATTAGGAAACCCTAATTATAAATTAGAAAGTTTAATTTTTTTCCATTTGAAAAACCTTAATCGAAAATCCTAGGATTTAATCTTTAAAACCTTAGGGTTAAACCCTAAGGTTTGCACAAGTTACTTTTATGCCATTAAAATTATAAGACAAATGACCAATTTTCCCTTTGTGCATTATTGTAGGAAACTTAAGAATCTTGCTATATTTGTGGTTGGTTACCAACTTTTGACTTCCATGTGACAAATACCAGCCATCTTGCCCCTTTCATCAGCCATATACATTGCATTGTATCAAAATAAATAGATTAAAGAAAGAGAAAATACATATTTTACTTCTCATTTTCTCCAAGACCTTCTCTCTCCATAATTTTCGAAATCTAGAGTGAGAGAGAGTAAGAAACAAAGCTAAGAACACTTCATAGCTTGCCAAGGATTAGAATCAAAAGTCATATTTAAGATCAAAACTAGAAAAGGTATAAAAACCATAAACTTAGAAATCTATGTGATCCATGTTATTTGTTGTTGTTTATGGTTTTAAGTTATGATTAAGGATGTTATTTAGTGATCTGGGTTGTTACCTCCTAGATCCATAACATCTAGATGCACGAATTTGTAGATTTCAAAAATCTCTGTAAAACTAAAAAAAATATTATATGACAGTCAAATGTCAGGGCTTCTAGATCTCTTTGTGTTAGTTGTTTGTTGTGTTTAAGATTATATATCTGTTATATGTTATTATGGCTTTGATCTGAAACTTGAATCAAGCCTAGATCATGTATAAATTGCAAGATATATGCAGTCAAAGTACGTTGACCGAGCACGAATTCTGAAAATCTGGGTTGTTAACGCCA
Source organism: Panax notoginseng (assembly GCA_016801055.1). Classification (NCBI taxonomy): domain Eukaryota; kingdom Viridiplantae; phylum Streptophyta; class Magnoliopsida; order Apiales; family Araliaceae; genus Panax; species Panax notoginseng. The sequence continues at coordinate 53,043,224 of CM029019.1, read as the reverse complement.
AGATCTTCTCCCACGTCCCAATCACGTAAGACGATCTGATCCTGCACAGTTTAATAAGTCAACACCAAAAGCTTGACGGCCTGACCGTCGGGGGATAGCTCCGGCGTGGGAGTCAGTACAGGCGATCACAAGGTTAACAATAGAGGAATATAATGTCTAGTGCTTGAGAGAGAATAATAATATGATTGTGTGTGGTGTAATGTTTTGTTACCTTATTTTCATGTGTGATCCTTGCTCCATACGTAATCTAGACCCGGTTTACCGTGCCACCCACTATCTCCTGACACCTACCCCCACTCCCGGTCATCTCAGCCGAAAGTATGTAGCTCACTTCCCTACCTGCTACCACTGTTTTCCACCGCCGGTAAACTGAGTCTCATCCTCATTAATGCCATGCAGAAAGGTGGCAGACATAACAGTCAAATATTACTTGGTGTAATGATTACCGGTCAAAGCTGGGATAAATAACAATTTGTATAATGGGCCGATTCAATGACAAAGCCCAAATAATGGAAGTAACCCACGCGACCAGATCTAACCGAAAGGACCCAATGGAATAATCAAATAACTGGACCCAAATTACTCGGATCAAAAGGACAAAGGTAAAATAATCTAAGGGAGAGGCCCATTAATTCTGGCCCAATAAGGAAAAGTATTATGGCCCAACATTACCTCCCAGTCTTTTATTAAACAAGGTGTTTAATGGAAGATTGTAAATAATATAGGTCCATAATATAATGAATTATGATAAGCCACAAGGGGTCCAAAATGAAACTCATCAAGGCCTAAATAAGTCGACCCAAATTGATATTAGAGACAGAAATTAGAGGCCCAATAGACGTAGGTCCACTCCGGTTAAGATATTTAGACCGAAAACCAGACGCTACCTCTTCCCATTCACCATCATTGCTGTGAATTAAATGTGCCGCCCTTGATAACTGTGTAACCGTCAGTATAAAAGGTAAACTTTACCAATTTTGACAGTTTTACCTGCTCATTTGAATTTCAGACCTTTGAATTTTTTCCTTCCCTTTCGAACTTCCCCTTTTTTCTTTGCAAATTGTTAACAATGGCAACCCTTAATACCAGCCAAAACCCTCCAATTCGGGCAACTCCCATCACCACAGTTCCACCTAACCCCGGCACTCACAAGGAAGCATCGAGCTCTAATCCTCCAGTAAAGAAATCTAGCATGTGCCTACCTCCCAAAGCCCCCCTTACTCCTTCTGAATTTTTCATAAGTAGGGAACGTTTCTCGCATGCCAACACGCCGTCGATTGTCACCGAAATGGAGCTGAAGAAGATTCGGGCTCGCTGTCACATCACAAATACCCATTTGTTGAGAGCTCCGAGATCTGAAGAACGGATGTATCAACGCCCCGAAGGATGGATGGCTGTTACGACGACCGTCTTGGAGAAGGGGGTTCGATTCCCTCTCCATGCCTTCATAGTGACTGTCTTAGGATTTTTGGGTGTTGGATTTGTCCAATTATTGCCGAACTCTTATATTCATGTTCTTGCATTCATATCCTTCTGCCACGAGCTGGGTGTCGAACCTACACTCGATTTCTTCTTTACCGTGTACAAGGTTGGCCAGTCTAGAGAGAGAGGATTCAAGGCCATAAGCAAGCAATCTTCAAGAACAGGAGAGAAATTCGAGAGGCGTTCATTGGTAAACACTCCTTCGAGCAACAGAGGGTGGCACGAGAGGTGGTTCTTCATCAAGGGACCCGAAATCACCTCTTTACCAAGCTGGACCATTGATGAGAAGATTTCTACTGACTTCAGAGACATCTCTGATGAACGTGAGGTCGAAATGATGGGTCTTTTTGACAATTTCCCGAGGAAGGAATGGAATCATAGGCTTTTTTCCAAACAAGCGTGGTTATATGACCACAAACGTAAGTATAGGTTTATTTTATGAATATTTGGAAATTTTATGTGATATGGATTCTGATGTAGAATTGTTATTCTTCTGTAGTTACTTTGATTAAACCGTCATCTTCGGAGGTGAAAGACTTAGAGGATTTGCTAACTGGGAAATCGGTAGAAGCCACCGATGAATCCTCACAACAGGAAATCCCACCTGAAGATAACGTAGCTGAAAAATCTACAGAGGTCGATGCTGGACCTTCACAACCGGAAGCCTCCTCCAAACTCAAATCAGCTGCTGAGATACCAACTGCTGAACCTCCAATCCATGCACCCGAAGACGACGAACCCATTCTTCCTGAAGAAATCATCCGACCTCACCGAAAGAAAAGAGCTACCTGAAGACCTCGCCTAATTTCCATCCCCTCAGACTCCAAAGCCTTTTCTGAATCCGAACCAACTGACAACCCGATACATCTAACTATCGATCCAACACCATCGACTGTCAACCCAACACTACCAGTCGTTGACCCAACACCGCCAGTTGTTGACCCCATATTGGCTCGAAAGAGTTTATTAGATCTACCTGTAAGTGATCGAAGGCAACTCCTTCGAATCAAAAAGTTGAGAACCAAAGTTATCCCTTTAACCCCCGATGAGCTTAGGGTGTCTTTTTCAAATGTTCATCCTCCAACAGCCCCCGCGGAGATTCGAACTGTAAATGAAGAAGAATAAACTGAACCTGCTGCAGCACCCTCTCGAAAGAGAAAACAACCGTCCGACAGCCACCCAAGTTCAACTTCTGAATTTTTACCAGTTCGAGACCCTACTCCAACTCAATCTTCTTCTACCGAAAATATACATATGGATCCTTCTCATGTTCGTGACCAGTCTATGCCTTCCCCCCCAAGGCCTTCATCACAAAAATTCCATGATGAGGCTACGGGAATGCCGACCTTGTGGCCTCGATACAACGTAAATTTTCCTTTCCGGCTCTTCGATGCCTTCGTTCAGGAGGCTAATGATCACCGATTCGATAACCATACGAACGGGAATTTTCTTGATGAAGGCATGAGTTATTTGGCAAAGGTAAATGACAATTTTCTTGGTTAAATATTTCTTTTCCCATTTAAATATCTGAAACTGACTGGATACTGTCACATATGTGCAGGCAAATGCAGTCTTCGGACGTTTACGCCCCAGACATATAAATGCCAAATTCGATGAGGAGACTTTGAGGAAGGAGAACAACCTGTTGAAAGCTGCATTGGCTCGAGAGAGAGATGAACATGAAGCCAATCTTCATGTCAATGAAGGCCTTTAGAGGGAATTGGCCCAAACCAAGGGGGATCTGAGGGAAACCTATGATGTGTTGAGCTCGGTCAGAGAAGAGCTGAAGACGACAAAAGTCAGTGAACAGAAATTGGCCAATATGAATGTCAGATTTGTTGCTGAGACCGAATTCCTGAAGACTACCAATGAAGGGCTTGCTGCAACGAATCAAAACTTGTCTGTACAACTCGACGAAGTTTATACGAAGGCTCGGAGTGATAGGAAAGTCCATAGGGCCAAACGCCGTAAACTTCATGGCAAGATAAGGGCACTTTAGGAACGGGATCCTCCTCTGACTGAGGAAGTGCTTAAGCAGATACGGGCTGAATATCGTTCATCTGACGAGTTAGGTGCAGAAATTTTGAAAGTCTATTATGAGGGATACGAAGATTGCAGAGGTCGGGGCAAAGAAAAGCTGACTGCAGCTCAATTAGATCCAGCCCTTCTGGACTCCGAGGATGAAGGCGCGGCCTAAAGAGGGACATCTGTTCTTCTTTTTTAGTGTATAGGATTTTTGTAGAAAATTTTCGTATTTCTGTCCTTGTAGCTAACAATATATTAATGAAATGTAGGCTGTAAGACCCCAAATTTTATGAAATAAAAGTATTCAATTTTTCTTATAATTACAATTCAGTAAATGGTTAAATTGATAAAAAGTTAAAGTTATGGGTGAAATGTGAAAATTTTTTAAAATACACAAGTGGTTATAAAATAATCATTGTTGTCGGGGAATATTCGTTTGGTCGTGGAATATTCTTTCTGTCGGGGAATATTCATACAACGGCGCAGCTATTTGTGGGCCCCATAACAGAATAACTGTCGGGTGAAGAAAACGACAAATTTGAGTTTTTACAAATAACGGCGTAGTTGTTACCGTTAACACTGTTAGAATACCCGGTGGTTAAAATACAGTAATACGCATTATTGCACAGTAGCACACGGTATTGCATAGTATTTTTGAAATTATTGATTCTTACGTAAGAAGGCACTACTCAATAATTGTTACAGTAATTACTGTTCAATATTTTATTTTATTAATTTAATAATTGCTACGTTGAAATTTTGTATTATTGTTGTTCAATAATTGTTGCTGCACAGTATTTCTCATTATCAGATCAATAATTCATATTATTTGAATAGTATTATTAGATAACATTATTGGCAATGTCTAGAAAGTTCTGTCTAAGGAGAGGTTTGGTCATTTAATTGCGCGCCAGTAAGGAAAAATTCTTATTGGAAAGCCCCCTCTTTCCTGGGAACGGCCTGGTTGTCATAAATGTGATTCTGTAATATTATTTGTGAATAATTAATTATTGATTCATATGATAAGGAAATATTTATTTTATGTGGATATAAACGAGGGATATATTTTTGTGGTTAAAAATGAAGGAGTTAATGTTGAGATTTTTATCCGTATTTTTGTCGGAATGGAGGTATTAAAAATCAGGATTTTTGAGATATATTGCGGGGGTTATAATTTTTAATCCGACCGTTGGATCGTTGTGATTTTTGGATATGTTATACATATATAAGTTGAGTATATGCCCACAAATTTTGAACCGTTAAAAATGAACGTATGATTTATTATGAATTTTACGAGATGACTGGTTCAGAAATTGTTGAATTTTCGGAGTTTATCATTTTGGTGGAAAATTCTAGAATTGGTGGGCCCCACTTGTGGTTGGTGAAGAAATGTGCTGAATTATATTTCAAATGTGGTGGGTGGGAATAGTAGCAGGTAAAGCCATCAGGTTGCAGGTCAAACCTACCAAAATTTTCCTATAAATAGAGGGCTAAGTTAGAATTGAAAATCACACCAAAAACATAAGCTTTCTCTCTTTCTCTCTCTATATTATGAAGCATATTTTGTGAGTTTTTAGATACTTGGTGAGTTGTTATTCATCAGTGCAAGTTTCCTTCAGCATCATATTCGATATCCAGTCAGAAGTACTGCTCTTTTGATGGATAGTAAGGGATAGTAAGGGATAGTAAGGGATAGTAAGAGATATTAAAGGATTTTAAGGGTTGTTATGATTTTCAGTTTCGTAATTTTTCTGATCTTCAAAAATTTTGGAAAAATTTGAAATGATATTTTGATGAGTTTTCTTGATTGTGTCCAAAAATGGTGATTTTTGGATGTATAGATTGAGAGTTATGAATTTTATGAGAAAAGACTATTTTAGAAGTAACAGCTTATAATTCCTTGTGGTTAACTCCAAAATTGATGAAATTTTTATTGGGAGTACATGTATATGATAGAAGTATACTCTGTAAATTTCAGAATTTTTAGACAAAAGTACAATTTTTGATAAATGTCTAAATATTCGGCTATTTTGGCCATATGAAAAATAGTAAATGACTTTTAAAAATTCTGAGAAAAATATATGTTTACTATGGGACTATATTATGCTAAATCCCAGAAAAGAAATATTTTTGGAACTGATTTGGTATTTTTCATAAAAATGGTCTAGTTATGAGTAAATGAATTAAATATGTTTTGTGAAGAAAGAAAATTGAAAAATAGGATTTTATGGCTTGAGAATCCTATATGAGGTATATGCAGATTTTTGATGAGGGTTTTGGTTATTGATGATGAAATTGTAAGAGTTGGCATTTTATGATGATTAAATGCATTAATTAGTAAAGTGTAAACAATTAAAATAAATTGTTTATAAATTTAAGTAATGTTATTCTTTCAATATCATTATACCGAAATATTGGTATGGATTTTATTGTGGAATTTCTATCTTTTGTGTCGGGGTTACTATTCATGAGTTACTATTCACGATTTACTATTCATGAGTTACGAATATTACTCTTGAGATTAAAACTATATGTTGATCATATTATTTTTATCATCATATATAACATTTTTATAACCCTGATGTTGAAATTCTCTTTCACTGGAGTGTAAAGATGGGTAGATTATTGGTATGATCATGACTAGGGTTCTCTTTGGCCTGTAGTGCAAAGTTGAATTGTTGACTGGTATGATCATGACCATTGAATTTATAAGTGAATATCTTTAGCTTAAGTGCAAAGGTGAATTGATTAACATGGTTATAATTATTGTTTATATAAATTCTGAAATGATTATATATTTCTTTGAGATATTAATATATTTGGCCTGTAGTGCAAATATGAACTGTTGATGAATATATTTGGCCGTAGTGCAAATATGAACTGTTGTGGAATATCTTTGGCCTGCAGTGCAAAGATGAATTGTTGATGAGTATCTTTGGCCCGTAGTGCAAAGATGACATGTTGTTGAATATCTTTGGCCAGTAGTGCAAAGATGAACAGATGTTGAGATAAACATGACCAACTGGTGATACAAATGAATATCTTTGGCCGTAGTGCAAAGATGGATTTATTAGTATGATTATGAACAGGAAATGTGATTTGGTATAACCATGATCTTTGATGTTTCAGGTAAAGACAGGTGATGAAAATATTCTTCGTCCTGGGTGCGAAGAAAAATTTAGAGTCACAATTATGATTATGAGTTATTCATATAATTGTGAAAGGAACTGTTGATTGATGTTACAGGGATAAAACATTGTTGGTGGACTTTTAATGTGGAGAAGATAATAGACTTTATGGTCTATTTGACTCTTCTAATGGATTGCTCGTTCCGCTGCAACTATGGTTGAAATTTTTATCATTTACCATATGTTCTAAATCTCTGATTTATTATTGATGAAGGCTATTGATAATTTAATTATCTTTAGTCATGATATTCTTTACTGAGCTAGTTGTGCTCACCCTTTTGCTTCACAATTCCTTTCAGGTAATAAGAGTGTAGCTGGGTCGAGCGGGGGTAACAAGGGAATAGAACGGTGGTCATCATTTAGTAGTTTTATTTGGTGAATCCAATAGGGTAAGGTGTACCCAACGTTGGAAGGGTGGTTTGCCACTATCATACAAGATGTCTAACGACATACAACCTCGTGTCATCATAAGACAGGGATGTGCTCATCCACTTGCTGAGTATATCTATGAGCACTACCTATATAATCTTGGTGTTTGTTTGAAGTATAATTCTCAATTAGAGACAGTGGAGATAATGATAAGTCAAGAGAAGACTCACCATTGGGAAGAATATGATAGTAATCTTCTCGTTTTTCTTTGGGGTCTATTGGGTCAACCAAGGATAATTCTGTGGCCATATGATATCTATCATAACCTAGACGCGTGGCCTCCCATGTACGAAGGTTTCCTTGAGCACTTCCCAAAGATTCTAATTTCTAGAACAGTTTTTGACTATACCTTTATGTAAGGTACCTTTGTGAAGTGCTGATACATGATGGTGTCCAACGTCACAGTTGGTATATATTTGTATCCAAACTCACAGCATATGTGTTGTTGTATTTTGCACGACAATTGTTGTAATAAAGTTGTAGTTGTTTTCTGTACCATGTATTTGACGACTCAGAATGGGTTGGATGGAATGGACCTATTTTGGGGTCGTTACATTTGGTATCAGAGCTTAGGGATATGATCTCTGGCGGAGATCGGGGAATACAACTAGGAGGGGAGAGATGAGTAAATCCTTCGCTAGTGTGTCCTACCTAAGCTTATTTGTTGGTCAGTCATAATATCGGGATATTATGTGATATGTTAATTTGTTAAATTAACCCTTGTTTTGAAGCTGTATTCTAGAATGATATATGAAATACAGGAGATGAGCAATGGAGAAATTATGATGACAGGGAAGATGGAATCTGAAATGAAAGGAATGTATTCTCAATTCTTTGAAATACCAGGTACGTAAATTTCGAGGACGAAATTTCATAAGGAGGGGAGATTGTAAGACCCCGAATTTTATGAAATAAAAGTATTCAATTTTTCTTATAATTACAATTCAGTAAATGGTTAAATTGATAAAAAGTTAAAGTTATGGGTGAAATATGAAAATTTTTTTAAAATACACAAGTGGTTATAAAATAATCATTGTTGTCGGGGAATATTCGTTTGGTCGTGGAATATTCTTTCTGTCGGGGAATATTCGTACGACGGCGCAGCTATTTGTGGGCCCCATAACAGAATAACTGTCGGGTGAAGAAAACGACAAATTTGAGTTTTTACAAATAACGGCGTAGTTGTTACCGTTAACACTGTTGGAATACCCGGTGGTTAAAATACAGTAATACGCGTTATTGCACAGTAGCACACGGTATTGCATAGTATTTTTGAAATTATTGATTCTTACGTAAGAAGGCACTACTCAATAATTGTTACAGTAATTACTGTTCAATATTTTATTTTATTGATTCAATAATTGCTACGTTGAAATTTTATATTATTGTTGTTCAATAATTGTTGCTGCACAGTATTTCCCATTATCAGATCAATAATTCATATTATTTGAATAATATTATTAGATAACATTATTGGCAATGTCTAGAAAGTTCTGTCTAAGGAGAGGTTTGGTCATCTAATTGCGCGCCAGTAAGGAAAATTCTTATTGGAAAGCCCCCTCTTTCCTGGGAACGGCCTGGTTGTCATAAATGTGATTCTGTAATATTATTTGTGAATAATTAATTATTGATTCATATGATAAGGAAATATTTATTTTATGTGGATATAAATGAGGGATATATTTTTGTGGTTAAAAATGAAGGAGTTAATGTTGAGATTTTTATCCGTATTTTTGTCGGAATGGAGGTATTAAAAATCAGGGTTTTTGAGATATTTTGCGGGGGTTATAATTTTTAATCCGACCGTTGGATCGTGGTAATTTTTGGATATGTTATACATATATAAGTTGAGTATATGCCCACAAATTTTGAACCGTTAAAAATGAACGTATGATTTATTATGAATTTTACGAGATGACTGGTTCAGAAATTGTTGAATTTTCGGAGTTTATCATTTTGGTGGAAAATTCTAGAATTGGTGGGCCCCACTTGTGGTTGGTGAAGAAATGTGCTGAATTATATTTCAAATGTGGTGGGTGGGAATAGTAGCAGGTAAAGCCATCAGGTTGCAGGTCAAACCTACCAAAATTTTCCTATAAATAGAGGGCTAAGTTAGAATTGAAAATCACACCAAAAACATAAGCTTTCTCTCTTTCTCTCTCTATATTATGAAGCATATTTTGTGAGTTTTTAGATACTTGGTGAGTTGCTATTCATCAGTGCAAGTTTCCTTCAGCATCATATTCGATATCCAGTCAGAAGTACTGCTCTTTTGAGGTAAGGGATAGTAAGGGATAGTAAGTATAGGGATATTAAGGGATTTTAAGGGTTGTTATGATTTTCAGTTTCGTAATTTTTCTGATCTTCAAAAATTCTGGAAAAATTTGAAATGATATTTTGATGAGTTTTCTTGATTGTGTCCAAAAATGGTGATTTTTGGATGTATAGATTGAGAGTTATGAATTTTATGAGAAAAGACTATTTTAAAAGTAACAGCTTATAATTCCTTGTGGTTAACTCCAAAATTGATGAAATTTTTATTGGGAGTACATGTATATGATAGAAGTATACTCTGTAAATTTCAGAATTTTTAGACAAAAGTACAATTTTTGATAAATGTCTAAATATTCGGCTATTTTGGCCATATGAAAAATAGTAAATGACTTTTAAAAATTCTGAGAAAAATATATGTTCACTATGGGACTATATTATGCTAAATCCCAGAAAAGAAATATTTTTGGAACTGATTTGGTATTTTTCATGAAAATGGTCTAGTTATGAGTAAATGAATTAAATATGTTTTGTGAAGAAAGAAAATTGGAAAATAGGATTTTATGGCTTGAGAATCCTATATGAGGTATATGCAGATTTTTGATGAGGGTTTTGGTTATTGATGATGAAATTGTAAGAGTTGGCATTTTATGATGATTAAATGCATTAATTAGTAAAGTGTAAACAATTAAAATAAATTGTTTATAAATTTAAGTAATGTTATTCTTTCAATATCATTATACCGAAATATTGGTATGGATTTTATTGTGGAATTTCTATCTTTTGTGTCGGGGTTACTATTCATGAGTTACTATTCACGATTTACTATTCATGAGTTACGAATATTACTCTTGAGATTAAAACTATATGTTGATCATATTATTTTTATCATCATATATAACATTTTTATAACCCTGATGTTGAAATTCTCTTTCACTGGAGTGTAAAGATGGGTAGATTATTGGTATGATCATGACTAGGGTTCTCTTTGGCCTGTAGTGCAAAGTTGAATTGTGACTGGTATGATCATGACCATTGAATTTATAATTGAATATCTTTAGCTTAAGTGCAAAGGTGAATTGATCAACATGGTTATAATTATTGTTTATATAAATTCTGAAATGATTATATATTTCTTTGAGATATTAATATATTTGGCCTGTAGTGCAAATATGAACTGTTGATGAATATATTTGGCCGTAGTGCAAATATGAACTGTTGAGGAATATCTTTGGCCTGTAGTGCAAAGATGAATTGTTGATAATATCTTTGGCCCGTAGTGCAAAGATGACATGTTGTTGAATATCTTTGGCCAGTAGTGCAAAGATGAACAGATGTTGAGATAAACATGACCAACTGGTGATACAAATGAATATTTTTGGCCGTAGTGCAAAGATGGATTTATTAGTATGATTATGAACAGGAAATGTGATTTGGTATAACCATGATCTTTGATGTTTCAGGTAAAGACAGGTGATGAAAATATTCTTCGTCTTGGGTGCGAAGAAAAATTTAGAGTCACAATTATGATTATGAGTTATTCATATAATTGTGAAAAGGAACTGTTGATTAATGTTACAGGGATAAAACATTGTTGGTGGATTTTTAACATGGAGAAGATAATTGACTTTATAGTCTATTTGACTCTTCTAATGGATTGCTCGTTCCGCTGCAACTATGGTTGAAATTTTTATCATTTACCATATGTTCTAAATCTCTGATTTATTATTGATGAAGGCTATTGATAATTTAATTATCTTTAGTCATGATATTCTTTACTGAGCTAGTTGTGCTCACCCTTTTGCTTCACAATTCCTTTCAGGTAATAAGAGTGTAGCTGGGTCGAGCGGGGGTAACAAGGGAATAGAACGGTGGTCATCATTTAGTAGTTTTATTTGGTGAATCCAATAGGGTAAGGTGTACCCAACGTTGGAAGGGTGGTTTGCCACTATCATACAAGATGTCTAACGACATACAACCTCGTGTCATCATAAGACAGGGATGTGCTCATCCACTTGCTGAGTATATCTATGAGCACTACCTATATAATCTTGGTGTTTGTTTGAAGTATAATTCTCAATTAGAGACAGTGGAGATAATGATAAGTCAAGAGAAGACTCACCATTGGGAAGAATATGATAGTAATCTTCTCGTTTTTCTTTGGGGTCTATTGGGTCAACCAAGGATAATTCTGTGGCCATATGATATCTATCATAACCTAGACGCGTGGCCTCCCATGTACGAAGGTTTCCTTGAGCACTTCCCAAAGATTCTAATTTCTAAAACAGTTTTTGACTATACCTTTATGTAAGGTACATTTGTGAAGTGCTGATACATGATGGTGTCCAACGTCACATTTGGTATATATTTGTATCCAAACTCACAGCATATGTGTTGTTGTATTTTGCACGACAATTGTTGTAATAAAGTTGTAGTTGTTTTCTGTACCATGTATTTGACGACTCAGAATGGGTTGGATGGAATGGACCTATTTTGGGGTCGTTACATTTGGTATCAGAGCTTAGGGATATGATCTCTGGCGGAGATCGGGGAATACAACTAGGAGGGGAGAGATGAGTAAATCCTTCGCTAGTGTGTCCTACCTAAGCTTATTTGTTGGTCAGTCATAATATCGGGATATTATGTGATATGTTAATTTGTTAAATTAACCCTTGTTTTGAAGCTGTATTCTAGAATGATATATGAAATACAGGAGATGAGCAATGGAGAAATTATGATGACAGGGAAGATGGAATCTGAAATGAAAGGAATGTATTCTCAATTCTTTGAAATACCAGGTACGTAAATTTCGAGGACGAAATTTCATAAGGAGGGGAGATTGTAAGACCCCGAATTTTATGAAATAAAAGTATTCAATTTTTCTTATAATTACAATTCAGTAAATGGTTAAATTGATAAAAAGTTAAAGTTATGGGTGAAATGTGAATTTTTTTTAAAATACACAAGTGGTTATAAAATAATCATTGTTGTTGGGGAATATTCGTTTGGTCGTGGAATATTCTTTCTGTCGGGGAATATTCGTACGACGGCGCAGCTATTTGTGGGCCCCATAACAGAATAACTGTCGGGTGAAGAAAACGACAAATTTGAGTTTTTACAAATAACGGCGTAGTTGTTACCGTTAACACTGTTGGAATACCCGGTGGTTAAAATACAGTAATACGCATTATTGCACAGTAGCACACGGTATTGTATAGTATTTTTAAAATTATTGATTCTTACGTAAGAAGGCACTACTCAATAATTGTTACAGTAATTACTGTTCAATATTTTATTTTATTAATTTAATAATTGCTACGTTGAAATTTTGTATTATTGTTGTTCAATAATTGTTGTTGCACAGTATTTCCCATTATCAGATCAATAATTCATATTATTTGAATAGTATTATTAGATAACATTATTGGCAATGTCTAGAAAGTTCTGTCTAAGGAGAGGTTTGGTCATTTAATTGCGCGCCAGTAAGGAAAAATTCTTATTGGAAAGCCCCCTCTTTCCTGGGAACGGCCTGGTTGTCATAAATGTGATTCTGTAATATTATTTGTGAATAATTAATTATTGATTCATATGATAAGGAAATATTTATTTTATGTGGATATAAACGAGGGATATATTTTTGTGGTTAAAAATGAAGGAGTTAATGTTGAGATTTTTATCCGTATTTTTGTCGGAATGGAGGTATTAAAAATCAGGATTTTTGAGATATATTGCGGGGGTTATAATTTTTAATCCGACCGTTGGATCGTTGTGATTTTTGGATATGTTATACATATATAAGTTGAGTATATGCCCATAAATTTTGAACCGTTAAAAATGAACGTATGATTTATTATGAATTTTACGAGATGACTGGTTCAGAAATTGTTGAATTTTCGGAGTTTATCATTTTGGTGGAAAATTCTAGAATTGGTGGGCCCCACTTGTGGTTGGTGAAGAAATGTGCTGAATTATATTTCAAATGTGGTGGGTGGGAATAGTAGCAGGTAAAGCCATCAGGTTGCAGGTCAAACCTACCAAAAATTTTCTATAAATAGAGGGCTAAGTTAGAATTGAAAATCATACCAAAAACATAAGCTTTCTCTCTTTCTCTCTCTATATTATGAAGCATATTTTGTGAGTTTTTAGATACTTGGTGAGTTGCTATTCATCAGTGCAAGTTTCCTTCAGCATCATATTCGATATCCAGTCAGAAGTACTGCTCTTTTGAGGTAAGGGATAGTAAGGGATTGTAAGGGATAGTAAGGGATAGTAAGAGATATTAAGAGATTTTAAGGGTTGTTATGATTTTCAGTTTCGTAATTTTTCTGATCTTCAAAAATTCTGGAAAAATTTGAAATGATATTTTGATGAGTTTTCTTGATTGTGTCCAAAAATGGTGATTTTTGGATGTATAGATTGAGAGTTATGAATTTTATGAGAAAAGACTATTTTAGAAGTAACAGCTTATAATTCCTTGTGGTTAATTCCAAAATTGATAAAATTTTTATTAGGAGTACATGTATATGGTAGAAGTATACTCTGTAAATTTCAGAATTTTTAGACAAAAGTACAATTTTTTATAAATGTCTAAATCTTCAGCTATTTTGGCCATATGAAAAATAGTAAATGACTTTTAAAAATTCTGAGAAAAATATATGTTTACTATGGGACTATATTATGCTAAATCCCAGAAAAGAAATATTTTTGGAACTGATTTGGTATTTTTCATAAAAATGGTCTAGTTATGAGTAAATGAATTAAATATGTTTTGTGAATAAAGAAAATTGGAAAATAGGATTTTATGGCTTGAGAATCCTATATGAGGTATATGCAGATTTTTGATGAGGGTTTTGGTTATTGATGATGAAATTGTAAGAGTTGGCATTTTATGATGATTAAATGCATTAATTAGTAAAGTGTAAACAATTAAAATAAATTGTTTATAAATTTAAGTAATGTTATTCTTTCAATATCATTATACCGAAATATTGGTATGGATTTTATTGTGGAATTTCTATCTTTTGTGTCGGGATTACTATTAATGAGTTACTATTCACGATTTACTATTCATGAGTTACGAATATTACTCTTGAGATTAAAACTATATGTTGATCATATTATTTTTATCATCATATATAACATTTTTATAACCCTGATGTTGAAATTCTCTTTCACTGGAGTGTAAAGATGGGTAGATTATTGGTATGATCATGACTAGGGTTCTCTTTGGCCTGTAGTGCAAAGTTGAATTGTTGACTGGTATGATCATGACCATTGAATTTATAAGTGAATATCTTTAGCTTAAGTGCAAAGGTGAATTGATTAACATGGTTATAATTATTGTTTATATAAATTCTGAAATGATTATATATTTCTTTGAGATATTAATATATTTGGCCTGTAGTGCAAATATGAACTGTTGATGAATATATTTGGCCGTAGTGCAAATATGAACTGTTGAGGAATATCTTTGGCCTGCAGTGCAAAGATGAATTGTTGATAAGTATCTTTGGCCCGTAGTGCAAAGATGACATGTTGTTGAATATCTTTGGCCAGTAGTGCAAAGATGAACAGATGTTGAGATAAACATGACCAACTGGTGATACAAATGAATATCTTTGGCCGTAGTGCAATGATGGATTTATTAGTATGATTATGAACAGGAAATGTGATTTGGTATAACCATGATCTTTGATGTTTCAGGTAAAGACAGGTGATAAAAATATTCTTCGTCCTGGGTGCGAAGAAAAATTTAGAGTCACAATTATGATTATGAGTTATTCATATAATTGTGAAAAGGAACTGTTGATTAATGTTACAGGGATAAAACATTATTGGTGGACTTTTAATGTGGAGAAGATAATAGACTTTATGGTCTATTTGACTCTTCTAATGGATTGCTCGTTCCGCTGCAACTATGGTTGAAATTTTTATCATTTACCATATGTTCTAAATCTCTGATTTATTATTGATGAAGGCTATTGATAATTTAATTATCTTTAGTCATGATATTCTTTACTGAGCTAGTTGTGCTCACCCTTTTGCTTCACAATTCCTTTCAGGTAATAAGAGTGTAGCTGGGTCGAGCGGGGGTAACAAGGGAATAGAACGGTGGTCATCATTTAGTAGTTTTATTTGGTGAATCCAATAGGGTAAGGTGTACCCAACGTTGGAAGGGTGGTTTGCCACTATCATACAAGATGTCTAACGACATACAACCTCGTGTCATCATAAGACATGGATGTGCTCATCTACTTGCTGAGTATATCTATGAGCACTACTTATATAATCTTGGTGTTTGTTTGAAGTATAATTCTTAATTAGAGACAGCGGAGATAATGATAAGTCAAGAGAAGACTCACCATTGGGAAGAATATAATAGTAATCTTCTCGTTTTTCTTTGGGGTCTATTGGGTCAACCAAGGATAATTATGTGGCCATATGATATCTATCATAACCTAGACGCGTGGCCTCCCATGTACGAAGGTTTCCTTGAGCACTTCCCAAAGATTCTAATTTCTAGAACAGTTTTTGACTATACCTTTATGTAAGGTACCTTTGTGAAGTGCTGATACATGATGGTGTCCAACGTCACAGTTGGTATATATTTGTATCCAAACTCACAGCATATGTGTTGTTGTATTTTGCACGACAATTGTTGTAATAAAGTTGTAGTTGTTTTCTGTACCATGTATTTGACGACTCAGAATGGGTTGGATGGAATAGACCTATTTTGGGGTCGTTACATAGGCTTTGTTCTTTATGATTTTGGTGTTTTTACCTTTTACCAATACTTCAATATTAATGACTTTGAAAAATGTATAAGCTTTTTGTGAATTTTAACTTAAACTGTTAATCAATAACTAGGCAAGTCATATAACAAATAAGACGAAGTTAAAGAATGAGCCATTCCGAACTCAACACATAGAAAAATTTAGGTAATAAAGTAAAGGAATACTTATTCGTTACCAAAGTGTGAGATAGATCTGCTTTACTAGGGATTTGTTTACCACGAAGGGCTTAAAAACTTGCACAAGATGACATTCGCCTACCGTGAAGGGCCTGACGAAATCTAAAAGATGACACTTGCCTACCACGAAGGGCCTGACAAGGTCTAAAGGTCGACACCTACCGATGAGGCTACCATCGAATGGTCAGCGAGTCCACCCAAACCTCCTTACACCGATGATGTTAACAGCAACGAATACAAGACTTGTTTGAGAAAAAGGGAACTTTTATTGATGACGACTGAAACATTTACAGACTTTCGGTGTACTGACATTATATCTACTGAAAATATTTCCTAAGCCTGCCGGCATGTCAAGTATTTTTAATTGCTGACCCGTCCAATGCCCTCAACCGATAAGTCCCCGGCTTCTGTACTTCTATGACTTCATACGGTCCTTCCCAATTCGGCATCAGTTTTTCCAAATTCTGGGGTGTTGATGCTTCGACTTCTCTGAGAATGAAATCTCCTACTTCGAATCTGCGAAGCTTTACCCCTTTATTATAATGCTTATCTACTCTTCACTAATAGGCTGCTAGTTTGATCAAGGATGTTTCTCTGACTTCTTCAAGTAAATCAAGATTGGCTTTCAGCCCTTCGTCATTGTATATCTCTTTGAACTGACTAACTCGAAGACTTAGAGATCCAATTTCAATTGGGACTAAGGCATCAGTACCATAGGCCAGTCTGAAAGGTGAATCCCCTGTTGTAGTCCTCGGAGAAGTCCGATAAGCCCATAACACGCTGAGCAGCTCTTCTGGCCATCTTCCTTTAGCTTCGTCTAATCTACACTTGATCCCATTCCGCAGCGTTCCGTTGGTCACTTCGACTTGTCCATTAGACTGAGGATGAGCTACTGAAGTCTTTCTGTGCTGGACCCCCAGTTCTTTCAAAAATGCTTCGAATTTCGATCCCACAAATTGACGTCCATTATCTGAAATCACCACCTTAGGAATTCCGAACCGAAATACTACCGACTCCTTGATGAACTTTAAGCATTCCTATTTCGTTATTAACCTAAGTGGCTTCGCTTCTACCCACTTGTCATGTAGTCGATGGCAACTATAACAAAACTGACCTGACCTTTTGCTTTTGGTAGTGGACCTAGTATATCAACCCCCTAGACAGCAAAGGGTATAGGAGATAAGATTTAGTATAGCTCTTCTGGTGGTTGATATGGGATCAGACTGTTGAGCTGACATTTCTCGCACTTCTTGACGTATTCAGTCGCTTCCTTGAAGATGGTAGGCCAGTAGTACCCCTGACGAAGTACTTTGTATGCTAATGACTTAGCAGCCATATGGTCACCACAAATGCCTTCATGTACCTCCCAGAGAGCGTATTCAGCTTCGAATGGAGTCAAATATTTTAACAGTGGAGACGAGAAGGCCCTTCGAAACAGATTTCCATCTATCAGAACGAAATTAGCACTCTTGTACTTGATTTTCTTGGCTAACATCTGATCCAAAGGTAAGACGCCATCTGCCAGATACTCCAGATATGGAGTCAACCAGCAGTTGGTTCGATCAGCGCACATTACCAATTCATGATGAACACTAGGATGTTACAGAATTTCCAAGTAAACTGACCCATCAAAGACGTTAACATCCGTAGTGGCTAATTTGGAGAGTGCATCAGCAATGGAATTATCATTACGTTCGACCCCATGAAATTCATAGGACTGAAAATACTGAAGTCGTTCTTTCAATTCTGCCAAATACTTGATCATTCTATGACCTCGGGCTTCGTATTCCCCGGAGACTTGTTTAACGACTAACTGAGAGTCACTGAAGATGACTATTCTTTCCACTTCGAGACTCTTAGCTAGTCGCAATCCAGCCAACACTACCTCATACTCTGCCTCATTGTTCGTTGCTTTGAACTGAAATCTGATGGCCTGTTGCACCTTGAATCCCTCCGGAATCATCAGAATAATCCTTGCTCCGCTGACGTCCATAGTAGAAGACCCATCTGCATACAGCGTCCACGAACTCTGCTTCTGCTGAAGAACTGCGACTATTCTGTCAGATCCTTCGGCTTCTGCCACAACTTCATCAGCTTCAGAAAACGAACATTCGACCACAAAATCTGCCAAGGTCTGCCCCTTGATGGCGGTTCGGGGATGATATTCAACGAAAAATTGGGATAACTCCATCGTCCATGCAGCTAATCTCCCTGATACCTCAAGTTTGCCCATAATTTTCTTCAAAGGCTGATCTGTGTATACTATTACCAATCTACCCTGGAAGTATTGCCTAAGCTTTCGACTAGCAGTTATTAAAGCAAAAGCAAACTTTTCACTGTTTTGGTACCTTGTTTCAGCATCCCAAAGGACATGTCTTACATAATAAATAGGGTGTTGCTTACCCCCAACTTCTCGCACCAAAACTACTCCTACTGCCAACGAACTAGCTGCTAAGTACAAATACAGAGGCTCAGCAGGAGCGGGCTTCACCAACAAAGGCGCCGAAGATAAGTAAGACTTGATGCTCTGAAAGGCGTCTTCATATTCCGAAGTCCATTGGAACGTCTTTGCATTCTTCGGCCCTTTCAACGTATCAAAAAACGGCAAACACCTTTCTGCCGATTTGGACATGAACCTCCTCAAAGCTGAAATCCTTCCAGTCAAACATTGAACATCTTTAAATGACTGAGGAGTCTTCATGTTCAAGATCGCTTGAATCTTTTCTGGATTGGCTTCAATTCCTCTTTGACTGACTAGATAACCCAGAAACTTGCCAGCCCCTAATCCGAAGATGCACTTAACAGGATTCAGTCTCAATTTGTGATTACGAACTGTCTGAAATCATTCTTCTAAGTCATCCAGATGTTTATGTACCAGCATGCTCTTAACAATCATGTCATCTACGTACACCTCCATATTCTTGCCCAACTGATATCTGAAGACATAGTTCATCATCCTCTGGTAAGTGGCTCCGGCATTGATGAGGCCGAAGGTCATTTTCTTATAGGCATATACCGAACGATGCGTAATGAACGCCGTCTTCGGTATATCCTCTTTACACATGGAGATCTGATGATACCCAGAGAATGCGTCCATAAAACTTAATAAAGCATACCCCGAAGTTGCATCGATGAGCTGGTCGATGTGGGGCAACGGGTAGAAATTCTTTGGATAAGCTTTATTCAGATCTGTATAGTCGATGCAGACTCGCCATTTCCCGTTCTGCTTCTGGACCAACACCACATTTGTCATCCACTGCGGGTAGTCGATCTCAAAGATGAAGTCAGCAGCTAACAGCTTTGTAATCTCTTCATCGATGATCCGCTGGCGCTCAGGTGCAAAGATCCTCCTCTTCTGTCGAACTGGCTTTTTTGACAGGTCCACTTCCAATCGATGCTCAGCAATATCACTACTCACTCCTGGCATGTCTTGAGGTTCCCATGCGAAGATGTCAACATAACATCGCAGGAGTTCAATGAGGTTCGTCCGGAGAGGTTCCGATAGACCCGAACCTATTTTCACTGTCTTGTTTGCCTTGCCAGGGATGAGCTCTATCTCCTCTATTTCTTCAGCTGGCATGACCAACGGCTCTGAACTGCTTTCCGTGAAGGGTTCGATCTCTATCACCATGGACTGCTTTTGCTTCGATACCCCCACTCCCAAAGTGATCACAGCATTTCTATAACATCTTCGGGCCAGATCCAAATCTCCTTTCACCTCACCAACCCCATGAGCCGTGAGAAATTTGATTTTGAAATGGGGGATTGAGGTCATAGCTTGTAGAGCAGTTAAAGTGGGCCTCCCCAAAATAGCATTATAAGCGGAATCTACATGTACAATATAAAATTTGTAAATAATTTCTACCTGCTGGGGGGCCGTTCCGAAGATGACTGACAGCTCGATGGTTCCAGCCACTTTGACTGGATCGTTGCTGAAGCCGTATAAAGGGGCCTCCTGCCCGATCTCCATCTTCTGCCCATCAAGATTCATCCTCTGATAAGCATAGGCATATAGGATATCCACAGAAAACCCATTGTCGATCATCATTCGTTTCATATCCACCGAACCCACTTGTGCAGTCACTACCAATGATCCTTCACGTGGTTCGATGGTTTCCGAAGGGTAATCCTCATCAGTGAAAGAGATTACTGTACCCAGATAAAGTCTGTCAGTCTTCGGGAGGGTACCCGCCACCGACATAACTGAATCCAGATAACTTCGACGCTTCTTTCCAACAAGTTTACCAGAAGTGCCTCCGGTGATGACATCTATCACTCGCCTTGCTGGTGGTCCAGGAGCTGGGAACACTTGCTGAACTGGTTGGGCTGCCTGAACAGGTCTTCTATCTTGCTGTTGATTCGTTCTGGCAGCCACATACTGAACTAAAGCCCCGCCTTGTACCTTTCTTTCAATAAAATCTTTCAAACTAGCACAGTCGTTTGTATCGTGACCCGAGGCTTGATGATAGTAGCAATACTTACGAGAATTTCCTTTTCCGGGCTTAATGTTATCCGAGGTGGCTCGAAGATAGGTTGATTCTTAATCTGATCCAAGATAACAGCCCTGTCAGTGTTGAGTGCAGTATACGTCCTATTTACTCTCTGGGCTGGAGTGGACGAGCGTCCTCCACCCTGTCTCCAATTATTGTTGTATTTCTTTGATCCGCCATCATGGCGGTCTTTATTTCCTTCATTCTTACTCTGGTCCCCTTCTGTTCTGTCCCGATCTATCTGCTTAAGCCGATCTGAAGAAGGACGTTTAAGGCTATTCATGGCTTCTTCTACCACGATATAACCTTCAGCTTTGTCGAAGGCTTCAGCGAGACTCTTCGAGTGATGAAACATTAACTTCTTCACCAACTTCTCTGATTTGACCAGATCTAACCCATTTTGAAAAAGTCCTACGGCTTGTAGATCGTTCAGGTCTGTCACTTGGTCTACTGCCTCATGGAACCGCTTTATATATTGGCCCAAAGACTCATTCGAATACTGTCGAACCTGAGCCAACGAGCCAGTTAGTTTCCCCCTCCTTTTGTTGCTCCCGAAGCGAGCATGGAACTTATTGCACATGTCCGCCTAGGATAAAATTGAATCTGAAGGCAAAGTCCCCATCCACTGCCTGGCATCCTTTCGGAGTGTCGTGACAAAAGTATGACACTTAGCAGCATCGCTAAAGTCATAATAATCCATTAGTCGGTCGATTGCCTGACTGTGGTCATAGGGATCCCCCGATCCATCATAGCTTTCAATGTGGGGCAACTTCTTGGTGGGGTCAGATTTCTCTTTTAGAATCTCAGCGGAAAAAGGGGATGCCTTCTTTCCCGAAGTATCTTTCGTTTTTTGTACCTCGGCAAGCTGCCTCCGAAGTTCCTTCAACTCTTTAACTAGATACTCCACGCCTTCTGGTTGGGATGATGCTTCTTTTTTCGGCGACTCCTCCCTTTTCTGAGTGGACCGGTCTCTTGCAATAGAACCCCCAACTTTCGAGGGACTTTTACGATGACGATGGTCCACAGAGCGGAATGCCCTCGGTGGACTTTCTGGTGTACGACCCCTATATCTGCTTCGCCTTTGAACTCGGCTGTCGTGGTGGGAATGCGCAACAACGAGCGCCTTCTTTGTATTCTCAGGAGTACGATCTCTGGATCGACCTCTTCGTTCGCTTCGACCCTGCTCCTTAGAACCGACAGGGTGATTTGCCCTCTTCGATCTTTGAGGAGTAGGGCTTTTGGATCTTCTTCTTTCTCGAGGTTGATCCTGAGACTCTCGTCCCGAATGAGCATGTTCTTTCCCACTCCGATGCCCACGTTCTTCGGATTGAACATAGTTGGATGCTTCGTCCCTCAACTCTGCCATTCGGGACATCTGCTCAGCTATATCATGTTGTTACTTTACAAGTACCTCCATGGCCCTATCTGCCTCATCTGCCATCTTAGCCAGTCGAGAGGCCTTTTCGTCTTGGTCATCTCGATATCGAGTTCTAGGCGAGGTGCCTTCTACTCGTTTCCGACCATGGCCAGACCCTTTCTCTGCCGTGAAAACTAGCTTTCTCTTAACTTTGCTCACAGACCTCGGACGAGAATCTCCATGTGAACGTTTGGACGCTGTGCTGGCATGAACACTTAGTGCAGGTCCCAAACGATCCTTGACAGACACTCGCGGTATTGATTCACTGGCAGCCATCGGCTGCCCTTCAGGCGTAGGTGTTCTACTCTTCCCCATGAATACCGACGTAGAACGACCACAATGTGTGATTGAAAAATACTCAAGACACTAGAACTCAGCCCTCCTTCTAGCGCCAATGTTAACGCCAAGATCTTCTCACACGTCCCAATCACGTAAGACGCTCTGATCCTGCACAGTTCAACAAGTCAACACCAAAAGCTTGACGGCCTGACCGTCGGGAGATAGCTCCGGCGTGAGAGTCAGTACAGGCGATCACAAGGTTAACAATGGAGGAATATAATGTCTAGTGCTTGAGAGAGAATAATAATATGATTGTGTGTGGTGTAATATTTTGTTACCTTATTTTCATGTGTGATCCTTGCCCCATACGTAATCTAGACCCGGTTTACCGTGCCACCCACTATCTCCTGACACATCCCCCCACTCCCGGTCATCTCAGCCGAAAGTATGTAGCTCACTTCCCTACCTGCTACCATTGTTTTCCACCGCTGGTAAACTGAGTCCCATCCTCATTAATGCCATGCAGAAAGGTGGCAGACATAACAGTCAAATATTACTTGGTGTAATGATTACCGGTCAAAGCTGGGTTAAATAACAATTTGTATAATAGGCCGATTCAATGACTAAGCCCAAATAATGGAAGTGATCCACGTGACCGGATCTAACCGAAAGGACCCAATGGAATAATCAAATGACTGGACCCAAATTACTCGGATCAAAAGGATAAAGGTAAAATAATCCAAGGGAGAGGCCCATTAATTCTGGCCCAATAAGGAAAAGTATTATGGCCCAACATGGGCAAACCCAGAAACCCAGAATCTGGCCACCTATAGCGACCGCTATTTTTCAAAATTAATTATTTTATTTATTAAATAGAAAAAAAATATTTTTTAATTATTAAAAATTCAAAATAAATTCCTAAAAATGGGTTTTTAATAATTTTGAATATATTTTATAAATAAATAATATTTTTGGAATGTTAATGGTATTTAATTTATTTAATTATAATATTAAATAAATTACTTAAAAATGATTTTATTGCTTGAAAAATTATTTAAAATTATATTATGGTATAAGAAAATATTTTTAAGTTATTTTTAATGACTTTTGATATTTTGTGATGAATTTTATTAATAAATTAATATTAATGGTAATTAATTTATTTAATAAATATATTAAAAAAATTATGAAAAAATAGAATTAATGATTTAAAAATCATATAAAAATTATTTAAGTGTTATAAAAATATTTAAAGTTATAAAATATAACTTTTGATATTTTGTCATGAAAAATATTAATATTTAATATTAAAGGCAGTTATTTAATAATGGCTTTAATTACTTTAAAATCATTTAAAGGTAATAATAAAGTATTAAAAATACTTTGAGATATTATAAATATTTTATAATATTATGACATATATTTTATTAATATTTAATATTAAATAAATATTAATGATAATAGAATATTGTGGTATTTAAATCATATAAGTAGGATATTAATGATTGAAAAATCATGATAAATGATGATAATTATTTAAAAATTATTATGAGACGTTGAAATTTATTTTGACTGATAATAAATTATCTAAGATATTTGTGAACCAGTTTAAACTGAGTCTTAGCGATATTAGGTTCGATAATTGTCCGACTAGGTTGTCAGGATGACTAAATTGTGTTGGTTTCAACTCCGACTGAAATAGTTTGACTTGATACCGAGTCTTAGGTAGTTTGTGGACTGATAGGGTTATGTATTTAGGCTATTCTATGATTATATATAATAGTATTATACTGTGATGATATTATTCTAACTTGAAAATCGATATTATTAATATTAAATCTTCAGACAAAGCTAAATAGGTTGCGTAACAGTAATTAACCGAACAGACAAGTTTTCTTGAACTATTCTTTTAACTTTGTGGTTAATCATTGTTGATTACCATGTCTATGAATTTTTAAATCGTACTATGTGCATATTGCATGTATTAATCAGGTATGAAAGGTTGATCACCTTCATTACCATTCGGTCCAGATATAATCGATATGTTCATGTACAATGTTCGTTCAGCTATGAAAGTTTGTTCATGCTAGTTCTCAATTATATTGTAGAATTGTAGTCAACTTATTGTTCAATTCTTTCTATCATGATATATCCTTGATTTATTAAACTTAAACTTGTTGGGCAAACATGTTGCTCACCCTTGCTAAATCATGATAAACATTGCAGATTAAGGCGAATACGTCGAATACAAGAAAAAGTCAAAGCCAAGTTCAGCTTGGGACTATGTGTGCAGATAGATATGTAACAGTATTGTATAATAATAACATTGTATGTTAGATAGGATATTGATTCAGGTATATGTGAATGTTCTCGACCTTGCGGTTAGTGTGTAAAGTTTAATGTATAAACAATTTATGTTTATATTTTCTGCAATAATTATAGAATGATTGTACCAGATCCGCGGTGATTTGGGACCCGAATTTGGGGCCCTCACACTCAGGCTCACCAATTTGGTTAATTCTGCTTGTCTGATGTATTCATTAGATGTTTCACACACTTTACAATGATCCACACACCAAATAATATTTTGTTATAGTAACTAAAAAAATTCTAGTTGTTATAACATGAACCCAAACACATGAGACTCAATACATTAGTAAAACTCAAGACCGGACTACTAATAAATCCTCAAACCCAATTGCACTGTCGTAGTGGCTATTTGTCATAACCCGTAAAAGTATGAATCAATCCCAACAAATATATATATATATATATATATATATATATATATATATATATATATATATATTATTTGAAAAAAAAATTGCCCAAAAATAATTTTTGAAAGTTTTAATTTAAAATCATTTTTGAAAACGAATGAGTTCTCCTTACCTTCGAAAATTTTATTTTATGAATTAATTTCTTTAACACTTGATATTAGATTATCAAGGTTAAGAAAAATAAATTCGATAAGGATATAGAAAAATATTTTGGTCAAGGTAAATGAGAGACATATCATAAGTAAATTAAAATAAACTAAACATTTTGGAGACATAACATAAGTAAATTAAAGTTTAATGAATTGACTGTGAGAAAAAAAGTTGAGTTAGTTAACTGTAAGTTGACCTAAAGTAGAGTGATGAAAAAACCATTGAACCCCTGACAGTTTATACATACGCGATATTAAGATTATGACACATTATTAAAATAATTGTAATTTCGTTTAACACACCTACTTCATTGACGATGTATCATAATCCTAATACTGTTTGTATATACACTATAAGTGTATTAATCTTTTGGCTCATACAAAATATGGGAATTGAGATGAAACTTATTAGCAAATCAGTATACACGAAACAACATATATATATATATATATATATATATATATATATATATATATATATATATATCTATATATGGAGAATATGGAGGTACACAGCTGTGTAACTTTTAAAGTTGCACGGTCTACGATCGTAGAGTGATTTCACTCTACGATCGTAGAGTAGTTACTCTACGATTTGTGAATTCACTCTACGATCGTGGACTACTTTTCGATCGTAGAGTGAATTCATTCTACTATCTGGAGACTACTCTACGATCGTAGAGTGAAATCACTCTACGATCGTAGACCGTGTAACTTTAAAAGTTACACGGCTGTATACCTCCATTTATATATATATATATATATATATATATATATATATATATATATATATATATATATAAAGAGCGAATTTGTTATTTAGTGCTTGGTTTGATTAACACGTTTTGAATATCCTCAAGATCTTCCCTAATATGACCTTATGGTGAACCTGAAATGTGGTCTCCAAAGCACACTTTTGAAAAAAATCCTAGCTATGTTTTTCCTATGCTGAAAGAGAGAATAAGAAATTTTGATATTTCCTTCTAATAGAAAAGTACCAAAATATGTTTTTGATCAATGATATATATAATAACATTCATCCTTACCATCTCTTAAGAATCTGATCCATATTAGGCTAGGAATGAGATCATAAGGGTTTCCTCTTCTGACTCAGATACTTATCTAGATATTATTACCTAATAATAATATTCAAATAAATATTAATTACAATTAATTCCACTAAATAATTGTAATTACACTTCAGTCCAAGAAGTAATTAAATAAACCATTTATTAATAAATTGTAAATATTTCCTTTATAAATGTACATAAATATTTCAGAATCAATTAATATAATTCTGATACATTTAAACTAATTTCATAAGTCCATAATTTATATCTATTTGATCATAAATTTATTTAACAATTAAATCAATTCTTTTAATAATAAATATTAAAAGACTCGGTCAAGATTCTATGATCAATGATACATTATCTTATGAAAAATCTTATAGATATTTTGACAATAACAATGTTCCTAATATTAATTAAATATATTAATCGACATTCCAAGATATTAATTAACAAGATGTAATCTCACTCATTGGAACATCAAATTAATATATATATATATATATATATATATATATATATATATATATATATATATATATATATATATATATATATATATTCCACTATTATTTCAAAATTAAGAAATTTTATAATTTAGTATTTATGTGAAAATATTTTATAAATAAAATATTATCACAAAATCCATTTAATGCACACCGTTAATGCACTAGTACTTTAATTAGAAGTCAAACTTCCATGATCAATTTAAATCATCTCTGTTAAAGTTTTATAACCTACAAAATAATATCTCCAAATCATCCTAAGTTATAAACTATTATTTTTTTATTTATATATTACATATGATTTATATATTCTGTGTATAACATTTATTTATACACAAACCATAACACACACACACACACACACACACATATATATATATATATATATATATATATATATATATATATAAACTAAACTATCATTTAATGAATGATGAATGATGCACTTTTATTAATAAATCAATATCCAACATAAATAAATAAACATTAAATAAATAGATAGATAAATCCAACGGCCTTTCCTATCAAGCTCTAAAGAACTAGCAAGCCTATATTAGCGTATTCTTCATGAATAAATTAACTGTACGATAGTTGAAGTAGTTTGATGTAATTTAAGCGAACATAATATACATAGAATCCAAAATTATGATTTATCCTCATTACTTCCAGTTTCTCATGAACGCATTTTGTTCAATATGACCATTTGTACAACATTTTATACATATTTCCACTTGAAGAAAAAGCTAAACATTCCAGAACATAAATCTAAAAGTGCAGAATAAATCACTTCCTGGAGACATAAGCATAGTATTGTGCCATGGGAACAACAAAAGCAATCACTAACAAACCTCCAACAACAAGAGTAAATTGTCCGCGTTTCTCTTCTGTCTCCTCTTTGGTTTTGAAATTGGATTCTCGCCTGTTGTCTTTAACTGAGGGTCCCCCAGGATCTGGAAAGCCATCGATGGCTGCAACTAACCGTTTGGCACTACTATAAACTGCTTCATTGTATTTCTCGTCCACAGCCAAGACTGCAATTTGATATCCACAAATCAAAAATCATAACTGCAACATCCTTCAATAATACGTCGAGGAAGGAATCACAAAACCTTGTGTTCTACATGTTGTTTCATATCTGTTCTTTATCTCATAATTTGAATGCCTAAAGTTAGCAGTACATAAAATTTATACATCAGGATGGATTCGAGCTCTTCAAGATAAATTTAGAACTTACACAAATTACACTAGGGAAAGTTGATGACTTTCTACTCGTGTCCATTAATTATTTAATGACTTTCTATTCGTGTCCATTAATTATTTAATGACTGTCAATTCGTGTCCATTAATTATTCCTTACTGTCTACCAAAAGATATAGTACATTCTGAAGGCCTAATACCACTAATGAAACAAAGTTTTAAAACAGATTTTCTTCATTTTCTTTTTTGGCTATATTGAGTTCTTATACCAGAAAATGGACATACTTGATAGAAATATACTCATCCTTATATGTCATCTCTAAAATTAGGAGAAATTAATATGGGAACAATGATTTTCTTCTGTTGTAAGTTGTAACAAGTAGGCAAAGCTTTTGCTACTCAGCATCTCTGTAAATTGGCAATCAAATCAAATGTTTCAAAATTCACCACAGTTAGGGATCAATGCAATTTTCCAATTAAGGCAAAACCCTTTGTTACAATCTAATACTCTTACCACAAACTCAACAAATTAGAACCTCAATCTACAAAGACCTGCCAAGTCAGTTTGAATATTTGGGAACATTGCGTATTTAGATGCAAAAATCTGCAACAGCATGAGGTAGGAACCTTAACTCTAGTAATATGAATATTTCTCACTCTTTTGAACACCCCCCAACACTGAATCCTTAAAAAGAAAAGAATTCAAATGACCATCTTACTCGACTCTTCAAGAAAAAGAAACCACCAAAATACCGTTTACAAATGCAACGAGTGGCAGAATAAGCAGCATTCCGGAACTTTTCCCAAGTGTAAGTTGTCTCAAATTTAGCTTAAATGGATATTATTGAAATATATTAAAATTAAATTAAAAATCAAGCATCATTGTATGACCTCTCCTATATTTGATGTAGCAGGCTGGCAGGCAGGAGCTGAGAATTAAACACCCGGTCATATTGTTTTCCAGAAAACCATGCAATAGTGTGATATTTGCAGTTTCCTTTAGCTGACTTCTTTATGGATAGGTTTTGCATTTTAAGAAGTAGAATATACCCATACAAGAAGAATTTTGTGGTTTCATTAGCAAGAGAGACATTCAATATCCAAGGGAACTTGGAACCTACTTGGTTCTAAAAACATTCTGTATGCTTTCCCATGGAAGTTGTAGTGTACTTAAAAACAATTTTCTATTCTCATATTCTTTTTCAAATTTTATCTTTGATTCTAAAGTTAATGTATCAAACATTAGCACACACTGTCTAATTAGTTCTTGCAGGTAATACAGAAAATGCTCAAAGTTCCAATATCAATAAAGAAATAAACAGTTACCAGGAAGGTTCTCTGATACGGTGGCATCAAGGATGGTGTCACCAACAGCCTTGACAAATTCAGGGCCACCTGTGACCGCCCCTTCTTTTTGACTTGTAACCAGCACGACAATACCCTTATTGTTTCCATCTTCAATACTGGGATACCAACGCTCCAAAACTTGGTCAGCATATTCAAAAGCATCAGCTTTGCTCTACAAGCAAATCATATGAATACTGTTTGAATCCAATTAATACAGAATATTGCATTTTTGAACTTCAAACTGTTTTTGACAATTCAAGTGTTGCCTCAACTTGTGCAACAAAAGGCTACCAAAAATGAACCCCGGCCCTTGTAACTACTTAAACTCCTCATCATCAATAACAACTACACCCACGTCCAGAGATGACAGACCCGTTAAGACTTTTTATCTCGGACACACTTAAACATTACTTTTTCCAACTACATATTATAGTCTTACACTTTGAGTGATTTTTTACGTGCTAAAAAATCACTAGAATAAATTAAATAAGGCTCAATTCTGGACTGAGGGAGTACTACATTTGCATTTTTTTTCCTCTTTACAAGCTATTATGTCAAATGACCCCCAAACTTGTAACTTCAAATTGGTCATTCCAAATTCGAAAGCTTCTCCAAAACTTGCCTGATTAAAATTACTTAAAAAAACAAAAAACAAAAATTTCAATTTATTTACTCTCGCGAGCTCCATCTTTTTATAGCAAGATATTTTGTTTGAAATCATCACTACTTACAAATACAACCAAAAATGGATAATGTGACATGCTACCTTAAATTATGAAGAGGGTCTCACTAAATTCTACAAATCAGATACTGAATAAAATACATTATGATGAAATCTTGAACTATATACTGAGCTTACAGTAAGCTTGCGAACAGTGATGAAATTAATTCGAAAATTCTTTCTAGATTCCAAGTCCGATAACAATCTCTTCAAGTCGGATTTTGTGACCCGATTGAGCACACCAGCATCATCAACTACATATGAATCTTTTGGTGGACCATCATTTAGCACATCAAATTCAGATGCCAATGCAGGTAAAATTGGGCTAAAATTGAGGGCTAGAGAGATAGCTAGAGCTGCTAATCCATGGTGAATATGAGAAAACCAACTTGTGGATATTGAAAAAGATTGGTTAACTGTATGAACAGGTTGCTTTTTGAGGCTACTAGAACAAATGGGTTTTGTTAGATTGAGGGATTTTGATTTATTGGATTGGAGGTAGGGGCAAAAAAGGGGTTTTGGGGAGGAAGTTTTGGGGTTGAAAAGTGGGCAGAAAGAGTGAGCAGAGAGAATGGTTTCCATGAGAGAGGGAGGAGTATAGATCAGAAATGGTGGTATTTGATAGAGAAGAATTTGGACATGGGAAATTTTCCGCTCTTCTTCTCCTTTTGCCTATATTTTTATGTTTTTTATTTTTTTTTTGCTAAATATTTTTTCTGGTATATTTTGTTTGGTGGTTTGGATTTTTTTTTTAAATTTTGGATTGGGTGCTAGAATTCGATTGTGGATAACGTTTACCAGCCAAGAAACTAGACAAGGGCATTCTTGTCCATTGAAAATATTAAATATCTCTACTATAAATGAATTTTCCTGCTTTCTCTTTCAAATTTATTCTAATGTCCATAGTTTGATTTTGTTTGTTAATTTTAATTATTTTTCCTTGAAAAAATATGAGTACATTCCTAATGTGTAATGGGGATCTTAAAAAGTAATTTTATAACAAAAATTAAGAAGGTAGGAAAACTAATTAATTTACGTGTCAAGTGCACACAATTTGAAACAACATTTTATGTGATCATTTTTTTTTTGGAAAAGAAACTGCATATCATTAAATCAAATCATACGCAAGTACATCAAAGATAATCAAAGGAGTACTATCTTTCCACCCTATTTGACCAGACACAGAACATGACGCCCTTGTCAAAACATGGGTAACACCATTCGCTGATCGCGGAACATAAGAGAAAAGACAATAGCTAAATTCTCTTTGAAGAACCTTACAGTCATTAATGACGACGCCAAGTCCCGAATCATCCGGTCTGGCATTATTAAGTGCATTAATCAGCCCAAGAGCATCAGATTCCATAACCACTTGATCTATACCAGAACTTTTTAACCAGCTGAGAGCTTCCCTAATCCCAATGACTTCAGCAACTGAAGGAGAGAATGAGCCTATTATCGAGCCTTGAAGACCCGCTACAAAGCTTCCAGTATCATCCCTATCCGCACAGCCATAACCCACTCTACCATTTTCAGGAAATAACCCAGCGTCAACATTACACTTCTTAAACCCTGCCTCTGGTCTTTGCCATCTAGGATTTTGTGACAATGATCGGGCCCGAGGCAGACTACCTTGATTTCGAGCATCTTTCCATTCCAGTAAGCTACGAGTCGCTTCTTGAACCACTACTACACTCGAGTTCTGCTTATCCTTCCACACACGATTGTTACGATTGAGCCAAATAAACCATAATAGCATCGCTGACAAGTCTAACTGATCATTCGTACACTGCCTTCGAAGCTTGTTCCACCAATTTGCAATAGAATTTGTTCCCTCTGAATGGTCTCCAACTATGGACGCAGCCCAAATCAACTTTGCTAACGAACATTTAACAAGCACATGAAAATCAGATTCCATCGCATTACTGCACATCGGATAGAGAGTATCAACCTCGATTTGTCGAGACCGGAGAGAAGAGAGGCATGGTAAACATCCAGAAAGACTTCGCCACAGGAAATTTATCACTTCCGGCGGCACTAAACGTTTCCAAACCTCTGCCCAGTTTGTGATAGAAGGAGACGACACAATGTCACCACCAGTTTGGAGAACCCGATATCCAGATTTTACCGAATAACATCCCTTTTGATCCTAGTTCCAAATTCGCTTGTCAACACGGAGTGATTTAGGAAGAGGAATTGAAAAAATGAGATGGGCATCTCTTTCAGAAAACATAGTGCTCATAACATCAGAATTCCATGTAGCCAAACCTGGACTAATAAGTGTATCTACTGTAGCCATAGACGAATTCTCCAATGTACTCGACTCAATATAAGGATTCAAAACATCCGGTAACCACGAGTCACTAAATATACGGATAGAGGAACCATCACCAACTCTCCACCGACTCCCACTTTTGATCAACTCTTGTGTCGCCATTAAGCTACGCCAAATGAAACTCGGGTTATACCCCATACTGGCCTCTAAAAAAGAACCCGTTTTAAAGTACTGTGCTTTGAAAACTAGAGCAACCAGCATCATTGGGTTATTAATAAGTCTCCAGCTCTGCTTTGCTAACATCGCAAGATTAAAATTGTGTAAATTTCGAAAACCCATCCCTCCATGCTCTTTTCGGATACATAATTTCTCCCACCGCTTCCAACGAATCCCAGTACCATTCTTACCTCCCGAACCCCACCAAAAACTATTCATCATTTTTTCCAGTTCGTCACAAAGATTGACCGGAAGTAAGAAAGTACACATGATATAGCTTGGAATCGCTTGGATGATAGATTTTAATAAAACCCCCTTGCCCGCTCGAGAGAGAAAATCAGACTTCCAACTATGAAACCGTTTCCAAGCCTTTTCTTTGACATAAGCAAAAACCGAGGCTTTATTTCGACCAATAAGAGAGGGAGCACCAAGATACTTCCCATGATTGGTACATATCGGGACATTCAAGAAGTTCGCAATTGTTTGGGATAATTCTCTGTCAACATTAGGGCTAAAAAGGATTGAGGATTTATTAAAATTAACTTTCTGACCCGACGCCTCCTCGTATAAACGCATACACGTTTTAATAGCAAAACATTCCTCCATAGTTGCACGGAAAAACAGGAAGCTATCATCTGCAAAAAATAGATGAGAAATAATCGGGGCATTCTTAGCTACCTTACATCCGTGGATTTTCCCTTCAAGCTCATACCGGGAAAGAATAGAGGAAAGTCCCTCTGCACATAGTAAAAACAAATACGGGGACATTGGGTCCCCTTGTCGAAGACCCCGATGGGGAATAATATCATGTATAACATGACCCGAGCTTACCACCGAGTATCTAACTGTGGTGACAAAGAGCATCACAAGTTTAACCCACTGTGGAGAAAAACCAAGCTTTAACATAACTTTCTCAAGGAAACACCATTCCACTCTATCATATGCTTTAGCCATGTCAATTTTCAAAGATGCATACCCAAACTTTCCTTGACGTTTCTGCTTCAAATAATGCCATACTTCAAAAGCAATCATCACATTGTCCGTTATTAATCTCCCCGGAATAAAAGCACTCTGAAATTCTGACACCACTGAGTTTAAAACATTCTTCAATCTATTTGCTAGGACTTTCGTCATAATTTTAACAATCACATTGCATAGAGAAATCGGTCTCAGCTCAGTCATCTTCGTCGGCTTCTTAACTTTTGGAATAAGGACTATATTGGTGTCATTTAAGCCATCCGGAAGAGAGCAACCATTCAAACAATTTAAGCAGGCCTCCGTTACTTGTGCACCAACCTCGGCCCAATATGTTTGGTAAAAACATGGATTGAACCCATCAGGTCCCGGACTTTTATCTGGATGCATAGATTTGATTGCTACATGTACTTCTATAGCAGTAAAAGGACAAGTTAAGGTGACATTTTTTTCCGGCGTCACCTTGGTACTTATTGGTTCTAACATTTCGTTGTCAATTGCCCCACCTGATTGAAATAAGGTATGAAAATAATCGAAAAAAAACTATTTAAAATAGGAAAATGATATTTTAACATGTAATTTTGATATTTTCATATGTGTCCCTTTTATATAAAGGTGGGATCCACCAAACTTTTTTGTGAGAAAAGATTATGTAAAAATATCAAAATAATGCTCCCCTTTAAAATATTGTTTTGACATTATCTGAAATTTAGGGGATCTGATTACCATGAAGTTAAATTCGTATTAAGTTAGTCAACTGGCCAATATAGTGCTAACACGCAGGGAGAGAGATCACCTCCTGACTTGCGTGTCGACACTATATTAGTCAATTGACCAAAGTTAATATCATGCTAACCACTCCTGAAATTTAGATTACTATTGGACGGGAAAGTTTAAGAAAATGGTTAAAAGAGCTTTGCCTAGTTAAGAAAGGGTATTTCATCACTTGATTATGACATTTGGTCTAACTATGATGATAAAACATTGTTGTAAAAAAATAAATACAAAATGATGTGTTAAATTAAAATTTAATATACACGGGTGAGTCTAATTAACAAATCATTTGTATTTTATTTTTATAATTATTTTTTAGTTACCAAAACAAATCATTATTAACTTTTGAATTATAAACAAATAACTCCGATTACTTGATCAATTTTTAAAGACATTATTTTTTGTGATACCTTATGGATTGACTTCTTAGAGTCTATTTGAAAATGACTTATAAGTTGGTTTGACCAACTTATAAGTCATTTGTTACTATTCTCCTGTTTGAGAATGACTTATTTTTCTACTTATAAGTGAGTTTTAAGTCAAAAAGAATAAGTAAGTATTTGTAACTTATTTTAAAATGACTTATAAGTATTTGTAACCTATCTTAAGTTAGTTTGACCAAATATAATGTCTATTTTGCACTCTTCTATTTTGTCCCTCTTTTGATTAAAGTCCTTTTTAGTAATCTTCCATTTGATTTTAACTTATAAGTTATTATGAGCTGAACACATTTCTAACTTATTTCAACTTAATCTTTGACTTATAAGTCAAATTGATGCCGTACATTTTTACTTATAAGTCACAATTTAAAACAACTTATAAATCAACTTATATTTTAACTTATTAAGTCATTTTAAAATAAGTCATTCTCGAACAGATCCTAGATAGTTACATCGATTTAAAATCAATTAAGTGCACATATGCGGCACTTCAATAATTAGTATCTAAGTTACAAAAGAGATGTCAAATAATTAGTATCAGAGTAAAAGAGATGTCGACTAACGAGCCTCTTCAAAACTTATGATGATAAAAGAATTATCGATGGAAAAAGTCACGTATTGAATTCACACGTATATTATATAAAAGATGGAAAAGTAAGAACACGCGATATACCAGGTTCACCAATTTGACTAGTTCTACTTGTCTGATGTATTCATTAGATGCCTCACACACTCTACAATAATCCATACACTAAATAATATTTTTACAGTAACTATAAAAACCCTAGCTGCTATAACATGAGCCCAACACACATGAGGCCCAATACATTAGTAAAACCTAAGATCGGGCTACTAATAAATCCCCAAGCTCAATTGCAATTTGCACTTGGCTTCCAAGGGCCGCTCGCTCACCGGGGAGCGAGACCCCCGACTATCCTGTCGTAGTTACCATTTGTCGAACCCGTAGAAATATGAGTCAATCCCAACATTCTCCCACTTGATGAATACTTCTTGATACCCACCTCAGATGTACACGACTCAAACTTCGCCAAACTAACTACTTTAGTTAAGAAGTCTACGTCGTTCACTACCGTGTCAACCTTCTCTCTAATGAAATGATACTGGACATTAATATGCTTCGATCGTGAGTGGAATGCATGATTCTTTGCTAATTGAATAGCACTATGATTGTCACACTTTAACTTCATTATTTTCTGTTTAAAACCAAGATCAATACACAACCTGTGAATCTATATTGCTTCCTTACCTGCATGAGTAAGCGTCCTATATTCTGCCTCAGTAGATGATAAAGCAACAACACTTTGCTTCTTGCTCATCCAATTCACATGACCATCAAACAATTTGAATACATAACCACTTGTAAATTTCCTGCTATCAACATCTCCACCCCAATCAGCATCCACAGATCCTACCACCTCAAAGTTCCTCCCATCTTCTTTACCTCCAAAATGCAATGCAAAATCAGAGGTACCACAAAGAGACCTAAAAACTCTTTTAATAGCGGTCCAATGCTCCTTCCCGGGGTTTAACATATATCAGCTCAATACTCCCACTGCTTGGGCAATATCTGATCTCGTACATACCATTGCATACATTAAGCTTCCGACTGTGCTTTCATATGGAATGTGAGCCATCTCCTCTTCTTCTTCTTTGGTCTTAGGACACAGGTCTGCAGATAATTTAGTTCCTGTAGCCATAGGGTTTCCAACCGATTTGTAGTAATTCATGTTGAATTTCTTCAACAACCCTTCAATGTACTTCTTCTTCCCTAACACCAATTTTTGATTCTTACGATCCCTGTGTATGTGCATACCCAAGATGAAATTTGTTGGCCCAAGATCCTTCCTATCAAACTTCTGTGCCAACAAACCTTTCACAGACTTGATCATTTTCTTGTTATTTCCAATCAATAACATATCATCAACATACAAGGTTAAAATAACAAAATTGTCTCCTAACCTTTTCATATAAACACAATGATCAGTCTGACACTGCGTGAATCCAAGTTTTAAAGCATAAGAATCAAACTTTTGATACCACATTCTCGGAGATTGCTTAAGCCCATACAAGGACTTCTTCAATTTACATAACAGATTCTCCTTGCCTTTAATTTCAAAATCATCTGATTAATTCATGTAAATCTCCTCCTCCAAGTCACCATGAAGGAATGCTGTTTTGACATATAGTTGCTCAACCTCTAGATCATAAACAACTACTACAAATAGAACTGTAAGACCCCAAATTTTATGAATAAAGATTAATTTTCTCGAAATATTTTTTTGAATATTAAGGTGTGGATTTGATATATTGTTATAGTTGTGGGTAATATTTATAAATTTTGCAAAGTAAGCAAGTGGTTATAAAATATTCGATTGGTCGGGGAATATTCGTTTTATCAGGAAATATTCGTACGACAATGCAATCATTGGTGGACCCCGCTACGGAATTACTGTCAGAGTTAGAAAACGACAGAAATAATTTTTATGAAAATAACGATGAAAGTTTTATTGTTAACTGTTGAAATACCCGGTGATAAAAGTACAGTAATACGCGTTGTTGCATAGTAGCACACGGTATTGATTATTGATGCTTACGTGAGAAGTCACTCAGTTTTATTCAATTATTACTACAGTAATTGCTGCATAGTATCTAATGTTATTGATTCAATTATTGTCACAATATTTTATATTATTAAATCAATAATTGAGACGACAAAATTATTCATATTATTATTTGCATTATTGACAATGTCTAGAAAGTTCTGTTGAAGAAAGGGGTTTGGTCACCTAATTGCGCGTCAATGGGGAGAAATCCTTATCAGAAAGCCCCCTCTTTCCTGGGAATGATCTGGTTGTTAATATTGTAAGCTATATTATTGATTAATAAATGTTGTTAAAAATATTGAGGGGATTTTTATGAAGTATTTGTTATAAATTTGACGTATTATTTGGACTCCCACATACTCATTTTTCAAAATAGTGTGTGTTATGAGTATGATAATATATATATATATATATATATATATATATATGATGATGATGATGATGATGATGATGATGATGATGGGTCACGGGTGGGAATGGGGGGAGGGAAAAGTCAGGAGGGAGTAATGTGTATATATATTATATATATTGTGACGCCCCCAAAATTAGGTATATATCACCCATCTTGGGTCGTCAGATACATAGTACAGAATACAAATACAACTTACTAATACAACTGTCGTGTACAATAAGACAAAACATAAACTGTGAGTTTGAATACAAATATTATCTTCTAGAGAGTATTCATACTCAAAAGGAGTCCTCATTACATTTATTAACACACTATTACATAAAATAGTGAGGACTACTAACTAATACTATCATTCGGACCATCACTCCGTTCCCCGACTTGCCCCAGCTACGTTCTCATTTCCTGAAGAGAACAGTGAAAGAAAGGGTGAGCTCAACTAGCCTAGTAAGAAATATTATGACTAAGATAATGCAGAATAAATTATCAATAGTCTTCAACAATGTTAAACTGATAAAATACAATAGACATCAAGTTTAACTGCAGCGGAATAAGCAATCCATCAGAAGAGTCAAGTAGAGAATAAAACCTACCATCTTCTATGATTTAAAAATATTTTCATCAACTTTTATCACTGAGACTCAGCTTAATAAATAAACCACATCTTCTAATCATCCTTGTATTACGGGCCAAGGATATTCATTAAATCATCAATGATCATGACTATACCGAAAAATCCCTGGTCATAATCATACCACAAACTGTCTATTAATGCATTACAAGCCACTGAGGACTTTTACCACACCATTTATAACATCACAGTTCATGATTATACCGAATGATTCCTGGTCATAATCATACTAAGTCCATCTATGCACGTAAGCCAAAGATGACTTTTAACATAAAATAAACATAAGGATGATGACAATGTTATAGGAATTCAATTAAACAAGTTCAAGAATTAGTTTATCCAGGAACTAATAATATCCAAATTGTCAACATGATACTTCTTTGTAAAGTAACAGTTAAGAATGCTCAGAAGAATATTTTCATGAACAGATACTGGATGAAGCGTAAATATCAAGGATATTTCACTAATTTCATGGAGTATAGAAATCAAAACTTTAACCAAATGAGTATAATAAAGAATATATGAAACTGCAAATGGATTTTCACCAGCCATGCGGTAATCCACGTATACAGATCATTTCCACAATTTAATAAGGAATGAATATAAAGGATCATTCACCATGCATGTGGCAATCCACATAGACAGGTTATTCCAACAGAATAATAAAGAATGGAATAACAGAAGGATTCACCATGCATGCGATAGAGACCGCACAGACAGGTTATTCCCAACAGAATAATAAATGCGGAATAATAAATATGGAACCAGGTCAGGTGAAATTCACACCGACAGGATATTCCGACAGAATAATAAATACGGAATAATAAATGATGGAACCAGGTCAGGTGAAATTCACACCGACAGGATGTTCCAACAGAATAATAATAAAAACGGAACCAGGTCCGGTGTAAAACACACAGACAGGATGTTCCAACAGAATAATAGAAGAATGTCACCAAGTATAGGGTAGACCGCGTATACAGGTTATTCCAACAGAATAATAAGAAATGGAATAACAATAGTTCTCTTCATGAATAAGAAAGAATAACACCCCTTACCGTTTTAAAGACGAGCTGAAATAAGGAAGTAGTTAAGTAGCAGAATGTTCTTCTTCTCTCTCTCTATAGTTTCTCTCTATAGTTTCTCTCTCTAGAGTTCAGTGAATTCGTAAGAAATAATGAAGGAATGAGCTGCTATTTATAGAAAAATAGAATGCATAGTAACTAATCCATGAACGGTCCAGATTGATTACTTTAATCTGACGGTCTATATTTAAAGAAAAATCTTTTAAATAAAATATAATATATTCTATTTATAGAATAACTTTAATAAAGTATTCTGTTTTATATAAAAAGATGTTTCTGTTTTATTACGTTAATAATACGAATAAAACAAAACGTCATTATCGCTAAATAATTCATATTATTAACTGACAATAATTGAATCAAACTGAGTGACTTCTCACATAAGCATTAATAATTAATACTGTGTGCTACTATGCAACCACACGTATTACTGTACTTTTACTACCGAGTAGTTCAACAGTAACAATGGTAAAATTTCCACCGTTATTTTTAATAAAATATTTTTGTCGTTTTCTCAATGCGACAATAATTCCGTTGTGGGGTCCACCAATGATTGTACCGTCGTACGAATATTCCCCGTAAATAGTAACTCGTGAATAGTACTTTGACACAAAAAGTGTCCCAAATACTCGAGTGAACAATACTAGAGTGAATAGTAATTTGGGTGAATAGTAACTCATGAATAGTAACTCATGAATAGTAACTCTGACACAAAAAGTGTCCTAAATACTCGAGTGAACAATACTAGAGTGAATAGTAATTTGGGTGAATAGTAACCCATGAATAGTAACTCGTGTATAGTAACTCATGAATAGTAACTCCGACACAAAAAGTGTCCTAAATACTCGAGTGAACAATACTAGAGTGAATAATAATTTGGGTGAATAGTAACCTGTAAATAGTAATTCGTGAATAGTAATTCATGAATAGTACTCCGACACAAAAAGTGACCCAAATACTCGAGTGAACGATACTAGAGTGAATAGTAATTTGGGTGAATAGTAACCCGTGAATAGTAACTCGTGAATAGTGACCATGTATTTTATGACAACTTGTTTACTTTAAAAAAAATTCACATATCACCCTTAACTTTAACCTTTTATCAATTTAACCATTTATCAAAATAGAAAAATTGAATACTTTTATTTCATAAAATTCGGGGTCTCACAATATCCCCTCCTTATGGAATTTCACCCTCGAAATTAACGTACGTACCTGATATTCGAAGAGATGAGAATACCTTACTTTCTTTTCGAATTGTACCTTTTCGGATAATTCCGCTCTATCATGATTTTTCCATTTCTCATCTCCTGTATTTCGAATATCATTCTAGAATATACCTTCAAAACAAAGGTTAATCGACATACCACAATTTATCCACTTATTAAGTAAACAATTTCAGCTTAGGTAAGTCACACCCTAACGAAGTATATTACTCGTCTTCTAGACTAATATCTCCGTCAGTGACCATATCCCTGTAACATCAATCAACAATTTCTGTCCACAATCATATGAATAACTCATAATCATAATTGTGATTCTGAATTACTTTTCACACCCAAGAAGAAGAAAATTTACATCACCTATGTTCACCTGAAACATCAAAAATCATGGTTATACCAAATCACAATTCCTGCTCATAAT
This sequence comes from Panax notoginseng, assembly GCA_016801055.1. Classification (NCBI taxonomy): domain Eukaryota; kingdom Viridiplantae; phylum Streptophyta; class Magnoliopsida; order Apiales; family Araliaceae; genus Panax; species Panax notoginseng. Next base: position 53,001,830 of record CM029019.1, on the reverse strand, counting down.
CATACTAATAAATTCATCTTTGCACTACGGCTAAAGATTTACAACTGTATAACCAATAATCAACAGTTAATCTTCGCACTACAGGCCAAGGATATACAACTGTAAAATCAATAATGCTGAGACTCAGCTTAATAGTATCACGACCACGAATTATCCATGCACTACGTGCCAAAGATAATCGTGTTTTCAATTACGGTCATGATTATACCAAATAATCCCTGGTCATAATCATACCAAGTCCATCTATGCACGTAAGCCACAGATGACTTTTACCACATCTATGAATTAATATTTCATTGCTGAGACTCAGCTCAATAATTAATCCACATCATCGAATCATCCCTGCACTACAGGCCAAGGATATTCTTTAGTATCACCACCACGAATTATCCATGCACTACGTGCCAAAGATAATCGTGTTTTCAATTACGGTAATGATTATACCGAACAATCCCTGGTCATAATCATACCAAGTCCATCTATGCACGTAAGCCACAGATGACTTTTACCACAGCTATGAATTAATATTTCACTGCTGAGACTCAGCTCAATAATTAATTCACATCATCGAATCACCCTTGCACTCCGGCTAAGGATATTCTTTAGTATCACGACCACGAATTATGCATGTACTACGGCTAAAGATAATCGTGTTTTCATCAACGGTCCTGATCATGCCATAAAATAATTAGTCTTTGCACTACGGCCAAAGAGAATCCATAGCCATAACCATACCAAAAACTGTCCATCAATGCATTACGGGCCAATGAGGACTTTTTCCACATCATTTGTAACATTACGGTCATGATTATACCGAATAATTCCTGGTCATAATCATACCAAGTCCATCTGTGCATTACAGGCCACAAATGACTTTCAACAAAATATAAACATGAGAATGAGGTATTGACGTATATAGGGTTTCAAACCTCTTAGAAACTTTCGCGTCATTCGCTCCTCATTATCGACCAAATGGGATGCAAACCGGGATAACTCCGCAAACATAACCTCGTACTGTGATATGGTCATATTATTTTGCTCCAATGCTTATCTCAACATTGTTAGATGCCATTTTCAAACACTGCCACAAAACAAGGGTTAATTAACATATCACATATTATCCCTATACTCTGACCGACCAATTAAATACCAAATAAACTTAGGTAGGTCATACTAGCGAAGGAATTCCCCGTCTCTCCCCTCCTAGTTCTTATCTTACATCTCAGCCAGGGATCATATCCCTAAGCTTTGATACCAACTGTGACGCCCCCAAAATTAGGTATACATCACCCATCTTGGGTCGTCAGATACATAGTACAGAATACAAATACAACTTACTAATACAACTGTCGTGTACAATAAGACAAAACATAAACTGTGAGTTTGAATACAAATATTATCTTCTAGAGAGTATTCATACTCAAAAGGAGTCCTCATTACATTTATTAACACACTATTACATAGAATAGTGAGGACTACTAACTAATACTATCATTCAGACCATCACTCCGTTCCTCGACTTGCCCCAGCTACGTTCTCATTTCCTGAAGAGAACAGTGAAAGAAAGGGTGAGCTCAACTAGCCTAGTAAGAAATATTATGACTAAGATAATGCAGAATAAATTATCAATAGTCTTCAACAATGTTAAACTGATAAAATACAATAGACATCAAGTTTAACTGCAGCGGAATAAGCAATCCATCAGAAGAGTCAAGTAGAGAATAAAACCTACCATCTTCTATGATTTAAAAATATTTTCATCAACTTTTATCACTGAGACTCAGCTTAATAAATAAACCACATCTTCTAATCATCCTTGTATTACGGGCCAAGGATATTCATTAAATCATCAATGATCATGACTATACCGAAAAATCCCTGGTCATAATCATACCACAAACTGTCTATCAATGCATTACAAGCCACTGAGGACTTTTACCACACCACTTATAACATCACAGTTCATGATTATACCGAATGATTCCTGGTCATAATCATACTAAGTCCATCTATGCACGTAAGCCAAAGATGACTTTTAACATAAAATAAACATAAGGATGATGACAATGTTATAGGAATTCAATTAAACAAGTTCAAGAATTAGTTTATCCAGGAACTAATAATATCCAAATTGTCAACATGATACTTCTTTGTAAAGTAACAGTCAAGAATGCTCAGAAGAATATTTTCATGAACAGATACTAGATGAAGCGCAAATATCAAGGATATTCCACTAATTTCATGGAGTATAGAAATCAAAACTTTAACCAAATAAGTATAATAAAGAATATATAAAACTGCAAATGGATTTTCACCAGCCATGCAGTAATCCACGTATACATATCATTTCCACAATTTAATAAGGAATGAATATAAAGGATCATTCACCATGCATGTGGCAATCCACATAGACAGGTTATTCCAACAGAATAATAAAGAATGGAATAACAGAAAGATTCACCATGCATGCGATAGAGACCACGCAGACAGGTTATTCCCAACAGAATAATAAATGAGGAATAATAAATATGGAACCAGGTCAGGTGAAATTCACACCGACAGGATATTCCGACAAAATAATAAATACGGAATAATAAATGATGGAACCAAGTCAGGTGAAATTCACACCGACAGGATGTTCCAACAGAATAACAATAAAAACGGAACCAGGTCCGGTGTAAAACACGCAGACAGGATGTTCCAACAGAATAATAGAAGAATGTCACCAAGTATAGGGTAGACCGCGTATACAGGTTATTCCAACAGAATAATAAGAAATGGAATAACAATAGTTCTCTTCATGAATAAGAAAGAATAACACCCCTTACCGTTTTAAAGACGAGCTGAAATAAGGAAGTAGTTAAGTAGCAGAATGCTCTTCTTCTCTCTCTCTATAGTTTCTCTCTATAGTTTCTCTCTCTAGAGTTCAGTGAATTCGTAAGAAATAATGAAGGAATGAGCTGCTATTTATAGAAAAATAGAATGCATAGTAACTAATCCATGAACGGTCCAGATTGATTACTTTAATCTGACGGTCCATATTTAAAGAAAAATCTTTTAAATAAAATATAATATATTCTATTTATAGAATAACTTTAATAAAGTATTCTGTTTTATATAAAAAGATGTTTCTGTTTTATTACGTTAATAATACGAATAAAACAAAACGTCATTATCGCTAAATAATTCATATTATTAACTGACAATAATTAAATCAAACTGAGTGACTTCTCACATAAGTATTAATAATCAATACCGTGTGTTACTATGCAACCACACGTATTACTGTACTTTTACTACCGAGTAGTTCAACAGTAACAATGGTAAAATTTTCGTCGTTATTTTTAATAAAATATTTTTGTCGTTTTCTCAATGCGACAATAATTCCGTTGTGGGGTCCACCAATGATTGTACCGTCGCACGAATATTCCCCGTAAATAGTAACTCGTGAATAGTATTTCGACACAAAAAGTATCCCAAATACTCGAGTGAACAATACTAGAGTAAATAGTAATTTGGGTGAATAGTAACCCGTGAATAGTAACTCGTGAATAGTAACTCATGAATAGTAACTCCGACACAAAAAGTGTCCTAAATACTCGAATGAACAATACTAGAGTGAATAGTAATTTGGATGAATAGTAACCTGTGAATAGTAATTCGTGAATAGTAACTCATGAATAGTACTCTGACACAAAAAGTGACCCAAATACTCGAGTGAACGATACTAGAGTGAATAGTAATTTGGGTGAATAGTAACCCGTGAATAGTAACTCGTGAATAGTGACCATGTATTTTATGACAACTTGTTTACTTTAAAAAAAATTCACATATCACCCTTAACTTTAACCTTTTATCAATTTAACCATTTACCAAAATAGAAAAATTGAATACTTTTATTTCATAAAATTCGGGGTCTCACATATATTATAACTTTATAATATATATATATATATATATATATATATATATATTATAATAAGTTTTGTTTTTTTATGAAAAATAGAATATATTATATTTTATTATGCATAGTGTTTGTATAGTGTTTGCATAGTAAAATTTTAAAAAAATTTCGCCCGTGAATTGAATTAGTCCGAATTCTTCTGTGCACCTGTGATTTCTAAATTTAAATAGTATCCTGTCATTCTCCTATAAATAGGATGCTCAGTTTAAAAAAGAAAATCACACCATAATCAGAGAGTTCTTCTTCTATAATATATATTGAGCGCATTTCTTTTGAGTTTAAGGAAGCTTTGAGTGTAGAAAGTACTGAAAGTTTTCTTCAAGAATATATCTGCTATACCAATCAGAATTTCTCTCTTTTTGAGGTAAGGGGTATTATTTATTTCATATTCGCTTACGATATTATTTTTCATATTCGTAAGAAATTTTATTTCGTTCAATATTTGCAAGAAATATTATCTTTGTTCAATATTTGCAAGAAATATTATCTTCGTTTAATATTCGCGGGGAATATTATCTTCCTTCAATATTCGTTAGGAATATTATTTTCGTTCAAATAGTTGTAAGGGATATTATTTTTGTTCAATATTCGTATGAAATAATATTTTCTTCCATACTCTGTAGTATGTAAATAATATTATTTCATTTCAGATTCTGAATTCTACACTTATTTTGTTAAAATATGGCTTCTATACTCCTTAAAATTAGTAAAAAATCCTTGAAATTTGTGCTTCATCTAGTATCTTTTCATAAAAATATTATTATGAGCATTCTTGATAATTTTTAATCTTTTCATGCCGGAGTACTATTCACGGGGTACTATTCCCAAAGTACTATTCCTTTTCGGTCCAAATCATTTTTGATACAATAGTATTCTCGAATTTTACTCCACAAAGTAGTATCATGCTGATAATTTGGACATTATTAAATTCTGGAAAAATTAAATTATAAATCTTTAAAAAATTTATCATTTGATTTTGTTTAATTGAATTCTTATATCATTGTCATCATCCTCATGCTTATATTGTGATAAAAGTCATCTTTGGCCCGTAGTGCATAGATGGACTGTTAATTGGTATGATTATGACTAGGGATTATTGATAAGTGAGTTGTATACCTAGGAATCGGCTTCTAATTCAAGCTTAATCGGTGTTAATTTCTTGGTTTTATGTTTTGTTTTTACTTTTTTAGTGTTGTTTTGTGTTTTGGTATGGTGGAGTGGCAAATGGACTAAACGGGTGACATTATGGTGAAATTTGGCAAGAAAAGGAGCAAAACAGGACAACAAACAGAATGTACCCTAGTCGGAGCTGGCTTTTCCAAGAACAAAACTCCCGCCGGGGCGGGGGGTGCAAGCGAATAAACAGGTTCTAGGCCAGCCGGGGCGGGCTCATTACAAGGCTACACCCCCGCCGGGGTGGGGGTACGGGGAAGAGAAGTTTCCTACTTGGTTTCAAATGCTGCAGAAACATAAGCTTAAGTGTTAGCAATGGTTTGGGACTCAACTATGCATGGAATTATAATCAGAATACGTGTCTTGGCATAGATATTAACAACAAACACAAGATTGAAGGAGGATACAAGCAATTAGTCATAGAGGACATATTTTCTGAGCAGGAACATTGGAGAAAGGCGTTGAAGGCAATTTCACAATAATTGCAGATTGAAGCTAGAGAGAAGGGTGGTTTTGGATTTATTCTTCTTCTTTAGTTTAAATTCTGTAATTGGGATGATGTTTACTTTAATTAATTCAGTATTTAATTCATTGACGATGAGCTAAATTCTTTATTAGGCTTATAACGGATCTTTAAGTGGAACGATGATTATGTAACTTTGGTTTTTAGTTTAATAAGCTATTATTCAGTTTATCTATATTGATTTGTGATTGAATTTATGAATTGCTTGATCACCAATTTTATGTGGACTTGTATGAACTCGAGAGATAAAATACGAGTCTAGACTTAGTTAATATAGCGTGTGTTCTTGAATTCTGTGAATGAATGGAATCTTGATGAATGTTAAGGTAGAGATATGCTTAACATCGCATGTAATAGGATAGAGAACTTGAACTTAAACCTTATTTGATTGTAATTCACATAGAGATATAGTGAGTTAGTTAATTAAGGTGTTTAACTTAATTCTATCTAAATTGTGGATTTGAGTTAATATGGTATTAGTGCATCGAGAGGTGGCTAGTTATACTTGAGTGTTCTTGATTAATAAACTGGGATAATGAATTAAACTGGAATAAGGTATACTAATCAGAGTGATGCTTAGTGTGAAGTTGTAAGCCTAATTTTCCAATATTTGTTTGAAAATTCCATTTTTAGGGTTGTTGATTTGTTTGGTAATCTTAGTATTTTTAATATTTTTAGTTATAATTCTGAAATTGATTAGTTTAATAAAATTTGGATTAATAGGAAATTAGTAATTGTGAGGGTAAATTTCTAGCTAATCTCTGTGGGAACGATACTTAACTTATCATTATATTACTTGTTAACCACGTATACTTGCGTGCTGTGCGTATATAGATTTTATCCAACAAGTTTTTGGCGCCGTTGCCGGGGACTTAGTATAGATTTTAATAGTTTTGCAACATCAGTTTAATTAGTCCAGTTTTACTTAAATATTTTTCTTTTTGTTTTGTTCTTTTTATTTCAGGTTCTTAAAGTCTGTTTATACAAACTCGGTCCAAAAACCCAGACTTGCTTCCTTTGGAGGACGACATCGAAAAAAGGTTTCAAAGGCTAAGTAATTGGATCAAAGACACGATGGAAGACTTTGAGAATTCTAAAAAAGAAGAAGTAATGGCTGTCGAAGACCAGAAAGCGTTGAGAGACTTTGCTACACCTAAGGTGACTGAGCTTTAAACGAGTATCACCAGGCCAGCGATTACTGTAAATGTGTTTGAAATCAAGCCTGGAATGATTCAAATGATTCCGAACTCGGTACAGTTTGAGGGACTTACAAATGATGATCCGAATGAACACTTGATCAACTTTTTGGAGATATGCGACACTTTTAGGTATAATGGGGTATCAGATGAAGCAATCAGGCTTCACTTGTTCCCATTCACTTTGCGGGACAAGGCGAAGAGTTGGTTACAGTCACTACCGTCGGGCTCAATAACTACATGGGAAGACCTCGGTCAAAAATTCTTAGCAAAATTTTTCCCACCAGCAAAGACTGCAAAAATGAGGAATGAGATTACTATGTTTGAACAACAACATGGGGAATCGTTATATGAGGCATGAGAGATATACAAGGAATTGCTTAGGAAATGCCCACATCACGGATTATCAAAATGGCTGCAGATGAACACATTCCACAACGGGTTAAATGGGAATCTCAGGATGAGTATTGATGCAGCTTCGGGTGGAGCATTTATGGCTAAGAAATATGAGGAAGTGTATGAGTTAGTTGAGACAATAGCGGCTAACAACTACCAGTGGCCTACTTCGAGGATGACACAACCTAAGGTGGCTGGGGTTTTAGAGGTAGATGGAGTGACCGCGTTGGCAGCACAGATTGCTGCATTATCAAAGAAAATGGATACTCTAACAGGGACACCACCACAGCAGGTGTCGTTTGTGTGCGAGTTATGTGCTGGAGAACATCCTATGGAGCAGTGCGCTATCAACCCAGCATCAGTTCAGTTTGTGGGCAGCTATAACAGGATACCGCCACATAATATGTATCAAAATGCTTACAACCAGGGGAATAGAAACCGTCCCAATTTGTCATGGAGCAACAATCAAAATCAGCCAGCTCCATGACAATCTTATCCCCTGGGATTTCAGAATCAACAAACAACTCAGCATCAAGAGAGAAAATAAGATTTAGAAGAGTTGTTGTCGAAGTATATTACGAGCAATGAGGCAGTTATGAAGTCACAAGCAGTAGCCATTAAGAATCTAGAAAATCAAATAGGACAACCAACTTTAGCATTGAACAATAGACCGCAAGGGACTCTACTAAGTGACACCGAAAAGAATCTGAAGGGAAATCACGAGCAGTGTCAGGTAATCACCTTGAGAAGTGAAAAACATCTAGATGGGATAATTGCAGAAAATTTTGTTATAAAAGATGACAAAGTTGATGACAACAAAGTGGTTGAAGAGAAACAGGGAGAGGAAAAGCGAGTTGAACAGACAAAGTCGAATGACAAGCCAGTTGTGTATCCTCCATCGCCGTTTCAGCAGAGAGTCCAAAAACAGTAATTAGATAAGCAGTTTGCGAAATTTTTAGAAGTTTTTAAGAAACTTCAGATTAACATCCCTTTCGTAGAGGCCTTAGAGTAGATGCCCAGTTATGCTAAATTCATAAAGGGAATTCTGTCTAGGAAAAATAAGTTGGAGGATTTTGAAACTGTGGCATTAATAGAGGAATATAATGCAGTTTTACAGCGAAAGTTATCGCCAAAGTTGAAAGATCCAGGGAGTTTTACTATTCCGTGCATGATTGGGAACATGGCGTTTAACAAATGTTTATGTGATTTGGGGGCAAGTGTGAACCTCATGCCGTTATTAGTATACACTGAATTAGGTTTACTAGCTCTGAAATCGACCAATATATCTCTACGGTTGGCGGATAGATCAGTCACGTACCCAAGAAGCATTGTGGAGGATATTTTGGTAAATGTAGACAAATTTATATTCCCTGCGGACTTCATAATTCTGGATTTGGAGGAAGATAAGAACATCCCAATCATCCTAGGGAGACCATTTTTGGCTACGGGTAGGATGCTCATCGATGTGCAAAAAGGTGAACTAACTATGAGGGTCCAAGATCAGGAAGTAAAATTCAACGTATTCAAAGCCATGAAGTTCCCTACGGATGAAGATGAGTGTTTCAGGATGGATGTCATTGATCAGATAATCAACGAAGACATGGTTAAAAGCTTGGCTAATGATCCATTGGAAAATACACTACTGGGGGATGAAGATCTAGATGATCCGGAGTTCGTAGATTATTTGAATATGCTGGATTCCTTGCCATGAGTTAGTAGATTCAAAGCACCATTTGAGCCATTACACATGGAAGAGAAAGCCACGGCAAGGATGAAACCTTAATTGGAGGAGCCACCTACACTTGAACTTAAGCCACTCCCTAAACACCTCAGGTATGCATATTTAGGCAATTCTAATACTTTACCTGTTATTATTGCTTCTGCTCTTAACGAATTGCATAAAAATAAGTTGCTGAGAGTGCTAAGAGAATACAAATTGGCTATCAGATGGACAATCACAGACATCAAGGGAATCAGTCCATTCTTCTGCATGCATAAAATTCTAATGGATGAGGATGCAAAGCCAACAGTGGAGCAACAGAGACGACTAAACCTGATAATGAAAGAAGTGGTAAAGAAAGAGATTCTGAAGTGGTTGGATGCAGGAATCATCTACCCAATTTCAGATAGTGCTTGGGTTAGTCCAGTTCAATGTATGCCGAAAAAGGGCAGAATGACCGTAGTAAAGAACGATGACAATGAGTTAATTTCGACGAGGAAAGTGACTGGTTGGAGGGTTTGCATAGACTACAGGAAGCTGAATAAGGCAACCAGCAAATACCTCTTTCCTCTGCCTTTTATCGATTAGATGTTGGATAGATTGGCGGGCCATGAATTTTATTGCTTATTAGATGGGTATTCGGGATATAATTAGATAGTCATTGCCCCTGAATATCAAGAGAAAACCACTTTCACGTTCCCATACGGCACATTTGCCTTCAGGAGAATGTCGTTTGGCTTGTGTTGTGACAACCCGAGAATTTAAAAAATTTATAAAATCCTAAAATGATGGATTAAAGGTTATATGATAGACCTAGACAGAAAATAAGAGTATGGAATTGACAGTTTTGTAAATGAATTTTAAGGATTTCAAATTTCTGTGAAGGATTTTGATGGATTTAAAATCTTTTGGTAAAGATGTACAAAGTTAAGTATCTAAGTGTATACTAGTCGGTATATGTGGTCATATGAGTGTATAGTTTGGGGATAAGGATCAAATTTCGATCAGATGAGTTACATTAATGACAAACCCTAAAATTATATTGAGAACGTTAAGGTTAAGTTATTAAACCCTAATCAATGATTTTATGTGTATAGTTGCGATTTAAGACAAGGAATTGATTTGATAAGCTATAACTTTAGTAAACCCTAAAGTTGGGTTAAGAACGTCATGGTTAAGGTTAGAAAACTCTAACGACTGTTTAGAAACTCTAACGATACGCTCGGAAACCCTAATTAAAGTCTCGGGAATCCGAAACCCTAATTCAGATATTCAAAACCCTAATCCGGGAACTCAAATGTTAAGAATAAATGGCTAAGTGTTATAAGTTATGGGATAAAAGGGAAATATCCAAAATACCCTTCAATTTATAAGGGAAAAGACCAAACTACCCTTAGTAGGTGCGAAATGACCTAAATACCCTTTTTCTTAAAAGTTAAGTAAAAGATTTTGCAATCTTGGTGAGTCATCACTCCAAGACTTATCCCATGTGCTCAAAATCTATCTAATATATCAGATATGTGTGCCACCTTGCAAGATATGGTGCATGAATCAAAGATTACAACTTAAAAAGTTAAGTAAAATACTTACTATACTCCTCATACTAACCAAGCCATTCTCTCTCATCAATTTTGAAAATCTAGAGTGAGAGAGAGAGAGAGAGAAGTTAAGCCATGAACATCATGTAGCAAGGCAAGAACAACAATCAAAATCAGAATCAAGGATCAAAGCTTTTAAAGGTATAAAATCCTAAACTTGCAAATCTTATGATTTGATGTTAGATGTTGTTAGTTTTTGGTTAAAGTTGTGTTAAGGGATGTTATTGAGTGATCCATGATGTAACATTAAGGATCCATAACATCTAGATGCTAGAAATCAAGTTTTTAAAACTGACCAAGAACTCTAATTTTAAGGCATGACAACCTAATGTCAGGGTCAGATCATGTGTAAATTACAAGATATAAGTGGTCAAAGTCAGTTGACCGACCACGAAAATTAGAAATCTGGGTAAACCCAGAAATCCAGAAAGCCTGACAACCATTTTTGAAGGCTCTGATCTTGCTGATGTTTGATAGTTTGGCCAAGTTGTTGTTTTGATGTTGTAGTCCAACATAAGGACTACATACTCATGCCTTTAGATCACCTAGATCCTTAACAGAATCAAATATAATGATGGTCAAACCTAGGTTGACCAACTACTTGATGAACATTTCTGGGTTACCTAGAAAGTTCAAGAACAGCTCTTGACCGTTACTTTGAATGGCTCAAATCTTGAGTTGGTGAGGTTGCTAGACTGATCTGATGTTATGTAGTTGTACTCTGACATCAAGACTACAAGTGTGAACTTTTATATCATACAAACAAGACCTAGACTGCAAACTATAAGGATCCAAAGTAGGTACCTTGACTGTTCTTCATTTCTGGGTAACACAGAAAATGAAGAACTGGTCTGACAAGGACTTTGATGGTCTATAACTTGCTATTATGATGCAGGATGGCCATGAAAGTTGTTTGTAGTTGTAGTATTACTGTCGACGTCGAGATTTTTTATTGTCCCTTTCCGTTACTTGTCCTTTGGTGTTCTCATTTTAAGTGAGATTTGTTTGAAAAAATAAGTGAAAAAGGTCCGACATGTATAATGTCGACGATGGACTGTGACAACCCGAGAATTTAGATAATTATTAAAATCCTAAAATGATGGATTAAAGGTTATAAGATGAACCTAGACAGAAAATAAGTGTATGGATTTGACGTTTCTGTGAAGGAATTTTAAGGATTTCGAAATTTTTAAGAAGAACCTATATGGTTTCTTAATTGAATGAGAATAAAGAAATATGGTTTACAAAATTTCAAAACCCTAGAAATTAATTGATATGTATTTGAATGAATATCAATAATAAGGTATTATGATACCTGTAAAATTTGATGTGAATTGAATAGTGTAAGAAATGTTATGCTAATACAGGTGGAATTTTATTAACGAAATAAGATTTCACAAGAAGAAAAGCTACGAGGTTAAACGAAGATGAGCATATGTATAGAAATATATATACTTAGTAAGGTGCTATATATATTTTAACAAGAGGAATAATGAATTAAGTTAATGATATAAGGATCAAGAAAAAACTATGTTAGTAATTAACATAGCTTGAACGTTGGCCTTGAATGGCAAATAAGAAGATAACTAAGTTTAAAGTCGTTAGTTAATACGATTAGCAATAAGAAGGGAGTAATTTAAAACTCAAAATTTGAGTTAGAGATAGAATTTTGAAGTATGGACTGCTCGGTTGCGTTCGGAACGTCAAGTTTAGTCAGAATGGACAATAAACACAAAATATGAAAAGGTTGACTTTTGGTCAAAGTCAACAGTTGACTTTTTACGGAGAAAAGTCAAAATTAGTGTGAGAAGTGAAAGATGTTATATGGATAATGATATAATATTTAATATTATACCAAATGATGTAAAGGAAAAATATGAGAGGAGATTCAATATGCAAATATGTATATTGGTATCAAACAGTTAGTAAATTAAATTCATATTTGAATAAATGATTGAATATATTAATTTATATATTTAATATATAAATAAATTGTTTGAAAACAATTTATGGGGAGGAGGAGGAAATTAAATTTAATTATACAATATAAATTGTATAACTTAAATAAGTTATTTAAATTAAGTATGATAATTAAATAACCTAAATGGTTATTGTTATTTAGTGGTTCTAGTATTTAAATATATACTAGTGACCTAATCTAAGAGAATTGTGAAGCATGTCATAATTTATTTAATGATTATGTAAGTAAGTGAATACGAATATTATGTGATGACAAATAAAAGAAACTAGTATGATCCTAATATATATTAGGAATGAAGAATTAAATAACTTAAAGGTTATGGGATGAGAGAATTATGGTATATAAAATATATACTAATTCTAAGAGATTTATTTTATACATCTCGGTTAATTAATTTTATAACCTAATTATAGCAAGTCTAATTTGGTTAAGAAATTAAGTGTATGTGAGTAAGAATGTAAATTATAGTTTTGTAAATGAAAACCCTAATTAAATAATTAGGGAAAGATAATATTAAAAGTATTTGACTATGTGAATTTCATGGCCCAAATATTTTATTAGAAAGCCCTAAAAGACTTAAGGGGTAGACTCAAGAGTTGGCTCAAATAATTAATTTAAGAAGCCCAAAACTTGATCCAAGTATGGAAGGACATAATGGTCATTTGGTAAGTAAAATAAAAGTTATAAAAAACAAAAAAATAAACTTGGGCAAGATAAGGCCATTTGGCCGGATTTTACAAGTAGAGGAATGAAGAGATTTGGTGGATATTGTAATTAAGCACATGGTTAATTCATTTGGCAATATTTGTTCCAACAACTCTAGCCATGTGTCACCATTTTATTTTGCCAACATTCTTAACCAAGTGTGCAAGTAAAGAGATAAGGATAGGGGAGATGTGTATCATCATTTCATGCTCCACATTTTCTAAAGATATGTACAAGATTGGCTAGGTGTCACTAATTAGCATGGCCACTTATTCCCCATGTGTCATCTCTTTAATCAAGCCACCTTCCATACTAATCTCCCACATATCTATGAAATGATTAAAGTGAGAGAAAGAGATAAGAAGATATTGGGGAAATATCTATTATATACATATCTTATATCTATACAAAATCCTCCAACAAAATCTAACCTCATTCTCTTTCATCTTTTATTTTACTTCCTCTTACTTTCTCTTAGACTAACAAAACAAAAGCATGAGAGAGAGAGAGAGGGAGAGAGATTCGGTGGAGAGGAGGAGAGAGAGAGGAAGGAGCTACACCATTGATGCTCCATAAATTCATCTTCTACTTTGGAAGAATAAGAAGGGCTAGCAAAAGATTAAATGTATAAACCCCTTTTGTTCATGTAATTTTTGATTATTATAAATCAAACCTTGAATCTATGTTTCTAAACTTAAAAACCATGAATATACTTGTTATTGAGTGTTTCATGTTTAGATATACCCATATTGGGTGTTGTTTTAGTTGGAAATCAAAAATAAAGAAAAGTGATTTTTCTAGTTTATGAGCCTAAAAATTTCTAAGTACTTTAGATTTCCACCGTTTTTGATCTACACCTTCTTTTTGCGATCTGTCAAAGGGATGTGCTTGATATGTAAGTTAACTACTAAACCCAAGTGGTAGAACTCAAAAATGTTGAGTACACAGTCCATAGTGACTGATTTAGCAAAAATAGATTTGTGTTTTTAAGGAAAAATAGACTATTTTGGACAGTCAAGTGTAGGGATAATTTCGTTATTTTTTTGGCATTCCAAAAATTTTAGATAAATTTGGGAGGATACTATGATAAGTTATCTAACATCTCCAAGTGGAATCACTAAAAAAGGAGTTGTAGATTTCCGTATGGAAAATGTTTAATAAAGCACGAAAAACTGCAAAACGCCAAATAGCTTCGGCCCAAAATTTTAAAAGGACATTTTCGGCAACTTAATTTGTGATGAAAATTCTGGCCTTTTCGGACATGAAAATATATGATATTAAGTACCTCCTGTCCAAAAATGAGCTAATTCCGACTTAAAATGACCAAGTTATGACCATTTCAATTTCTGTGATTTTTCGACGAAAACGACTATAACCGGAGTTCTATAACTCCGATGGCCACGGAATTTAAACTGGAGTGTCACGTTAACACGTATAAGATTGTGTCAAGAGATGGGAATTTCTGGAGTTAAGCACGAGGTAACTAATTTCTTAATGAATTAACTAAAAATGATTTTTGAAAAATACCAAAGGAAGTTGGAAAATTTTGAAAAAATATTTTTTGTGTATGAAATATATGTATACATGTTTGTACAAAGGATAGAAAAATAATAAGTTGATTTGGTATTTTCGTGAAATGGATATGGAATCCAGCTTGTTGGATTAGAAAATCTGATGAATTCAGCTTGCTGGATTGAAAAGAAGTTTACTGAATTAAAAATTTGTTGAATCCAGCTTGCTGGATTGCAATCTAGTTGCTGGATTTGTAATCCAATTTGCTGGATTGTAGTTTGGCTTGCTGGATTGGAAATTTGTTGAATCTAGGTTGCTGGATTCTGTATCCAGTCTGCTGGATTGGCAATTTGGTTGTTAAATTTAGAATCCAGGTTGTTGGATTAGTATTTGACTTATTAGAGTATAAAGAAGAACTTATAATGTATAAGATTAAGTGTTTAATCATAATGAATATGATACAGTGATTGAAGAATTATCCAAGAATGATAATAATACCGATGTGTTAGGATGTTATCTAATATTTGATTAAGTGTTAGATAATCTATTTGACAAAGTAATTGTATTATGATACAAAGTAAAATATGCTGATTGAAAGACCAATCTTATTATTAATGATAGGTCTTACCAAAAGAAGTTAACTTAAACTGCGTAGCAGTAGTCAACGAATCAGGCAAGTTTTTCCTTAACTCAAACATGAGTTGTATGTTCAAAGCATGTTAATGAATAATTGTTGTTGATTATTCACGTTTATATTAATTATTGATTCGCACGTTGTGCATATTGTAAACGTTCATCAGGTATGAAAGGCTGATCACCTTCATTACCATTTGGTTAAGTTAATCTGTTCATATTTATGCATGACCATTCATTTTTATTGACTTGGTCGTTCAGGTAAGAAAATTTGTTCATGCTCTTTCACATTGTTTATATTGCTGAAAGTTAGCTAGCTTATTGTTCAATTCTTTTAATCATGATATATCTTTATTGAATTTAAACTTGCTGGGCAAATTTGATACTCATCCTTGCTATATCATGATAAAAATTTTCAGATTAAGATGAAAGCTCGAGTAAAGACAGAAGCAAAGTCAAAGTGCAAGATTAAATTACATTGCAGTTAGATCTATTAAATTTTCTGACGAAAATAGTATTGTAAATCTTCTAAGATATTGAAGGTATGTATTAAGTCAAGGTTGTAGACCTTGGGAATGATGTGTAAAAGTTTAATGTATAAACAATTTATGTTTATATCTTCCTCAATAGTTGTAGAAATAGTACACCAGATCCTTGGTGATTAGGACCGGGATTTGGGGATGCTACATGGACTGTTAAGAGTCGCCAGTTGGTTTTTTAAATGGTTGTACCAACACAACCGAGAAAAGGTTTGCACATTGACCCAGTGATGTGACACTGCTAAACGGGTCGGTGAAACCGAGATTCATTAGGGTCCGGGGACTTGGTTATGCGGAGGGAAGATGTTAGGCACCCCTTGACATCCGTGTTACCACGGTGACCGCCTCTTTTCAAGAAACTGTTATCCGAATATGTGTGTGTGTGGGTCAATGTGCTGTTATTTGGAAGTAGTGCGAGGCCTCTTTTGCACCTATATACACAGGATTTGAATTTATGTAAAAATTCAATTTTAGCAAGATATGGCAGTGATGTTTTATAAAAGAGGTTTTTTCAAACCCTGATGCTCAATAGTAATTGAGACCTTTTACACTCCCATTTTATTCCGTATTCGGCTGGTTTGATTTTATTTGACAGATGTGAGGCATCCGTACAAAAATAATGTACAAAAAGGTGCTGAATCCCTCGTGGGTATGTAAACCATCTGAGGAAATCCAAATATCACAGAATAATTTACAAGTTGCTTACAGCTGAAAATGTCCATCACGGGAACCGAATCTAGATCCAATGGGATGAATCTGTGATCACATGATTCCTAGGCTCACATGATGCCGCAATTGATATAAAAGCAGTAGGCATGTATATATATATAAAAGCTGTAAATATATATATACAGACATGATCACCAACCACGAAGTACCTCCATGGGGGATCAGAAATGTAAATAAAGCTGTAAAAGCTATCAACCGCCACAGAGGAAACTCCAGGCGGGACGAAATGTACAAAAAGCTGTAAAAAACGATCAACCACCACGAAGTAAACTTCAGGTGGGACGAAATATACAGAAAGCTATAAGAACGGTCAACCACCACGAAGTAAACTCCATGTGGGACTAAATGTAAATATATATATATATATATATATATATATATATATATATATATATATATATATATATATAAAAGCATGTAAACGCACCGGATATAAAATTCAGGCTCATCGAACAGAGTTCAACCACAGTTAATATATATAGGTATATATATTAAAGCACGTAAACGCTCTGGATGTAAAATCAGGCTCATTGAACAGACTTTGACCACAGATAATATATATAAGTATATATATATATTAAAGCAGGTAAACGCTCCAGACCGAAGTCTAGGCTTATCGAACAGAGTTCGACACGCAGTTCATATATATAAATATATATAGGAAATCAAATAAACGCTCTAGACCAAAGTCTAGGCTCAATCGAGGCATAACTCGATAATGTTAGTCAATATATATATATATATATATATATATATATATATATATATATATATATATATATAGACTGAAATGAAATCACGGACCGAAGTCCGGGCAAAAGCAAGCAACACGACTCTCAACGTGTAGAAGGGTGTGTGCAAAAATAAAGAGAAAGACTCTAAAGTGTGTGAGAATGCTTACAGTAGGCTACCAAAGAAAACTTCTATATCTTTAGAGTGAGTAAACACAGACTTTTGTAGGTACAAAAGGGCTATATATGAGCTCACAGGTGTTTAAAAGGGAAAAGTACACTGCCTGGGATGAGTGCAGAGCAAATTGGGCAGGGCTTCCTCGCCGCTTTCTCTTACAAAATGGCCACCCTAAGCCATCTATTTATAGAGGGTGGAGCCGCAGGTGTACCTGCGACTGAGCCGCAGGTGTACCAGAGGCAACCCAGGTGGGCCCAGGTTTTTAGCTCGGGTCGTCTCGAAGTACGTGCACTCAGGCATTGTAATGTCCACTTGAACTTTCAGAAGTACAATCCGGGCATCTGTTTGAGGTATACAGGACCTATTTCAGACCGCCGTTGTCGAGAGTTGTACGATGGCATGGGATTAGAGTTTGTGCGAAGTCATTGAAGATGGGACGGTGCCCTCCGGTCTTCAAGCTTCAACTTTCATCCGTTACCCCGCACAATAGTCACTCGGGATTGATTAGTCTTGTGGGACATTGTTGCGCAGATATATTGAGGCGACGTGGCGTGACATCGTGTTGGTCAGATGACGATGTTGCCCCTCACCGGTGTTATCGCCGGATTGGGCTGATAAACCAGACGTTGCTCAGCTTCGCTGAGATTGGAGTGCTATAATTTGTTGAAGGTCCTCATTGTCATCTTTGAGGTGTGTCTGTCTTCTCGATGTTATCGCCGGGCTGGTACAGTGAATCTCGTTGTGAGCGTCGAGATTGAAGCTGGTTGCATTTGTAACAAATATTTTCGGGGTTATCGCCGAAATTGCCTTCCTTGGGGTTATCACCAAGGTTGGTGGCTATTCCCATGGTTGGGACTGAGACTGGATACCTCGGGGTTATCTCTGAGATTAATCGGTCTTCTCCGGTGTGTGTTCTGGTATTGTATCTGTATACATCGGGGTTATCTCCGAGATTGGAATTGTTACTCCCAGATTGCGATCCGGGGTTGATGCTGAACTTCCGGTAGTATCCGGCATGGATATAGATCGTCTTTCAGGGTTCCCTCTTAAAAGACGAATCTACTCTCCTGCAATGTTAGTGACAGATGTACAGAAAATTTTGAGTGTCTACAGATGCCCCTCTTTATCATACTCATGCATGGTGATGCATGGGTAGGATAAAGAATCCTAGACACTTGAAATGGAACAAGATAAACATGATACTATGGATAGCAACATGATGCAAATGTATGATGCATGTGTAAGGGGTTGTGGCCCAACATGCTTGGGATGATTGCTGGCTCCCTGTTGCTTCAACTGGGGATTGGCAACGATGACCAGATTTGACGTGTTATCTAAATCTGGTAGGATGTTTATGTTGGAGTTATCATCAACTTCATGGATAATGACTTGATCCTGCAGATGTACCTCTTTTGTGTAAGAGATCTCTATGGATAAAGCTTGATCTGTTTGAGGATGTGTATAACATATTACATCATCTATCCTCTTTGATGACATTGACCTCTCCTGGTTAGTATCGCCAGAATATGCCAAGATTCTGTTGGGTTTACTGCCAACAGCAAATGCTATCAGGGATACCTGACCTTCGTTGACGTGTACTTCACCAACATGTGAATCAACGGCTGAAAAATCCTGTAGGATATACTGTCAAGGCTGCTTGACTTTCGCTGTCGTGTAGATCACCGGAACATTACGTTGTGACCCCCGCCGAGGATCTGAGCGGTCGGGTGTGAAAACCTCGAATAGCTTTAGAGCTCTGATAGGTTTAAATCGCTATCGGCTGTAATGATGTCAAGGCTGCTTGACCTTCATTGATTTGTGTGTCAACGGATGAGCATGCGTTGTAACCCCCGCTGGGGATTCCACGTTATAACCCTCGTCGGGGATTTTACGTTGTAACCCCCGTCGGGGATTTTACGTTGTAACCCCCGTCGGGGATTGCTTGTGTGAAAAGATTGGGGTGACAACCTTACGCTGATGGCATCGGACCTCTGTATGTTATTACCGAATGTGGTATGCAAAGACTTGACTCATCGGTATAGTAAACCCTGTGTTCGGTCGAATACCAATGGATGAAAAGAAAGCCACAGTTGGATCTAGGAAAACCAAGGTTTCAGGCTAATCTGCTCAATTACGTAGCATTTTTATCCCAGGTTTGGCCTTTTAGCTTGTAAGAACTCCTTTGCAACTCGAACTGGACCGAGCCGGAGTGATGGTACCCATATGGGAGTGCCGCAGGTGCACCTGCTGCAGCCGCAGATGGGCTTGCGGCCAACTGTGGATGATATATTCCAGCAGGTTGGTCTCACAAGTCACTTTCAACTTGTTACGCGAAGGAAAATACATGAGCCATCTTCAGATCTGCTGAGTTCGGGCTGCTTTCTGTAAATTTTGTCACCGTACGAGTGTTCTACACTATCCTGGTAACATATGCCTGTATTTTCTCTCATTTCTGTCCGTTGGATTTTGAGTTATCGCATGAGATGCATCTAAACATATAGTAGTGATTATGTATGCACAAATGACTAGATAAAAAATATTCAACATAGTAAATGTTAGTATTAAACCATGCTGAACATAATGATGTGAAAAAATTTGACTTTTGAGACAGTCAAATTAGCACCTTTTTCTGCTATTTTTTGTCCTATTTGAGGTCCAATGAGCATAAGGTAGCAAGGAAAAATACTCCTAGCATTGAGGTTGGCCTGATGCATGATGATTTTAATTTTTAATGCATATATTATGTATATAACTTTGGGGCAGGTGTGCTACTGAATGGCCACCTAGACATGCCTGTATGCATGTGGATAGTCCTATTTTCAGAGAGGACTATGGCAAAATTTTTCCAAATGTAGGCATTGGGTAGTCATGCATTTTAACTCTACTATATATGTTAAAGTAAATACATGCATGCATATAGTCATAAAATGCAAAGCTCCAGGTAAGGAAATACCACACCCTTTCTGAGGTGATTTGGAGACTTGTTGTGCAGATACTATGGATCCGGATCAGCCGAGCAGTTCCTATAGGACCACTTCTGGTGTACGGGGGAGGGCTTCTGAAGTACCTCATCCCCGTTCTGTCAGATAGCCTTGTCGGTTGGTGGAGGCAGTGATACGTCCTGTCCAGGTAAATGTTCCAGACGTTGAGGATGAGGAGGCGGATATTTCGATAGAGGATCCCGCTCCTGCTGCACCTGTCCCTCGCAGGGAACTTTTGAGCATTCAGGTGGTGAACCCAGAATTGCTGGTGATTTGGGCAGACATCCATCGATGTATTTGCATGCTAACGAGGTATGGCGTTAGACTTTGATCTTCCTTCTTTCCTATTGATGAGGATTAAAGGGTTTTGATGTTGATTTGCATTTCATGCAGGTTCCTAGTTTTACACAGCCTCGAGGGAGCTGGTTTAGCATTCACTCCATGTATCAAGCGCTTCATCCTGACTATAGAGCGGTAGTGCATGAGTGGGGATTTGGGGCATTTTTCTCCATCCTTCCCCGTCGTTGTCCCTGGGGTTACCTCAGGGCATTGTCTGAGCGATGGTTTCATCAGACTCAGTCACTCCATCTGCTAGATTGTGAGGTGATGATGACGCCTATGGATTGGCGATTTATCACAGGTATGGAGTTTGGAGGGGAGCCAGTGCATTGCATGGCAAATATTACCCCTACTACCGTTAGATCCTTATTAGGAGTTCCGACGACGGCGCTCAAAGGCAGGACTGTCCGTTCAGGTCCTTTGAGCGTAGATGTTATGAGCGGGTAATTGAGTGAGCCTATGCCTGATGATGTCAGAATTAGGGATCGCATCCTGCGACGATTGTTCCTGATGATCATTCGAGGCTGCTTCATAGCAGATAACTCTTCCACAGTATCTTTCGCTTTGATCAGCGCTACACGTGATGTGGACCGTATTGGAGAGTATGATTGGGGCTCCTACACCTTTGCCTATTTCCTCCGGGGCATGCGTGTGCGCTTATAGGGTTTGACCGAGGCTTGGCTAGGATTTTACCCATTTCTGTTGGTGAGTATTTCTCTTGTCATTTAACATGTATAGGTTAAGAGTGTTAATTGATAGCAGATATTTGTCTTTATGTTGGCAGTTTTGGGCCTATGAGAGGCTTCCATGCTTACGTCCCGTGAGTGTGTTAGGTTTAGACACCTATCCACGAGGACGACGATGGCATCATTCGATTCTGCTAGAGGTCCCTGTAGCTGAGGGATTCACTCATTACCGTATGCAGCTGGAGTTGCTGACGGCCGACACCATCACATGGCTTCCCTATTCCGGGGAACACCTGACTGTGGGTTTTGAGGATGGATACCCGACTGGAGTCAAGTATGTGATTTCCACTAGGAGAGTTCCTCTCTTCACAGATGGAGGCTGGGAGCTCTATTTAGGAGAGCGTGCTATTAGGAGCACCACAGGGGAGATTCGTATACCGATCTTGCCTCCTGCCAGGCATTACTGGCCTGTATCGCAGTCACCCGTCATTGATATCCCATTGTTGGGGGTTGACGGTTTTGCATTGTCAGAGGGTCCATGTACTCAGGAGACGTTCCATCGGTGGTGGTCCCCTCGCACTATTGGAGCTCAGTCCCGCGCCACACAGTTTATGGGGGATATGGTTCCAGGATCCTTGATGATGACAGATTGGATAGCTTGTGTCTGAGATCCGACTCATATGACCCAGATTGATAGTTTGACCCGGCAGTTGTACCAGGCACATATAATTATTCGACATTTGGCCAGAGACCCGATAGAGGCGGCTTCATTTGCTCCTTCCAGCTCAGGGGTTGGCCCCTCAGGTGACCCATTCGGTTTTGCCGGCGCAGATCCTCCTTTATATAGGCCTAACATCCCTGTTGATAGAGATCCAGTGACTCAGGAGGAGTTACATCCGGTGGACAGGATTGATGATGTGGACATCGATACCATTGTCTTTTTTTGATGTATATTCTTGTTATATCTTTTGATAGGCCTCTGTTAGATATTGGGTGACTATGCCACATTCTCGCTATATCTTTTGATAGGCCTCTGTTAGATATTGGATGGATGTGCCCCATTTCCCTGTATTTGTAGCTGTATAGAGATGATGTATTAGATGATGATATACTTAGGAATGTATGCACTGTTTTTTTTCATTCCCTATATCATATTGCCATCTATTATCTGTTATGCATGTATCATGTTATGCATATGTATGTCCAGAGATATTTGGTATCTGGATGGTCTTATGACACGGCCCACACAGATGTCTTCTTCGACAGTTAGCCGCATAGATCATACCCCACAGTTAGTGGTGGCATCGGGTATAAGATCGTGGTATTATAGCATGTTACCACCAGACAGGGTGACTGTAGATCATTTATTGCAGCATACCATGACATTTTTGACTTTTTAGCTTCCCGCAGGATTTGTGGATGGGATGATAGAGCATTGGCTACCGGATAGGCAGGTATTCCGATTCGGCACCCATGAGTTGACTCTTACTCTGGAGGAGTATGCACGTTTGACGATGTTACCTCTGGACAGACCTTGCGTGCATCTGGCTTTGGGAGACATGAGTAGACGATTCATGACTCTCACAGGATTGAGGCGCAGAGTGGTACAAGATGAGTTGACATCTGGCCACGTGATATCCTAGCATTTTTTGTACGACAGATTTGGCTCGGAGGATAGCTATTCACGACATTCCGGGGATTTCACCACACCGGAGGCTCATTGGCGCTTGGCCAGAGTTGACGTACTGATGCTATGTGTATTTTCATATGTGTCTATGACATGATATATGGATGAGATAGATATAGGCGTTATCATGGCTGTGAGAGCTCTCAGGGAGGGTCGTACCATTGTACCTATGATTATAGCAGAGACCCTGCGGTCGGCATCATATTGTTTCACGTATCCTACAGGAGTGTTCACTAGGAGTTCAGTTATGCTATACGTGTGGTTCATGTCACACTTGAGACCGATTGGCACTTTTAGACGGCATGGGTACTGCTTCACCCATGATGTAGCTATGTCATACTCTTTTCAGTCATCAGAGTGTATAGATGCTCTGTCCTGGTCCACATTATTGGCAGATATCAGAGATCCATTCAGTATATTGCCGTGTTCGGGGCTTAGCTCACCATACAGCTTCATTACTCATGCTCCGGGCATGGACTATCTCCCTCTGGCTGGTTTGAGGGGAGTGACCACTTATCACCCATTGGCCGTGATGTCGCAGTTCGACCAGTTCCAGGATTTTCATCCTTTTTGAGGAGGCGACAGGTCAGCGTTCAGCTTCTCGGTATCTCTCAGTAGAGGACCGATCTCGGGTATACGCCTGCTGGGATCGGCGCGAGATAGCGACTTTTTCTGTCAGTCATCCTGGTTATTCCGTAGAGTATTCCGCGTGGATGGAGACAAAGATTTTATCAGCTCCAGCAGTATTTGCAGTACCGAAGAGTGAGTTAGATGATGTAGAGCCCATGGAGGACATTGATACCTACATCGAGGAGGAGCCCACTGCTGTGTTGCCAACATTTCTTTCGGATTCTCCTAGTACCAGTACCGTTGTGATTCAGCACTCGGCACAGTACTTAGAGTAGAGTCTTCATCTGATGACCTTTGAGAGAGATCAGATTTGATCTATGATGTCGACTGCTCTTGATGGGAGGGAGGCCGTTCTATTAGAGAGAGACGAGGCCTTGGCTCGCAGAGATGCCGCCGTCGTTGAGCGGGATGAGGCTATATCAGCCAGAGATGCAGTGATAGTTGAGCGGGATATCGCCATATCTGCCCTGGATGTAGCCGTCACAGATAATACTGCAGTGAGGTCCCTTACCACTGGCATGATCGTAGAGATGAGCACATATATTGATGATCATATGGTCACCATGCAGATGGCTACAGATCTATTGAGTCGTATGGATATTCTCATACAAGAGACCACAACTTTACCTCCATCTTCTGAGAGGGATGCCATGTTGGGCTTGTTAGCTCGCATATACCCTGACTTGTAGGTGATCTTGTATTTTCCTACACAGACTAGCTTAGCCATTTTGTCATGTATAATTTACATTGTGTATATCAAACATCATTATATATAACAGGGAAATATATTTTTGATCACTTCCCTTTTAGATATGCCTTGCTGCTTGCTTAATATTTTGCCTACTGCTTCAGGGCTTGTGATCTTGATGTATTCTGAATTCCGTCTCGGTGAATGGACATTGAGTTGTCTCTGGATAGTTCAGAATGAATCATCGATCTGTATGTATTCCTACCATCTCTCGGTGTCTTGGGACTGGTTTCTGTATGAAAATGAGGAAAGGAGTGTGGCTTTCCTCTCTGAGATTGACCGCACCACAGATGGTCGCCAGTACTTCTATTTAGGAGAAGCCTAGTTAATTCCATCTCTTATGGATTGATGTTGCTCTTTGAGGTCTGACCGCAGCTTAGATGGTCGCCGAATCTCCTATTTGGGAGGAGTTAAGGTAATTCCACCCCTTTGGTCTGAAGCCGAATGAAACGTAGTGGATTGAAGGATGATCCCAATACCAACTGATAAGGGTTTGTGTTTTGGTAGGGGGTGAGACCGCACCATGAATGGCTGCCTACGTACTCCTATTGAAGAGGAGATCAGGTCTGCGTAGTTCGAACCTGGTGTAAGAGGTTCAACGCTGTATATGGCAGGAATGGTGTGGGAATGTTTTTGTTGTTTTTACTTTATTTCGACCGGGCCATATGAAATGGTTGCCTACGTACTCCTATTGAAGAGGAGATCAAGTCGACGTAGTTCGCCCCTCAGGGCGAGATGAAAAGCGTAATCCCATGTGCAGGTCAGAGTGCGAGGAAGAGATATTATAATCCTAGGTTGAGGATAAACTGCAGGTGAAAAGTTTGATCCCATGTATGGGTAGCCAAACTGTATACGCAAGAGGTTCAATCGACAGTGGGATGACCTAAGTTGTAGGAACGCAAAGGAGAAAGTCAGGCTGCTGGCTTGAAAGGTACGTTTCCCTGAGGGGCAAAGTGTAGAAAAGTTGTTCGTGGTAAAGGTTTAAAGAACCAGAATAACTGGTGACTTGATGGTCTACTACCAGGATGTTTACTTGAGGGTAACTTCAGACATAGAACCGTTTCACGGCGTCTGAGTTGATGAGTTGAGGAAATTCATCGCCGTCCATTTCTTGTAATATGAGAGCGCCTTCTGTCCATACTTCCTTGACAATAAACGGGCTTTCCTAGTTAGGAGCGAATTTTCCCTTAGATTGATCTTGGTTGTCCAGTATTTTCTTCAAATCCAAGTCATGTTGTCTGAATTGTCATAGCCGAACTTTTTTGTTGTAGGATCAGGCGATCCTTTGCTGATATAACTGACCATGGAAGATAGCCGTGGTTCGCCTTTCGTCTATTAGAGACAGTTGGTGATACCTATCTTGTACCCATTGGTCTTCATCCAACTGATCGTCTATCAATACTCTGAGGGATTCCATCTCAACTTCTATGGGGAGCACTGCTTCCATCCCATAGGTTAAGGCGTAGGGGGTTGCCCCAGTGGAAGTGCGCATTGAGGTTCTGTAGGCTAACAGAGTCACAGGCAATTGGTTAGGCCAATTTTTGTGATTGGTGGACATCTTTTGCATAATCTTCTTGATGTTCTTGTTAGCCGCTTCAATAGCACCATTCATCTTCGGACGATAGATGACTCAGTTAAGATGTTTGATGTGGAATTTACTGCATAATTCCCCCATAATTTTGTTGTTGAGGTTCTTGGCATTGTCGGACACAATCACCTCTGGTTGTCCATATCGACAAATGACATTGTTTTTGATGAAAGCAATGATGACTTCTTTAGTAACCCTGGTGAAGGAGGCTGCTTCTACCCACTTGGTGAAGTAGTCGATCATGGTGAAGATAAATCGATGACCATTACTGGCTTTAGGCTCAATGGGCTCGATAACGTCCATTCCCCACATTGAGAAGGGCCAAGGTGAACTCATATTGTGAAGTTCCCATGGAGGGGCGTGTATAGTATTCCCATGAATCTGGCACTGAAAGCATCTCCTGACGTGGTCATTGCAATCAGCTTTGAGAGATAGCCAATAATGTCCCGTCCTGAGGACTTTCTTGACAAGGAGGGGCCACTCATGTGGGGGCCACAGACTCCGCCATGGATTTCATCCATAAGCCTTTGGGCTTTATCTTTGTCTAAACATCTGAGGAGACCTAATCCTGCATCTCTTTTGTAGAGCGCATCTCCACTCAGGTAGAATTTTATAGCCAGTCGGTGGATCCGCCTTTGTTCAGTCGGGCACGCCTCAGCGGGTGTAGATCCATCTCGCAGATATTCCTTGATATGTTGATACCAAGGATGTTGGATGGGAGGTAGCTCATCCGATACTTCTCCAACGTAATTCCCATAGGCTGGGGCCTTGTACAGGGAAATTGTGACGCTTGGCAAGTGTTCCTTGTCTGATATGTGAATCAAGGAGGCCAAAGTTGCTAATGCGTCTGCGAAATTATTCCTATTACGAGGAATGTGTAGAAAGGATATTTCTTCGAATCCCAAAGCCACCTTTAAAACCTGCCGATGGTAAGGCAGCAAATGTAGTTCCTTGGTTTGATAAATTTCGGTGGATTGTTTGATTACCCACTCCGAATCTCCAAGGACAGTTAACCGTCTGATGCCCATTGAATGGGCAAGTTTTAGCCCCATAAGACAACCTTCATACTCAGCCGTATTGTTGGTGCTGACAAACTGTAATTTGACGGCGACGGGATACTGCTCCCCCGTATCAGATACTAGAACTGCTCCAGCTCCAGAACCTTCCATATTAACAGCTCCATCGAAATACATCTTCCACGTTTGGCGTGTATCGTACTGATGGTGTTGCCGAATTGTCATTACTCCTTCATCGGGGAAATACGTCTCCAAGTGTTTGAAATCCCCTGATGGTGCGGCGGCCAGTTGATCCGCAATTCCTTGACCTTTAATGGACTTTTGAGTCACATATACGATGTCAAATTGTTGTAGGATCGACTGCCATCTGGATAGCCGCCAATTCAGTATGGGTTTACTGAACACGTACTTGAGAGGATCCACGCGGGATATGAGATGGGTTGTGTGACCATGGAGATAATGCTGTAACCTCATGGCAGCCCATGCTAAAGCACAACACGTCTTTTTGATCAGAGTGTACTTGTGTTCACTGCTGCTGAATCTTTTGCTGAGGTAATAGATAGCTCATTCTAGGCCTCTATCGTCCTTCTATCCCAGCATGCAGCCCACGACGTTGTCACTTACGGACAAATACATAAACAGGGGAACATCATCCCTGGGTGGTACTAAGATGGGAGCTTTGATTAGCTGTTTCTTGATTGTAAGGAAGGCATTCTGGCACTCCTCATTCCATTTCATGGAGGAGTCCTTCCTTAACAGCTTGAAGATTGGCTCACAGGTTACTGTGAGTTGGGAGATAAATCTGCTAATGAAGTTGATTCTTCCCAAAAATCCCCGTATTTCCTTTTCTGTCTGAGGAATGGACATTTCAGTGATGGCTTGGATTTTGGCAGGATCCAACTCTATCCCTTTGTGGCTGACTAGAAATCTTAGCAACTTGCCTGATTTAACGCCAAAGGTGCACTTAGCTGGATTCAACTTCAAGTTGTACTTACGCAACCTGTTGAACAATTTCCTGAGATGGTCTATATGGTCATCCTCCTTCCGAGATTTGACAATAACGTCATCCACGTAGATCTCGATCTCTTTATGTATTAAGTCGTGGAAAAGAGCCATCATAGCTCGTTGATAGGTAGCTCCAGCATTGATGAGGCCGAATGACAACCGTTTATAGCAAAAAGTTCCCCAAGGAGTGATGAAAGCAGTTTTTTCACGATCTTCCTCGGCAACCATGATTTGATGATACCCCGCAAAGAAATCTGTAAAGGAGTACATGTCGTATTGCGTAATATTGTCAATAAGAATGTGGATAAATGGCACGAAAAGCTATCCTTTAAGCAAGCTTTGTTCAAGTCCGGGTAGTCCACGTAAACTCGCACCTTTCCTCCAGGTTTAGGTACGGGCACGATGTTGGATATCCACTCAGGATATGTAGACACCATTATGATACCGGCTTGAAATTGTTTCACAATTTCTTCTTTCACCTTTAAACTCCATTCAGGTTTCAATCGTCTAAGCTTTTGCTTGACTGGCTTGAATCCCTCTTTAATGGGAATGCGATGAAGGATAATGTCAGTGGACAAACCCACCATATCTTTATGAGACCATGCAAACACATCCTGGAACTGGGTTAATAGCGTAACCATGTCATTCCGTTGGTTTGGGGTAAGGTCTGAACCAATCTGGATTAACTTAGGGTTTTCTAAGGTTCCGAGATTGAAAGGAGTGGTTTGATCAAGGTTGGGTTTAGGTTTGTCTTTGACCCATTCTTAAATTTCTAGAGGCACATCAATGTCATACGGTATATCCACCAAGACTGAATTCATCTCTACATCAAAGGTACAATCCTTGTGGAGAAGAGGCACTGTATCAGCAAGCACAGACACATCTAAATTCAGAGTCCTGAAACAAAATATGCTTTCACTTAGTATATATGAAATGTGTTGATCATACACAGTGTTAGCATATACTGGCAAAATAAACTGCTAATACTGTACAGAAAAGTAAGCAGTTATTATATCTATAGGGCAGAAAAAGTTTCTGCCCGCTTTACCCTTGACGACCAATGCAAGGAATGTTGTTCCAATTGGCAAGAGTAATTTTCGGGTGAACCGCAGTGATAGAGGGATTATCATCATCCTCCCTGTCCCGAATAATAGCCATTACATCTGGACAATCATCGTCTGGGGTGTATCTGTTGGTATGCTCATCATGAACGATGATGCGCATGCCGGACATCATCCTGATGACGTCTTGCTTGAGTCTTCGTTCCTCTTCCTCCACTACGGGATCTGGAACAAAGATTTCTTTCTCCTTCACCGATACCAGCTTGGGAAATAACATCGCCATTATATTGGCTGGCACCTTTACGGGAGGTTGTGCGGACGCGGAGCTTGAAGGCGAAGCTAAACGCCGCACGTTTGAAGCTGCAGGAATCTACTGATGCTTATGACGACTCCTATTACTAGAGCTAGCAGAATAGCCTAGTCCAACTGTCCCAATTTGCTGGGTTAAGCGAATAGGGTATTTGACACCCTTTCAATCTTTACCCAACCCTTGTCCCGGTTTATGACCCAACGACATTATTTCTTGCGTTGCCGACATTACCGCGGCAGAAATCTAGGGTTCGGGCAATGGCATTCCAATAGCATGGTATTGGGTATTGCTTATTTCCAAAGCATAAAAACTAATTGGCTCAACATCTTTATTGGCATTGATGAGCGGCATGTCCCCGGGCTGAGGAATCTCCGGTTCAGCGTTGACTGTGACCAGGCTATTGTTGATGATGTATTTTAACTGTTGGTGAAGAGTGGAGGGGACTATCCCTGCCATGTGAATCCATGGTCGTCCCAAGAGCAGGTTGTATCCTGAATCTTTCTTGAGCACATGGAAAGATATGCAGAATGTATGAGGACCAATCTCAATTGGTAGCTCAACTACTCCGACCGAGTTACGGCGGGCTCCATCAAAAGCTTTGATGATGGTATGGCTACTCCAAATTCGATTGGGATTGATATTCATCTTCACCAAGGTATTATATGGGCAGATATTCAGAGAGGAACCTCCATCTATTAAAACTCCCGCCACCATATATCTGGAGGAAAAGACCGCAATGTGCAACGGTTTGTAATGACCGGTCCCTGCGAGCGGTATGTCATCATCAGTGAAGGATATCACATTGTTGTTGAAAATGTGATCAACTAGATGTTAAAACTTTTCCGTATCAACTGATGTCGGTAGATAGGCTTCTTCTAAAACCTTTAATAATACCTTCCGGTGATTCTCGGAAGTCAAGACCAAGTCTAAGATTGATATCTGTTGTGGAGCTTCTTTCAAGCTTAAAACCACATTGGCTTCGTTATGACCCATAGTGCGGAGGAAATTTTCAATCTTCTCAATGGGTACTTTCCCCTTAGATTTGATGACAGGCTTTATTACCCGTTGGGAAAGATACAGTGGATTTTCCTTCGACACTGCAGCAGTTGTATGTGAGGTGGATCCTTCACCTTTTCCATAATTCCACGGAACTGTGCGCAAGCTAACAATAGGATATTGTGCTCTGCACGGCAAGTTGATTGGCTCGGGAGCGGCCACATTCAAAGGATTGTTGATTCCCTTGAGTTGAATTACTGGCATGACAAGTGATTTGTTAACCCCATCACTTTAAGTGGATATGACTGCTACTACACTCTTCCACTTAGTAGGACACAAATTCTCACTTGCCCGTAACACAGTGTCGTTATCTGCCAGACGCAGTACGCCACTGTCGATTAAATTTTGAATAAGGTGGCGGAGTGCCCAACATTCTTCTGTGCTGTGACCGCGAGACTGAGAATGATATTGACATACTCCCTCAAAGTTGTGTCATCCCGAATGGGGATTGATTGGAGGTAGAAGGGAACTAATCCTTCCTTCATTGATTAACATATGAAGGATTTCTTCCATAGGTTGGCCCAAGTATGTGAATTCCCTTTTGTTAACAAAATCCCGACGGGCCTTAGCATTCGCTCTCTTCGTTACTTTGTCTTCCAGCATTTCATTTTTGAAAGTGAAGAGGGAATATTCATGACAATAGGTAGGAGACTGGCATGCTCCTGGCTGATTAGCTGACGAGTTACTTGATGCTGATAAGTCACCAGTTCTGCCAATTGCTCAATTTGTTTACAAAGAGCTTTCATCTTTCGTTCTATTGTGAATTAGAACTTGGCATAATCCCATCTGTCATCACCATCTTTGGGGGTTTGGGAGGATTCACAGCTGAAATTGGAACTCTGTCCACTGCTCCAATTGATCATGTTGACCTCTTCTTCCTTGTGTTGAGGAATAGGGTTGTCTTGAACGTGAGGTTGATTGGGTTTGGTGACCACAATTTCCACGTTGTCTATCAGGTCTTAGATTTTGTGTTTCAAGGCCCAACAATCCTGAGTATCATGTTCAGGTGCCCTATCATGATAAGCACATTTTCGAGCAGCATTAAAACCCCGTCCATTAGGGCTGGCTGGTGGAAGAAGATGCGTGATTTTCTTCTGTGTTGTTAGAAGATTGAGAATGTTCTCGAGGGTGTCCCCTAAGGGTGTGAATACTCGAGGTCGTTTGACTTCTCCACCTTTTGGTACTGGAGGGTTTGAAGACTGTGCTTGAAAGGGAGTGTAATTTCTCCTCTGGATAGGCATGTTCTGATTGCCTTTTTGACCCTGTAGTATCAGGAAAACATCCTCTTCTTTCTTTTTATGGACCCTCCGGGGGTTGTTCCCATAATTTACAGATTGGATGTGATCAGTAACCGCTTTGAGTGCAACTAGGTCTTGAATCTTTCTGAATTTCAATCCCATTTCAGCCATCTCCCCATGTTTGACCATTTTAGAAAATGGTTTGCCGATGCCGGTTAAAACTCTTTCATAGAAAGGTGCTTCTTGTATGTCTATGAAACTCATGACCATCTCTGATTCTGTCATGGAAGGACTAACTTGGGCAGCCAGGCGTCTCCACCTCTGAGCATACTCTCTGAAAGACTCATTAGACTGTTTCTTGATCTTGGTAATTTGATACCGATCAGGAGCCATTTGAGATGGAAAGTTGTACTGGGTGAGGAAAGCGTGTGCTAGCTCTTCCCAACTATGGATCTTTGAATTGTCTAATCTTGTGTACCACGAACGGGCTTCTCCAGTTAGACTTTTTTAGAACAGATGCATTCTGAGTTTTTCATCCTCTGCATAAGATCCAAGTTCTCCAATAAACACCTTTAGATATGTGTAAGGATCTCCTAACCTGTCATATTTTTCAAAGTCAGGACTCTTAAACTTTTCTGGATAATGAATACCAGGAAAAATACACAAATCAGCATATGAAACACTCCCGTGTGTTCCAATTCTTTTGATAGTGCAAAGAGTCTCTTCCATTTGGAGGACTTTCTTTTTGATGTCACCAGTGTCTGGGTCTTCAGTGGGATGGGCAGCATCATGAGTTTTGTTGGTCGGATCCAACTGCAGTTCAGGTATTGTAATGACTTGGGTTCCTCCTTGTGTGGAGGATTCAGCATGTACGGGTATTTTCTGACCTTGCGTAGACTGGTGTAATTCTTTTAGTAGAACAAACAAATCTGTAATCTGTTTGCTTAATCCGTCGAATTCTTTGCGAGAAACTGGATTAAGTTCAGTCTGGTCGGATGACGACATGATTGACTGTAGGGCTGTTGCCTTTTTGGACTTTGAACGGGTGATAGGTCCGATTGATTCCCTGCAAAAGACTTGCATAGTTTAGTCTTTAGGGTGGATAATAACATGCTATGCGATGTGTCCAGTTTAGGAATTTTATCCTGCAAAACGGATGTCAGCTGTTCATAGCATGTATGTGTACACATTTCTTCATATTTCTCATTACATGGAGATAGATATGGAAGATAATTACAAGTATTTGAAATGAGAGCATGAAGAGACTTTCCTCCATTTTGGGTTTATCAGAGGCTGACCTATCTTAGGTTACTCTCGCAGCTTTTTGGCATGAAGGTTCCCAAATCGTCGCAATCTACTTGACGGGAAGTTAATCCGGTCTTTCAACTGGAGCGAATTTGGGTGGTGCCTTTCCTGAGCCTTGGAGAATTAGTCTTCTCACGAGTCCAGTAATCAAACACCGACGGGATAGCCTCCTGGTGGAAGGACCACAGAACATACATTCACATACATCGCGTCTTACCGTATGAAAATGATGACATGTGCGAAGCACTAATATCACAAGCAGATATGGTGCGAAGCACTAACATCACAGGCAGTTTATAGTGCGAAGCACTAAGATCACATGCAGTTTATAGTGCGAAGCACTAAGTAAGGAAACGCATTCGTACACATTCATCATAAAATGTAAATGCAACATCCACACACAAGCAGATAGCAATTTTGAAAAAAAATTGTAATAGCGGCTTAAGTCCTCTTACTTGAGTCCCCAGCAGAGTCGCCACCTGTCGACGTTGGGATTTTTTATTGTCCCTTTCCGTTACTTGTCCTTTGGTGTTCTCATTTTAAGTGAGATTTGTTTGAAAAAACAAGTGAAAAAGGTCCGACATGTATAATGTCGACGATGGACTGTTAAGAGTCGCCAGTTTTTTTTTAAATGGTTGTACCAACACAACCGAGAAAAGGTTTGCACATTGACCCAGTGATGTGACACTGCTAAACGGGTCGGTGAAACTGAGATTCATTAGGGTCCGGGGACTTGGTTATGCGGAGGGAAGGTTTTAGGCACCCCCGACATCCGTGTTACCACGGTGACCGCCTCTTTTCAAGAAACTATTATCTGAATGTGTGTGTGTGTGGGTCAATGTGCTGTTATTTGGAAGTAGTGCGTGGCCTCGTTCGCACCTATATACACAGGGTTTGAATTTATGTAAAAATTCAATTTTAGCAAGATATGGCAGTGATGTTTTATAAAAGAGGTTTTTTCAAACCCTGATGCTCAATAGTAATTGAGACCTTTTACACTCCAATTTTATTCCGTATTCGGCTGGATTGATTTTATTTGACAGATGCGAGGCATCCGTACGGAAATAATGTACAAAAAGGTGTTGAATCCCTCGTGGGTATGTAAACCATCTAAGGAAATCCAAACATCACAGAATAATTTACATGCTGCTTACAACTGAAAATGTCCATCATGGGAACCGAATCTAGATCCAATGGGATGAATCTGTGATCACATGATTCCTAGGCTCTCATGATGCCGCAATTGATATAAACGCAGTAAGCATGTATATATATATATATAAAAGCTGTAAATATATATATACATACATGATCACCAACCACGAAGTACCTCCATGGGGGATCAAAAATGTAAATAAAGCTGTAAAAGCTATCAACCGCCACGGAGAAAACTCCAGGCGGGACAAAATGTACAGAAAGCTGTAAAAAACGATCAACCACCACGAAATAAACTCCAGGGGGGACGAAATATACAGAAAGCTGTAAGAAAGGTCAACCACCACGAAGTAAACTCCAAGTGGGACAAAATGTATATATATATATATATATATATATATATATATATATATATATATATATATATAAAAATGTAAACGCACCAGATATAAAATCCAGGCTCATCGAACAGAGTTCGACCACAGTTAATATATATAAGTATATATATATATATATTAAAGCACGTAAACGTTCTGGATGTAAAATCCAGGCTCATCGAACAGAGTTCGACCACAAATAATATATATAAGTATATATATATATATATATATATATATATATATATATATATATATATATATATATATATATATATATATAGACTGAAATGAAACCACGGACCGAAGTCCGGGCAAAAGTAAGCAACACGACTCTCAACGTGTAGAAGGGTGTGTGCAAAAATGAAGAGAAAGACTCTAAAGTGTGTGAGAAGGCTTACAGTGGGCTGCCAAAGAAGACTTCTATTTCTTTAAAGTGAGTAAACACAGACTTTTGTAGGTACAAAAGGGCTATATATGAGCTCACAGGTGTTTAAAAGGGAAAAGTACACTGCTTGGGATGAGTGCAGAGCAAATTGGGCAGGGCTTCCTTGCCGTTTTCTCTTACAAAATGGCCACCCCAAGCCCTCTATTTATAGAGGGTGGTGTACTAGAGGCAACCCGGGTGGGCCCGGGTTTTTCGACTCAGGTCGTCTCGAAGTACGTGCACTCAGGCACTGTAATGTACACTCGAGCTTTCAGAAGTGCAATCCGGGCATCCGTTTGAGGTATACAAGACCTATTTCGGACCGCCGTTGTCGAGAGTTGTACGATGGCATGTGATTAGAGTTTGTGCGAAGTCATTGAAGACGGGACGGTGCCCTCCGGTCTTCAAGCTTCAACTTTCATCCGTTACCCCGCACAATAGTCACTCGGGATTGATTAGTCTTGTGGGACATTGTTGCGCAGATATGTTGAGGCGACGTGGCGTGACATCGTGTTGGTCAGATGACGATGTTGCCCCTCACCGGTGTTATCGCCGGATTGGGCTGATAAAGCAGACGTTGCTCAGCTTCGCTGAGATTGGACTACTGCAATTTGTTGAAGGTCCTCATTGTCATCTTTGAGGTGTGTCTGTCTTCCCGATGTTATCGCCGGGCTGGTACAGTGGATCTCGTTGTGAGCGCCGAGATTGAAGCTGGTTGCATTTGTAACAACCATTTCCGGAGTTATCGCCGAAATTGCCTTCCTTGGGGTTATCACCAAGGTTGGTGGCTATTCCCATGGTTGGGACTGAGACTGGATACCTCGGGGTTATCTCCGAGATTAATCGGTCTTCTCTGGTGCGTGTTCCAGTATTATATCTGCATGCCTCGGGGTTATCTCCGAGATTAGAATTGTTACTCCCAGATTGCGATCCGGGATTGATGCTGAACTTCCGGTAGTATCCGGCATGGATATGGATCGTCTTTCAGGGTTCCCTCTTAAAAGACGAATCTGCTCTCCTGCAATGTTAGTGACAGGTGTACAGAAAATTTCGAGTGTCTACAATTACATAAGTACTACAATCATAACACATTAGACTGCCCAGAAACATGAAGATCTATGAACTATATGTGGTCAATCATGGTACCCTACACACTACCTTTGAGTTTCTGGGTTTGGCCAAGAACACATATAGCGACAGTTCTGTCGCTATAGGCCCCCTTTAGTGACACTTAATTTCCAAAAATTAATTATTTTAATAAATAATTAGAAAAAAATAGTTTTTAATTATTAAAAATACAAAATAAATTTCTAAAAATTATTTTAAAGCCCAAAAAATGAGTTTTTAATAATTTTGAGTATATTTCATAAATATTTAATATTTTTGGAATATTAATGGTGTTTAATTTATTTGATTATAATATTAAATAAATTACTTAAAAATAATTTTAGTACTTGAAAAATCATTTAAAAATATATTATGGTGTTAGAAAATATTTTAAGTTATTTTTAATAACTTTTGATATTTTGTGATGAATTTCATTAATAAATTAATATTAATGGTAATTAATTTATTTAATAAATATATTAAATAAATTAATATGTTAATGGTAATTGATTTATTTAAAAATCATATAAAAATGATTTAAGGGTTAGAAAAATATTTTATGTTATAAAATAAATTTTTTGATATTTTGTCATGAAAATATTAATATTTTAATATTAATGTCAATTATTGGATAATGGATTTAAATGTTTAAAAATTATTTAAATGAGAAATTAAGGTATTAAAAATACTTTGTAATATTATAAATGTATTATAATATTATGTTATGATTTTCATTAATATTTAATATTAAATAAATATTAATGATAAGAGAATAATGTGGTATATTTTATAAATATGATAAAAGTGATTGAAAAATTGTGATAAATAGTAATAATTACTTAAAAATTATTACGAGCCTATGAAAAATATTTTGACTGATAATAAAATTATCTAAGTTAATTGGTATGTGTTTAAACTGAGTCTTAGCGATATTAGGCTCAAGAATTATCCGACTAGACCGTCGGAATGTTAGAATGGTGTCAAATTCAACTCAAACTGAAATAGTTTAACTTGATACCGAGCCTTAAGTAGTTTGTGGACTGATAGGGTTATGTGTTTAGGATTATTTTATAAATATATATTTAACAGTATTATACTGTGATGATATTATTCTAATGCGGGGATCTATATCACTAATATTAGGTCTTCAGATAAAGCGATATAAACTGTGTAGCAGTAGTTGGTGATACAGGCAAGTTCTTAACCTTGAACTTCTAATTATTGTGCAAGTTTTCTTAAACTTGACCTCGAATTGTTCTTTCAATTATTCTTATGGCTAATCATTGATGATTACCATGTCTATGAATTGTTGAATAGCTTTCTGTGCAAAT
The DNA here is from genome assembly GCA_016801055.1 of Panax notoginseng. NCBI lineage: Eukaryota > Viridiplantae > Streptophyta > Magnoliopsida > Apiales > Araliaceae > Panax > Panax notoginseng. The sequence continues at coordinate 52,964,205 of CM029019.1, read as the reverse complement.
AATGCATGTGTTCATCAGGTATGAAAGGCTGATCATCTTCATTACCATCTAGTCCAGTTATAATTGTTCATATTCTTTCTTGACCATTCAATTCCTATTGATTTGGTTGTTCAGTTATGAAAATTTGTTCATGCTAGTTCAAAACTATATTGTTGAATGTTAGCCAGCTATTATTCAAATTCTTTCAATCATGATATATCCTCAATTAAACTTAAACTTGCTGGGCAAACTTGTTGCTCACCCTTGCTATATCATGATAAACATTGCAGATTAAGACGAATACGTCGGCTACAGGAAAAGACAAAGATAAGTCCAATTTTGGATTGTATGTGCGGATAAAGTTTGTAACAATATTGTATATTAATGACATTGTAAGTCAAATAGGTTATGAATTATGTATAAGTTAAGGTTACTCGACCTTGGGGATTAATGTGTAAAATTTAATGTATAAACAATTTATGTTTATATCTTCCGCAATTATGATAGAAATGATAGTACCAGATCTGCGGTGATTCGGGGCCGGGATATGGGGCTTTTACAGTTGGTATCAAAGATGTTGGTTATGAACCTTAGTTAGGAATACCTGAGACTAATAACCGTAGTGATTGGGAGAAGAACTAACTCAAATAGAGTTGGTGAGTAGGTAGGATTCAAAGACAAATCTCGACGAGTTATAAAGATACAGAGTTCCCTAACGCTGATAAGAAAGTTGAATAGTAGTGATGAATAGATAGCGTCTAGAAGATTAAAAGTTTGAGAAGATCGTAAAATAAAACGATCAAGTCATAGAAATGAATCGTAATATATACGATGAGATCACCCCGTGATCGGATAAGGTTATAGTATGGAGAAGGATCAAGCAAATGATTGAAAAGTTTACAGCAAAGATTGTTGTGTGTCAGTTGTACTATGAATTGGTACAGATTCAGGAAATGATTATGAATACGGATTAAATAGAATTCGTATTGGGAAGGGAGTTAGGAATAAGTGGGATTTCAGTTGTACTATAAATTGTGTCGCGCTGTTTGCTATATACGTGTTGAGAAGGTAATTCTTTTCGCATGTGTATAACAGATAGGTAGGGTATAGGTAGACAATATAAGGTTAAGTACGAGTTCTTAAAACTCATACTTATGGCATGTTTGTGACTCATAGTTATATGAAATATTTATGAACCCCTCAGCGAATAGATGCCAAAGGTCTGACTAGGACAAGTTCTTAAACTCATAAGGTTGTGGAAAGTTCCTGAACTCATGAGTGTGGTTTTACGAACTGGGTATAGATATGTGTGAAAGGAGTATTGAGGATAATAGGAACAGATAGACTGTTTAAGCAATTGATCATTAGTGGAAGATTAGGTTTTTCCAAATCTTCTAGCTATGTTAGATTCAAAATTTTTGACACCAAGCTAAATACGCATTGTGTGCTTTTGAAAATGAATTTTTATTCTCAACTCCTGGTGACCATTGTGTATGCGTGGACTTCGGGCCACCGACAACTCGTTACTTGTTGAAATGATAAAACAGATTTGTAATGATTTTTGAACGGTTTAAAGAATAGTCTATGCTACTTATTTTGGCTAGACGATAATGATTTGAAACATCAAAATATATTTTTATTTATCACTTATGTACCACGTAACCTGGTGCAGAGATGATAAAAAGTTGATGGAGTTGAAAATGCAGGAATACTTAGTGTTGAATTCGATCTGATTATCGTTGTCCCACTATTGTATGATGTGTTATCACAAAGTCATACGATGACGACATCCTCAAATGGGCTGTTAATACAGTACGACATCATGACGTCATTTTTAAACTAAACATTTTTAAAAAAATTTAATTTGCCAACGGCGTTTGGCTATACACATTTATATTTCGATTGAAATTAATTATTGATATGGGTCTAAGCTATTTGATCGTAAGTGTTCTTTGAAAATTTTCCCGAACCAAATTATTTTGGTACGGAATCCGATAAGACTGAGGTAAAATTTTTGTGCCTGTGGCAGTGACAAGAAAAAGATCAGACCAGCAGTACTTAATAAGCACAGGGCATACCGGGCTAATTACCCACTATGTCTGTAAGATAAGATGGTTTGCGGATGAATTTCTGTATAAACCTTTTTGAAAATAAAAGTTCGTAGTCTATAAGACTCCTCAGTATAATTTGAAAATTTTTACTCTTGTGAGTGGTGTATTGGGTAGCATGTGATGATATGTATGAATGGTGTAAGTTGTATGGTATAAGGTCTAAGTTGAATTTCGGGGACAAAATTCTTAAAAGAAGGGGTAAATGTGACAACCCGAGAATTTAGAAAATTTATAAAATCCTAAAATGATGGATTAAAGGTTATATAATAGACCTAGACTGAAAATAAATGTATGGAATTGACAGTTCTGTAAATGAATTTTAAGGATTTCAAAATTCTGTGAAGGATTTTGGTGGATTTAAAATCTTTTGGTAAAGATGTACAAAGTTAAGTATCTAAGTGTATAAGAGGCGGCATTTGTGGTCATATGACTGTATAGTTTGGGGATAAGGATCAAATTTCGATCAGATGAGTTACATTAATGACAAACTCTAAAATTATATTGAGAACGTTAAAGTTAAGTTATTAAACCCTAATCAGTGATTTTATGTGTACAATTACGATTTAAGATCAAGGAATTGATTTGATAAGCTATAACTTTAGTAAACCCTAAAGCTGGGTTAAAAACGTCATGGTTAAGGTTAGAAAACTCTAACGGCTGTTTAGAAACTCTAACGATACGCTCGAAAACCCTAATCTAAGTCCAGGGAATTCGAAACCCTAATTCAGATATTCAAAACCCTAATTCGGGAACTCAAATGTTAAGAATAAATGGCTAAGTGTTATAAGTTATGGAATAAAAGGGAAATGTCCAAAATACCCTTCAATTTATAGGGGAAAAGACCAAATTACCCTTAGTAGGTGCAAAATGACCGAAATACCCTTTTTCTTAAAAGTTAAGTAAAAGATTTTGCAATCTTAGTGAGTCATCACTCCAAGACTTATCCCATGTGCTCAAAATCTATCTAATATATCAGATATGTGTGCCACCTTGCAAGATATGGTGCATGAATCAAAGATTATAACTTAAAAAGTTAAGTAAAATACTTACTTTACTTCTCATACTAACCAAGCCATTCTCTCTCATCAATTTTGAAAATCTAGAGTGAGAGAGAGAGAGAGAGAGAGAAGTTAAGCCATGAACATCATGTAGCAAGGCAAGAACAACAATCAAAATCAGAATCAAGGATCAAAGCTTTTAAAGGTATAAAATCCTAAACTTGTAAATCTTATGATTTGATGTTAGATGTTGTTAGTTATTGGTTAAAGTTGTGTTAAGGGATGTTATTGAGTGATCCATGTTGTAACATCAAGGATCCATAACATCTAGATGCTAGAAATCAAGTTTTTAAAACTGACCAAGAACCCTAATTTTAAGGCATGACAGCCTAATGTCAGGGCCTCTAGATCCTTGTGTGTTAATGATTTGTGGTGTTTTAAGTTATAGATATGTAGTATGCCATGTGGACTATGATCTGGAACTGGAAACAGAGTCAGATTATGTGTAAATTACAGGATATAAGTGGTCAAAGTCAGTTGACCGACTACGAAAACTGGAAATCTGGGTAAACCCAGAAACCCAGAAAGCTTGACAACCATTTTTGAAGGCTCTGATCTTGCTGTTGTTTGATAGTTTGTCCAAGTTGTTGTTTTGATGTTGTAGTCCAACATAAGGACTACACACTCATGCCTTTAGATCACCTACATCCTTAACAGAATAAAATATAATGATGGTCAAACCTAGGTTGACCAACTGCTTAATGAACATTTCTGGGTTACCCAGAAAGTTTAAGAACAACTCCTGACCGATACTTTGACCGGCTCAAATCTTGAGTTGGTGATGTTGTTAGAGTGATATGATGTTATGTAGTTGTACTCTGACATCAAGACTACAAGTGTGAACCTTTATATCACACAAACAAGACCTAGACTGCAAACTTTAAGGATGCAAAGTAGGTACCTTAACTGTTCTTCATTTCTGGGTAACCTAGAAAATGAAGAACTGGTCTGACAAGGACTTTGATGGCCTATAACTTGCTATTATGATCCAGGATGGCCATGAAAGTTTTTTGTAGTTGTAGTATTACATAAGTACTACAATCATAACACATTAAACTGCCTAGAAACATGAAGATCTAAGATCTATATGTGGTCAAACATGGTACCCTGCACACTACATTTGAGTTTCTAGGTTTGGCCAAGAACACCTATAGCGACAATTCTGTCGCCATAGGCCCCCTTTAGTGACACTTAATTTCTGAAAATTAATTATTTTAATAAATATTTAGAAAAAAATTATTTTTAATTATTAAAAATACAAAATAAATTCCTAAAATTATTTTAAAGCCTAAAAATGGGTTTTTAATAATTTTGAATATATTTCATAAATATTTAATATTTTTTGGAATATTAATGGTATTTAATTTATTTAATTATAATATTAAATAAATTACTTAAAAATGATTTTAATACTTGAAAAATCATTTAAAAATATTTTATGGTGTTAGATAATATTTTAAGTTATTTTTAATAACTTTTGATATTTTGTGATGAATTTCATTAATAAATTAATATTAATGGTAATTGATTTATTTAATGAATATATTAAATAAATTATGAAAAATTAGAATTAATAATTTAAAAATCATATAAAAATGATTTAAGGGTTAGAAAAATATTTTAAGTTATAAAATATAACTTTTGATATTTTGTCATGAAAATATTAATATTTTAATATTAATATCAATTATTGGATAATGGATTTAAATGTTTAAAAATCATTTAAATGAGAAATTAAGGTATTAAAAATACTTTGTAATATTATAAATATATTATAATATTATGTTATGATTTTTATTAATATTTAATATTAAATAAATATTAATGATAAGAGAATAAGGTGGTATTTATATTATATAAATACGATATAAGTGATGAAAAATTGTGATAAATAGATATAATTGCTTAAAATTTTTTACGAGCCTATGAAAAGTATTTTGACTAATAATAAAATTATCTAAGTTAATTGGTAAGTGTTTAGACTGAGTCTTAGCGATATTAGGCTCGAGAATTATCTGACTAGACCGTCGGGATGTTAGAATGGTGTCAAATTCAACTCAAACTAAAATAGTTTGACTTGATACAGTGTCTTATGTAGTTTATGGACTGATAGGGTTATGTGTTTAGGATTATTTTATAAATATATATTTAACAGTATTATACTGTGATGATATTATTCTAATGTGGGGATCTATATTACTAATATTAGGTCTTTAGATAAAGCAATATAAATTGCGTAGCAGTAGTTGGTGATACAGGCAAGTTCCTAACCTTGAACTTCTAATTATTGTGCAAGTTTTCTTAAACTCGACCTCGAGTTGTTCTTTCAATTATGCTTATGGCTAATCATTGTTGATTACCATGTCTATGAATTGTTGAATAGCTTTCTGTGCAAATAATGCATGTGTTCATTAGGTATGAAAGGCTGATCACCTTCATTACCATCTAGTCCAGTTATAATTGTTAATGTTCTTTCTTGACCATTCAATTCCTATTGATTTGGTCGTTCAATTATGAAAATTTGTTCATACTAGTTCACAACTATATTGTTGAATGTTAGCCAGCTATTATTCAAATTCTTTCAATCATGATATATCCTCAATTAAACTTAAACTTGCTGGGCAAACTTATTGCTCACCCTTGCTATATCATGATAAACATTACAGATTAAGACAAATACGTCGGCTACAGGAAAAGACAAAGATAATTCCAGCTTTGGATTGTATGTGCAGACAAAGTTTGTAACAGAATTGTATAGTAATGACATTGTAAGTCAAATAGGTTATGAATTATGTATAAGTTAAGGTTACTCGACCTTGGAGATTAATGTGTAAAGTTTAATATATAAATAATTTATGTTTATACCTTCTGTAATTGTGATAGAAATAATAGTACCAGATCCGCGGCGATTCGGGACCGGGATCTGGGGTTTTTACATGTGTAATGTACCCGCTACCTTCCAACGGTGTATGATTGTCATTTTCTCAGACATGGTGGAAAAAAATGGGGAAGTCTTCATGGACGACTTTTCGGTCTTTGGGGATAGTTTTGATGTCTGTTTGGAAAACTTAGTCATGGTTTTAAAGCGATGCGTAGAGGCTAATTTGGTGCTTAACTTGGAGAAGTGCTATTTCATGGTTGAAGAAGGAATAATTTTGGGGCACAAGGTTTCGGCAAAGGGATTAGAGGTTGATAGAGCAAAGCTGGAAATGATTAAAAATCTTCCACCGCCAACGTCAGTTAAGGGAATCAGAAGTTTTCTGGGACATGCCGGGTTCTATATGAGATTCATAAAAGACGTCTCTAAGATTGCAAAACCATTATGAAGTCTCTTAGAGAAGGATGCAGTGTTAAAGTTTGATGAGGATTATAAGTTAGCATTCGAGCTATTGAAGAAGAAATTTACTACAGCTTCAGTTATTGTTGCACCGGACTGGAATTTGCCTTTTGAGTTAATGTGCGATGCAAGTGACTATGCGGTAGGGGCTATTTTGGGTCAACGCCGAGAGAAGACATTCCATGCCATATATTATGCAAGTAAAACCCTTACGGATGCCCAATTGAACTACACAACTACAGAAAAGGAGTTACTTGTAGTAGTATGTGCCTTTTATAAATTCCAGGCATATTTAATTGGGACAAAGGTTGTGGTTTACACGGATCACTCAGCAATCCGGTATTTAATTTCAAAGAAGGACGCTAAGCCTCGACTTATCAGATGGATCATCCTCCTATAGGAATTTGATTTGGAAATAAAGGATAGAAAGGGGATGGAGAATCAAGTTGCAGATCATTTATCGAGGCTGGAAAATCTGGGAAAAGATGAAGAGGATAAGTGTATAATCAACGAGTCATTTTTGGATGAGCAGTTGTTTGGAGTCAATGCAGAATTTTTGTGGTACGCGGATTTTGCTAACTATCTAGTGAGCAACATCCTTCCCCCTGCTCTTACACGACAACAGAAAAAGAAATTCCTATATGTCGTCAAGTGGTACATGTGGGATGAGCCATACCTATTCAAACAGTGCACCGACAAGATGATTAGAAGGTGTGTGCCCTACAGCGAGGTGAAGAATATAATGCACGAGTGTCATTTATCTGCATACGGAGGACATTATGGAAGTGAGAGAATAGTAACGAAAATTCTTCAAGCATGGTTCTATTGGTCTACAATATTTAAAGATGCCCACCAATTCGTAAAAAGCTACGATAGATGTCAAAGGGTTGGCAACATATCGAGAAGGAATGAGATGCCACTACAAACTATCTTGGAAGTTAAAATTTTTGACGTTTGGGGCATTGACTTTATGGGGCCATTTCCATCATCTTTCAGTAATCAGTACATCTTGCTTGCGGTTGACTATGTATCAAAATGGGTTGAAGCCGTAGCACTCCCCACAAACGATGCCAAAGTAGTTTTTAAATTCTTGCAAAAGAATATTTTTACAAGATTTGGAATGCTTAGAGCTATAATAAGTGATGAGGGTAGTCACTTCTACAACAGATCGTTCACAGCTCTTTTGGCAAAACATGGGGTCAACCATAAGGTGGCGACAACATATCATCTCCAAACAAGTGGGCAAGCTGAAGTTTCGAATAGGGAGGTGAAGAGAATTTTAGAGAAGGTAGTAAATCTGAATAAAAAAGGTTGGTCTCTCAAATTGGATGATGCATTATGGGCTTACAGAACTGCTTACAAGACACTAATTAGGATGTCACCATATCAGTTGCTATACGGGAAAACATGTCACCTACCTGTCAAGTTACAACATAAAGCCTACTGGGAAATTTAGAAACTCAACTTCGATCAAGTAGCATCAGGTGAAAAGAGGCTACTTCAAGTAAATGAACTTGATGAATTCAGACTTCAAGCCTATGAGAACTCGAAGTTGTACAAAGAAAAGGTAAAGAAATGGCACGACAAGAAAATCATGCAGAGAACGTTAGAACCGGGGCAATCAGTACTATTGTTCAACTCAAGATTGCAGTTGTTCCCAGGAAAGCTAAAATCGAGGTGGTCGGTGTAAGACCCCGAATTTTATGAAATAAAAGTATTCAATTTTTCTTATAATTACTATTCAGTAAATGGTTAAATTGATAAATGTTAAAGTTAAGGGTGATATATGAATTTTTTTTTCAAGATACACAAGTGGTTATAAAATATTCATTGTTGTCGGGAAATATTCGTTTGATCGTGGAATATTCTTTCTGTCGGGGAATATTCGTACGACGGCGCAGTCATTTGTAGGCCTCATAACAGAATAACTATCGGGTGAAAAAAACGATAAATTTGAGTTTTTACAAATAACGGCGTAGTTGTTATCGTTAACACTGTTGGAATATCCGGTGGTTAAAATACAGTAATACGCGTTATTACACAGTAGCACACCGTATTGCATAGTATTTTTAAAATTATTGATTCTTACGTAAGAAGGCACTACTCAATAATTGTTACAGTAATTACTGTTCAATATTTTATTTTATTGATTTAATAATTGCTACGTTGAAATTTTATATTATTGTTGTTCAATAATTGTCACTGCACAGTATTTCCTATTATCAGATCAATAATTCATATTATTTAAATAATATTATTAGATAACATTATTGGCAATGTCTAGAAAGTTCTGTCTAAGGAGATATTTGGTCACCTAATTGCGCGCCAGTAAGGAGAAATTCTTATTGGAAAGCCCCCTCTTTCCTAGGAACGACCTGGTTGTCATAAATGTGATTCTGTAATATTATTTATGAATAATTAATTATTGATTCATATGATAAGGAAATATTTATTTTATGTGGATATAAATGAGGGATATATTTTTGTGGTTAAAAATGAAGGAGTTAATGTTGAGGTTTTTATCAGTATTTTTGTCAGAATGGAGGTATTAAAAATCAGTGTTTTTAATATATTTTGCGAGAGTTATAATTTTTAATCCGACCGTTGGATCGTGGTAATATTTGGATATGTTATACATATATAAGTTGAGTATATATCCACAAATTTTGAACCGTTAAAAATGAACGTATGATTTGTTATGAATTTTACGAGATGACTGGTTCAGAAATTGTTGAATTTTTGGAATTAATCATTTTGGTAGAAAATTCTAGAATTGGTAGGCCCTACTCTTGGTTGATGAAGAAATGTGCTGATATTTTTATTCAAATGTGGTGGGTGGGAATAGTAGCAGGTAAAGCCATCAGGTTGCAGGTTAAGTCTGCTTCAGCGTGCTAACATTTTCCTATAAATAGAGGGCTAAGTTAGAATTGAAAATCACACCAGAATTTATAAGTTTTCTCTCTTTCTCTCTCTAGATTATTGAGTGTATTTTGTGAGTATTTAGATACTCTGTGAGTTTCTATTCATCAGTGCAAGTTTTCTTCAGCCTTATACCGATCAGAAGTACTGCTCTTTTGAGGTAAGGGATAGTAAGAGATTTTAAGGGTTGTTATATTTTTCAGTTTCGTAATTTTTCTGACCTTCAAAAATTTTGAAAAAATTTGAAATGATATTTTGATGAGTTTTCTTGATTGTGTCCAAAAATGGTGATTTTTGGATGTATAGATTGAGAGTTATGAATTTTATGAGAAAAGACTATTTTAAAAATAACCGCTTATAGTTCCTTGTGGTTAACTCCAAAATTGATGAAATTTTTATTGGGAGTACATGTATATGATAGAAGTATACTTTGTAAATTTCAGAATTGTTGGACAAAAGTACAATTTTTGATAAATGTCTACATATTCGGCTGTTTGACCATATGAAAAATAGTAAATGACTTTTAAAAATTCTGAGAAAAATATATGTTCATTATTGGACTATATTATGCTAAATCCCAGAAAAGAAATATTTTTGGAACTGATTTGGTATTTTTCATAAAAATAGTCTAGTTATGAGTAAATGAATTAAATAAGTTTTGTGAAGTAAGAAAATTGAAAAATAGGATTTTATGACTTGAGAATCCTATATGAGGTATATGCAGATTTTTGATGAGGGTTTTGGTTATTGGTGATGAAATCTTATGAGTTTGACATTTTAGAATGATTAAATGTATTATTTAGTAAAGTGTAAACAATTAAAATAAATTGTTTGTAAGTTTAAGAAATGTTATTCTTTCAATATCATTATACCGAAATATTGGTATGGATTTTATTATAGAATTTCTACCTTTTTGTGTCGGGGTTACTATTCATGAGTTACTATTCACGAGTTACTATTCACAAAAAAATTGGTTTCTTTTTCTCACCAAATTATAGTTGATTTACGAATATTACTCTTGAGATTAAAACTATATGTTGATCATATTATTTTTATTATTATATATAATATTTTTATAACCCTAATGATGATATTTCTCTTTGACTTGAGTGTAAAGATGGGTAGATTTTTGGTATGATCATGACTATGAGTTCTCTTTGGCCAGTAGTGCAAAGTTGAATTGTTGATTGGTGTGATCATGACCATTGAATTTATAAGTGAATATCTTTAGCTTAAGTGCAAAGGTGAATTGATCAACATGGTTATAATTATTGTTTATATAAATTCTGAAATGATTATATATTTCTTTGAGATATTAATATATTTGGCATGTAGTGTAAATATGAACTGTTGATGAATATATTTGGTCGTAGTGCAAATATGAACTGTTGAGGAATATCTTTGGCCTGTAGTGCAAAGATGAATTATTGATGAATATCTTTGGCATGTAGTGCAAAGATGAATTGTTGATGAATATATTTGGCCCGTAGTGCAAAGATGACATGTTGTTGAATATCTTTGGCCAGTAGTGCAAAGATGAACAGATGTTGAGATGAACATGACCAACTGGTGATACGAATGAATATCTTTGGCCGTAGTGCAAAGATGAAGTTATTAGTATGGTTATGAACAGGAAATGTGATTTGGTGTAACCATGATCTTTGATGTTTCAGGTAAAGATAGGTGATGAAAATTATCTTCGTCTTGGATGAGAAGAGGAATTTAGAACTATAGTTATGATTATGAGTTATTCATATGATTGTGGACCAGAATTGTTGATTGATGGGATAAAATATTGTTGGTGGATTTTTAACATGGAGAAGATAATAGACTTTATAGTCTACTTGACTCTTCTAATGGATTGCTCGTTCCGCTGTAACTATGGTTGAAATTTTTATCATTTACCATATGTTCTAAATCTCTGATTTATTATTGATGAAGGCTATTGATAATTGAATTATCTTTAGTTATGATATTCTTTACTAAGCTAGTTGTGCTCACCCTTTTGCTTCGCAATTCCTTTCAGGTAATAAGATTGCAGCTGGGTCGAACGAAGGTAACGGGGAAATAGAACGGTGGTCTCTAGTTGTGGATATTCTCCCGAAGCAGTATAGAAAAGTTCATTTAGTAGTTTTATTTGGTGAATCCAATTGGGTAAGGTGTACCCAACGTTGGAAGGGTGTTTTGCCACTATCATACAAGATGTCTAACGACATACAACCTCGTGTCATCATAAGACAGGGATGTGCTCATCCACTTGCCGAGTATATATACGAGCACTACCTATGTAATTTTGGTGTTTGTTTGAAGTATAATTCTCAATTAGAGACAGTAGAGATAATGATATGTCAAGAGAAGACTCACCATTGGGAAGAATATGATAGTAATCTTCTCATTTTTTTTTGGGGTCTATTGGGTCAACCAAAGATAATTCTGTGGCCATATGATATCTATCATAACCTAGACGCATGGCCTCCCATGTACGAAGGTTTCCTTGAGCACTTTCCAAAGATTCTAATTTCTAAAACAATTTTTGACTATATCTTTATGTAAGGTGTCATTGTGAGGTGATGTCCACGGTTGGAACATGAGTCACACTTGATATATATTTGTATCCAAACTCACAGCATATGTGTTGTTGTATTTTGCACGATAATTATTGTAATAAAGTTGTAGTTATTTTCTATACCATGTATTTGGCAACTCAGAATAGGTTGGATGGAATGGACCTATTTTGGGGTTGTCACATTTGGTATCAGAGCTTAGGGATATGATCTCTGACGGAGATCGGAGAATACAACTAGGAGGGGATAGATGAGTAAATATTTCGCTTGTGTGTCCTACCTAAGCTTATTTGTTGGTCAGTCATAATATCGGGATATTATGTGATATGTTTAATTAACCCTTGTTTTATGGCAGTATTTGAGAATGGCAGCTGAGAATGCTAACAATGGAGTGAATGAGACTGTGGGGATACCTCTAATCACTAACTGTGATAATGTGATGTCAGACGAAGAAGGAATTAGAGATATCCATGTGGTGAGTGAAGAATTGATAGTTGCACCCGAGATAGTCGCAGAGGTAACAGCTGAGACTGAGGAAGAAGAGGAAGAAGAAGTACATGAGGAGAGTTTATTAGAGGTATTATATGATCAAAATGTAGAATTTCAAAATCGTATTCATGAGTTAGAAGAGCAGGCAGAAGAACGACAGGCGGTCGTGGAACAAAAGGATGCAACAATTCAAGCTTGTGTTGCCCGATATGTGATGCTTGAACAGAAGCATTCTTTGGCAGAGTATAAGATGATAAAAATGGAATCTGAGCTGAAAGAAGAAAAAACTGAACGAGTGAGAATAAGTGATGCATGGGCAAAAGCCGCACGACACGTGGATATTGTGGAAAGAGATGTTCGATCTAAGAAGGCTAAAATAGATGATATGAATTTCTCTTTTTGGAAAGCAATTGGGAGAACCCAACATCGAGTTTTGAATTACCCTGTACATAGCGGTCAACCTGAATCCGATATGGATCGAAGATTGATGATTCAGATCATGAATGAGGAGTACGAAGAGGTAGTTGAGGGAGGAATATGTCCTATAGAAAAGTATATTCCAACGGTAATGATGACGCCAAATGCTGCTCCAGATAAGTCAAAGTCGAGTAGTTCGAGGGATGGCGGTTGTCATGACTTCCCAACAAATGAGGAACCCAAATGAAGTTATCATGGGAGATGAGCAATGGAGAAATCATGATGATCTGAGAGATAGAATCTTAAATGGAAGCAAGGTATTCTCAACTCTTCGAAATACCAGGTACGTAAATTTTGGGGACGAAATTTCATAAGGAGGGGAGATTGTAAGACCCCGAATTTTATGAAATAAAAGTATTCAATTTTTCTTATAATTACTATTCAGTAAATGGTTAAATTGATAAATGTTAAAGTTAAGGGTGATATATGAATTTTTTTTTCACAATACACAAGTGGTTATAAAATATTCATTGTTGTCGGGGAATATTCGTTTGGTCGTGGAATATTCTTTCTGTCGGGGAATATTCGTACGACGGCGCAGCCATTTGTAGGCCTCATAACAGAATAACTGTCGGGTGAAGAAAACGATAAATTTGAGTTTTTACAAATAACGGCGTAGTTGTTACCGTTAACACTGTTGGAATACCCGGTGGTTAAAATACAGTAATACGCATTATTACACAGTAGCACACGGTATTGCATAGTATTTTTGAAATTATTGATTCTTACGTAAGAAGGCACTACTTAATAATTGTTACAGTAATTACTGTTCAATATTTTATTTTATTGATTTAATAATTGCTACGTTGAAATTTTATATTATTGTTGTTCAATAATTGTCACTGCACAGTATTTCCCATTATCAGATCAATAATTCATATTATTTAAATAATATTATTAGATAACATTATTGGCAATGTCTAGAAAGTTCTGTCTAAGGAGATGTTTGGTCACCTAATTGCGCGCCAGTAAGGAGAAATTCTTATTGGAAAGCCCCCTCTTTCCTAGGAACGGCCTGGTTGTCATAAATGTGATTCTATAATATTATTTATGAATAATTAATTATTGATTCATATGATAAGGAAATATTTATTTTATGTGGATATAAATGAGGGATATATTTTTGTGGTTAAAAATGAAGGAGTTAATGTTGAGGTTTTTATCAGTATTTTTGTCGGAATGGAGGTATTAAAAATCAGGGTTTTTAATATATTTTGCGAGAGTTATAATTTTTAATTCGACCGTTGGATCGTGGTAATATTTGGATATGTTATACATATATAAGTTGAGTATATATCCACAAATTTTGAACCGTTAAAAATGAACGTATGATTTGTTATGAATTTTACGAGATGACTGGTTCAGAAATTATTGAATTTTCGGAATTAATCATTTTGGTAGAAAATTCTAGAATTGGTGGGCCCCACTCTTGGTTGGTGAAAAAATGTACTGATATTTTTATTCAAATGTGGTGGGTGGGAATAGTAGCAGGTAAAGCCATCAGGTTGCAGGTTAAGTCTGCTTCGGCGTGCTAACATTTTCCTATAAATAGAGGGCTAAGTTAGAATTAAAAATCACACCAGAATTCATAAGTTTTCTCTCTTTCTCTCTCTAGATTATTGAGTGTATTTTGTGAGTATTTAGATACTCTGTGAGTTTCTATTCATCAGTGCAAGTTTCCTTCAGTCTTATACCGATCAGAAGTACAGCTCTTTTGAGGTAAGGGATAGTAAGAGATTTTAAGGGTTGTTATATTTTCCAGTTTCGTAATTTTTCTGACCTTCAAAAATTTTAAAAAAATTTAAAATGATATTTTGATGAGTTTTCTTGATTGTGTCCAAAAATGGTGATTTTTGGATGTATAGATTGAGAGTTATGAATTTTATGAGAAAAGACTATTTTAAAAGTAACCGCTTATAATTCCTTGTGGTTAACCCCAAAATTGATGAAATTTTTATTGGGAGTACATGTATATGATAGAAGTATACTCTATAAATTTCAGAATTTTTGAACAAAAGTATAATTTTTGATAAATGTCTAAATTTTCGGCTGTTTTGACCATATGAAAAATAGTAAATGACTTTTAAAAATTCTGAGAAAAATATATGTTCACTATTGGACTATATTATGCTAAATCTCAGAAAAGAAATATTTTTGGAACTGATTTGTTATTTTTTATGAAAATAGTCTAGTTATGAGTAAATGAATTAAATAAGTTTTGTGAAGTAAGAAAATTGAAAAATAGGATTTTATGACTTGAGAATCCTATATGAGGTATATGCAGATTTTTGATGAGGGTTTTGATTATTGGTGATGAAATCTTATGAGTTTGGCATTTTAGAATGATTAAATGTATTATTTAGTAAAGTATAAACAATTAAAATAAATTGTTTATAAGTTTAAGAAATGCTATTCTTTCAATATCATTATACCGAAATATTGGTATAGATTTTATTGTGGAATTTCTACCTTTTTGTGTCGGGGTTACTATTCATGAGTTACTATTCACGAGTTACTATTCACGAAAAAATTGGTTTCTTTTTCTCACCAAATTATAGTTGATTTACGAATATTACTCTTGAGATTAAAAATATATGTTGATCATATTATTTTTATTATTATATATAATATTTTTATAACCCTAATAATGATATTTCTCTTTGACTTGAGTGTAAAGATGGGTAAATTTTTGGTATGATCATGACTATGGGTCCTCTTTGGCCAGTAGTGCAAAGTTGAATTGTTGATTTGTATGATCATGACCATTGAATTTATAAGTGAATATCTTTAACTTAAGTGTAAAGGTGAATTGATCAACATGGTTATAATTATTGTTTATATAAATTCTGAAATGATTATATATTTCTTTGAGATATTAATATATTTGGCCTGTAGTGCAAATATGAACTGTTGATGAATATATTTGGCCGTAGTGCAAATATGAACTGTTGAGGAATATCTTTGGTCTGTAGTGCAAAGATGAATTATTGATGAATATCTTTGGCATGTAGTGCAAAGATGAATTGTTGATGAATATCTTTGGCCTGTAGTGCAAAGATGACATGTTGTTGAATATCTTTGGCCAGTAGTGCAAAGATGAATAGATGTTGAGATGAACATGACCAACTGGTGATACAAATAAATATCTTTGACCGTAGTGCAAAGATGAGGTTATTAGTATGATTATGAACAGAAAATGTGATTTGGTGTAACCATGATCTTTGATGTTTCAGGTAAAGATAGGTGATGAAAATTATCTTCGTCCTGGATGAGAAGAGGAATTTAGAACTATAGTTATGATTATGAGTTATTCATATGATTGTGGACCAGAATTGTTGATTGATGGGATAAAACATTGTTGGTGGATTTTTAACATGGAGAAGATAATAGACTTTATAGTCTACTTGACTCTTCTAATGGATTGCTCGTTCCGCTGCAACTATGGTTGAAATTTTTATCATTTACCATATGTTCTAAATCTCTGATTTATTATTGATGAAGGCTATTGATAATTTAATTATCTTTAGTCATGATATTCTTTACTGAGCTAGTTATGCTCACCCTTTTGCTTCGCAATTCCTTTCAGGTAATAAGAGTGTAGCTGGGTCGAGCGAGGGTAACGGGGAAATAGAACGGTGGTCTCTAGCTGTGGATATTCTCCCGAAGCAGTATAGAAAAGTTCATTTAGTAGTTTTATTTGGTGAATCCAATAGGGTAAGGTGTACCCAACGTTGGAAGGGTGTTTTGCCACTATCATACAAGATGTCTAACGACATACAACCTCGTGTCATCATAAGACAGGGATGTGCTCATCCACTTGCTGAGTATATATACGAGCACTACCTATATAATCTTGGTGTTTGTTTGAAGTATAATTCTCAATTAGAGACAGTAGAGATAATGATATGTCAAGAGAAGACTCACCATTGGGAAGAATATGATAGTAATATTCTCATTTTTCTTTGGGGTCTATTGGGTTAACCAAGGATAATTCTATGGCCATATGATATCTATCATAACCTAGACGCATGGCCTCCCATGTACGAAGGTTTCCTTGAGCACTTCCCAAAGATTCTAATTTCTAAAACAGTTTTTGACTATACCTTTATGTAAGGTGTCATTGTGAAGTGATGTCCACGGTTGGAACATGAGTCACACTTGGTATATATTTATATCCAAACTCACAGCATATGTGTTGTTGTATTTTGCACGACAATTATTGTAATAAAGTTGTAGTTATTTTCTGTACCATGTATTTGGCGACTCAGAATAGGTTAGATGGAATGGACCTATTTTGGGGTTGTCACAGTCGGGCCCATATACCATCAAAAGAGTTTTTCCACATGGCAGCATTGAATTATACAGTAGAAACCCATTGGAGACTTTCAAGGTCAACGGTCAACAGTTGAAGCATTATTGGGGTGGCGAGTCCAATTAGGATGTCATTTGCCGACGCGCCATAAATAGGGAGTAGTCAGGCTGAACGACTTAAAATCAAGCGCTAATCGGGAGGCAACCCAATTTTACTTTTATTCTTAGTATTTTTATTCATGATTAGTCAAATTGTATTTTAGAATAATAATTAATATAGAATAAGTTCATTAAATAGTTATTTAAGGCATAATTTTTTAGATAATCTTACCTATCATGCTCAATTTGCTTAATATTAACTTCTATTCATGTTTTAATGATGTTCAGGTACTTAAGAAGCTAATGGATGTGCTAAGAAGGCAAGGAATGGGAAAAATAAAGGCCATTAGCAGACCACTAGCCCGCCGGGGCGGTCCCCTTTAAGCACAATACCCCCGCCAAGGTGGGGGGTCTCAACCTTGCAAATCAGAGAGCATGCCAGCTGGGGTTGGCTTTTCAAGGCTAATACCCCCTGTCGGGGCGGGGGTCCAGAAGTTGAAAAGACAGTTGCAGCAGTTATATAATGCTCAGACCTTTTTCTCCCAACTTTCTTTTAAGTGATACCCAACAATCCCACTCCTACACAATCTCAACCCACAAACTTGCAAATTAATCCCCGTCTTCCCACTACATTAAAATAACTACCCACTACTTCAACCAATAACTCTATACATCACCCCATCTCTATAAAGCCATACCTACACAATACCATCTAGCCACATCAAATTAAGGATCTTCTTGAGCGGATTTCTGTAACACAAAAGGGAAGAGAAAATCAACCACTTGGAGGTATATAGAGGGTGAGTAGTTTGTTTTTACAATTTCTTCAACATATACTGTCATATTAGAAGTAAGATCACTAAGTTTGGGAGGATTTCACGTCTTGCACACTAAGTGTTCGACGGATTACTTGAGTGAAGTTTGTGGGAAATTTTTGTTGAATCTCATAAATTCCAATTCTAATGGCACGTAAACCGGTATCAAAGAGGCACCGTGGAGAGAGTTTAGGGTCCACACCACCAATAAGGACCTTTGACAGGTGTAAATTCATAAGTTCCACCGTCGCCGACTGTTACGACTACATCGTGATAAAAGCACTCACACCAGAGCGGGGGTTGGCACCTGACCATGTCGACGGTGAAATGATGCAACAAATCTATCAGAAAGGTAGGAATAAGTTCACGAAAGAGCCTGAGCCATCAATTATGAATGTGGTCAAGGAGTTCTATGCCAACGTTGAGGATAAGGCCCCATTCAACACATTTGTACCGGGTAGGTTAGTGCATTTCAGTGCCGATGCCATCAACACGTACAACCAATTACGAATTCCTAGACGTTGCTAGTACGCTCACTTACGTGACAATGATCCTGATTACGAGGCTATTTTAAAGGAGATGACAAAGCCGGGTACCACATGGATCAAGGGCCGAAAAGGGGGCACTATCTTTCACAGTTAGGATCTCAGTCGGTATGGAAAGATATGGTATGCGTTCCTGTGTGCTAAGCTGTTTCCATCCACACACACGTCAGATGTGCCCAAGGAGAAGGCATTGCTTTTATATGCCATTGTCCAAGATTTTATCATCGATGTGGGGGCTATAATCAATTTTTCCATCAGAAGATGCCTGCGAGGACCATTCTCTAGACGCTTGCCACACCCATCACTCATTTATGGGTTGTGTAGATAGGCGGGAGTACGATGGTCCGATGATGAGACCACCCAAATACCGCTTCAGAAGTTAGACACTAGGATGATTGTGTGGTATTCGGTGTGGCCCGGGGGTGAATCGCATCTTAGAGGAGTCGGATTTGTATTTCCATCAACCTTGAAAGATGAGGTTGACGCTGAGGACACCTCGGATGATGACGAGTTTCAGGGGGATGCAACGATGGGAGAGCAAGGAATAGAGGCGACACCACACCCCGAAGCTATATCTAGCACGTAGTTCTAGAGCTTTCAGCAAAAATGGATAAGTACAATAAGGATGCTAGAAGAGAGATGTAGAGACTCGCAGCGAGGCAGGACCATATGTTCGAGGTAATGAATCTGTCTTTCGCCTCATTGAACGCGACACTCCAGAGTTTCAATCCCAATGCACAGTTCCCATACTAACAGCCAGCCCGATGCCAAGGTTCCCACCCAGTGATTTAAATGAAGAACAACAACCACCACCACCTCCCGCTTAGAAGATTATAGGGAAGTCCTTATACTTTTATTACTTTATCTTAATAATGAGGACATTATAATTTTCAAGTTTGGGGGAGTTAGTTAATTCTCATGTATGTATATTTAATTTCATCAGTTAGGTTTGCATATGTTATTTCTTGTTTAGTTTTAGGATTATTAAATGTTTGCATTCATGTAGTCATTTAGTTGCATAGTAGTTTAGGATTGTAAATAGTTTTTATTTAGTTTGCAATCATGTTATGTTTACCACATATTAAAAAAAACTATTTAGTTAAGTATTGTGTTATATTGCATATGTCCAGCGGTTTGATATAGTTCACGTTATTTTGGCCAATGATAAGGTTGGGATCAAGTAGACAAGTACGATACCGAGTATTAGAACTGTAATTTAATTTTTGTTATGAATTGGATCTTTTGCATGCTTAAAACTGGTGTAATAAGGTTAGCACATTAATGACACTTATGTTGACTGATTAGTTCAAATTGATACATAAGGAATGTCTAAAGGATAATTTAGTTTAAATGAAAGAATGACAAGGATAGGTAATGAAGACGAAGAATTAGGCAAGAACCTAAGTTGGGGGAAATAATGGGGTATATAAGCTTCTAAAAAAAAGATTGAGTAGAACAATTGAGTCTTGTGGTGGGTCAAGGAGGAACGTGAAATGCATTCCCCATAAACATAGGCATGAGATGGAGCGTAAAACACACTCATTTTGAAAAGAAAAAAAAAGAAAAAAAAGAAAGAAGAATAAGACGGGAAATAAGAGCAAAAAGCCCCCGTGATTGAAAAAGAAAGCATAAGTACCCTATTTGGACCCTTGATATTGGTGATTGTTTGATTTTAGTTGGATTTCGTATGTTTTTGAAAATTTTGAGTTTACACTGTATGATGCCTTCTAAGAGATTTGTTATGTATTTAATTTGAATCTGCAACGGTTAGTATGAATGTTGAGCACACACACACTATACCAGTAATAACAATTTAAGATTCGAGGATTGATAAGGAATTATCGATTAGTTTTGATATGAAGTGTTATTATGTTTGCTTTATTTCTCTAAGGCCGGAGGAATAATATTGATTCTATGATTACTGCTGGAGTCGTAGACATATAGATTAGAAGCATTACATCTCATTGCATTGTATATCATGTTTATTTTGTTTCGTGCTCGAGGACAAGCATGATTTAAGTTTGTGGGATTTTGATAAGTGGGTTTTATACCCACGAATCGGCTTCTAATTCAAGCTTAATCAGTGTTAATTCTTTGATTTTATGTTTTGTTTTTACTTGTTTAGTGTTATTTTGTGTGTAGGTATAGTGGAGTGGTAAATGGACTAAACGAGTGACATTATGGCAAAATTTGGCAAGACAAGGAGCAAAACAGGACAACTAGCAGAATGTACCCCAGCCAGGGCTGGCTTTTCCATGAACAAAACCCCCGCCGGGGCGGGGGGTGCAAGCGAATTAGCAGGGTCTAGGCCAGCCGGGGCGGGCTCATTACAAGGCTACACCCCCGCCGGGGCGGGGGTACGGGGAAGAGAAGTTTCCTACTTGGTTTCAAATGCTGCAAAAACGTAAGCTTAAGTGTTGGCAATGGTTTGGGACTCAACTATGCATGGAATTGTAATCAGAATACGTGTCTTGGCGTAGATATTAACAACAAACCCAAGATTGAAGGAGGATACAAGCAATTAGTCATAGAGGATAAATTTTCTGACCAAGAGCATTGGAGAAAGACGTTGAAGCCAATTTCACAATAATTACAGATTGAAGCTAGAGAGAAGGGTGGTTCTAGATTTATTCTTCTTCTTTAGTTTAAATTCTGTAATTGGGATGATGTTTATTTTAATTAATTTAGTATTTAATTCATTGTCGATGAGCTAAATTCTTTATTAGGCTTATAACGGATCTTTAAGTGGAACGATGATTATGTAACTTTGGTTTTCAGTTTAATAAGCTATTATTCAGTTTATCTATATTGATTTGTGATTGAATTTATGAATTGCTTGATCACCAATTTTATGTGGACTTGTATGAACTCGAGAGATGAAATACGAGTCTAAACTTAGTCAATATAGCATGTGTTCTTGAATTCTGTGAATAAATGGAATCTTGATGAATGTTAAGGTAGAGATATGCTTAATATCGCATGTAATCGAATAGAGAACTTGAACTTAAACCGTCTTTGATTGTAATTTACATATAGATATAGTGAGTTAGTTAATTAAGGTGTTTAACTTAATTCTATCTAAATTATGGATTTGAGTTAATATGGTATTAGTGTAAGACCCCAATTTTCATAAAAGATTAATTTTTCTTGAAATATATTTTTGAATATCATGGTGCGAATTTGATATAATATTATAGTTGTGGGTAATATTTATAAAATTTGCAAAGTATGCAAGTTGTTATATAATATTCGATTGGTCAAGAAATATTCGTTTTAACAGAAAATATTCGTACGATGGTACAATCACTGGTGGACCCTACAACAAAATTATTATCGGAGTTAGAAAACGACAGAAATATATTTTTATAAAAATAACGGTGAAAGTTTTACCGTTAACTGTTGAATTACCCAGTGATGAAAAGTACAGTAATACGCGTGGTTGTATAGTAGCACACGGTATTGGTTATTGTTACTTACGTGAGAAGTCACTTAATTTATTTGAATTATTGCTACAGTAATTGCTGCATAGTATCTCACGTTATTTGATTCAATTATTGTCAATATTTTATACATTATTAAATCAATAATTGAGATGACAAGTTATTCTAATTATTATATGCATAATTAATAATGTCTAGAAAGTTCTGTCGAGGAAAGGGGTTTGATCACCTAATTACGCGCTAATAGGGAGGAATCCTTATCGGAAAGCCCCTCTTTCCTGTGAACGATCTGGTTGTTAATATTGCGAGTTATAATAATGATGAATAAATGTTGTTAAAAATATTGAGGGGATTTTTTATGAAGGGTTTGTTGTAAATTTTGCTTATTATTTGGACCCCTATTTACCCATTTTTCAAAATAATCGGTATAAAAGTATTAAATATATATATATATATATATATATATATATATATATATATATATATATATATATATAATATGTGTGTGTGAAAGTGACATGTGGGGTGGGTCCCACATGTGTGATGAAAATGGAAATGAGGGTGGGGGAAAGATACGGGTTTGGGAGGGAGTATTAATAGTATAAAATATATATATATATATATATATATATATATATATATATATATATATATATATATATATATATATATATATTTGACATGTGTGTGTAGTGGGAAAAAAGGGGGGGGGAATATTACTTGGATAGAAGGGAATTGGGTTGGGATTTTGGAATTTCCGTGTGTGTGAGTGTGTGGGTGTATGAAAGGAGTGTGGTGGTGGGAGAAAAGAAATAGTGAAAGTGATGTATGAGTGATGGTGTGTGTATGATAGGGATGGGTGGAAGAAAAGTGGTGGTGGGTGATGTTGATATATATATATATATATATATATATATATATATATATATATATATAGATGTTATAAAGGTTTGTTTTATTCAAAAGTTGGCGTCCGTGAATTCTAAGAATTCAGCCTGTGAAAATCCTTCAACTGTTGGTCTGTGAAATTTTCTTAAATAGCGCCCCTTCCATTCTCCTATAAATAGGATGCTTAGTTAGAATTAAAAATCACACCAGAATTAGAGAATTCTTCTTCTATAATCTTGAGCATATTTCTTTAGATTTTTAAGAAGCTTTGAGCGTAAAAAACAGTAAAAGTTTTCTTCAAGAATATCCCTGATATACCAGTTGAAATACTTTTCTTTTTAAGGTAAGGGATATTATTTTTATTCAATACTCGTAAGAAATAATATTTTCTTCCATACTCTATAGTATGTGAGTAGTATTATTTCGTTTCAGATTTCGAATTCTACACTCATTTTGTTAAGTTTTGGGCTTCTATACTCCATGAAATTAGTAGAATATCTTTGATATTTGCGCTTCATCCAGTATCTTTTCATGAAAATATTATTCTAAGCATTCTTGATAATTTTTAACCTTTTCATGCCGGAGTACTATTCACGAGATACTATTCACTAAGTTACTATTCACCCGGGATACTATTCATGACAAAAATTGATTTCTTTTCGGTCCAAATCATTTTTGATATAATATTATTCTTGAATTTACTCCACAAAGCAGTATCAGGTTAACAATTTAGACATTTTTAAATTTTGGATAAATTAAATTATAAATCTTTAAAAATTTATCCTTTGCTTTCTTTTAATTGAATTCTTATATCATTGTCATCATCCTCATGCTTATATTATGATGAAAGTCATCTTTGGCTTACGTGCATAGATGAACTGTTGATTGATATGATTATAACCATGGATTATTCGGTATAATCATGACCATAATGTTACAAATGATGTGATAAAAGTCCTCATTGGCCCGTAGTGCATTGATGGACAGTTGTTGGCATGATTATGACCATTGGTGAAAACACGAATATCCTTGGCCCGTAGTATATGAATAATTCGTGGTTGTGATACTAATAAATATCTTTGGCCCGTAGTGCAGGGATGATTCGATGATGTGGATTATTTATTAAGATGAGTCTCAACGATAAAATTGTTGACAAACTTTTTAAATCATAGAAGATAGTAGATATCATGCTCTACTTGACTCTTCTAATGGATTGCTTGTTCCGCTGCAGTTAAACTTGATGTTTATTATATTTTATTAGTTTAACACTGTTGAAGGCCAACGATAATTTATTCTGCATTATCTTAGTCATAATACTTCTTACTGGGCTAGTTGAGCTCACCCTTTTGCTTTCATTGTTCTCTTCAGGAAATGAGAACGTAGCCGAAACTAGCCGGGGAACGGAGTGATAGTCCGAGTTGGTGGCTGCAGTAGTCCTCACTGTGACGCCCCAAAACAGGTCCATTCCACCCAACCCATTCTGAGTCGTCAAATACATGGTACAGAAAACAACTACAACTTTATTACAACAATTGTCGTGCAAAATACAACAACACATATGCTGTGAGTTTGGATACAAATATATACCAAATGTGACTCATGTTCCAACCGTGGACATCACCTCACAATAACACCTTACATAAAGGTATAGTCAAAAACTGTTTTAGAAATTAGAATCTTTGGGAAGTGCTCAAGGAAACCTTCGTACATGGGAGCCCATGCTTCTAGGTTATGATAGATATCATATGGCCACAGAATTATCCTTGGTTGACCCAATAGACCCCAAAGAAAAATGAGAAGATTACTATCATATTCTTCCCAATGGTGAGTCTTCTCTTGACAATCATTATCTCTACTATCTCTAATTGAGAATTATACTTTAAACAAACACCAAGATTATATAGGTAGTGCTCGTATATATACTCAGCAAGTGGATGAGCACATCCCTGTCTTATGATGACACGAGGTTGTATGTCGTTAGACATCTTGTATGATAGTGGCAAAACACCCTTCCAACGTTGGGTTCGCCTCACCCTATTTTCTTCACCAAATATAACTACTAAATGATGACCACCGTTCTATTTCCTTGTTACCCTCGCTCGACCCAGCTACACTCTTATTACCTGAAAGGAATTGTGAAGCAAAAGGGTGAGCACAACTAGCCCAGTAAAGAATATCATGACTAAAGATAAATAAATTATCAATAGTCTTCATCAATAATAAATCAGAGATTTAGAACATATGGTAGATGATAAAAAATTTCAACCATAGTTGCAGCGGAACGAGCAATCCATTAGAAGAGTTAAATAGACTATAAAGTCTATTATCTTCTCCATGTTAAAAATCCATCAACAATGTTTTATCCCTGTAACATTAATCAACAATTCTGGTCCACAATCATATGAATAACTCATAATCATAACTGTAGTTCTAAATTCCTCTTCTCATCTAGGACGAAGATAATTTTCATCACCTATCTTTACCTGAAACATCAAAGATCATGGTTATACCAAATCACATTTCCTGTTCATAATCATACTAATAAATCCATCTTTGCACTACGGCCAAAGATATTCATTTGTATCACCAGTTGGTCATGTTTATCTCAACATCTGTTCATCTTTGCACTACTGGCCAAAGATATTCAACAACATGTCATCTTTGCACTACGGGCCAAAGATATTCATCAACAATTCATCTTTGCACTACAGGCCAAAGATATTCCTCAACAGTTCATATTTACACTACGGCCAAATATATTCATCAACAGTTCATATTTGCACTACAGGCCAAATATATTAATATCTCAAAGAAATATATAATCATTTCAGAATTTATATAAACAATAATTATAACCATGTTAATCAATTCACCTTTGCACTTAAGCTAAAGATATTCACTTATAAATTCAATGGTTATGATCATACCAGTCAACAATTCAACTTTGCACTACTGGCCAAAGAGAACCCATAGTCATGATCATACCAATAATTTACCCATCTTTACACTCAAGCGAAAGAAAATTTCAACATCAAGGTTATAAAAATGTTATATATGATAATAAAAACAATATGATCAACATGATCATAGATTTAATCTCAAGAGTAATATTTATAAATCAACTATAATTTGGTTAGAAAAAAAAACCAAATTTGTCGTGAATAGTAACTCGTGA
This sequence comes from Panax notoginseng, assembly GCA_016801055.1. Lineage (NCBI taxonomy): Eukaryota > Viridiplantae > Streptophyta > Magnoliopsida > Apiales > Araliaceae > Panax > Panax notoginseng. The sequence goes on along the minus strand of CM029019.1, from coordinate 52,937,998 downwards.
ATAGTAACTCATGAATAGTAACTCGTGAATAGTAACTTATAAATAGTAAACCCGACACAAAAAGGTAGAAATTCCACAATAAAATCCATACCAGTATTTCGGTATAATGATATTGAAAGAATAATATTTCTTAAACTTATAAACAATTTATTTAAATTGTTTACACTTTACTAAATAATGCATTTAATCATTCTAAAATGCCAAACTCATAAGATTTCATCACCAATAACCAAATCCCTCATCAAAAATCTGCATATACCTCATATAGGATTCTCAAGTCATAAAATCCTATTTTCCAATTTTCTTACTTCACAAAACATATTTAATTCATTTACTCACAACTAGACCATTTTCATGAAAAATATCAAATCAGTTCCAAAAATATTTTTTTTCTGAGATTTAGCATAATATAGTCCCATAGTGAACATATATTTTTCTCAGAATTTTTAAAAGTCATTTACTATTTTTCATATGGCCAAAACAGCCGAATATTTAGACATTTATCAAAAATTATACTTTTGTCCAAAAATTCTGAAATTTACAGAGTATACTTCTATCATATACATGTACTCCCAATAAAAATTTCATCAATTTTGGAGTTAACCACAAGAAATTATAAGCTGTTACTTCTAAAATAGTATTTTCTCATAAAATTCATAACTCTCAATCTATACATCCAAAAATCACCATTTTTGGACACAATCAAGAAAACTCATCAAAATATCATTTCAAATTTTTCCAGAATTTTTGAAGTTCAGAAAAATTACGAAACTGAAAATTATAACAACCCTTAAAATCCCTTACTATCCCTTACTATCCCTTACCTCAAAAGAGCAGTACTTCTGATCGGTATAAGGCTGAAGGAAACTTGCACTGATGAATAGAAACTCACAGAGTATCTAAATACTCACAAAATACACTCAATAATCTAGAGAGAGAAAGAGAGAAAACTTATGTTTCTGGTGTGATTTTCAATTCTAACTTAGCCCTCTATTTATAGGAAAATTTTGGTAGGTTTGACCTGCAACCTGATGGCTTTACCTGCTACTATTCCCACACACCACATTTGAAATATAATTCAGCACATTTCTTCACCAACCACAAATGGGGCCCACCAATTCTAGAATTTTCTACCAAAAATGATTTATAACATGATTTCCGAATCAGCCACCTCTTAAAATTCATAACAAATCATACGTTCATTTTTAACGGTTCAAAATTTATGGATATATACTCAACTTATATATGTATAACATATCCAAAAATTACCACGATCCAACGGTCGGATTAAAAATTATAACCCCCGCAAAATATCTCAAAAACCTCGATTTTTAATACCTCCATTCCGACAAAAATACTGATAAAAACCTCAACATTAACTCCTTCATTTTTAACCACAAAAATATATCCCTCATTTATATCCACATAATATAAATATTTCCTTATCATATGAATCAATAATTAATTATTCACAAATAATATTACAGAATCACATTTATGACAACCAGGCCGTTCCCAGGAAAGAGGGGGCTTTCCAATAAGAATTTTTCCTTACTGGCGCGCAATTAAATGACCAAACCTCTCCTTAGACAGAACTTTCTAGACATTGTCAATAATGTTATCTAATAATACTATTCAAATAATATGAATTATTGATCTGATAATAGAAAATACTGTGCAGCAACAATTATTGAACAACAATAATACAAAATTTCAACGTAGCAATTATTGAATCAATAAAATAAAATATTGAACAGTAATTACTGTAACAATTATTGAGTAGTGCCTTCTTACGTAAGAATCAATAATTTCAAAAATACTATGCAATACCGTGTGCTACTGTGCAATAACGCGTATTACTGTATTTTAACCACCGGGTATTCCAACAGTGTTAACGGTAACAACTACGCCGTTATTTGTAAAAACTCAAATTTGTCGTTTTCTTCACCCGACAGTTATTCGTTATGGGGCCCACAAATAGCTGCGCCGTCGTACGAATATTCTCCGACAGAAAGAATATTCCACGACCAAACGAATATTCCCCGACAACAATGATTATTTTATAACCACTTGCTTATTTTGAAAAAAATTCATATTTCACCCATAACTTTAAACTTTTATCAATTTAACCATTTACTGAATAGTAATTATAAGAAAAATTGAATACTTTTATTTCATAAAATTCGGGGTCTTACACTCACTATTTTATAAAATAGTGTGATAGTAATTGTAATGATGACTCCATTTGAGTTTGAATACGGTCTACTAGACAATATTCATGTAAAAACTCTCAGCTACATTTTTATCGTATTGTATAATGAAGTTTGTATTTAAATTCTGTACCATGTATTTGGCGACTCAGAATAGGTGATGTATACCTATTTTGGGAGCGTCACAATTAGTGCATCGAGAGGTGGCTAGTTCTACTTGAGTTGTGACAAGCGAGATTTTATAATTTAATTTTAATATTTATTAAATTAGATAAATATTTTTCGATGAATTAATTATTAGATTAAATAATTAATTGATAAAGTTGTGGTAGATTAATTTAATTATGTGCTATATTTATTAAATTAATGTGGAGAATTTTATTATTCGATGTATGTATTTATGTGAGCTTATTGAATTAAAAGAAATATTTAATAAGCCTAATGTTATTTTAATTAATTTAATAATTAATTAGAGATTTAATAATTTGACATTATTAATAAATGAGAATTTAATTATTTGACTATATGAATTAATGAGAAATTATTATATTTTATTTAAATTAAATTAAATAATATATTTTATTTATGTTATAATTGGATGTGACATTATTAAACTATAGTATATGAGATTGATTAAAATAAATAGAAGTAATAATTAAATGATAGCCAAACATGGTCTTATGGGAAGTTAAGAGCAGTTAACCACATAGATAACTGACCTCAACGTTAATAAGTGCGCTCTATTAGTTTTCTTTTTACGTACTTCCATTCCAGTAGAACTTAGAGAATTTTAGAGAAATCAAAGAATTATTGGGAGAAATTGTTATATTGAAGAAGAATCTAAAAAGGGACTTCACTCTTATTCATTTGTAATAAGGTAATCTCTTCTTCCCCAAAACTCTATTTACGTTGTTAAATTTTTATAATATGGCTCTCAAATTTTCTGTAAAATCTCTTTAGTTGGAGATTGTATTGATTATGTGAATGTTTATGTGAGAATATGGTAGTATAACATGTTGTTACTATATATTATAGATTCCCATATCATAAGTTTCAAAATATTATAACGTATGTTATTTACAAAGTATAGAATATGGCCATATGACCTTTATACGTGAAATTAATATGTCAAACATAAATTGTTCTGCAAAATTCACACTGGTATATGATTATGCATGCTAAAACTAAGAGAACAAAACTCGAATGGATGGATTTGGTGTTATAACGAATTCGTGGCGTTGAATTTTATGATTTATGTTCAAAACCTTCAAGAACATCAAGAACAGTGAAATTTACATATTTTAATTCTGTAATTATGTGTTTTAATGGGTTAAAATCACTCTATAAATGTTGGGTAATGATTATGTATGAATTCTAGCATGTGGGTATGTTAAATTGGTGAAGTTAATGATCATGTAGTGTTTATTTCGCTGAACTCTGTGTTCTTCGCGAACTGAGAATCTAAATCTGGAGTTTCGCGCCGCGGCGCCAACTCCAGAATTGTAGTCCCGCGCCGCTGCGCCAAGTATCCGGCAGCAGCGCCACGGCGTCGCAGCGCGAAGACCAAGTATAACTGTGACCCCGCAGTGCCACTTAGCAGAATGTCCAGAAATGTAATTTTTTTAGTATTCAAGTATAGAACTCTGATAGTAACTTAACCTAATGAATATGAAAACATGTTAGACATATAGTGAGGTGTTAAAATAAATTCTTAACATAGCAATAACACATTTATGTGTAAAACGAATGATTAAATGCATAGTTAGCTTATTGTTCATGAAGTGTAAATTATGTGACAATGAGTGTAGTAGTTGACTAAGTCGAGTTAGACAAAAAGAATGAAATTGCAATGATTAGTTACGTTATAACAGACTGGTATTGTGAATGTAAATGGTATGTAGGATTAAATCAAGGAACTAGTATAATTAAAGTGTAATCTATGCACGAGGCAAGTTTCCTAACCCTACTTGTTATCATTATTCAAGTTTGTAAATTACTTCAAGCAATTCTCGTTATTATTAAATCAAGTTTGATTTGTTATATTAAAGATTAATTGTCTTTTCAAAGTATGAATCTGTTATACAATACTTGTTCTATTGTATACCTCTTGAGATTGTTATTCAATTTAAATATCATTTATTGTTGAACCTTATTAGACTAGCGAACCTTTATTGATTCTACTAGTCCATAGTTGATGAACATTCTAAATTTCAGAACCCCTGATGAATTATCCAAACCAAACTTTCTTTGGTGCGGACTCTAATGTCAAACTGAGATGAACAACATTATATAGGGGATTACTTATGCGTTAACGTTAAGATATTGTGCACAGTATGGTACTAAGGGCTGATCCCCCTAAGTACGAGAAGAAGAGTCCATAGTCTTATGACAGTTAAAGGTTTCAAGTATAACCCTTAATAACCTAGGACATAGTTCAAGGTCTTATGACCCTCAGAATTCTTTTGATTCTTGGGAATCATTTTTGGTTCAAAAGTTGAGCTTTATTTCAGAAGTCTTTGATTCACTCGCATGTTATTATATTATTATTTTATTATTATACTTGTGGGCAATCTTGCTCACTTTTGCGTAATAATAACATTGCAGTTAAGAACAAAAGATCAGACGAACCTTCCACTAGTAAAGGCAAGGGCAAGATTAGCAAGTAATGAAGACTGGTTATTATGTGGTTATGTAATGATATTTAGACTTGATGTTGTTTAAGACTTATTATTTGTTTATGTTTCCGCACATATGTTTAAGGTTAGTATGACCTGGGATTGTATTTATTATTCAGATGTTGTAACCCCATAAGGGGAGGATTTATTTCTATCTATTGCATGGTTTGCATTTATTATGGGTAGATAGATATATGATGTTTGTATAGTGAACACCAAATCATGTGGGAATGGAAGTTGTAAGACCCCAATTTTTTATAAATAAAGATGAATTTTCTATAAATATCATTTTTGAATATTATGGAGTTAATTTGATATAATGTTATAGTTGTGGGTAATATTTATAAATTTTGCAAAGTAAGCAAGTTGTTATAAAATATTCGTTTGGTCGGAGAATATTCTTTTTGTCGAGGAATATTCGTACGACGGCACAATCATTGGTGGACCCCACAACGGAATTATTGTCGGATTGAGAAAACGACAAAATTATCTTTCTATAAAAATAACAGCTGAGGTATTACGTTAAAATCGTTAAAACTGTTGAACTACTTGGTAGTAAAAGTACAGTAATACGCGTGGTTGCATAGTAGCACACGGTATTGATTATTGATGCTTACGTGAGAAGTCACTCAGCTATACTCAATTATTGCTACAGTAATTGCTGCATCATATCTCTTAAATTATTGTCATAGTATCATCTGTATAATATGTTATATTATTAAATCAATAATTGAGACGTTGTGGTAAGTTTGGTTATTTTATGGGGGGCCATATGTCATCATCTAAGAGTCTCTTCGTCAATAGTAATTACCGTCGTCAATAGTAATTACCGTTGTCAATAGTATTTACCTTGGTCAATAGTAATTACCTTCGTCAATAGTATTTACCGTCGTCAATAGTAATTACCGTCGTCAATAGTATTTACCTTGGTCAATAGTAATTACCTTCGTCAATAGTATTTACCTTGGTCAATAGTAATTACCTTCGTCAATAGTATTTACCTTGGTCAATAGTAATTACTTTCGTCAATAGTAGTTGTCCCTTCAATATTACCAAGAGTCATTTGACCCTTCGTTAAGACCAAGAGTCATTTGACCCTTCGTTAAGACCAAGAGCCACCCTCGGTTTTTCTATAAATAGAGGCCTAGGGCTTCATTATTTTTCACGAATTCATTCAAGCTATAGAGAGAGAAAGTATAGAGAGAATAAGAGAGAGAGAATAAAAGTATTCTGCTACATCACTTTTCAATATCCAGTTCTTTTAAGGTAGGGAATATTATTTCTTTTATATTCATGAAGAGAACTTCTGTTATTCCATTTGTTATTATTCTGTTGGAATAACCAGTATACGCGGTCTACCCTATACTTGGTGACATTCTTCTATTATTCTGTTGGAACATCCTGTCTGTGTGTTTTACACCGGACCTGGTTCCGTTTATTATTCTGTTGGAACATCCTGTCTGTGTGTTTTACACCGGACCTGGTTCCGTTTTATTATTATTCTGTTGGAATATCCTGTCTGTGTGTTTTACACCGGACCTGGTTCCATTATTTATTATTCTGTCGGAATATCCTGTCTGTGCGTTTACGCCGGACCTGGTTCCATTATTTATTATTCTATTGGAATAACCTGTCTGTGCGGTCTATCGCATGCATGGTGATTTCTTTTGTTATTCCATTCTTTATTGTACTCAGTTGGTTAAGTTTTGACTTCTATACTCCATGAAATTTGTGGAATATCCTTGATAGTTGCGTTTCATCCAGTATCTTTTCAAGAAAATATTCTTCTAAGCATTCTTGAATTTTACTCCACAATGCAGTATCATGTTGACAATTTGGACGTTGTTAATTCCTGGATAAATTAATTCTTGAACTTGTTTTATTGAATTCTTATATCATTGTCATCATCCTCATGTTTATAAAATGTTGAAAGTCATCTGTGGCATGTAGTGCATAGATGGACTTGGTATGATTATGACCAGGGATTATTCGGTATAATCATGACCGTAATGTTACAAATGATGTGGTAAAAGTCCTCATTGGCCCGTAGTGCATTGATGGACAGTTGTTGGCATGATCATGACCATTAATGAATATACGAATATCCTTGGCCGTAGTGCAGGGGTGATTCGATGATGTGGATTATTTTATTAAGCTGAGTCTCAGCGATCACAGTGTTGAAAAACTTTTTAAATCATAAAAGATAGTAGAGTTTATTTTCTACTTGACTCTTTTAATGGATTGCTTGTTCCGCTACAGTTAAACTTGATGTCTATTATATTTTATCAGTTTAACATTGTTGAAGGCTAATGATAATTTATTCTGCATTATCTTAGTCATAATATTTCTTACTGGGCTAGTTGAGCTCACCCTTTCTTTCACTGTTCTCTTCAGGAAATGAGAACGTAGCTGGGGCAAGTCGGGGAACGGAGTGATGGTCCGAATGATAGTATTAGTTAGTAGTCCTCACTATTCTATGTAATGGTGTGTTAATAAATGTAATGAGGACTCCTTTTGAGTATGAATACTCTCTAGAAGATAATATTTGTATTCAAACTCACAGTTTATGTTTTGTCGTATTGTACACGACAGTTGTATTATTAAGTTGTATTTGTATTCTGTACTATGTATCTGACGACCCAAGATGGGTGATGTATACCTAATTTTGGGGGCGTCACAGTTGGTATCAGAGCTTAGGGATATGATCCCTGGCTAAGATGTGAGAATAGAACTAGGAGGGGAGAGACGGGGAATTCCTTCGCTAGTATGACATACCTAAGTTTATTTGCATGGTATTTAATTGGTCGGTCATAATATAAGGATAATATATGACATATCAATTAATTTTTATTTTGTGGCAGTATCTGAAAATGGCATCTGAGAATGTTGAGAATAGCAATGGAGCACAGACGACTGTTGATTCACCACATATCAATAATCAGGATAATGTGCATCAGGAAGGTGTCAATCCTCATGCAAACAACAACACTGACCAAATGATGAATGATCAAATGTTCAGAGGCTTTATGCAATTCATGCAACAACAGGTGAAAGCGGCTCCTGTCCACAACGTAGGTGGAAATACTGGAAACTCTCTGGCGGTCACCGCTAAACAGTTTAAGGAGCTGGGACCACCGGAGTTTAAGGGAGAACCCAAACCACTTGTAGCTGAAACATGGATAAAGCAGATCACCAAGATATTTGATGTCTTGGGTTGCTCCGAGGAGCAAAAGGTTCCCTTTGCCGCCTTTATGTTGCGAGGAGAGGCAGATTACTGGTGGGAATCGATAAAGCGTACTCAACCTGCCGCACTGAAGATGTCCTGGGAGAAGTTCCAAGAGCTGTTTAACGACAAATACTTTCCCGAGAGTATTCGTCACATGAAGGAGGTGGAGTTCATCAAATTGGAGCAGAATAATATGACCGTGTCGCAGTACGAGGCAAAATTTGCGGAGTTATCCCGGTTTGCGTCCCACCTGGTGGATAATGAAGAAAGAATGACGCGGATGTTTTTAAGAGGTTTGAAGCCGGAGATACGTCAACATCTTGTTTCTCATAAACTGTGTTTGTATTCAGATGTTGTAAATAGGGCTCAGTTGGTGGAGCGCGATAACGAGACAACGCAACCAAAAGAGAGCAGCCGGCAAAATGATAATACCAGTGAGAGCAGTCATCGAAGCGGTGACAACAAGCGTGGAGGGAATCAACAGGCCAGAAATGGTAACCACTTCGGTGGTAATCAGGGCCAAAACAATAAGAATGGACATTTCAAGAAGAGGAGATTCAACAATGATGGAAAGACGTCAGCACCAGCACCTGTCGTTAAGGAAGGAGAACGACCACCTATCATATGTTTCAAATGCGGAGGGGAGGGGCACATCAGTCCAAACTGCGCGATGCCGTCCAAAGCATGTTATAATTGTGGAAGAGAAGGTCATTTAGCCCGATTTTGTCGTTTACCGAAGACAAATTCAGCTAGGATGGAGGCACCAAAAGCCGTCCCAGAAAAGTCAAAACCGGTTGTGCAAGGGAGAGCGTTTGTTGTGAACTCCCAGAGAGCAAGGAACCCGAATGAGGTCATCACGGGTAAGCTTATCATAAACTCTAAAGAAGTTTATACTTTATTTGATACCGGTTCAACCCATTCTTTTATTTCTCCTACTTGCGCTCATCGATTAAATTTGATTCCGGAGAAATTAGACTTTGACTTATCTGTGGAAACTCCGTTGGGAGAAACCTTCATTACCTCCACTGGTTATAAGTCTTGTTTGGTTCAAGTTGGTACCCACACATTACCTATCGATCTGATTTCATTAAAAATACTTGCATTTGACGTGATTCTAGGGATTGATTGGTTAACTACTCATTATGCAAAAATTGATTGTTTTCGTAAGGTTGTTAGCTTTCATATTCCTAATCGACCTATTATGCGAATTCAAGCAACCAAACCATTAAAATCAATCGCTGTCATCTCAAGCCATAAAGCTATTCGTTTATTGAAAAACGGATGTCAAGCTTTCTTAGCTCATGTCACAGATCTAAACAAAAATACGTCAGCTTTGAATGATATTTCTGTTGTTAATAAATTTCCTGACGTATTTCCCGAAGAACTTCCTGGCCTACCCCCAGAGCGTGAAATTGAATTTTGTATCGACCTTGAACCCGGTACAAAACCCATTTCCAAAGCCCCATATCGAATGGCTCCTATTGAACTTCAGGAGTTAAAGACCCAACTGCAGGAATTGTTAGACATTGGTTTTATTCGTCCTAGTACTTCTCCTTGGGGTGCTCCTGTTCTGTTCGTGAAGAAGAAAGATGGGAGTATGCGACTTTGTATTGATTATCGGGAGTTGAATCATGTCACCATCAAAAATAGGTACCCATTGCCACGTATTGATGACCTGTTTGACCAGTTGCAAGGAGCACAATTCTTTTCAAAGATCGATCTTCGTTCTGGATATCATCAGCTGAAGGTTAGAACTGAGGATATTCCAAAGACGGCTTTTAGAACTCGGTATGGGCATTATGAATTCTTAGTTATGTCTTTTGGATTGACTAATGCTCCTGCTGCCTTCATGGATATGATGAACAGGGTATTCAAGGAATATTTGGATCACTTTGTGGTCGTCTTTATCGATGACATCCTTGTTTATTCCAAAAGCCGTGAAGATCATGAGCAACACTTGAGGCTGGTACTCCAAAAGCTTCGTGAATACAAACTTTATGCCAAGTTGAAGAAATGCGAGTTCTGGCTGGAGGAGGTAGCATTCCTTGGGCACGTAGTATCAAGTCGTGGAATATCGGTTGACCCGGCAAAGATTGAAGCTATTCAAAGCTGGGAGCAACCTAAATCAGTGACCGAAGTACGTAGCTTTCTTGGTTTAGCTGGTTATTATCGGAGATTCGTGGAAGGATTTTCTCGAATCGCTACTCCATTAACTCAGCTGACTCGGAAAGATACAAAGTTCGGTTGGAGCGAAGAATGTGAGCAGAGTTTTCAAGAACTCAAGAGGAGACTCATTTCAGCACCTGTTCTAACAATACCATCTGGCTCGGAGGGATTTGTCATCTACAGTGATGCTTCGAGCAAAGGGTTGGGATGCGTTCTCATGCAACATGGAAAAGTCATAGCCTATGCATCAAGACAACTCAAGGAATATGAGAGGAATTATCCTACTCATGATCTAGAGTTGGCAGCTGTTGTCTTTGCACTTAAAATTTGGAGGCATTACTTGTATGGGGAGAAGGTGGAGATCTTTACGGATCATAAAAGCCTCAAATATTTCTTCACTCAAAAGGAACTCAACATGCGACAACGACGTTGGCTTGAACTGTTGAAAGATTATGATCATACCATTCAATACCATCCTGGAAAAGCGAACGTGGTAGCTGACGCATTGAGTAGAAGATCATATGCGGGTACAAGTGCAATATTAACAACGCAAAGGCCCATTTTGTGTGACTTGCAAAGGATGGAGATAGAGTTAAAGACTCCAGGGACCCATGTGATGATGGCGAATATACGAGTAGAACCGACTTTAATCGATAAAGTTAAAGCTGCTCAAGCTACAGACCTGGAGCTGATGCGTATGAAGAAGAAAGTGCAAGAAGGTGCTATGCCGGAAGCAAGAATCGATGAAGAAGGAATACTTCGAGTCAACTCCAGACTTTGTGTTCCTAACAACCCTGATTTAAAGTATGAAATCATGATGGAGGCGCACAACACACCGTTTGCAATCCATCCTGGAAGTACCAAAATGTATCATGATCTTCGTCATACATTTTGGTGGAGCAATATGAAGAGAGAGATAGCGTTGTTTATCTCAAGGTGTCTAACTTGTCAACGAGTCAAAGCGGAGCATCAAGTACCAAAAGGTCCATTGCAACCACTTGAAATTCCAGAATGGAAGTGGGAGCACATTACCATGGATTTCGTTACCGGTCTTCCTAGGGTTTCTCAAGGTATTGATGCGATTTGGGTCATTGTTGATAGATTGACCAAGTCTGCTCATTTCTTACCGATACGAGAAACTTATACACTTGAACGTCTTGCTCGTATGTACATAAACGAGATTGTAAGACTGCATGGTATGCCAGTATCCATAGTTTCTGACCGAGACCCAAGATTCACTTCACGATTTTGGGTTAGTTTACAAAAAGCTATGGGCACGGAGTTACGATTTAGTTCAGCATATCATCCTCAGACGGACGGACAATCAGAGAGGACTATTCAAACTCTTGAAGATCTATTAAGACTCTGTGTCTTTGACTTCAAGGAAGTTGGGACAAGTTCTTACCATTGGTGGAGTTTTCCTACAACAACAGTTATCAAGCAAGTATTGGCATGGCTCCATTCGAAGCATTGTATGGAAGAAAATGTCGTTCTCCAGTATGCTGGGATGAGGTGGGCGAAGCAACGTTGTTGGGACCGGAGTTGGTACGTATGACTACAGAAAAGATTCAAACGATCCGACAACGTATAAAAACCTCACAAGATCGACAAAAGAGTTATGCTGATCTTCATCGAAAGGACGTGGAATTTGATGTAGGAGATCATGTGTTCTTACGTGTTGCTCCATGGAAAGGAGTTACGAGATTTGGAAAGAGAGGAAAGCTAAATCCTCGATTCATCGGTCCATTTTTAATCCTCGATCGAGTAGGAACTGTGGCTTATAGACTCGCTTTACCGCCAAGTATGTCTCGTGTTCATAACGTTTTCCACATATCCATGTTACGCAAATATGTGGAAGACCCGAACCACATTATTGAGTTAGAACCGGACGAAATAGCGGAGGATTTGACGTATGAAGAAGTTCCTGTTCAAATCTTGGATAAGAAGGAACATATTCTACGCTCCAAGGTTATACCTCAAGTCAAAGTTTTGTGGAGAAACCACGATGTTGAGGAAATGACTTGGGAGTTAGAATCAGAAATGAAATCAAGGTATCCTTACCTCTTCGACATACCAGGTACGTACCCTAATTTCGAGGGCGAAATTTCATAAGAAGGGGAGGTTGTAAGACCCCAATTTTTATAAATAAAGATGAATTTTCTATAAATATCATTTTTGAATATTATGGAGTTAATTTGATATAATGTTATAGTTGTGGGTAATATTTATAAATTTTGCAAAGTAAGCAAGTTGTTATAAAATATTCGTTTGGTCGGAAATATTCTTTTTGTCGGGGAATATTCGTACGACGGCACAATCATTGGTGGACCCCACAACGGAATTATTGTCGGATTGAGAAAACGACAAAATTATCTTTCTATAAAAATAACAGCTGAGGTGTTACGTTAAAATCGTTAAAACTGTTGAACTACTCGGTAGTAAAAGTACAGTAATACGCGTGGTTGCATAGTAGCACACGGTATTGATTATTGATGCTTACGTGAGAAGTCACTCAGCTATACTCAATTATTGCTACAGTAATTGCTGCATCATATCTCTTAAATTATTGTCATAGTATCATCTGTATAATATGTTATATTATTAAATCAATAATTGAGACGTTGTGGTAAGTTTGGTTATTTTATGGGGGGCCATATGTCATCATCTAAGAGTCTCTTCGTCAATAGTAATTACCGTCGTCAATAGTAATTACCGTCGTCAATAGTATTTACCTTGGTCAATAGTAATTACCTTCGTCAATAGTATTTACCGTCGTCAATAGTAATTACCGTCGTCAATAGTATTTACCTTGGTCAATAGTAATTACCTTCGTCAATAGTATTTACCTTGGTCAATAGTAATTACCTTCGTCAATAGTATTTACCTTGGTCAATAGTAATTACTTTCGTCAATAGTAGTTGTCCCTTCAATATTACCAAGAGTCATTTGACCCTTCGTTAAGACCAAGAGTCATTTGACCCTTCGTTAAGACCAAGAGCCACCCTCGGTTTTTCTATAAATAGAGGCCTAGGGCTTCATTATTTTTCACGAATTCATTCAAGCTATAGAGAGAGAAAGTATAGAGAGAATAAGAGAGAGAGAATAAAAGTATTCTGCTACATCACTTTTCCAATATCCAGTTCTTTTAAGGTAGGGAATATTATTTCTTTTATATTCATGAAGAGAACTTCTGTTATTCCATTTGTTATTATTCTGTTGGAATAACCAGTATACGCGGTCTACCCTATACTTGGTGACATTCTTCTATTATTCTGTTGGAACATCCTGTCTGTGTGTTTTACACCGGACCTGGTTCCGTTTATTATTCTGTTGGAACATCCTGTCTGTGTGTTTTACACCGGACCTGGTTCCGTTTTATTATTATTCTGTTGGAATATCCTGTCTGTGTGTTTTACACCGGACCTGGTTCCATTATTTATTATTCTGTCGGAATATCCTGTCTGTGCGTTTACGCCGGACCTGGTTCCATTATTTATTATTCTATTGGAATAACCTGTCTGTGCGGTCTATCGCATGCATGGTGATTTCTTTTGTTATTCCATTCTTTATTGTACTCAGTTGGTTAAGTTTTGACTTCTATACTCCATGAAATTTGTGGAATATCCTTGATAGTTGCGTTTCATCCAGTATCTTTTCAAGAAAATATTCTTCTAAGCATTCTTGAATTTTACTCCACAATGCAGTATCATGTTGACAATTTGGACGTTGTTAATTCCTGGATAAATTAATTCTTGAACTTGTTTTATTGAATTCTTATATCATTGTCATCATCCTCATGTTTATAAAATGTTGAAAGTCATCTGTGGCATGTAGTGCATAGATGGACTTGGTATGATTATGACCAGGGATTATTCGGTATAATCATGACCGTAATGTTACAAATGATGTGGTAAAAGTCCTCATTGGCCCGTAGTGCATTGATGGACAGTTGTTGGCATGATCATGACCATTAATGAATATACGAATATCCTTGGCCGTAGTGCAGGGGTGATTCGATGATGTGGATTATTTTATTAAGCTGAGTCCCAGCGATCACAGTGTTGAAAAACTTTTTAAATCATAAAAGATAGTAGAGTTTATTTTCTACTTGACTCTTTTAATGGATTGCTTGTTCCGCTACAGTTAAACTTGATGTCTATTATATTTTATCAGTTTAACATTGTTGAAGGCTAATGATAATTTATTCTGCATTATCTTAGTCATAATATTTCTTACTGGGCTAGTTGAGCTCACCCTTTCTTTCACTGTTCTCTTCAGGAAATGAGAACGTAGCTGGGGCAAGTCGGGGAACGGAGTGATGGTCCGAAGATAGTATTAGTTAGTAGTCCTCACTATTCTATGTAATGGTGTGTTAATAAATGTAATGAGGACTCCTTTTGAGTATGAATACTCTCTAGAAGATAATATTTGTATTCAAACTCACAGTTTATGTTTTGTCGTATTGTACACGACAGTTGTATTATTAAGTTGTATTTGTATTCTGTACTATGTATCTGACGACCCAAGATGGGTGATGTATACCTATTTTTGGGGGCGTCACAGAAGTACCCAGATTTGGGGGTGTCACAGGTTGGTGTCAAAGCTGTAGGTTATGAACCTTAGGTGGGCGAACAACCTTAGGTAATAGCCTTATAGGAAGAACATAGTGAAGGAAAGCTCTTATCGAGTTCTAAGAGATGAATTTCTTAATTCATTGAAGATAATAAAAGACTTTATGTGCTTTTGTGTTTAAGTATGTGCTCACTAGTATGACTTAGTAACTAAAACTTAAAATTATGTTGTCAGGATGTCGGATGTTGGAGGAGCTAGTCGAGCTGGGGAGGAGGAACCCCGAGTACCTATTGAGGAGGAGCCCCGGGACATTCATGTTTTCAGGGAGCAGTTGATATAGAGGGAGCCATCTCCGTTGATCACTGTTGTTGGTCAGGAGCATGAGCTTGAGACTGATCCAGAGGAGGATCTTGAGGAGGAAGAAGAAGAGGAAGAAGAGGAGTTCCCACCGAACTCCATCGATGCTGAGTTGTACGATGAGCTACATGACCGTAACGTAGAGTTAAGTGACAATGTCCATGATTTGACTGAGCGGACGATTATTCAGAAGATTACCATCGAGCAGAAGGATAGGGAGATTGTGACTCTTCACACACGTATGAGAAACGTGGAGTGGGATTTGGTTCACGAGAAGGGTCAAACCGAGGAGAAGTCCGAAGAAATAGAGAAGTTAAAGAAGGAACTGAAGGAAAGCTCAGAAAGGCTAATCATAGCAGAGGAGGGCTGGGTAAGAGAATCACGTCGTTCTGATCTTGTAGAAAGGGATTGTCGTGTAAAGAAGGCTAAGCTTGGGGAGACATACTCTACACTTAATAATGTAATGGATGAAGCCCAGGATCGAGTTTTGAGGTACCTAATCCAGTTTGAAGGTCTACCATCGTACATGCTGGAACGCAGAACGATGTTTCGCATCATGGAAGAGGAACGTAGCAAAGCTATTCGGCGCCTTAATAGGCAGTGATAGAATTTGTTTAATTATGTGAAAAACTTATCTGGTTTTTAGATGTAAATTCCGATGTGTTTAATAACAAAGGAATAATTTAATGTTTTAAATCCTGTAGATTCTTTATCTCGGGATAGTTGATGTAAATAGCAGTGATGCTATCGTTTGATGTTAAAACTTTTCATTTGAATAAATATATCAAGTTGTTTGAGATACTGTGTTAAGTGATTATGTTAAATTGTTGAGTTAAGCCTCAACTATTTAGGGAATTTAATAAAGGTCTAATAAGCGTATATTTTAACAGAAATATGCCGCCGAGAAGAAGACAAAACCGTCAACCAGCTCAGGTAGGACTGAGCATTCGGTTATAACCGAACCGAATAGCTTATTCGGTTATAACCGAATACCGAACCGAACTTATTTTTGCTATCCGAAAGACTACCCGAAATAACAAATAACCGAACTAATTATTCGGATATTCGGTTAATAACCAAATGTAATACACAGACACTGCACAACAATCAACATGAATTATCCTAACAGTCTTATATGTCAACATTCTTCAACACCAACTGAGACAACATTCAACAAGACAACAACAATCAACAACACCTGGTATACAATATGAATTTCCAACAGACAAGTCATGCAGTAGTGCAGCATGATACACACCAAGTGAACTTGATATACACAGCATGATACAGACAAGTGACTGCAGCAGTGCAACATGAATACACCAAGTCACCAACTGACAACATCACAAGTTCACAACACAACTTGAATTTCCAACAGAGTACTGACAAGTGAGACAACATTCAACATACAAAAGCAACAGAATGGTCCACCAAGTCAACAGAAACAGAGAGTCTGAGACAACCCCAAAAACATGACTGAGACACCAAAAACAAAAACAGACTGAGACACCAAAAATAAAAACAGACTGACTGAGACACCAAGTCAACAACAACAGACTGATCCAACACCAATAGACTGACTGAGACATATTACAAAAACATGAATAATCTGAGCCATATTACAAAAACACCAAACTGCAACAAGTCAACAACAATCAATGAGCATGAGATAACTGAGCCAACTTCCAAACTGCAAATCTGCAATGAATAAAAAGAAAGAAACTACATCAGTTGCAAATACATTATTTTTTGATGCTCATTAAACGTATACAATGAATCAATGTATACAATTAATGTATACAATTATTTTCTCTGTTGTGTAATAGAAATACAATACTAGGTAACATACAAAAGCAATTAAACACAAATTCAATGAACCTTATATGCAAATTAATGAATCGAGAGATGAATTTACCTCATTAATTAATTGGGGGTGGGAACACTGTCACCCCCCTCTTTCTCATGTCCAATTGCATCAAGGTCAGGTTTGTCTGTATCATCCACCATATGTAAATCATTTAAAATACTTCTTGACATCATCTAAAAATTTCAAACAAATTACATTAACAACAAAAGTTTAAAAAGTTTACATAAATCAAAAATAGAATGAAGAATTGATTGAAAATTTTCCTGCCTCAAAGAGTATACAAGGCAAAACATTACCCATTTTTCAAATCTGATGGTTGCAGGTACATTCAAGGGTATGACAAAAATCTTATTTTTCTTACTGTTAAGGTATGTATATGTGCAAGCATTCTTTCTTCAATGGTGACTAAATTGATTTGTTAGTTTTTATCAAATTAACAACTCATTTGTGCATCCGGGATACTACATTTATCCTTTGTTATTAATAACTAAACTGATGTTAATTTGCTATCAAGAAATACTATGATGATATGCATCCATAATTATCTCTACTACATCATATTTCTACAAAGTTCATCATTATTTCTTCTAAAAAGTTGTACAGTTAATTTTTCTAATTTTAAAAGAAAAGTTTTCATTGTCAAGAAATTTAAAGTTATTATTATAATATTATATTTTTGTACCAAATACAAAAAGTTAATAAACTAACCATTATGTCAGGAAAATGGGTAAACATGTTCTTCTCATTTAGTTAAACATGATTCAGAGTAGCCATTAGAGAGTAAGATAGAGATGGTGAAGGAAGTTGAAGGAAAATCGTACCGGATGCCGTCGGCGTCGACCGATGAGGCGATGAGAGTTCGAGATCTGTTGACTGACTGACTGTTGAGAGTTGAGACTTTAGAGGACAGAGATTGAGACTTCAGAGGACAGATACTTCAGAGGATCGAGATCGAGATCTGTAGATCAATTGAGACTTGAGAGAAGAGGGGGATCGGGATCGAGTCGAGATCTGTTGAGACTGAGAGTCGAGAGAGTCGAGAGACTGAGAGTCGAGAGAGTCATTTAGTAAAGTAGATGACTAAGAGTCTAAGATAAGAGAGTGATTTAGTAAAGTACTTCGGTTATTCGGTTTACCCGAATAACCCAAAAACAATACCTGTACAACCTAACCGAAAATCGGAATAAATTTCGGGTATAACTGAAATGTTAAAAAAAATCGAATTATTAGAAAATTTCAGTTGAATTATTTCGGTTCGGTTCGGTAATTCGGTTATACCTATTTTTTGCTCAGTCCTAAGCTCAGGAAGAGTCAACGAATAACAACAATAACGCCAATGCTAATCTCGTCCAACAATTAGTAAACTTACTAGCTGGAGCAATGAATAATCAACCTCAAGCTCCACCTAATACAATGTTCAAAGATTTCAAGGCGGTGGGATAGCCAGAATTTAAAGGCTCCATGAACCCAATCGAAGCTCAGACTTGGGTTATGGAGATGGAGAAGGTTTTTGAGGTCGCAAGAGTAAGAGAGGACCAGAAGACCGCTTTTGCAACGTTTATGCTGAAATCTGAAGCCAGTTTTTGGTGGCAAGCAAATAAGGTTCGTGGAGGAGAAGGTATGATTACCTGGGAGAGGTTCAAGGAGATGTTTTTTGAGATGTATTTCACGACTACCTCGCAGAACCAATTGGAGGTTCAGTTTCTGGAATTGAAGCAGGGGAATATGTTTGTACCAGATTATGCGGCTAGATTCAACGAGTTGGCAAGGTTCGCCACATATCAAGTGCACACGGAAGAGAGAAAAGCAAGAAGGTTTGAACAAGGACTAAAGCCTTGGTTGTATAGTAAGGTATCGATGTTTCAGTTGAAGACATTCGCCAGGGTACTAGAGAAAGCTATACTCGTTGAAGGTGGAAGCGATGCGGTAACCAAATACAATCAGGATCAGAAGAAGAAGAAGAATGAAAGTGAAGGAAATAACAAGGCTAGTGGAAGTAATACATGAGGAGGTAATAATAATCAGAAGAGAAGGTGGTTTGACAACACATCAACCGGAAACCAGCAAGGAGGTCAGAAGAAAAGGATCGAAGCGTGCCTAACCTGCGGGAAAGCTCATTTGGGAGTGTGTATGAAGGGTAAACGTGTGTGTGCTACAATTGTGGTCAGGAAGGCCACATAGCACCTAACTGTCCTAACCCAAAGAAGGGTGCCTGCTTCACTTGTGGTTCAAAGGATCATTTGGCAAGAGACTGTCCTAAGAAAGGATCTTGAGGGGCAGGATCAGAAGGAAACTGGGGAAATAGCAGTGGAAGCTCTTTGACCATCACAGGGCCAACCGCAACCAATCGACCAACAGCTAGGACTTTCAATATGACGGTGCAGGATGTAGTGCAGTCGCGGGATGTGGTGTCAGGTATCATTCCGATCAATAGAGTTAATGCTTACGTATTATTTGATTCGGGTGCTACTTGTTCATTTATATCCGATGACTTTGCTAAGAATTTAGAATTGCCTAAGGATGAGTTAGAATACCCCATGAACATAAAAATCACGAATAGAGAAATAATCCCTGTTAAGTACGTGCATAAGAACTGTAGAGTGGATTAAGGGTAATATCATGAACGTAGATCTTATCCCTATTTGACTTGGGGAATTTGACGTTATTTTGGGAATGGACTGGTTATTCAATTACGGGACGGTAATTGATTGTCAAAAGAAGCGTATTAACCTTATGACTCCATCAAAGGTTGTATTTTATGGTAGCAAGTCGCCTAGACAAGCGAGTTGTCTGACGATGATGCAGGCCAGGAAGTTATTACGACAAGGATGTGTAGGATATTTAGCTTACATAGTCGACAGTCGTAAAGAGAATCCGAAGGTAGAAGAGATACCTGTAGTGAGAGACTTCGCTGACGTATTTCCAGACGATTTACCAGGACTTCCGCCTGATAGGGAGGTTGAATTTGTGATCGATTTGGCACCAGGAACAGTTCCAATATTGAAGGCACCATACCGAATGGCGCTGATAGAAATAAAAGAATTGATGGTACAACTACAAGAATTATTGGACAAGAAGTACATTCAACCGAGTATATCGCCGTGGGGAGCACCGGTGTTGTTTGTAAAGAAGAAAGACGGGACGATGCGGCTTTGTATCGATTATAGAGAACTGAATAAGGTCACAATTAAGAATAGATATCCATTACCAAGGATCGATGATTTGTTTGATCAATTGAAGGGAGCGAAATACTTTTCCAAGATTGATTTGAGAAGTGGTTATCATCAACTGAAGGTGAGACCAGAGGATGTACCGAAGACAGCGTTCAGAACACGATATGGTCACTATGAATTTTTAGTAATGTCATTTGGTTTAACGAATGCTCCTGCAGAATTTATGGGACTAATGAATGGTGTGTTCAAGCCGTTTTTGGACAAGTTCGTAGTGGTGTTTATAGATGATATTTTGGTATATTCGAAAACCAAGGAAGAACATATAGAGCATTTGAGATTAACATTGAAAGTGTTGAGAAAAGAGAAGTTGTATGCTAAGTTTTTGAAATGTGAATTCTGGATTGAAAGAGTACAATTTCTTGGAGATGTGATCAATAGGGACAAAATTTCGGTGGATCCTTCCAAGGTTGAAGCTGTGATTAACTGGGATCAGCCGAAGATACCGTGGGAAGTAAAAAGTTTTCTTGGATTGGCAGGTTATTACAGAAGATTCATTCAAGAATTTTCCAAGATCACAACTCCGTTGACGAATTTGACTAGAAAAGCTGTGAAATTTGTTTGGACGGAGAAGTGTTAGGAAAGCTTTCAAGAATTGAAGAAGAGGTTGAGTACAACACCTGTGTTGTCTTTTCCAGACGATACAGGAAATTTTGTGATTTATAGTGATGCGTCGCATAAGGGACTTGGCTGTGTGCTTATGTAGAACGGTAGAGTCATTGCGTATGCGTCACGACAATTGAAAGATTACGAGAAGGGGTATCCGACCCACGACTTGGAGTTAGCTGCAGTAGTTTTCGCTTTGAAAATTTGGAGGCACTATCTCTACGGGGAGAAGTGTGAAATATTTACAGACCATAAGAGTCTGAAATATATTTTTACACAAAAAGAATTGAATATGCGCCAAAGAAGGTGGTTAGAATTAATTAAGGACTACGATTGTGAGATTTTATACCATCCGGGTAAAGCAAACGTGGTTGCCGACGCTTTAAGTAGAAAGGTTCGGGAGAAATTGATGATGTTGACTGCTCAGAAGGAGTTAATTTCGGCTATGGAGAAGTTAGAATTGGAAGTGAAGTATCCTATGGAAATTGATGAGAAGTTATTTTAAATGCAATCTGGTACAACCCTACTAGATAAAGTTAAGGAGGCTCAACTTCAGGACAATGAATGTAAAAAGGTGATAATAAAGATATCTGAAGGAACTGAATTAAGATTTAAGATTGATAAGGAAGGAATACTAAGATTCGAGAACAGAATTTAGGTACCGCCAGTACCAGAGATTAAGGAAGACATTTTGAGTGAGGCTCATAGCTCACGATATTCGATTCACCCTGGTAGTACCAAGATGTACCAAGATCTTCGACAACATTTCTGGTGGCCTAATCTGAAACGAGATGTTACAGAGTGTGTTGCGAAATGTCTAACCTGTCAGAAAGTGAAAGCAGAACATCAGAGACCGAGTGGATTGCTACAACTGCTGGAGATCCCAGAATGGAAATGGGAACATATTATAATGGACTTTGTGGTTGGCCTTCCGACGACTCAGAAAGGCTACGATGCAGTATGGGTTATCGTTGGCCGACTGACGAAATCCATACATTTTCTTCCGATCAAAATCAGATTCAACTTAGATCAGTTAGCAAGGTTATATGTGAAAGAAATTGTTTCGCGACTCGGAAGTTTCGGTGTCAATTGTTTCCGATAGGGATCCGTGCTTTACATCGAACTACTGGAAACGTCTACAGGAATGCATGGGTACGCAGCTGAGGATGAGTACATCATATCACCCTCAAACAGATTGACAGAGTGAGAGAACAATTCAGACATTAGAAGATATGCTAAGAGCCTGTGTGATAGACTTTAAAGGAAATTGGGATGATCACCTACCGCTTGTAGAGTTCGGCTACAACAATAGTTATCATGCTAGTATTGGCATGCCGCCTTATGAAGCATTATACGGCAGAAAGTGCAGAACTCCGTTTTACTGGGATGAAATTGGCGAAAGACAATTACTAGGCCCAGAATTAGTATAGCAGACAGCATAAATAGTCAAAGTGATCCAAACATGACTGGTAGCAGCTCAAGATAGGCAGAAGAAATACGCCGATCCACATCGTAAAAATGTTGAGTTTGAATCGGGTAGTTATGCATTCTTGAAGGTCTCTCCCTGGAAAAGAAAGATCAGGTTCGAAAAGAAAGGGAAATTAAGCCCAAGATTCATTGGACCATTTGAAGTACTGCGAAGAATCGGAGAAGTTGCATATGAGGTAGCCCTACCTCCAGCACTTGAGAATGTCCACAACGTCTTCCACGTTTCTATATTATGACCCTACAAACCCGATTACAAGCATGTCATTGAATACGAACCCCTACATTTTGAAAAAGACTTATCTTACGAAGAAATTCCTGTTCAGATTGTCGACAGAAAAGAACAAGTTCTCAAAAATAAAGTTATACCATCTGTTAAGGTAATTTGGAGGAACCACAACGCTGAAGAAACAACGTGGGAACTCGAAGAGAATATGATGAAGAATTACCCTCATTTATTTACTTAATTGTGTGTAAGCGATTCTGGGGACAGAATCTTTGTAAGGGGGGAGAATGTAACGGGTAGAAGTAATTGAGTCGTGATTCTGGGGACAAAATCCTTTTAAGGGGGGAAATATGTGACAAACGAGATTTTGTAATTTAATTTTAATATTTATTGAATTAGATAAATTTTTTCGATGAGTTAATTATTAGATTAAATAATTAATTGATGAAGTTGTGGTAGATTAATTTAATTATATGTTATATTTATTAAATTAATGTGGAGAATTTTATTATTCTATGTATGTATTTATGTGAGCTTATTGAATTAAAAAAAATATTTAATAAGCCTAATGTTATTTTAATTAATTTAATAATTAATTAGAGATTTAATAATTTGACATTATTAATAAATGAGAATTTAATTATTTGACTATGTGAATTAATGAAAAATTATTATATTTTATTTAAATTAAATTAAATAATATATTTGATTTATGTTATAATTGGATGTGACATTATTAAACTATAGTATAAGAGATTGATTAAAATAAATAGAAGTAATAATTAAATGGTAGCCAAACATGGTCTTATGGGAAGTTAAGAGCAGTTAACCATGTATAGGTAACTGGCCTCAACGTTAATAAGTGCCCTCTATTAGTTTTCTTTTTAAGTACTTCCATTCCAGTAGAACTTAGAGAATTTTAGAGAAATCAGAGAATTATTGGGAGAAATTGTGATATTGAAGAAGAATCTAAAAAGGGACTTCACTCTTATTCATCTGTAATAGGGTAATCTCTTCTTTCCCAAAACTCTATTTACGTTGTTAAATTTTTATAATATGGCTCTCAAATTTTCTGTAAAATCTCTGTAGTTGGAGATTGTATTGATTATATGTGAGAATATGGTAGTATAACATGTTGTTACTATATATTATAGATTCCCATATCATAAGTTTCATAATATTATAACGTATGTTATTTACAGAGTATAGAATATGGCCATATGGGCCTTATACGTGAAATTAATATGTCAAACATAAATTGTTCTGCAAAATTCACACTGGTATATGATTATGCATGCTAAAACGAAGGGAACAAAACTTGAATGGATGGATTTGGTGTTATAACGAATTCGTGGCGTTGAATTTTATGATTTATGTTCAAAACCTTCAAGAACATCAAGAACAGCGAAATTTACATATTTTAATTCTGTAATTATGTGTTTTAATGGGTTAAAATCACTCTATAAATGTTGGGTAATGATTATGTATGAATTCTAGCATGTGGGTATGTTAAATTGGTGAAATTAATGATCATGTAGTGTTTATTTCACTGAACTCTGTGTTCTTTGCGAACTGAGAATCAAAATCTGGAGTTTCGCGCCGCGACGCCAACTCCAGAACTGTAGTCCTGCGCCGTAGCGCCAAGTATTCGGCCGCAACGCCACTGCGCCACAGCGCGAAGACCAAGTATAACTGTGGCGCCGCAGCGCCACTTAGCAGAATGTCCAGAAATGTAATTTTTTTAGTATTCAAGTATAGAAATGTGATAGTAACTTAACCTAATGATCATGAAAACATGTTAGACATATAGTGAGGTGTTAAAATAAATTCTTAACATGTCAATAACACATTTATGTGTAAATCGAATGATTGAATGCATAGTTAGCTTATTGTTCATGAAGTGTAAATTATGTGACAATGAGTGTAGTATTTGACTAAGTCGAGTTAGACAAAAAGAATGAAATTGCAATGATTAGTTACGTTATAATTGACTAGTATTGTGAATGTAAATAGTATGTAGGATTAAATCAAGGAACGAGTATAGTTAACGTGTAATCTACGCACGAGGCAAGTTTCCTAACCCTACTTTGTAAGACCCCAACTTATTAATGAATAAAATCAAATTTTCTCTAAATATTATTGTGAATAATAAAGGGTTAATTTGATATAATACTTTGGTTATGGGTGAAATGTGTAAATTTTGCAAAATAAGCAAGTGGTTATAAAATATTCATTTTGTCGGGGAATGTTCGTTTGGTCGTGGAATATTCTTGCTGTCGGGCAATATTCGTATGACGGCGCAGCCTTGTGTGGGCCCCATAACGAAAAGCGATTGGATGAAGAAAACGACAAGTATAAGTTGTTTATAAATAACGGCGTAGTTGTTACCGTTAATACTATTAGAATACCCGGTGGTTAAAATACAGTAGCACACGGTATTGCACCAATTATTGATTCTTACATAAGAAGGCACTACTAAATAATTTTTACAGTAGTTATTGTTCAATATTTTATTTTATTGATTCAATAATTGCTGCGTTGATATTTTATATTATTGTGGTTTCAATAATTATTGCTGCACAGTATTTTCCATTATCAAATACATAATTCATATTATTTGAATAATATTATTAGATAACATTATTGGCAATGTCTAAAAAGTTCTGTCTAAGGAGAGGTTTGGTCATCTAATTGCGCGCCAGTAAGGAGAAATCCTTATTGGAAAGCCCCCTCTTTCCTGGGAACGGCCTGGTTGTCATAAATGTGATTCTGTAATATTATTTATGAATAATTAATTATTGATTCATATGATAAGGAAATATTTATTTTATGTGGATATAAATGAGGGATATATTTTTGTGGTTAAAAATGAAGGAGTTAATGTTGAGGTTTTTATCAGTATTTTTGTCAGAATTGAGGTATTAAAAATCAGGGTTTTTGAGATATTTTGCGGGGGTTATAATTTTTAATCCGACCGTTGGATCGTAGTAATTTTTGGATATGTTATACATATATAAGTTGAGTATATGTCCACAAATTTTGAACCGTTAAAAATGAACGTATGATTTATTATGAATTTTACGAGATGACTGGTTCAGAAATTGTTGAATTTTCGGAGTTTATCATTTTGATAGAAAATTCTAGAATTGGTAGGCCCCACTCTTGGTTGGTGAAGAAATGTACTAAGATTTTTATTCAAATGTGGTGGGTGGGAATTGTAGCAGGTAAAGCCATCAGGTTGCAGGTTAAGTCTGCTTCGGCGTGCTAACATTTTCCTATAAATAGAGGGCTAAGTTAGAATTGAAAATCACACCAGAAACAAGTTTTATCTCTTTATCTCTCTAGATTATTGAGTGTATTTTGTGAGTATTTAGATACTTTGAGAGTTTCTATTCATCAGAGCAAATTTCTTTCAGCCTTATATCGGTATTCCGACCAGAAGTACTGATATTTTGAGGTAAGAGATATTATTTTCTTCTTAAATGATATTATTTTCTTCAATATCATTATGCTGAAATATTGATATGAGTTTTTATCAAATTTGGAACTTTTTGTGTCGGGGTTACTATTCACGTATACGAAACTATTCACATATACGGTACTATTCACGAATACGGCACTATTCACCGAAAAATAAAATTTTCTCTTTTTGTCCAAGATGTCTATTATGGTTACTATCTTTGATTGTATCCATGTTTTGATCTTTATTTTTGAATTCTGCTTCACAATTGATTATTATGAAGTATTATTGATCTTGGATAAACTATTATACGAATCCCTAATATTTGTCCTTCTGTCTCACTGAATTCGTTCTCTTTAAGATATTTTTCATCATCCTCAGTCCTAAATGATGATATTACTGAATATCTTTGGCCTGTAGTGCAAAGATGTATGATTACTTGATGAATATCTTTGGCCTGTAGTGTAAAGATGAACAGGTGTTGAGATGAACATGACTGACAGGTGATACAAATGAATATCTTTGGCCTGTAGTGCAAAGATGTATGATTACTTGATGAATATCTTTGGCCTGTAGTGCAAAGATGAACAGGTGTTGAGATGAACATGACTGACAGGTGATACAAATGAATATCTTTGGCCTGTAGTGCAAAGATGAATATTTGGATAAAGATGATTATTAATTGATGTTACAGGGATAAAATATTGATGATGGACTTTTAAATCTTAGAAGATAGTAGAATTCTTTCTCTACTTGACTCTTCTAATGGTTTGCTGTTTCCGCTGCAGTTGTTGATCTAAAACTTGTTGTCGATTATATTCTATCAGATTTTTTCCTGTTGAAGACTAACGATAATTTGTTGTATATTATCTTCGTCATAATATTCTTTACTGGGCTAGTTGAGCTCACCCTTTTCCTTTTTGTTCCATTTTTCTTCTCAGGAGGTGAGAACATAGCAGGATCTAGTCGGGGTATGGAGTGATGGTTCTAGAAAGATGTTTTAGCAGTCCTCACTATTTCTGTAAAATAGTATTTGAATAATTGTAATGAGGATTTATTTGAGTGTGAATATTGTCCGGAAGAAAATATTTGTATTTAAACTCACAGTATGTGTTGTCGTATTTTGCACGACAATTGTATTATTGAAGTTGTAGTTGCTTTCTGTACCATGTATTTGGCGACTCAGAATGGGTGTTGTATACCTATTTTGGGGGCGTCACAGTTGGTACCAGAGCTTAGGGATATGATCCCTGACTGAGATGTGAGACAAGAACTAGGAGGGGAGAGACGGGGAATTCCTTCGCTAGTATGACCTGACTAAGTTTATTTGGTGTTTATTTGGTCGGTCAGAGTATAGGGATAATATATGACATGACTATTAACCCTTGTTTTATTGCAGTATTTAAGAATGGCAGCTGAGAACGTTAATAATGGAGTAAATCAGACCGTGGAGACACCTTTGATCACCACCCAGGGGAACGTGCAACAGGAAGGCAATATTCCTCCTGTAAACAACGTTACCGAGCAAACGATGAATGATGGAATGTTTAGGAGCTTTTTGCAGTTCATGCAAAATCAGACGAGGGAGACTCGTGTGCAGAATACGGGTGGAAATGATAACAACGCGCGGTTTGTCACAGCTAAGCAGTTCAAAGAATTGGGACCACCAGAATTTAAGGGAAAGCCGGATCCGATCATGGCGAAAACGTGGGTCAAGCAAATTACCAAGATATTCGATGTCTTGGGATGCACGGAGGAACAGAAGATTCCATTCGCCACCTTTATGTTCCGCGGTGAGGCAGACTACTGGTGGGAGTCTGTGAAGCGTACCCAGCCTGACGCACTCAACATGTCCTGGGAAACATTTCAAAAACTGTTCAATGACAAGTACTTTCCTGAAAGTATTCGTCATATGAAGGAGGTGGAGTTTATCAGACTGGAACAAAACAACATGACGGTGTCCCAGTATGAGGCGAAGTTTGCAGAGTTATCCAGGTTTGCACCTCATTTGGTCAAAAATGAGGAACGAATGACAAGGATGTTTCTGAGAGGTCTAAAACCCGAGATTCGGCAATATCTTATCTCTCATAAATTTTTTTTATATTCAGATGTTGTAAACATGGCTCAATTATTAGAGCGAGATAATGAGTATGTGCAACCGAGGGACCACAACCAGGGTCATACCGGTGGCGGCAGTCATCGAAGCAATGAAAACCAGCAGGGAGGAAAATATTCGGACAAATGCGGTAACCACTCTGGTGGTAATCGTGGTCGTGATAATAGAAGGAGCGAGTCGAGAGGAGATTTCAAGAAGAGAAGGTACAACAATGATAACGTGAAGACGTCAGCACAAACATCAACTGTTTCTAGGGGAGGAGAACGACCACCGGTCGTATGTTACAAATGTGGGAAAGAGGGACATATCAGCCCAAACTGCCCACAATAATCCAAGGTATGTTATAACTGTGGAAAGGAGGGTCATATAGCTCGAGAGTGTTCTGTAGCAAAACCAAGTTCAGCGGGGATGGTGACTCCAAAAGTTGTCCCAGATAAGTCGAAATCAGTGGTTCCTGGAAGGGCATTTGTCGTGATTGGCCAAAATGTGAGAAACCCGAACGAGGTGATCACGGGTAAGCTAATCTTGAATTCTTGCGAAGTTTATACTTTACTAGATACCGGTTCTACCCATTCTTTTATCTCACCTGCTTGTGCTCAACGTTTAAACTTGACTCCGGAGAAATTGAACTTTAACTTATCTGTTGAAACTCCGTTGGGTGAAACCTTCGTTACATCTACAGTTTATAAATCTTGCATGATCCAAGTTGGCACTATCACATTACCTGTTAATCTTATCTCTTTAAAGATACTTGCTTTTGATGTGATTTTAGGAATTGATTGGTTAACCACTCATCATGCTAAAATTGATTGTTTTCGTAAGGTTGTTAGTTTTTATATTCTTAACCAACCTGTCATACGAATTCAAACAACTAAACCACTAAAATCAGTCACTGTCATATCAAGCCACAAAGCTATTCGTTTATTGAAAAACGGATGTCAAGCTTTCTTAGCCCATGTTATGGATTTGAACAAAGACAAGTCAGATTTGAATAATATTTCTATTGTTAGAGAATTTCCCGATGCATTTCCTGAAGAACTTCCTGGTCTACCCCGAGAACGTGAAGTTGAATTCTTTATTGACCATGAACCCGGTACAAAGCCCATTTCTAAAACTCCATATCTAATGGCTCCTATTGAACTTCAGGAGTTAAAAGTCCAACTACAGGAGTTGTTGGACATCGGTTTTATTCGTCCTAGTACGTCTCCTTGGGGTGCTCCTGTTTTATTCGTAAAGAAGAAAGACGGGAGTATGCGACTTTGTATTAACTATCGAGAATTGAACCATGTCACCATCAAGAATAGGTATCCGCTACCTCGCATTGATGACCTGTTCGACCAATTACAAGAAACACAATTCTTTTCAAAGATCGACCTTCGTTCTGGATATCATCAGCTGAAGATTAAAACTGAGGATATTCCAAAGACTGCCTTCAGAACTCGGTATGGGCATTATGAATTCTTAGTTATGTCTTTTAGATTGACTAATGCTCCTGCTGCCTTCATGGATATGATGAACCGTGTATTCAAAGAATATTTGGATCAGTTCGTTGTTGTTTTTATTGATGACATCCTCATCTATTCCAAAAGCCGTGAAGATCATGAGCGCCATTTGAAGCTGGTACTGCAAAGGCTTCGTGAAAATAAGCTATATGCTAAATTGAAGAAATGCGAGTTCTGGCTTGAGGAAGTAGCATTCCTTGGGCACGTGGTGTCAAAACATGGAGTATCTGTCGACCCGGCGAAGATTGAAGCCATACAAAGTTGGGAGCAACCGAAGTCGGTAACCGAAGTACGTAGCTTTCTGGGCTTAGCTGGTTATTATCGGAGATTTATGGAAGGATTTTCTCGAATCGCTACTCCGTTAACTCAGCTGACTCGGAAAGATACAAAATTCGTATGGAGTGAGGAATGCGAGAAGAGTTTCCAAGAACTCAAGAGGAGACTCATTTCGGCACCTGTTCTGACAATACCATCTGGTTCGGATGGATTTGTTATCTACAGCGATGCTTCAGGCAAAGGGTTAGGATGTGTTCTCATGCAACATGAGAAAGTCATAGCCTATGCCTCACGACAACTCAAAGAATATGAGAGGAATTATCCTACTCATGATTTGGAGTTGGCAGCAGTCATTTTTGCGTTGAAGATCTGGAGACACTACTTGTATGGGGAGAAAGTGGAGATCTATACAGATCATAAAAGCCTCAAATATTTTTTCACCCAAAAGGAACTCAACATGCGGCAGCGACGTTGGCTTGAGCTGTTGAAAGATTACGATCATACCATCCAATATCATCCTGGAAAAGCAAACGTAGTAGCTGACGCATTGAGTAGAAGATCATATGCGGGTACGAGTGCAATGTTGTTAACACAAAGGCCCATTTTGTATGACTTGCAAAGGATGGAGATAGAGATGAAGGCTCCAAGTACCCACATGATGATATCAAATATACGAGTAGAACCGACTTTAATCGATAAAGTTAAAGCTTCTCAAGCTACGGACATGGAGCTGATGCGTATGAAGAAGAAAGTGCAAGAAGGTGCTATTCTAGAAGCAAGAATCGATGAAGAAGGAATACTTCGAGTCAACTCCAGACTTTGTGTTCCTAACGATTTTGACTTGAAGCATACAATAATGATGGAGGCACACAACACGCCGTTTGCAATCCATCCTGGGAGTACCAAAATGTATCACGATCTTCGACATACATTTTGGTGGAGCAATATGAAAAGAGAGATCGCGGAGTTTATCTCGAGATGTTTAACTTGTCAACGTGTAAAAGCGGAGCATCAAGTACCAAAGGGTCCATTGCAACCACTTGAGATTCCGAAATGGAAGTGGGAACACATTACTATGGATTTTGTTACGGGTCTTCCCAAGGTTTCTCAAGGTATAGATGCGGTTTGGGTTATTGTTGATAGATTAACCAAGTCCGCTCATTTCTTGTCGATACGTGAGACTTATTCCCTTGAACGTCTTGCTAGTATGTACGTGAACGAGATTGTGAGATTGCATGACATGCCAGTATCCATAGTTTCGGATCGTGACCCAAGATTCACTTCACGATTTTGGGTTAGCTTGCAGAAAGCTATGGGCACGGATTTACAATTTAGTTCGGCATACCATCCTCAAACGGACGAACAATCAGAGAGGACTATTCAAACTCTTGAAGATCTATTAAGACTTTGTGTTCTAGATCTCAAAGGGAGTTGGGATAAGTACCTACCATTGGTGGAATTCTCCTACAACAACAATTATCAGGCGAGCATAGGTGTGGCTCCATTCGAGGCGTTGTATGGAAGAAAATATCGTTCTCCAGTATGCTGGGACGAGGTGGGTGAAGCAACATTGTTGGGACCAGAGTTGGTACACATTACTATAAGAAGATCCAAACGATTCGACAACGTATACAAACGGCACAGGATCGACAAAAGAGTTATGCGGATCTTCATCGGAAGGACGTGGAATTTAATATTGGGGATCATGTATTATTACGTGTTGCACCATGGAAGGGAGTTACAAGATTTGGAAAGAGAGGAAAGCTCAATCCAAGATTTATTGGTCCATTTGAGATTCTTGAGCGAATAGGAAATGTGGCATATAGACTCGCATTACCTCCAAGCATGTCTCGTGTTCATAATATTTTTCACATATCTATGCTTCGTAAATATGTTAAAGACCCGAACCACATTATTGAGTTAGAACCAGACGAGATAGCTGAAGATTTAACGTACGAGGAGGTACCTGTTAAGATCTTGGATAGGAAAGAGCATGTCCTACGCACGAAGGTTATACCACAAGTTAAGGTTTTGTGGAGAAACTATGCTATTGAAGAAATGACCTGGGAGTTGGAATCAGAAATGAAAGCGAGGTATCCTCACCTTTTTGAAACATCAGGTACGTACGTCAATTTCGAGGACGAAATTTCATAAGGAGGGGAGGTTGTAAGACCCCAACTTATTAATGAATAAAATCAAATTTTCTCTAAATATTATTGTGAATAATAAGGGGTTAATTTGATATAATACTTTGGTTATGGGTGAAATGTGCAAATTTTGCAAAATAAGCAAGTGGTTATAAAATATTCATTTTGTCGGGGAATATTCGTTTGGTCGTGGAATATTCTTGCTGTCGGGGAATATTCGTATGACGGCGCAGCCTTGTGTGGGCCCCATAACGGAAAGCGATTGGATGAAGAAAACGATAAGTATAAGTTGTTTATAAATAACGGCGTAGTTGTTACCGTTAATACTATTAGAATACACGGTGGTTAAAATACAGTAGCACACGGTATTGCACCAATTATTGATTCTTACGTAAGAAGGCACTACTCAATAATTGTTACAGTAGTTATTGTTCAATATTTTATTTTATTGATTCAATAATTGCTGCGTTGATATTTTATATTATTGTTGTTTTAATAATTATTGCTGTACAGTATTTTCCATTATCAGATCAATAATTCATATTATTTGAATAATATTATTAGATAACATTATTGGAAATGTCTAGAAAGTTCTGTCTAAGGAGAGATTTGGTCATCTAATTGCGCGCCAGTAAGGAGAAATCCTTATTGGAAAGCCCCCTCTTTCCTGGGAACGGCCTGGTTGTCATAAATGTGATTCTGTAATATTATTTGTGAATAATTAATTATTGATTCATATGATAAGGAAATATTTATTTTATGTGGATATAAATGAGGAATATATTTTTGTGGTTAAAAATGAAGGAGTTAATGTTGAGGTTTTTATCAGTATTTTTGTCGGAATGGAGGTATTAAAAATCAGGGTTTTTGAGATATTTTGCGGGGGTTATAATTTTTAATCCGACCGTTGGATCGTGGTAATTTTTGGATATGTTATACACATATAAGTGGAGTATATGTCCACAAATTTTGAACCGTTAAAAATGAACGTATGATTTATTATGAATTTTACGAGATGACTGGTTCAGAAATTGTTGAATTTTTGGAGTTTATCATTTTGATGGAAAATTCTAGAATTGGTGGGCCCCACTCTTGGTTGGTGAAGAAATGTGCTGAGATTTTTATTCAAATGTGATGGGTGGGAATTGTAGCAGGTAAAGCCATCAGGTTACAGGTTAAGTCTGCTTCGGCGTGCTAACATTTTCCTATAAATAGAGGGCTAAGTTAGAATTGAAAATCACACCAGAAACAAGTTTTATCTCTTTATCTCTCTAGATTATTGAGTGTATTTTGTGAGTATTTAGATACTTTGAGAGTTTCTATTCATCAGAGCAAATTTCTTTCAGCCTTATACCGGTATTTCGACCAGAAGTACTGATATTTTGAGGTAAGGGATATTATTTTCTTCTTAAATGATATTATTTTCTTCAATATCATTATGCTGAAATATTGATATGAGTTTTTATCAAATTTGGAACTTTTTGTGTCGGGATTACTATTCACGTATACGACACTATTCACGTATATGGCACTATTCACGAATACGGCACTATTCACCGAAAAATAAAATTTTCTCTTTTTGTCCAAGATGTCTATTATGGTTACTATCTTTGATTGTATCCATGTTTTGATCTTTATTTTTGAATTCTGCTTCACAATTGATTATTATGAAGTATTATTGATCTTGGATAAACTGTTATACGAATCCCTAATATTTGTCCTTCTGTCTCACTGGATTCGTTCTCTTGAAGATATTTTTCATCATTCTCAGTCCTAAATGATGATATTACTGAATATCTTTGGCCTGTAGTGCAAAGATGTATGATTACATGATGAATATCTTTGGCCTGTAGTGCAAAGATGAACAGGTGTTGAGATGAACATGATTGACAGGTGATACAAATGAATATCTTTGGCCTGTAGTGCAAAGATGTATGATTACTTGATGAATATCTTTGGCCTGTAGTGCAAAGATGAACAGGTGTTGAGATGAACATGACTGACAGGTGATACAAATGAATATCTTTGGCCTGTAATGCAAAGATGAATATTTGGATAAAGATGATTATTAATTGATGTTACAGGGATAAAATATTGATGATGGACATTTAAATCTTAGAAGATAGTAGAATTCTTTCTCTACTTGACTCTTCTAATGGTTTGCTGTTTCCGCTGCAGTTGTTGATCTAAAACTTGTTGTCGATTATATTCTATCAGATTTTTCCCTGTTGAAGACTAACGATAATTTGTTGTATATTATCTTAGTCATAATATTCTTTACTAGGCTAGTTGAGCTCACCCTTTTCCTTTTTGTTCCATTTTTCTTCTCAGGAGGTGAGAACATAGCAGGATCTAGTCGGGGTATGGAGTGATGGTTCTAGAAAGATGTTTTAGCAGTCCTCACTATTTATGTAAAATAGTGTTTGAATAATTGTAATGAGGATTTATTTGAGTGTGGATATTGTCCAGAAGACAATATTTGTATTTAAACTCACAGTATGTGTTGTCGTATTTTGCACGACAATTGTATTATTGAAGTTGTAGTTGCTTTCTGTACCATGTATTTGGCGACTCAGAATGGGTGTTGTATACCTATTTTGGGGGCGTCACATACTTGTTATCATTATTCAAGTTTGCAAATTACTTCAAGCAATTCTCGTTATTATTAAATCAAGTTTGATTTGTTATATTAAAGATTAATTGTCTTTTCAAAGAATGAATCTGTTATACAATACTTGTTCTATTGTATACCTCTTGAGATTGTTATTCAATTTAAATATCATTTATTGTTGAACCTTATTAGACTAGCGAACCTTTATTGATTCGACTAGTCCATAGTTGATGAACATTCTAAATTTCAGAACCCCTGATGAATTATCCAAACCAAACTTTTTTTGGTGCAGACTCTAATGTCAAACTGAGATGAACAACCCTATATAGGGGATTACTTATGCGTTAACGTTAAGATATTGTGCACAGTATGGTACTAAGGGCTGATCCCCCTAAGTACGAGAAGAAGAGTCCATAGTCTTATGACAGTTAAAGGTTTCAAGTATAACCCTTAATAACCTAGGACATAGTTCAAGGTCTTATGACCCTCAGAATTCTTTTGATTCTTGGCAATCATTTTTGGTTCAAAAGTTGAGCTTTATTTCAGAAGTCTTTGATTCACTCGCATGTTATTATATTATTATTTTATTATTATACTTGTGGGCAATCTTGCTCACTTTTGCGTAATAATAACATTACAGTTAAGAACAAAAGATCAGACGAACCTTCCACTAGTAAAGGCAAGGGCAAGATTAGTAAGTAATGAAGACTGGTTATTATGTGGTTATGTAATGATATTTAGACTTGATGTTGTTTAAGGCTTATTATTTGTTTATGTTTCCGCACATATGTTTAAGGTTAGTATGACCTGGGATTGTATTTATTATTTAGATGTTGTAACCCCATAAGGGGAGGATTTATTTCTATCTATTGCATGGTTTGCATTTATTATGGGTAGATAGATATATGATGTTTGTATAGTGAACACCAAATCATGTGGGAATGGAAGTACCCGGATTTGGGGGTGTCACAGGTTGGTGTCAAAGCTGTAGGTTATGAACCTTAGGTGGGCGAACAACCTTAGGTAATAGCCTTATAGGAAGAACATAGTGAAGGAAAACTCTTATGGAGTTCTAAGAGATGAATTTCTTAATTCATTGAAGATAATAAAAGACTTTATGTGCTTTTGTGTTTAAGTATGTGCTCACTAGTATGATTTAGTAACTAAAACTTAAAATTATGTTGTCAGGATGTCGGATGTTGGAGGAGCTAGTCGAGCTGGGGAGGAGGAACCCCGAGTACCTATTAAGGAGGAGCCCCAGGACATTTATGTTGTCAGCGAGCAGTTGATACAGAGGGAGCCATCTCCGTTGATCACTGTTGTTGGTCAGGAGCATGAGCCTGAGATTGATCCAGAGGAGGATCTTGAGGAAGAAGAGGAAGAGGAAGAAGAGGAGTTCCCACCGAACTCCATCGATGCTGAGATGTACGATGAGCTATATGACCGTAACGTAGAGTTAAGTGACACTGTCCATGATTTGACTGAGCGGACGATTATTCAGTAGATTACCATCGAGAAGAAGGATAGGGAGATTGTGATTCTTCACACACATATGGGAAACGTGGAGTGGCATTTGGTTCACGAGAAGGGTCAAACTGAGGAGAAGTCCGAAGAAATAGAGAAGTTAAAGAAGGAACTGAAGGAAAGCTTAGAAAGGCTGATCATAGCAGAGGAGGGCTGGGTAAGAGAATCACGCCGTACTGATCTTCCAGAAAGGGATTGTCGTGTAAAGAAGGCTAAGCTTGGGGAGACATACTCTACACTTAATAATGCAATGGATGAAGCCCAGGATCGAGTTTTGAGGTACCCAATCCAGCTTGAAGGTCTACCATCGTACATACTGTATCGCAGAACGATGTTTCGCATCATGGAAGAGGAACGTAGCAAGGCTATTCTGCGCCTTAACAGGCAGTGATAGTATTTGTTTAATTATATGAAAAACTTATCTGGTTTTTAGATGTAAATTCTGATGTAAATTCCAATGTATAACTCAAATCATTACAAGTGTGTTCTATATACCCGAGCTGAAGAATAATGTAAGACCCCAATTTTTATGAATAAACATTTAATTTTCTGTAAATATTATTTTGAGTAATAAGGTGTGGATTTGGTATAATATTATATTTGTGGGTGATATTTACAAATTTTGTAAAGTAAGCAAGTTGTCATAAAATATTCGATTGGTCGGGGAATATTCGTTTTATAAGGGAATATTCGTACGACGGTACAATTATTGGTGGACTCCACAACGGAATAACTGTCGGAGTTAGAAACTGACAGAAATAACTTTTTATAAAAATAACGACAAAAGTTTTACCGTTAACTATTGACATACCCGGTGATAAAAGTACAATAATACGCGTGGTTGCATAGTAGCACACAGTATTGTACAGTATATTTGATTATTGATGCTTACGTGAGAAGTCACTCAATTTTATTCAATTATTGCCACAGTAGTTGATGCATAGTATCTCATATTATTGATTCAATTATTGTCACAGTATCATCTGCATAATATTTTATATTATTAAATCAATAATTGAGACGACAAAATTATTCATATTATTATCTGTATTATTGACAATGTCTAGAAAGTTCTATAGAGGAAAAGGGTTTGGTCACCTAATTGTGCGCTAATACGGAGAAGTCTTTATCAAAAAGTCCCATTTTTCTTGGGAATGATCTGGTTTTTAATATTGTGATTTATAATATTAATGATGAATGTTATTAAAAATGTGTTTTGTGAGGCCAAGTGAATTGAGATAAATAGAGGGGTATTTTATAAAGTATTTGTTGTAAATTTGACTTATTACATGGACCCCCACTTACCCATTTTTCAAAATAATCGGTAGAAAATTATTCAGTATATATATATATATATATATATATATATATATATATATATTATAAGTTTTGATTTTTTTATGTAAAATAGAATATATTATATTTTATTATGCACAGTACTGCATAGTGTTGCATAGTGTGTGCATAGTGCAACATAGTAAAATCAAAATTTTTAAAAGTTTCGTCCGTGAATTCTCAAAATTTTTTACTCGTGGTGGTTTCACTGTTGGTCCGTGATTTCTGAAATTCAAATAGTATCTTGCCATTCTCATATATATAGGATGGTAAGTTTAGAAATGAAAATCACACCAGAATCAGAGAATTCTTCTTCTATAATATTGAGCGTATTTCTTTAGAGTTTAAGGATACTTTGAGTGTAGAAAACAGTGCAAGTTTTCTTCAAGAATATCTCCACTATACCAGTCAAAATTGCTCTCTTTTTAAGGTAAGGGGTATTATTTATTTCATATTCGCTTACGATATTATTTTTCGTATTCGTAAGGAATATTATTTTCGTTCAATATTCGTAAGGAATATTATTCATACGTACGACACTATTTATACGTACGACAATATTCATACATACGGTACTTTTCATACGTATGGCACTAATCATGAAGTACTATTCATGGGGTACTATTCACAAAGTACTATTCACAGGGTACTATTCACTAGGGGACTATTCATCTGGGATACTATTCGGGACAGAAATTGATTTCTTTTCTGTCTAAATTATTTTTGATACAATATTATTCTTGAATTTTACTCCACAAAACAGTTATCATGTTGACAATTTGGACATTTTTAAACTCTGGATAAATTTAAAATCTTTAATATTTATCCTTGATTTCGTTTGATTGATGCTTATATCATTGTCATCATCGTCATGCTTATATTATGATGAAAGTCATCTTTGGCCCGTAGTGAATAGATGGACTGTTGATTGGTATGATTATGACTATGTATCAGTATAATCATGACCTAAAATGTTATAAATGATGTGGTAAAAGTCCTCATTGGCCCGTAGTGTAAGAACCGATAAATTCATGATTTAATAATTATTTTAATATAAGAGAATGAATATTTATTGGAATATAAATATTAATTTGCTGTGAGATGAGTAATCAAATTAATTCGAATTGGATTTATGCAAACTAAGAAGTGTGGAATTGTGATGAGAATTTATGAAGTGCCTTGTGTGGCATAATGTGAAATTAGGAAATTCACTAAGTGAATTAAAAGAGAACTATGAAGATTAATTATGTGATTCCATATATGGAATGAATAAGCTTTTGTCTAGTAATATTGCCAATATGGAGGTTAATTCATGTCATGAAAAACTAGTATGGTGATAGAGGTCGGAACTGGCTTAGATCTAAACCAGTTTGGCATTGCCAGGGACCGGCGCAGCTGCGCCCTCCCAGCAGTACAAACTGGCGCAGTTGCGCCAGTGGCCAATCTGAGATAAGTTAGTTTTTACTGTAGAAATAAAATAGAACATTATTGTAATGTGTGTGATATTAATAAAATCATATGTTAAGAATGACATGAGGTACCAAGTAGTACAATGAAATCACATGTGATCTTTAATACCATAATGATTAAAATAGCTGTGTATTCTAGAGATTGGGAAAGGAATTAAATATTTAAATAAACATTTAATATAAAATAATGTTATTATGTGGTTATGTGAGTAGTAAAAATAATTATGGGAGATACCCAGACAATAATATCTAACTGCGTTATTTTATTATGTGTATTTAATGTACATGGATTATATGATGTGAGTACATAAATAATCTCTAATTTCCTAATATAGTAACTATTGTACATTAAGATTATATTTTTGGGAGTTAAAGTAACTAAACTAAGCTTATTGCTGAGAATTGATTTTTGTCCCAAAATGAGTGATCCTCCTAGTACATGGACAGTGGGCTACTTCTCCATTGCGTAAAACTCAACAAAACAAAAAGGCTAGAATGTGTAGTGATGATGGCTAGGCAATTGGTGGTCGGCCAACTCTTAATTAACCAATGTTTCCTTCCAATGCATCATGGGTTCCAACCTCTGTGTAAAATGAATGCCTAGTCCACCATTTATCTATAAATAACAGTTCATTTTCAGTTTTTATGTTACTTGTTTTGGTTTGTTGAAACTCTGATAAATTGAGATTAAGTGATTATTGTCCAAAGAAGAGGCTAGCAATCTCAAAAGGGAGAAACTAAGTTTTTTAAGCTTCAAAAGGTATAAAAGTCCTAACTTGTGTTCTTAGTTGAGTTTTGTTTAATTCTTGAAATTACTTAAAATTCTCTATCAATCAAAGTGAATTATCATGCTATCATGTGTTTAGGAAGTATGTATACATATAAGGAACCTTTAATAATGAATTGAGCATGTTTAAATCGATTAAAATAAAGGTTGGTTGATACTCTGCAGAACAGAGCAAGTTACTGCTTCTGGTCCAGGCAGGGCGCAGCTGCGCCCAGTTTATACTAGGGTGCAGCGCAGCTGCGCTGTAACCCAGAACCAGTTTCTAGTTTCTATTATGCTATGTGTTCCTATATTGGTATTATAACTTATATAAGTACCTGAAAAGAAGTATAGCATGATATATAAAGTTTTCCTATGTAGTATGAAGTGATCAACATGATTAGTGAGGAATTAATAACCAAAATCTAAAGTTTTGATAGCGAGCTTTGTTGAAACTTATGTTCTACAAGTTTTGAGCTTAGTAGGATACACACATGACTGAATTTGAATATAAATGAGCATGATATAGTGTTTATAGTATCTTTGTTCATAATCAAACTTGTTAGACCTTGTGTTAGAAAGGTTTTCAAGAAAAGCTTGGTACAACAAAGCTAATGTACATGAATACTACATGATGTAGGTTTTGATTTTGAAAAGATGTTAACATGACTTAATTATATATGATAAGAGTTTTAAAGTTGTCTTGTATGTGTTATATTGCATCATTCAAGTTAAAGTGATTTCAAAGGCAACCTTAAGCATGTTTTCAAAATGAGTTGCATTAAATATGATTGTTTAGATTCTAAAGACTTAAAATGTCATGTTTATGTTTATTGTGTCTTTAAATATGATTCGTATGTGATGGACATAATGATGACTAAATCAAACATAGGTTTAAAGCATGTTTCAAAATACTAAACGATGCTAAATATGAATATATGATATGAACACTATGAACATGTGTATCGACAGATTATGTGATCACTATGCGGATATATAGCCAAGTTATAAAGCATGGTAACCACATGACTTTTCTATGCCTTAATACCATGTAAATTGTAAGTTAAAACTTGT
The DNA here is from genome assembly GCA_016801055.1 of Panax notoginseng. NCBI lineage: Eukaryota > Viridiplantae > Streptophyta > Magnoliopsida > Apiales > Araliaceae > Panax > Panax notoginseng. Next base: position 52,897,098 of record CM029019.1, on the reverse strand, counting down.
GACAATGAACTCAAGAATGGTTATATGCTAGGTGAGAACCTCTAGCATGTATGTATGTTAAAGTACAAGTGTATTGGTATGTTAGAGTTAGACTGAAACTAGGAGAGTAGAAGCTCAACTCTGGCCAGGCTAGAGGACAACACATCTGCGCCGTCCCTAAGCCTAGCCAGGGCACAACTGCGCCATCTTACAGTCACTTCTGGATTCTATTTATAATCTGATGATCAAAGCATTCTTATATGGTTATGTTAACTTATGTTAAGTGACTAGTATAGTATCCAATGTGTTAAGAAACATGCTAAGTGATAGAGTAAGATGATTAATGAGAAATTAAAACTTTTAAGAATGAAGTTCAAAAAGGTATTTGCAAACTATAAAGCAAGGACTTGAAAATGTGTTGTTTGACTTTATGGTGTCATACAATCTGATTTGGTGCTTTGAAAATGTAGGACATGTGATGTAGTATGTATAGATTATACAACTAAGTTAGATGTTTATGTGTACATTTGAACATACTTATTTGAGCTTATATAACTAATGAAAATCCTATACGCGTAACTATATTATGTTAGGATTCGAAAGGGTGTTGATAAGCTATATTTGGTAAGCTATGCTTGAGGCAAGTATTCGAACCTTACTCTTTATTGAGCACTGTTTGAACTTGTGCAATTATTAATCGTACAAGTAGAACTTGGAAAGTATAATACTTCGTAATCTAGAAATGAAATTATTTATAAACCTTGATTTCGAATGATAACTGTTCATATATACACTGTGAAAGAAAACTGTCTAAGCCATTGCTTCGGCTAGACTATTGATATTGATCGAAAGCTATCCAAACCAAATTTACTTGGTGTGGACTCTTATAACTGAGATGAACAACCCTCTTGGTAGTGGAATCATATATTGTCGGGAAACCGACGTGCACACTTGAGAATGATTAAATGTAATGCATTGACATAGGGTACTTTAGGCTGATCACCTGTTGTACTCATTTTATGGAATTATCAATTAATTACTGTGAATTCTAGGAGAAGTTCTTAGTCCTTAGTGACTGCTCAGTATTCATTATTTTGAAATCTTGAATTGATTAATCATTAAATATTATTGATCTTTTCTGTTTATAGCGACTATTGTTGATAATCATTGATACTTCTTGCTATCTTGAACTATCCCTATTATTGTACCTTGAGAAATACAAAACTACCTTGAGTACCCTTATTACTATATTACTTGCTGGGCAAATTTGTTGCTCATCCTTGCTTTTCCTAAAAACATTTCAGTTAAGGCAGAACGTGGTGAGCCCTCTGGCAAGGACAAGGGTAAAGAGAAGGTTTTGGAGTGGTTTTCATATTGCTAGAATATATTATTATCTGGTTGTAAAAGAACTTATTTATGATAAGCTATGCTTGGTTTAAGTTGTATTGGATTATGTATTAGTTATGTCTAAACGGTGTTTAATTATGTTTAAGGTATTGTAAAAGGTGTTTAAGTTACGAACCCTTGGGACGAGAATAATTATATTATAACGATGTAATTTATTTTATTATTCCGCTGTGATGATTTTAGTATGTTATTAGAGATAGTACGTGACAACCAAATTTGAGACAAGTGTGGTCTGAATTTGGGGGCGTCACACGTAGTGCATTGATGTACAGTTGTTGGTATGATCATGACCATGGGTTCTCTTCGGCCAAAGGTGCAAAGATGAACGGTTGTTTGGCATGACCATGACCATTGGTAATAATAACAAATATCCTTGACCCGTAGTGCATTGATGATTCGTGGATGTGATAATAATGAATATCCTTAGCCCGTAGTGGATGGATAATTCAGTGATGTGAATTATTTATTGAGCTGAGTCTCAGTGATAAAATTAATGATAAACTTTTAAATCATAGAAGATAATAGATATTATGCTCTACTTGGCTCTTCTAATGGATTGTTTGTTCCGCTGTGGTTAAACTTGTTGTCTATTGTATTCTATTAGTTTAAAACTGTTGAGGGCTAACAATAATTTATTCTGTATTATCTTAGTCATAAATTTCTTTACTGGGCTAGTTGAGCTCACCCTTTTCTTTCATTGTTCTATTCAGGAATGATAATATAGCTAGGTCTAGCCAGGAAATGGAGTGACGGTCCAGATGGTTGCTATAGTAGTCCTCACTATTCTATAAAAAATAGTGTGATAATAATTATAATGAGGACTTATTTTGAGTTTGGATATTGTCTAGGAGGCAATATTTGTATTAAAACTCACAGCTTATGTTTTATCGTATTCTGCGCGACATTTAACAGTGTATAAATGAAGTTGTATTTGAATTATGTACCATGTATTTAGCGACTCAGAATGGGTGATGTATACCTATTTTGGGGGCGTCACAAATAATTGGCTAAGTATTGGACAGTTGTAGGAAAAAGGTCTTACTATTTTATTTTAGCATAACAAGTGTAAGGTGTTCTATGCTCAGGCAGGTTTGATTATGGATTCGAAAATGTCCTCAAATTGAATGTTTGTCTTGCATGCTTTATCTCAGCCTAAAGCATCATCTTGTTTCAACACAATCATAGAAGATATTGTTCAGCTTTAGCATTTTCGGTATGGACATTTGAGTTTTAATGGTTTAAAGACTCTTCAGCAAAAGAAAATGGTAAATGGATTACCACAACTTCAACCTCCCTCCAAGTTATGTAAGGATTGCTTGGTACGAAAACAATACAGGGATTCATTTCTTGGCAAATAGTTTCCCTCACAATTATCATGAAAGTATAATATGAATCTGCGATCAACCTGCCTCGTCTTGAATTTGACTCTACAAAGCAGTATCCCCGAAATATCCCCAAATTGAATAATTGAATTACTGCAGACATTCCTCACTGTTCCATCGTAAAAGTGAGAAATGTCTGCAGTAATTTAATTATTCAATTCAAATATAGGTCATAAATAGGAACTACGACCCATACTTTTTTTTTACTACCGAGGAACCAGTTGGAGTATTAGCTGCAACTGCTATGTCGAATCCTACATACAAGGCAATACTTGACTCTTTTCCCAGTAGTCATTACTCATGGGCGATGATGAATGTATTTGTTTTACATTATAACAAGAAGTTTCCATCTGATTTTGACAAGTTATCTTTCAGTAAGTGCACACTTTCATCTTTCTCCAATTTGTTGTATATATTTCGAGGATACTGGAGTCAAATTCAAGACGAGACAAGTTGATCACAGATTCATATTATACTTTCATGTTAGAGATTGTGAGAGAAACTATTTGCCAAGAGAATACTGATATTTGGTTACAAAACATTCGAAAAAAGTCGGTCTTAAGGATGTTACAGTTGAGTTATTGATAGAGTATGTTCTCTCTTTTATTTATTTTAATTAAATCATTGTCATTCTATTTTTTTAAAAGTATTTATTTATTTATTTTTTATTATCTTATACGATATTATATTATTTAAATTAATAAATTTAAGTAATGTAATTAAGTTAATTAATTTATTTCATTTTATGTTATGTCATGTCATGCCATGTTATGTTGTGATATATTATTTTATTTTATTTTATATTATCTTATATTATACAAAGTAATTTTAGTTTATGTTATTATATTATTTTATTTTATTTAGTAGTGTAAAACTAAGTAAATTAATGCTACTTAATTTATTTTAGTATATGAAAATTAAGTAATTTTAACTAAGTAAATACTATCTAGTTGATATAAATTTAGTAGTGAAAACTAAGTAAATGCTACTTAGTTGATTTTAGTAGAAAAAAATTAAGTAAACGAAGGAAATTTATTTTTTTATTTTCTTTACTTTACTTTGTATTATTTTTTGTTATATTAATTATTTTATTTATATGTTATTATATTTAATTTAATTTAGTTTCATATTTAATTTATGTATTTTAGTAATATTATATAATAATGGACATTATATTATTTTTATTATAATTTATGTCTAACCACTATAAAAATCCTACAAATTATACCATAAATTTATACACTACGTAAAAAAAGAAGCCAAATTGAAACAATCATTTGATTCAATACGCTAACATAAGCCTCAATATCAAATTATGAACATGCATGCCCTGAAATTGCACAAATTTAAGTCAAATTGAAACTAAATATCACAATGCTATTATATAATCAACATGCTAGCTACCATTGCATAAATCTAACCCAAATTCAAACTAAATAGTCAAATCATATAAACACATAAGTGTGCAATATATATAATTCGAAATCAAACCCAAATTGAAAACTATATATAGATGAAAACTATAGATTAGATACCTGCGTGGGGCGGCAGGCGGCGGACGCGTGGGAGGCGACGCTTTCCATCCTCTTTTTCTCTCTTCTTCTTTTTCTTTAGTGTCATGTTTGCATGTTTTCGTGTTTAGTTTAATTGTTCAGAATATTTTTTTTGCATTTTAGTGATTAATATATGTTTTAGTTGTGTATTTAGTTGCATATTCCAAGTATCTAGTTTTGTGGAATTCTAGTTAGCCAATGATGAATGTGAATTTGATGGATTCTTGAATTTAGTGGATAACATGAGTTTAGTTATAATGTTATAAATGATGTGCTTCATGCTCGTTGTTTAGATGCTTTCGGTTAGCACGTAGGTGTTCATATATGCTTGTTGGTATAAGAAGAACATGTTTTGCTTGCTGAGTAGAAAATTTTGTTTCTAAAGATAGAATTGTGTAGAAAGTGGACACAGACTAGGAAAACACAGATATTCAAATTTTGGGAACACATAAGTATGCTTGCTATATATAAAAAAAGAAGAAAAGAAAAGAAAAAGAGAAAAATAGAAAAAATTACCGTGGCTAGTCTTATCTCGGGGCCTTTGTTACTTGAGTAAGTACGCCCGTAGGGGTGTCTCTACACCTAGTGCCCTAAAGTCTTTTATGGTCTGGGACTCGTTGGTTGAAAGCTCGCTAAGGGGTAGCACTGTTAGCCTAATAGAATGAGGCATTGCACAGTCATGGGAAAAGAAAATAAATCAATAAACACCGCGGAAAAGTGCAAAAATCGCCCTCGTGAATAGTAATAAAGCAGATTAAACCCATTGTTGAACCTTAGTTTGTATTGATGTGTTGGAGTAGTTGATGTCTCATTAATATATGTGATTCTTGATTTAAACTTTAATTTTCTGTCTTGATCAGTATATCATGTGTAATCTTTGCCTTGGTTAAGCTTATTTATGAACACATCACACACACACAACATCTTTATAGTGAGTTTGGATTATTTGATTGTATGATGTTATGTCAGTAGCTTAGTTTGATACTTTATTCTTCGATCTGGATAATTCTCTGAGGCACACTTGATTGGAATTCTATTATGGCTGGAAATCTTGGGATTCATTTGCATAATAGTATAGTTTGCATAGCATGTAGTTACATTATTCATTTTATTTTCGTATGCATTGCTTGAGGGCAAGCAATAATTCAAGTTTGGGGGTATTTGATAAGTAGTTTTTATACCTACTTATTGGTTACCAACTCACGATGAACTATGCTCAACTTAAGTAGTTTTATTATATTTTATTCGCTTTTTATGTTTATTTTGCAGTATGCATAACTGGAACTCTCATAGCAACATAATGGCGTGGAATGGCATGGAGATAGCATTAACTTGGCACAGTGGATTTATGCAAGAGTATAGATAGTAGCCGAACTTGAACATGTGAGCAGGAGGATCAATGAAATGGTTAAGTGCAACAGAGAGGAAATGAAGAGCAAGCAAGTAGCAGACAAGAAGCAACAGAATGCAAAGTGCAGTAGCAGTGCGGCCGCGCTGCCATTACAGTCAAACATGGCGCGCCAGTGCTAAAGAGAATGCAGAGGCAAAATTACATATCACGCGACCGTGCTCCAATATCAAAGGGCCATGGCGCGCCCACGCCATATATACGCCAGAGATTCCTATAGTGCGCCCACGCCCGTAACACAGAGCAATACCACCGCGCGAGTCTTATTTAGTTTAAAAATGCTAACTTTTTCTAATTTGAATTTGAGCGTGTTTTGCTCATCTGAGACAATATGGTTGGTTACTAGACATGGTTTTATCAGTGTTTAGGATGATTCACTACTATTCTTAGGTTTTAGACTACCCTAGAGAGAGTAAGAGAATTTGGATTACTACTTTTAGCTCTTCTCTTTATCTAGATTGTTGAATAAAAATTAGTTTTCATTCTGGAGATTTGTGGTGGATTTGTACAAGCCTGGAAACAGACTTTGCAACAGAGATTATCAGATTTGCTCTATCATTTCTTTTATATCTATTGGTTGCATTTCTTAATTCCAGGTTTTGCTTCAATCCCATAATGGCTTTTGGTTTAGAAATGAACTAATTTCCATTATGGGATTCTAATAGATTTTAATGTGTAGTTTAAACATGTATGACTAATTGTGATGTTATTTGTTTAATATTGGATTGCAAATTATGGTCGTGCTAAATGGTTGAATGATTGATCACCATTCACACTAATTTCTTGTATGCATTTGGAAAATGAAATATAAGTATATATTAGACCATAATGGCCTATGTTCGTAGGCTTATTCATGTTAGGCTTTGTGATTCGTGACACGGATAGGCATATATTGTTTCACCATGTGTAGTCATTAAGAGAGTTTGAGCTTAAATCATATTTACTGTAAATTCACATAGACATATAGTGAATTGTGATGCTTACATGAATTCTATCAATTGTGGATTTTGTGTAATTTGGGCATAGTGCATTGAAAAATGGCTGTGTTTCACTTATGTGCTCTCGATTAGCTTTCCGTATTTAATAAGTAGACATTACATGATGGATACATTTTAAATGAAGCATTAGATGAAATTAGAATCCCATTTCTCTCTAATTTGATTTCCTCATTTTAATAATATTTATTTATTGTGTTGATAATTAATTTAGATATAAATTTATTTATTGATTGATAGTTTGAGCATATAAAAATAGTGATTAAGTTGTTGCATGATAAATTAGATTTAACACCTTTCTCCGTGGATTGATACTTTTCTTACTATGTACTACTTGTTGACCCATGTATACTTGGATGAGTTAGAGTTCGTTTTGTTAAAACAAAAAGGAGGCAACACGGCTTAAGCCCTCTCATTGGATGTCCCCAGGAAATTTGCCACCTGTTGTTGTCAGGATTTTTATTTTTCCCTTTTCTATTCTTGTCTTTTAGTGTTCTCATGTTAGGCGAGATTTGTTTGAAAAAATAAGTCGTGAAAAGGTCCGACATGTATATGTCGACGGTTGGACTGTAAGAGTCGCCAGTTGGTATTTTTAAATGGTTGCATCAACTCAGTCGAGAAAAGGTTTGCACATTGACCTAGTGACGTGACACTATTTGACTAGTTTGTGAAACCGAGATTTGTTAGAGTTCAGGGGCTTGATTATGTCGAGGGAAGGTGTTAGGCACCCCCCAACATCCGTGTTACCACGGTGCCCCCACTTTTTAATTAAACTGTTATCTAAATGTGTGTGTGTGTGTGTGTGTGTGTCAATGTGCAATTATCTGGAAGTAGTGCTATGCCTCGTTTGCACCTATATACAAAGGGTTTGAATTTTGTATAAAAGTTCAATTTTAACAAGATATAGCAATGACGTTTTGTAAAAGAGGTTTTTTAAACTCTTATGCTCAATAGTAATTGAGGCCTTTGATACTTCCATTTTATTATATGTTCGGCTTTATTGCTTTTATTTTCGAGATGCGAAGCATCTTCGAGAAAATAAGATACATAGCAGTGCCGAACTCCTTGTGGGCATGAGAGCCGTCTAAGGAAATTCAAACACCGTAAATAATTTACAAGCCCTGTATAGCTGAAAAAATATCCATCACGGGAACCGAATCTAGATTCAGGAGACTGAATCTGTGATCATATGATTCCTAGGCTCACATGATGTACCATTTTTGTATGAAAGCTATAAAAAGTTATATATATATATATATATATATATATATATATATATATATTCTTGTCTGGCCTAGAGTTTACTTCGTGGCCATTTATTGCTTTATTTACATTTCAGGCGGGATGAAATGTAAATAAAGCAATAAATGGCCACGAAGTAAACTCCAGGCCAGACAAGAATATATATATATATATATATATATATATATATATATATATATATATATATATATAAATACGGTAAACGCACCGGATATAAATCCAGGCTCAATCAAACAGAGTTTGATGAAAGGAGGTATATATATAAGTATTTATATATATATAAATAAAAGTAGTAAATGCTCTGAATATTATATTCAGGCTTAATCGAGATAACTCGATAATATATATATATATATATATATATATATATATATATATATATATATATTGTAGACACTCAAAATTTTTTGTCACTAACATTGCTGGAGAGCAGATTCGTCTTTTAAGAGGGAACCCTGAAAGACGATCCATATCCGTACCAGATACTACCGGAAGTTCAACATCAACCCTGGATCGCAATCTGGGAGTAACAATTTCAATCTCGGAGATAACCCCGAGGCATACAGATTAATACTGGCACACACACCGGTGAAGATCGATTAATCTCGAAGATAATCCCGAGGTATCCAGTCTCAGTCCCAACCATGGGAATAGCCACCAACCTTGGTGATAACCCCAAGGAATGCAATTTCGGCAATAACCCCGGAAGTGCTTGTTACAAGTGTGACTAGCTTCAATCTCGGTGCTCACAACGAGATCCACTGTACCAGCCTGACGATAACATCGGGAAGACAGACACACCTCAAGGACGACAATGAGGACCTTCAACTAATTACAGCAGTCCAATCCCAGTGAAGCTGAGCAACGTCTACTTTATCAGCCCAATCCTGCGATAACACCGGTGAGGGGCAACATCGTCATCTGACCAATACGATGCCATGCCACGTCGCCTCACCATATCTACGCAACAATGTCCCGTAAGACTAACCAATCCCGAGTGACTATTGTACGGGGTAATGGATGAAAGTTGAAGCTTGAAGACTAGAGGGCACCGTCCCATCTTCAATGACTTCGTATAAACTCTAATCCTATGCCATCGTACAACTCTCGACAACGGCGGTCCGAAATAGGTCCTGTATACCTCAAACGGAATCCCGGATTGCACTTCTAAAGATCTGAGTGGACATTACAGTGCTCGAGTGCACGTACTTCGAGATGACCCGACCCAAAAAACCCTAGCCAACCCGGGTAGCCTCTGGTACACCTGCGACCCAGCCGCAGGTACACCTACGGCTAATATGCCTATAAATAGAGGGCTTGGGGTGCTGATTTTTAAGGAGAAAACGGCGAGGAAGCCCTGCCCAATTTGCTCTGCACTCATCCCATGCAGTGTACTTTCCACTTTTAAACACCTGTGAGCTCATATATAGCCTCTTTTGTACCTACAAAAGCCAGTGTTTACCCACTCTAAAGATATAGAAGTTTTCTTTAGCAGTCAGCTGTAAGCCTTCTCACACACTTTAGAGTCTTTCTCTTCATCTCTGCACACACCCTTCTACACGTTGAGAGTCGTGCTGCTCGTTTTTGCCCGGACTTCGGTTCGTGGTTTTATTTCAGTCTGTATATATATATATATATATATATATATATATATATATATATATATATTATATTTATATATATTGACTAACATTATCGAGTTATGCCTCGATTGTGCCTAGACTTCGGTCTGGAGCGTTTATTTGCTTTCCTATATATATATATATATATATATATATATATATATATATATATGAAGTGTGTATCAAACTTTGTTCGATTGAGCCTAGACTTTGGTCTGGAGCGTTTATTGCTTTAATATATATATACTTATATATATTAACTGTGTGTCGAACTTTGTTCGATGAGCCTAGATTTCGGTCTAGTGCGTTTACTCGCTTTTATATATATATATATATATATATATATATATATATATATATACTTATATATATAAACTGCTATCGAACTTTGTTCGGTGAGCCTGGATTTTATATCCGGTGTGTTTACTTGCCTTTCTATATATATACTTATATATATATATGAACTGTTATCGGACTCTGTTCGATGAGCCTGGATTTTACATCCGGTGCGTTTATTGCTTTTATGTATATATATATATATATATATATATATATATTCGTCCTAGCTGGAGTTCACTTCGTGGCAGTTGCTCGCTTTGTACATCTTTCTTTACGTTTCTTCCCGCCTGGAGTTTCCTTCGTGGCGGTTGACCGTATTTATTGCTTTACTTGCGTTTTGTCCCGCCTGGAGTTTTCTCCGTGGCGGTTGATAGCTTTTACAGCTTTATTTACGTTTCTGATCACCCATGGATGTGCTTCGTGGTTGGTGATCATGTATGTATATATATATTTACCGCTTTTATATATATACCTGCTTACTGCGTTTATATCAATTGCGGCATCATGTGAGCCTAGGAATCATGTGATCATAGATTCAGTCCCCTGAATCTAGATTCAGTTCCCGTGATGGACCTTTTCAGCTGTAAGCAGCTTGTAAATTTATCTGTGATGTTTGGATTTCCTCAGATGGTTTTCATACCCATGAGGAGTTCAGCACCTTTTTGTACATTTATTTTCGTACGGATGCCTCGCATCTGTCGAATAAAATCAATCAAGCCGAGCACTTAATAAAATGGGAGTGTAAAAGGTCTCAATTATTATTGAGCATCAGGGTTTGAAAAAACCTCTTTTATAAAACATCACTGCCATATCTTGCTTAAAATTGAATTTTTACATAAAATTCAAACCCTGTGTATATAGGTGCGAACGAGGCCTCACACCACTTCCAAATAACAGCACATTGACCCACACACACACACATATTCAGATAACAGTTTCTTGAAAAGAGGCGGTCACCGTGGTAACACGGATGTCGGGGGGGTGCCTAACACCTTCCCTCCGCATAACCAAGTTCCTGGATCCTAATGAATCTAGGTTTCACAGACCCGCTTAGCAGTGTCACATCACTAGGTCAATGTGCAAACCTTTTCTCGGTTGTGTTGGTACAACCATTTAAAAAACCAACTGGCGACTCTTAACAGTCCATCGTCGACATTATACATGTCGGACCTTTTTCACTTATTTTTTCAAACAAATCTCACCTAAAATGAGAACACCAAAGAACAAGTAACGGAAAGGGACAATTAAAAATCCCGACGTCGATAGGTGCCGACTCTGCTGGGGACTCCAGTAAGAGAACTTAAGCCGCTATTACAATTTTTTCAAAATTGTTATCTGCTTGTGTGTAGATGTTGGATTTATATTTTATGATAAATGTGTACGAATGCATTTCCTTACTTAGTGCTTCGCACTATAAACTGCTTCTGATATTAGTGCTTCGCACCATATCTGCTTGTGATATTAGTGCTTCGCACATGTCATCATTTTCATACGGTAAGACGCAATGTATTTGAATGTATGTTGTGTGGTCCCTCCATCAGGAGGCTATCCCGTCGGTGTTTGATTACTGGACTCTTGAGAAGACTAATTCTCCGAGGCTCAGGAAAGGCACCACCCAAATTTGCTCCAGTTGAAAGACCGGATTAACTTCCCGTCAAGTAGATTGCGATGATTTGGGAACCTTCATGCCAAAAAGCCGCGAGAGTAACCTAAGATAGGTTAGCCTCTGATAAACCCAAAACGGAGGAAAGTCTCTTCATGCTCTCATTTTAAATTACTTGTAAAGCACAATTACTTGTAATTATCTTCCATATCTATCTCCATGTAATGAGAAATATGAAGAAATGTGTACACATACATGCTACAAATAGCTGACATCCATTTTGCAGGATAAAATTCCTAAATTGGACACATCACATAGCATGTTATTATCCACCTTCCCTAAAGACTAAACTATGCAAGCCTTTTGCAGGGAATCAATCGGACCTACCACCCGTTCAAAGTCCAAAAAGGTAACATGCCTATAGTCAATCATGTCGTCATCCGACCAGACAGAACTTAATCCAGTTTCTCGCAAAGAATTCGACGGATTAATCAAACAGATTACAGATTTGACTATTCTACTAAAAGAATTACACCAGTCTACACAGGGTCAGAAAATACCCGTACATGCTGAATCCTCCACACAAGGAGGAACCCAGGTCATTACAATACCTGAATTACAGTTGGATCCGACCAACAAAACTCATGATGCTGCCCATCCCACTGGAGACCCAGACACTGATGACATCAAAAAGAAAGTCCTCCAAATGGAAGAGACTCTTCGCACTATCAAAGGAATTGGAACACACGGGAGTGTTTCATATGCTGATTTGTGTATTTTCCCTGTTATTCATTATCCAGAAAAGTTTAAGACTCCTGACTTTAAAAAATATGACGGGTTAGGAGATCCTTACACACATCTAAAGGTGTTTATTGGAGAACTGAGATCTTATGCAGAGGATGAAAAACGCAGAATGCAACTGTTCCAAAAAAGTCTAACTGGAGAATCCCGTTCGTGGTGCACAAGATTAGACAATTCAAAGATCCATAGTTGGGAAGAGCTAGCACACGCTTTCCTCACCCAATACAACTTTTAATCTCAAATGGCTCCTGATCGGTATCAAATTACTAAGATCAAGAAATAATCTAATGAGTCTTTCAGAGAGTATGCTCAGAGGTGGAGACACATGGCTGCCCAAGTTAGTCCTTCCATGACAGAATCAGAGATGGTCATGACTTTCATAGACATACAAGAAGTACCTTTCTATGAAAGAGTTTTAGCTGGTATCGGCAAGCCATTTTCTGAAATGGTCAAACATGGGGAGATGGCTGAAATAGGATTGAAATCCGAAAAGATTCAAGACCTAGTTACACTCAAAGCTGTTACTGATCACATTTAATCTGGAAATTATGGGAACAACCCCCGGAGGGTCCATAAAAAGAAAGAGGAGGATGTTTCCCTGATACTACAGGGTCAAAAATGTAATCAGAACATGCCTGTCCAGAGGAGAAATTACACTCCCTATCAAGCACAGTCTTTAAATCCTCCAGTACCAAAAGGTGGAGAAGCCAAACGCCCTCGAGTATTCACACCCTTAGGGGACACCCTCGAGAACATTCTCAATCTTCTAACAACATAGAAGAAAATCACGCATCTGCTTCCACCAGCCAGCCCTAATGGATGGGGTTTTAATACTGCTCGGAAATTTGCTTATCATGTCGGGGCACCTGGACATGATACTCAGGATTGTTGGGCCTTAAAACACAAAATCCAAGACCTGATAGACAACGGTAAAATCGTGGTCACCAAACCCGATCAGCCTCACGTTCAAGACAACCCTCTTCCTCAACACAAGGAAGAAGAGGTCAACATGATCAATTAGAGCAGCGGACAGAGTTCTAATTTCAGCTGTGAATCCACCCCGACCCCCAAAGATGGTGATGACAGATGGAATTATGCCAAGTTCCAATTCACAATAGAACGAAAGATGAAAGCTCTCTGTAAATAAATTGAGCAATTGGCATAACTGGTGACTTATCAGCATCAAGTGACTCGTCAGCTAATCAGCCAGGAGCATGCCAGTCTCCTACCTATTGTCATGAATATTCCCTCGTCACTTTCAGAAAATGAAATGCTGGAAGACAAAGTGACGAAGAGAGCGAATGCTAAGGCCCGTCGGGATTTTGCCAACAAAAGGGAATTCACACATTTGGGCCAACCTATGGAGGAAATCCTTCATATGTTAATCAATGAAGGAAGGATTAGTTCCCTTCTACCTCTAATCAACCCCCGTTCAGGACGATACAACTCTGAGGGAGTATGTCAATATCATTCTCAATCTCGCGGTCACATCATAGAAGAATGTTGGGCACTCCGCCACCTTATTTAAAATTTAATCGACAGTGGCGTACTGCGTCTGACAGATAACGACACTGTGTTACGGGCAAGTGAGGATTCGTGTCCTACTAAGTGGAAGAGTGTAGTAGCAGTCATATCCGCTGAAAATGATGGGGTTAATAAATCACTTGTCATGCCAGTAATTCAACTCAAGGGAATCAATAATCCTTTGAAAGTGGCCGCTCCTAAGCCAATCAACTTGCCGTGCAGAGCACAATATCCTATTGTTAGCTAGCGCACAGTTCCGTGGAATTATGAAGAAGGTGAAGGATCCACCTCGCATATAACTATTGCAGTATCGAAGGAGAATCCACTGTATCTTCCCCAACGGGTAATGAAGACTGTCATCAAGTCTAAGGGGAAAGTACCCATTGAGAAGATTGAAAATTTCCTCCGCACTATGGGTCATAACGAAGCCAAGGTGGTTTTAAGCTTGAAAGAAGCTCCACAACAGATATCAATCTTGGACTTGGTCCTGACTTCCGAGAATCACCGGAAGGTCTTGTTAAAGGTTTTAGAAGAAGCCTATCTACCGACATCAGTTGATACGGAAAAGTTTCAACATCTGGTTGATCACATTTTTAACAACAATGTGATATCCTTCACTGATGATGACATACCGCCCGAGGGGACCGGTGATTGCAAACCGTTGCACATTGCGGTCTTATCCTCCGGGTATATGGTGGCTGGAGTTTTAATAGATGAAGGTTCCTCTCTGAATATCTTCCTATACGCTACCTAGGTGAAGATGAATATCAATCCCAATCGAATTCGGAGTAGCCATACCATTATCAAAGCTTTTGATGGAGCCTGTCGTAACTCGGTCTGTAAGACCCCGAATTTTATGAAATAAAAGTATTCAATTTTTCTTATAATTACTATTAAGTAAATGGTTAAATTGAAAAATATTAAAGTTAAGGGTGATATATGAATTTTTTTTCAAAATACACAAGTGGTTATAAAATATTCATTCTTGTCAGGGAATATTCGTTTGGTCATGAAATATTCTTTCTATCGGGAAATATTCGTACGACGGCGCAACCATTTGTGGGCCCCATAACAGAATAATTGTCGGATGAAAAAAAATGACAAATTTAAGTTTTTACAAATAACGGCGTAGTTGTTACCGTTAACACTGTTAGAATACCCGGTGGTTAAAACACAGTAATACGCGTTGTTGCACAGTAGCACACGGTATTGCACCAATTATTGATTCTTATGTAAGAAGGTACTACTCAATAATTGTTACAGTAATTACTGTTCAGTATTTTATTTTATTGATTCAATAATTATTGCGTTGATATTTTATATTATTGTTGTTTCAATAATTGTCACTACACAGTATTTTCCATTATCGGAGCAATAATTTATATTATCTGAATAATATTATTAGATAACATTATTGGTAATGTCTAGAAAGTTCTGTCTAAAGAGAGGTTTGGTCACCTAATTACGCACCAGTAAGGAGAAATCCTTATTGGAAAGCCCACTCTTTCCTGGGAACGGCCTGGTTGCCAGTATTGTGATTTTATAATATTAATTGTGAATAATTTATTATCGATTTATATGATGAGAAAAATATTAATTTTATGTGGATATAGATGGAGAAAATTTTTAAAGTGACAATTGTTGAAAAATGATATTTTATCTTTTCTGATAAAATAATTTATTATTATATTTAATAATATAATAATGGTGATAGTTTTACAATGAATGTGGGATATATGAGTATATGAGGAGGAAGATTATTTTTGTTGTATTAAATGATTAACACATATTTTGTGTGTCGGTGGACCCTATTTCTTGACTGAAATTTGATTATAGCCTGTAAAATCGTCCGTTTATGGATTTCGGTCAATTTCTGTTTAGAATTTGGAAAAACTTTCTTCTGTAAAGTTGTAGAGAATTGAATTTCCTATAAAAATTCGCGAGATTCGAATTTTCTGATAAAAGGACTATTTTCTATGAATTATTGAAGTTTCGAAAAATATAATAATTTTAATTAAATTTATGGGTGGGACCCACTGTGGTTGGTGTCAATAACATGTGGGCTGCTAAAATTTTCAGAATTAAGGGGCTGATGGCTTTCAAAGCTTGCGTAGAAAGAATGAGAATAAATAATAATATTTTATTATTTTAGTCTCCTTTGGCGTTCTAGCATTTTTCCTATAAATATGTGCTTATGTTAGAATTGGAAATCACACCAGAAACAAGTTTTCTTTCTCTCTATGTTGTCAAGCATATTCTAGTGAATATTTAGATACTTTGATAGTTGTTATTCAGTGCAAGTTTCTTTTAGCCTTATACCGATCAGAAGTACTGCTCTTTTGAGGTAAGGAATTTTAATAGTTATTATGTTTTTCAGTTCGTAATTCTTCTGACCTTCAGAAAATTTTTAAAAAATTTGAAATGATATTTTGATGAGTTTTATTGATTGTGTCCAAAAATGGTGATTTTTGAATGTATAGATTAAGAGTTATGAATTTTACGGAAAAATACTATTTTTAAAAGTAACCGCTTATAACTCCTTGTGGTTAACTCCAAAATTAATAAAATTTTTATTGGAAGTATATCTATATAATATTAGTGTACTCTGTGAATTTCAGAATTTTTGAATAAAATTACAATTTATGATAAATGTCTAAATATTCGGCTGTTTTAGCCATATGAAAAATAGTAAATGAGTTTTAAAAATTCTGAGAAAAATATATGTTCAATATGGGACTATATTCTACTAAATCCCAGAAAAGAAATATTTTTAGAACTGATTTGGTATTTTTTATGAAAATGGACTAGTTATGAGTAAATGAATTAAATATGTTATGTGAAGTAAGAAAACTGGAAAATAGAATTTTATGGTTTGAGAATCCTATATGAGGTATATGCAGATTTTTTATGAGGGTTTTGGTTATTGGCAATGAAATTTTATAAGTTTGATATTTTAGGATGACTAAATGCATTATTTAGTAAAGTGTAAACAATTAAAATAAATTGTTTATAAACTTAAGAAATATTATTCTTTTAATATCATTATACCGAAATATTGGATGAATTTTATTGTGGAATTTCTACCTTTTTCATGTCGATTTACTATTCATAAATTACTATTCACGAGTTACTATTCACGAGTTACTATTTATGAGTTACTATTCATGAGTTACTATTCACGACAAAATTGGTTCCTTTTTCTGACCAAATTATAGTTGATTTATGAATATTACTCTTGAGATTAAATCTATATGTTGATTATATTGATTTTATTATCATATATAACATTTTTATAACCCTAATGATGATATTTCTCTTTGACTTGAGTGTAAAGATGGGTAGAATTTTGGTATGATCATGACTGTGGGTTCCCTTTGGTCAGTAGTGCAAAGTTGAATTGTTGATTGGTATGATCATGACCATTGAATTTATAATTGAATATCTTTAGCTTAAGTGCAAAGGTGAATTGATCAATATGGTTATAATTATTGTTTATATAAATTCTAAAATGGTTATATATTTTTTTGAGATATTAATATATTTGGCCTATAGTGCAAATATGAACTGTTGATGAATATATTTGGCCTGTAGTGCAAATATGAACTGTTGTTGAATATCTTTGGCCTGTAGTGCAAAGATGAACTGGTGATGAATATCTTTGCCCCATAGTGCAAATATGACTTGTGGTTGAATATCTTTGGTCAGTAGTGCAAAGATGAATTGTTGATGAATATCTTTGGCCAGTAGTGCAAAGATGAACTTGTGTTGAGATGAACATGACCAACTGGTGATACAAATGAATATCTTTGGACGTAGTGCAAAGATGAAGTTATTAGTATGATTATGAACAGGAAATGTGATTTGGTGTAACCATGATCTTTGATGTTTCAGGTAAAGATAGGTGACGAAAATTATCTTCGTATTGGATGAGAAGAGAAATTTAGAACTATAATTATGATTATGAGTTATTCATATGATCGTGGACCAGAATTGTTGATTGATGTTATAGGGATAAAATATTGTTGGTGGATTTTTAACATGGAGAAGATAATAGACTTTGTAGTCTATTTGACTCTTCTAATGGATTGCTCGTTCCGCTGCAACTATGGTTGAAATTTTTATCATCTATTATATGTTCTAAATCTCTGATTTAATTCTGTTGAAGGCTATTGATAACTTATTTATCTTTAGTCATGATATTCTTTATTGGGCTAGTTGTGCTCACTCGTCTGTTTCACAATTCCTTTCAGGTAATAAGAGTGTAGCTGGGTCGAGCGGGGCTAACAGGGGAATAGAACGGTGGTCATCATTTAGTTGTTATATTTGGTGAATCATCTAGGGTGAAGCGAACCCAACGTTGAAAGGGTGTTTTGCCACTAGCATACAAGATGTCTAATGACATACAATCTCGTGTCATCATAAGACAGGATTGTGCTTATCCACTTACTGAGTATATTTACGAGCACTACCTATATAATCATGGTGTTTGTTTGAAGTATAATTCTCAATTAGAGACAGTGGAGATAATGACAAATCAAGAGAAGACTCACCATTGGGAAGAATATGATAGTAATCTTCTTGTTTTTCTTTGGGGTATATTGGGTCAACCAAGGATAATTCTGTGGCCATATGATATCTATCACAACCTAGAAGCATGGCCTCCCATGTACAAAGGTTTCTTTGAGCACTTCCCAAAGATTCTAATTTCTAAAATAGTTTTTGACTATACCTTTATGTAAGGTGTCATTGTGAGGTGTTGTCCACGGTTGGGGCATGAGTTATATTTGGTATATATTTGTATCCAAACTGACAGCATATATGTTATTGTATTTTGCACGATAATTGTTGTAATAAAGTTGTAGTTATATTCTGTACTATGTATTTGGCGACTCAGAATAGGTTGGATAGAATGGACCTATTTTGGGGTTGTCATAGTTAGTATAAGAGTTTAGGGATATGGTCTCTGGCGGAGATCGGGGAATATAACTAGGAGGGGAGAGATGTGTAAATTCTTCGCTAGTGTGTCCTACCTTAGCTTATTTGTTGGTCAATCATAATATCGGGATATTATGTGATATATTAATTTGTCTAATTAACCCTTGTTTTGAAGCTGTATTCTAGAATGATATCTGAAATACAGGAGATGAGCATTGGAGAAATCATGATGACATGGAAGATGAAATCTGAAATGAAAGCAAGATATTCTCAACTTTTCGAAATACCATGTACGTAAATTTCGGGGACAAAATTTCATAAGGAGTGGAGATTGTAAGACCCCGAATTTTATGAAATAAAAGTATTCAATTTTTCTTATAATTACTATTCAGTAAATGGTTAAATTGATAAATGTTAAAGTTAAGGGTGATATATGAATTTTTTTTCAAAATACACAAGTGGTTATAAAATATTCATTGTTGTTGGGGAATATTCGTTTGGTCGTGGAATATTCTTTCTGTCAGGGAATATTCGCACGACGGCGCAGCCATTTGTGGGCCCCATAACAGAATAATTATCGGATGAAGAAAACGACAAATTTGAGTTTTTACAAATAACGGCGTAGTTGTTACCGTTAACACTATTGGAATACCCGGTGGTTAAAACACAGTAATACGCGTTGTTGCACAGTAGCACACGATATTGCACCAATTATTAATTCTTACGTAAGAAGGCACTACTCAATAATTGTTACAGTAATTATTGTTCAGTATTTTATTTTATTGATTCAATAATTGTTGCGTTGATATTTTATATTACTGTTGTTTCAATAATTGTCACTACACAGTATTTTCTATTATCGGAGCAATAATTCATATTATTTGAATAATATTATTAGATAACATTATTGGCAATGTCTAGAAAGTTCTATCTAAGGAGAGGTTTGGTCACCTAATTGCGCGTCAGTAAGGAGAAATCCTTATTGAAAAGCCCCCTCTTTCCTGGGAACGGCCTGGTTGCTAGTACTGTGATTCTATAATATTATTTGTGAATAATTTATTATTGATTTATATGATGAGAAAAATATTAATTTTATGTGGATATAGATGAAGAAAATTTTTAAAGTGACAATTGCTGAAAAATGATATTTTATCTTTTCTGTTAAAATAATTTATTATTATATTTAATAATATAATAATAGTGATAGTTTTACAATGAATGTGGGATATATGAGTATATGAGGAGGAAGAGTATTTTTATTATATTTAATGATTAACACATATTTTATGTGTCGGTGGACCTCATTTCTTGACTGAAATTTGATTATAACCTGTAAAATCACCCGTTTATGATTTCCGGTCAATTTCTGTTTGGAATTTGAAAAAACTTTCTTCTGCAAAGTTGTAGAGAATTGAATTTCCTATAAAAAATTGTGAGATTCGAATTTTTTGATAAAATGGCTATTTTCTATGAATTATTGAAGTTTCAGAAAATAAAATAATTTTTATTAAATTTATGGGTTGGACCCACTTTGGTTGGTGTCAATAACATGTGGGCTGCTGAAATTTTCAGAATTGAAGGGCTGATGGCTTTCAAAGCATGCGTAGAAATAATGAGAATAAATAATAATATTTTATTATTTTAGTCTCCTTTGGCGTTCTAGCATTTTTCCTATAAATAGGTGCTTATGTTAGAATTGAAAATCACACCAGAAACAAGTTTTCTTTCTCTCTATATTGTCAAGCATATTCTAGTAAGTATTTAGATACTTTAAGAGTTGTTATTCAGTGCAAGTTTCTTTCAGCCTTATACCGATCAGAAGTACTGCTCTTTTGAGGTAAGGAATTTTAAAGGTTATTATGTTTTTCAGTTCGTAATTCTTCTGACCTTTAAAAAATTCTGGAAAAATTTGAAATGGTATTTTGATGAGTTTTAATGATTGTGTCCAAAAATGGTGATTTTTAGATGTATAGATTAAGAGTTGTGAATTTTACGGGAAAAGACTATTTTTAAAAGTAATCGCTTATAACTCCTTGTGGTTAACTCCAAAATTGATGAAATTTTTATTGAAAGTATATCTATATAATATCAGTGTACTTTGTGAATTTCGGAATTTTTGGATAAAATTACAATTTATGATAAATGTCTAAATATTCGGCTGTTTTAGCCATATGAAAAATAGTAAATGAGTTTTAAAAATTCTGAGAAAAATATATGTTCAATATGGGACTATATTCTGCTAAATCCCAGAAAAGAAATATTTTTGGAACTGATTTGGTATTTTTTATGAAAATAGACTAGTTATAAGTAAATGAATTAAATATGTTATGTGAAGTAAGAAAAATTGAAAAATAGGATTTTATGGCTTGAGAATCCTATATGAGATATATGTAGATTTTTGATGAGGGTTTTGGTTATTGGTAATGAAATCTTATGAGTTTGGCATTTTAGGATGATTAAATGTATTATTTAATAAAGTGTAAACAATTAAAATAAATTATTTATAAGCTTAAGAAATATTATTTTTTCAATATCATTATACCGAAATATTGGTATGAATTTTATTGTGTAATTTCTACCTTTTTCATATCGAGTTACTATTCATGAATTACTATTCACGAGTTACTATTCACGAGTTACTATTCCTGAGTTAGTATTCACGAGTTACTATTCACGACAAAATTGGTTTCTTTCTCTGACCAAATTATAGTTGATTTATGAATATTACTCTTGAGATTAAATTTATATGTTGATTATATTGATTTTATTATCATATATAACATTTTTATAACCTTAATGATGATATTTCTCTTTGACTTGAGTGTAAAGATGGGTAGATTTTTGGTATAATCATGACTATGGGTTCCCTTTGGTCAGTAGTGCAAAGTTATATTGTTGACTGGTATGATCATGACCATTGAATTTATAATTGAATATCTTTAGCTTAAGTGCAAAGGTGAATTGATCAACATGGTTATAATTATTGTTTATATAAATTCTGAAATGATTATATATTTCTTTGAGATATTAATATATTTGGCCTATACTGTAAATATGAACTGTTAATGAATATATTTGGCCTGTAGTGCAAATATGAACTGTTGTTGAATATCTTTGGCCTGTAGTGCAAAGATGAACTGGTAATGAATATCTTTGGCCCATAGTGTAAAGATGACCTGTGGTTGAATATCTTTGGCCAGTAGTGCAAAGATGAATTGTTGCTGAATATCTTTGGCCCGTAGTGCAAAGATGACACGTTATTGAATATCTTTAGCTAGTAGTGCAAAGATGAACAGGTGTTGAGATGAACATGACCAACTGGTGATACAAATGAATATCTTTGGCCGTAGTGCAAAGATGAAGTTATTAGTATGATTATGAACTGGAAATATGATTTGGTGTAACCATGATCTTTGATGTTTCAGGTAAAGATATGTGATGAAAATTATCTTCGTCCTGGATGAGAAGAGGAATTTAGAACTACAATTATGATTATAAGTTATTCATATGATTGTGGACCAGAATTGTTGATTGATGTTACAGGGATAAAACATTGTTGGCCGATTTCTAACATGGAGAAGATAATAGACTTTATAGTCTATTTGACTCTTCTAATGGATTGCTCGTTCCGCTGCAACTATGGTTGAAATTTTTATCATCTATCATATGTTCTAAATCTCTGATTTAATTCTGTTGAAGGCTATTGATAACTTATTTATCTTTAGTCATGATATTCTTTACTGGGCTAGTTGTGCTCGCTCGTCTGTTTCACAATTCCTTTCAGGTAATAAGAGTGTAGCTGGGTCGAGCGGGGGTAACAGGGGAATAGAACGGTGGTCATCATTTAGTAGTTATATTTGGTGAATCATCTAGGGTGAAGCGAACCCAACGTTGGTAGGGTGTTTTGCCACTATCATACAAGATGTCTAATGACATACAATCTCGTGTCATCATAAGACATGATTGTGCTCATCCACTTGCTGAGTATATTTACGAGCACTACCAATATAATCTTGGTATTTGTTTGAAGTATAATTCTCAATTAGAGACAGTAGAGATAATGATAAGTCAAGAGAAGACTCACCATTGGAAAGAATATGATAGTAATCTTCCTGTTTTTTTTTGGGGTATATTGGGTCAACCAAGGATAATTCTGTGGCCATATGATATATATCACAACCTAGAAGCATGGCCTCCCATGTACAAAGGTTTCCTTAAGCACTTCCCAAAGATTCTAATTTTTAAAATAGTTTTTGACTATACCTTTATGTAAGGTGTCATTGTGAGGTGCTGTCCACGATTGGGACATGAGTCACATTTGGTATATATTTGTATCCAAACTCACAGCATATGTGTTGTTATATTTTGCACGACAATTATTGTAATAAAGTTGTAGTTGTTTTCTATACCATGTATTTGGCGACTCAGAATAGGTTGGATGGAATGGACCTATTTTGGGGTTGTCACATGGTCGGAGTAGTGGAGCTGCCAATTAAGATTGGTCCTCATACATTCTGTGTATCCTTCTATGTGCTCAAGATAGATTCGGGATACAACCTGCTCTTGGGACGACCATGAATTCACATGGCAGGGGCAGTCCCCTCCATTCTTCACCAACAGTTGAAATACATCATCAACAATAACCTGGTCACAGTCAACGCTGAACCGGAGGTTCCTCAGCACGGGGACATGCCGTTCATCAATGCCAATAAGGATGTTGAGCCAATTAGTTTTCATGCTTTGAAAATAAGCAATACCCAATACCATGCTATTGGAACGCCACTGCTCGAACCCCAGATTTCTGCCGAGGTAATGTCGGCCACTCAAGAAATGATGTCGTTGGGTCATAAACCGGGACAAGGGTTGGGTAAAGATTGCCAGGGTATCAAGTACCCTATTCGCTTAACCCAGCAAATTGGGGCAGCTGGACTAGGCTATTCTGCCAGCTCTAGTCATAGGAATCCTCATAAGCATCAGCAGATTCCTTCACCTTCAACCATGCGGCGTTTAGCTTTGCCTTCAAGCTCCGAGTCCGCACAACCTCCCGTAAAGGTGCCGGCCAATATAATGGCGATGTTATTTCCCAAGCCGGTACCGATGAAGGAGAAAGAAATCTTTGTTCCAGATCCCGCAGTGGAGGAAGATGAACGAAGAATCAAGCAAGACATCATGCAGATGATGTCCGGCATACGCATCATCGTTCATGATGAACATACCAACAGATACACCCCAAACGATGATTGCCCAGACGTAATGGCTATCATTCGGGATAGGGAAGATGATGATAATCCCTCTATCAATGCGGTTCACCCAGAATTTGCTCTTGCCAATTGGAACAACATTCCTTGCATTGGTCGTCAAGGGTAAATCGGGCGGAAACTCTTTATGCCTTGTAGATATAATAACTGCTTACTTTTCTGTACATTATTAGCGGTTTATTTTGCTAGTATATGCTAACATTGTGTATGATCAACACATTTCATATATACTAAGTGAAAGCATATTTTGTTTCAGGACTCTGAATTTAGATGTGCCTGTACTTGCTGATACGGTGCCTCTTCTCCACAAGGATTGGACCTTTGATGTAGAGATGAATTCAACCTTGGTGGATATACAGGATGACATTGAGGTTCCTCCAGAAATTCAAGAATGGGACAAAGACAAACCCAAACCCAACCTTGATCAAACCACTCCTTTCAATCTTGGAACCTTAGAAAACCCTAAGTTATTCCAGATTGGTTTGGACCTTACCCCAAATCGACTGAATGACATGGTTACGCTACTAACCCAGTTCCAGGATGTGTTTGCATGGTCTCATGAAGACATGGTGGGTTTGTCAACTGACATTGTTCTTTATCGCCTTCCCATCAAAGAGGGATTTAAGCCAGTCAAGCAAAAGCTCCGGCGATTGAAACCTGAATGGAGTTTAAAGGTGAAAGAAGAAATTGTGAAACAATTTCAAGCTGGCATCATAATGGTGTCTACATATCCTGAGTGGATATCCAACATCGTGCCCGTACCTAAACCTGGAGGGAAGGTGCGAGTTTGCGTGGATTACAGGGACATGAACAAGGCTTGCTTAAAAGATAGCTTTCCCGTGCCATTTATCCACATTCTCATTGACAATACTGCACAATACGACATGTATTCCTTTGTAGATTGCTTTGCGGGGTATCATCAAATCATGGTTGCCGAGGAAGATCGTGAGAAGACTACTTTCATCACTCCTTGGGGAACTTTTTGCTATAGACGGTTGTCATTCAACCTCATCAATGTTGGAGCTACCTATCAACGAGCTATGATGGCTCTTTTCCACGACTTAATGCATAAAGAGATTGAGATCTACGTGGATGACATTATTGTCAAGTCTCGGAAGGAGGATGACCATATAGACCATCTCAGGAAGTTGTTCAACATGTTGCGTAAGTACAACTTGAAGTTGAATCCAGCTAAGTGCGCCTTTGGCGTTAAATCAGGCAAGTTGCTAGGATTTCTAGTCAGCCACAAAGGGATAGAGCTGGATCCTGCCAAAATCCAAGCCATCACTGAAATGCCCATTCCTCAGACAGAAAAGGAAATATGGGGATTTTTGGGAAGAATCAACTTCATTAGCAGATTTATCTCTCAACTCACAGCAACCTGTGAGCCAATCTTCAAACTATTAAGGAAGAACTCCTCCATAAAATGGAATGAGGAGTGCCAGAATGCCTTCCTTACAATCAAGAAACAGCTAATCAAAGCTCCCATCTTGGTACCACCCAGGGATGATGTTCCCCTGTTTATGTATCTGTCCGTAAGTGACAATGCCATGGGCTGCATGTTGGGACAGAAGGACGATAGAGGCCTAGAACGAGCTATCTATTACCTCAGCAAAAGATTCAGCAGCAGTGAACACAAGTACACTCTGATCGAAAACACGTGTTGTGCTTTAGCATGGGCTTCCATGAGGTTACAACATTATCTCCATGGTCATACAACCCATCTCATATCCCGCGTGGATCCTCTCAAGTACGTGTTCAACAAACCCATGTTAAATTGCCGGCTGTCTAGATGGCAGTTGATCCTACAACAATTTGACATCGTATATGTGACTCAAAATCCATCAAAGGTCAAGGAATTACGGATCAACTGACCGCCGCACCATCAGGGGATTTCAAACCCTTGGAGACATATTTCCCCGATGAAGGAGTAATGATAGTTTAACAACACCATCAGTACAATACACGCCAGGCGTGGAAGATGTATTTCGATGGAGCTGTTAATATGGAAGGTTCTGGAGCTGGAGCAGTTCTAGTAACTGATATGGGGGAGTAGTATCACGTCGTCGTCAAATTACAGTTTGTCAGCACCAACAATACAGCTGAGTATGAAGGCTGTCTCATGGGGCTAAAACTTGCCGGTTCAATGGGCATCAGGCGGTTAACTGTTCTTGGAGATTCAGAGTTGGTAATCAGACAATCCACCGAAATCTATCAAACTAAGGAACTACATTTGCTGTCTTACCATCGGCAGGTTTTAAAGATGGCTTTGGGGTTCAAAGAAATATCCTTTATACATATTCCTCGTAATAGGAATGATTTCGCGGACGCGTTAGCAACTTTGGCCTCCTTAATCCTCATATCAGACAAGGAACACTTGCCAAGCATCACAATTTCCCTGCACAAGGCCCCGGCCTATGGGAATTACGTTGGAGAAGTATCGGATGAGCTACCTCCCATCCAACATCCTTGGTATCAGCATATCAAGGAATATCTACGAGATGGATCTACACCCGCTGAGGCGAGCCCGACTGAGAAAAGGCGGATCCATCGACTTGCTATGAAATTCTACCCGAGTGGAGATGCGCTCTATAAAAGAGATGCAGGATTAGGTTTCCTCAGATGTTTAGACAAAGATCAAGCCCAAAGGCTTATGGATGAAATCCATGGCGGAGTTTGTGGCCCCCACATGAGTGGCCCCCTCCTTGTCAAGAAAGTCCTCAAGACAGGACATTATTGGCTAGCTCTCAAAGCTGATTACAATGACCACGTCAGGAGATGCTATCAGTGCCAGATTAATGGGAATGCTATACACGCCCCTCCACGGGAACTTCGTAATATGAGTTCACCTTTGCCTTTCTCAATGTGGGGAATGGACATTATCGGGCCCATTGAGCCTAAACCAATAATGGTCATCGATTTATCTTCACCATGATTGACTACTTCACCAAGTGGGTAGAAGCAGCCTCCTTCCCCATATTCCTCAGAAACAATGTCATTTTTCAATATGGACAACCAGAGGTGATTGTGTTCGACAATGCCAAAAACCTTAACAACAAAATGATGGAGGAATTATGCAGTAAATTCCACATCAAACATCTCAACTCAGTCATCTATCGTCCGAAGATGAATGGTGTCGTTGAAGTGGCTAACAAGAACATCAAGAAGATTATGCAAAAGATGTCCACCAATCACAAAAATTGGCCTGACCAATTGCCTCCAACTTTGTTAGCCTATAGAACCTCAATGCGCACTTCCACTGGGGCAACCCCTATGCATTAACCTATGGGATGGAAGCGGTACTCCCCATAGAAGTTGAGATGGAATCGCTCAGAGTATTGATAGATGCTCAGTTGGATGAAGACCAATGGGTACAAGATAGGTATTACCAATTGGCTTTAATAGACGAAAGGTGAAACGCGGCTATCTTCCATTGTCAGTTATATCAACAAAGGATCGCCAGATCCTACAACAAAAAAGTCCGGCTATGGCAATTCAGACAACATGACTTCATTTTGAAGAAAATCTTTGACAACCAATGTGACGCCCCCAAAATAGGTCCAATCCATCCAACCCATTCTGAGTAGCCAAATACATGGTACAGAAAATAACTACAACTTTATTATTACAATTGTCGTGCAAAATACGACAACACATATACTGTGAGTTTAAATACAAATATTGTCATCTAGACAGTATTCATACTCAACTAAGAACTCATTATACTTATTGATACACTATTTTACAAAATAGTGAGGACTACTAAAACAACTGTCTTGAACCATCATTCCACACCCCGACTAGTACTCGCTACATTCTCGCCTCCTGAGAAGAAAATGGAACAACAAGGAAAAGGGTGAGCTCAACTAGCCCAGTAAAGAATATTATGACTAAGATAATATACAACAAATTATCGTTAGTCTTCAACAGGGAAAAATTTAATAGAATACAATAGACAACAAGTTTTAAATCAATATTCGCAGCGGAAAATAATAATTCATAGAAGAGTTACGTAGAGAATGAAATCTACGATTATCTATGAATTTTAAAGCCCATCATCAACATTTTATCCCTGTAACATCAATCAATAAATATCTTGAATCAAATAGTCATCTTTGCACTACAGGCCAAAGATATTCATCAGTTGGTCATGTTCACCTCAACACCTGTTCATCTTTGCACTACGGGCCAAAGATATTCATCAGAAATCATTCATCTTTGCACTACAGGCCAAAGATATTCAGTTATATCATCATTTAAGACTGAGGATGATGAAAAATATTTTAAAGAAAACGAATCCAGTGAAACAAAATAACAAATATTAAGGATTCGTATTTCGATTTATCCATGTCTAAAAATACCTTATAAATAATCATAGTGAAGTAAAATTCAAGAATGATCAAAACATAGATACAATCAAAGCTAGTATCCAGAAAAGATATTTGGACAAAAAGAAAAAAATTTCATTTTTCGGTGAATAGTAACTCGTGAATAGTAACTCATGAATAGTAACTCGTGAATAGTAACTCATGAATACTAACTCGTGAATAGTAACCCCGACATGAAAAGTTCCAAATTTGATAAAAAGTTCAGATCAATACTTCGGCATAATGATATTGAAGAAAATAATATCATTTAAGAAGAAATAACATCCCTTACCTCAGCAAAAACAGTACTTCTAGTTGAAACACCGGATATAGGTTATGACTTGAACTTGCACCGTATAGCAATACTCAAAGTATTAGAATACTCACAAGAATACGCTCACTAATATAGAGAGAGAAAGAGAGAGAAACTTGTGTTTCTGGTGTGATTTTTAATTCTAAGCTAAGCACCCTATTTATAGGAAAATGCTTAGAACACCAAAGCAGAAAATTGAATATAATAATATTTATATTTACAAAATTGTCAAGCCCACCTCTTGAAATCTAATTTCAGCTCATTGCACATGTTTAATGCAGCCCACCAAGCAAAAAAAAATGATTTTGTAAATAAGAATAATTAAAACTTTCAAAAACCAATTATTTCGGAACTTTAGAACTTCAATAATTCATAATAAATAGCCCTTTTATCAGAAAATTCGAATCTCGTAAGTTTTTATAGGAAATTCAATTCTCTACAACTTTGCAGAAGAAAGTTTTTCCAAATTCCAAACAGAAATTGACCGAAATCCACAAACGGGCGATTTTCCAGTCAATAATAAATTTTCGGTCAAGAATTGTGTCCACCAACACACAAAACACGTGTTAATAATTTAATGCCATAAAAATACTCTTCCTCCTCATATACTCATATATCCCACATTCATTGTAAAAATATCACCATCAATATATTATTAAAATAATATATTTAAATGAATTATTTTATCAGAAAAAGATAAAATATTAATTTTCAACAATTGTCACATTAAAAAATTTCTCCATCTATATCCACATTAATATTTTCCTCATCATATAAATCAATAATTAATTATACACAAATAATATTACAGAATCACAGTACTGACAACCAGGCTGTTCCCAGGAAAGAGTGGGCTTTCCAAGAAGGATTTCTCCTTACTGGCGCACAATTAGATGACCAAACCTCTTCTTAGACAGAACTTTCTAGACATTGCCAATAATATTATCTAATAATATTATTCAGATAATATGAATTATTGTTCCGATAATAGAAAATACTGTGTAGTGACAATTATTAAAACAACAGTAATATAAAATATCAACGCAGTAATTATTGAATCAATAAAATACAATATTGAACAATAATTACTGTAACAATTATTGAGTAGTGCCTTCTTACGTAAGAATCAATAATTGGTGCAATACCGTGTGCTAGTGTGCAGCAACGCGTATTACTGTGTTTTAACCACCAGGTATACCAACAGTATTAACGGTAACAACTACGCCGTTATTTATAAATAACTTATTTTTGTCGTTTTCTTCATCCAATCGCTTTCCGTTATGGGGCTCACACAAGGCTGCGCCGTCGTACGAATATTCCCCGACAACAAGAATATTCCACGACCAAACAAATATTCCCCGACAACAATGAATATTTTAAGACCACTTGCTTATTTGAAATATTTGCGCATTTTACCCATAACTAACCACATTAATCAAATCAACCCTTACTATTTCAAAATAATAAATAGAGGAATTTAAATTTCATTTATTAATAATTTGGGGTCTTACAACCTCCCCTCCTTATGAAATTTCGTCCTCGAAATTGACATACGTACCTGGTGTTTCGAAAAGATGAGGATACCTCGCTTTCATTTCTGTTTCCAACACCCAGGTCATTTCCTCAATAGCATGGTTTCTCCACAAAACCTTAACTTGTGGTATAACCTTCGTGCGTAGGACATGCTCTTTCCTACCAAGATCTTAACAGGTACCTCCTCGTACGTTAAATCTTCAGCTATCTCGTCTGGTTCTAACTCAATAATATGGTTCGGGTCTTTCACATATTTACGAAGCATAGATATGTGAAAAACGTTATGAACACGAGACATACTTGGAGGTAACGCGAGTCTATAGGCCACATTTCTTACTCGGTCAAGAATCTGAAATGGACCAATAAATCGTGGATTGAGCTTTCCTCTCTTCCCAAATCTTGTAACTCTTTTCCATGGAGCTACACGTAATAATACATGATCCCCAATGTCAAATTCCACGTCCTTTCGATGAAGATCCGCATAACTCTTTTGTCGATCCTGTGCCGTTTGTATACGTTGTCGAATCGTTTGGATCTTCTCTGTAGTCATTCGTACCAACTCTGGTCCCAACAATGTTGCTTCACCCACCTCGTCCCAGCATACTGGAGAACGACATTTTCTTCCATACAACGCCTCGAATGGAGCCACACCTATGCTTGCCTGATAACTGTTGTTATAGGAGAATTCCACCAATGGTAGATACTTATCCCAACTCCCTTTGAGATCTAGGACACAAAGTGCTAATAGATCTTCAAGAGTTTGAATAGCCCTTTCTGATTGCCCGTCCGTTTGAGGATGGTATGCCGAACTGAACCGTAAATCTGTGCCTATAGCTTTCTGCAAGCTAATCCAAAATCTTGAAGTGAATCTTGGGTCACGATCCGAAACTATGGATACTGGCATGCCATGCAACCTCACAATCTCATTCACGTACATACTAGCAAGACGTTCAAGGGAATAAGTCTCCCATATCGGAAAGAAATGAGCAGACTTGGTTAATCTATCAACATTCACCCAAATAGCATTTATGCCTTGAGAAACCGTAGGAAAGCCCGTAACGAAATCCATAGTAATGTGTTCCCACTTCCATTTGGAAATCTCAAGCGGTTGCAATGGACCCTTTGGCACTTGATGTTCCGCCTTTACACGTTGACAAGTTAAACACCTCGAGATAAACTTTGCAATCTCACTCTTCATATTGTTCCACCAAAATGTATGTCGAAGATCACGATACATTTTAGTACTTCCAGGATGGATTGCAAATGGTGTATTGTGTGCTTCCATCATGATCTTGTACTTCAAATCAGAATCGTTAGGAACACAAAGTCTGGAGTGGACTCGAAGTATTCCTTCTTCATCGATTTTTGCTTCTGGAATAGCACCTTCTTGCACTTTCTTCTTCATACGCATCAGCTCCGGGTCTGTAGCTTGAGCAACTTTAACTTTATCGATTAAAGTTGGTTCTACGCGTATACTTGACATCATCGCACTCGTTCCTGCATATGATCTTCTACTCAACGCGTCAGCTACCACGTTTACTTTTTCAGGATGGTATTGAATGGTATGATCGAAATCTTTCAACAGCTCGAGCCAACGTCGGTGTCGCATGTTGAGTTTTTTTGAGTGAAGAAATATTTGAGGCTTTTATGACCTGAATATATCTCCACTTTCTCCCCATATAGATAGTGCCTCCAGATCTTTAGCGCGAAAACGACTGCTGCTAACTCTAGATCATGAGTAGGATAATTCCTCTCATATTCTTTAAGTTGTCACGAGGCATAGGCTATGACTTTTCCACGTTACATGAGAACATATCCTAACCCTTTGCCTAAAGCATCGCTGTAGATAACAAATCCATCTGAACCAGATGGTATTGTCAGAACAGGTGCCGAAATGAGTCTCCTCTTAAGCTCTTGGAAACTCTTCTCGCATTCTTCGCTCCATACGAATTTGATATCCTTCTTGAGTCAGCTGAGTTAATAGAGTAGCGATTTGAGAAAATCTTTTTACGAATCTCCGATAATAACCAGAAAGCTACGTATTTCGATTACTAACTTAGGTTGCTCTCAACTGTGACTCATATCCCAATCTTGGATATCACGTCACAATGGCACCTATCAGTTACTACCATACGAATATGGCATCCCCTACGGAGAGTTTGGCTTCAGTGCATTCCACAAAGGAAGTCACCAGATAGAGGCTCGGGTACAAACTTCTACAGTTAAGTTTTTAACTCCTGAAGTTCAATAGGAGCCATTCAATATGAGATTTTAGAAATGGGTTTTGTACCGGGTTTAAAGTCGATACAAAATTTAATATCACGCTTTGGGAGTAAGCCAAGAAATTCTTCAGGAAATACGTCAGGAAACAAACAACAGAAATATCACTCAAATCTGACGTATTTTTGTTCAAGTCCATGACATGGGCTAAGAAAGCTTGACATCCGTTTTTTAATAAACGAATGACTTTACGGCTTGATATGAAAGAGTTTGACTTCAATGGTTTGGTTGCTTGAATTTGAATAACAGGTTGCTTAGGAATATGAAAACTAACAACCTTACGAAAGCAATCAATTTTGGCATGATGAGTAGTTAACCAATCAATTTCTAAAATCACATCAAAAGTAAGTATCTTTAAAGAGATAAGATCAACAGGTAATGTGATGGTGCTAACTTGAATCAAACAAGATTTATAAACAGTGGATGTGATGAAAGTTTCCCCTAACGGAGTCTCCACAGATAAATCAAAGTCTAATTTCTCCGGAGTTAAGTTTAAACGTTGAGCACAAGCAGGAGAAATAAATGAATGGGTAGAACCGGTATCTAATAAGGTATAGACTTCGTAAAAATTTATAATTAACTAACCCGTGCTAACTTCGTTCGGGTTCCTCGCATTCTGACCAGTCACGAAAAACGCTCTTCCAGGAACCGTTGACTTTAACTTTTCTGGGACAACTTTTTGAGTCACCACCCCCGTTGGACTTGGTTTCCCTACAGTGCAATCTCGAGCGATATGTCCTTCCTTTCCACAGTTATAACATACCTTAAACTGTTGTGGGCAGTTTGGGCTGATATGTCCTTCTTTTCCGCACTTATAGCATATGACCGGTGGTCGTTCTCCTCCCTTGGAACCAGTTGCTGCTGGTGCTGACGTCTTTGTATTGTCATTGTTGAATCTCCTCTTTTTAAAATCTCCTCCCGACTCGCTTCTTCTATTCTCATGGCCACAATTACCACCAGAGTGGTTGTCGTTCTTGTCCGTATTCTTCTTTCTCCGCTGGTTATCGTTGTTCTGATGACTGCTGTCACCGGTATGATCCTGGTTGTGGTCCCTCAATTGACCGTACTCGTTATCTCGCTCTAATAATTGAGCCCTATTGACAACATCTGAATAGAGAGAAAATTTATGAGAAATGAGATATTGACGTATGCCGGGTTTCAAACCTCTCAGAAACATCCGCGTCATACGTTCCTCATTCTCCACCAAATGAGGTGCAAACCTAGACAACTCTGTAAATTTTGCCTCGTACTGGGACACCGTCATGTTGTTCTGTTCCAGTCTAATAAACTCCACCTCCTTCATATGACGAATACTTTCAGGAAAGTACTTGTCATTGAACAGTTTCTGAAATGTCTCCCAAGACATGCTGAGTGCGGCTGGATGGGTACGTTTCACAGACTCCCACCAGTAGTCTGCCTCGCCACAGAACATAAAGGTGGCGAATGGAACCTTCTGTTCCTCCGTGCATCCCAAGACATCGAATATCTTGGTAATTTGCTTGACCCATGTTTCCGCCATGATCGGATCTGACTTTCCCTTAAATTCGGGTGGTCCCAACTCTTTGAACTACTTGGCTGTGACAAGCCGCGCATTGCTATCATTTTCACCCGTATTCTGTACACGAGTCTCCCTCGTCTGATTTTGCATGAACTGCAAAAAGCTTCTAAACATCCCATCGTTCATCATCTGCTCATTGGTGTTATTCACAGGAGGAACATTGCCAGCCTGTTGCACGTTATCCTCGTTGGTGAGTACAGGCGTCTCCACGGTTTCATTTACTCCACTGTTAACATTCTCAGTCGACATTCTCAAATACTGCCATAAAAAAAGGTTAATTAAACAAATTAACAAATCACATAATACCCCTATATAATGACCGACCAACAAATAAGCTTAGGTAGGACACACTAGCGAAGGATTTACTCGTATCTCTCCTCCTAGTTCTATTCCCCGATCTCCGCCAGAGATCATATCCCTAAGCTCTGATACCAACTGTGACGCCCCCAAAATAGGTCCAATCCATCCAACCCATTCTGAGTCACCAAATACATGGTACAGAAAATAACTACAACTTTATTATTACAATTGTCGTGCAAAATACGACAACACATGTACTGTGAGTTTAAATACAAATATTGTCATCTAGACAGTATTCATACTCAACTAAGAACTCATTATACTTATTGATACACTATTTTACAAAATAGTGAGGACTACTAAAACAACTGTCTTGAACCATCATTCCACACCCCGACTAGTACTCGCTACATTCTCGCCTCCTGAGAAGAAAATGGAACAACAAGGAAAAGGGTGAGCTCAACTAGCCCAGTAAAGAATATTATGACTAAGATAATATACAACAAATTATCGTTAGTCTTCAACAGGGAAAAATTTAATAGAATACAACAGACAACAAGTTTTAAATCAATATTCGCAGCGAAAAATAATAATTCATAGAAGAGTTACGTAGAGAATGAAATCTACGATTATCTATGAATTTTAAAGCCCATCATCAACATTTTATCCCTGTAACATCAATCAATAAATATCTTGAATCAAATAGTCATCTTTGCACTACAGGCCAAAGATATTCATCAGTTGATCATGTTCACCTCAACACCTGTTCATCTTTGCACTACGGGCCAAAGATATTCATCAGAAATCATTCATCTTTGTACTACAGGCCAAAGATATTCAGTTATATCATCATTTAAGACTGAGGATGATGAAAAATATTTTAAAGAAAACGAATCCAGTGAAACAAAATAACAAATATTAAGGATTCGTATTTCGATTTATCCATGTCCAAAAATACCTTATAAATAATCATAGTGAAGTAAAATTCAAGAATGATCAAAACATGGATACAATCAAAGCTAGTATCCAGAATAGATATTTGGACAAAAAGAAGAAAATTTCATTTTTCAGTGAATAATAACTCGTGAATAGTAACTCATGAATAGTAACTCGTGAATAGTAACCCCGACATGAAAAGTTCCAAATTTGATAAAAAGTTCAGATCAATACTTCGGCATAATGATATTGAAGAAAATAATATCATTTAAGAAGAAATAACATCCCTTACCTCAGCAAAAACAGTACTTCTAGTTGAAACACCGGATATATGTTATGACTTGAACTTGCACCGTATAGCAATACTCAAAGTATTAGAATACTCACAAGAATACGCTCACTAATATAGAGAGAGAAAGAGAGAGAAACTTGTGTTTCTGGTGTGATTTTCAATTCTAACCTAAGCACCCTATTTATAGGAAAATGCTTAGAACACCAAAGTAGAAAATTGAATATAATAATATTTATATTTACAAAATTGTCAAGCCCACCTCTTGAAATCTGATTTCAGCTCATTGCACATGTTTAATGCAGCCCACCAAGCAAAAAAATGATTTTGCAAATAAGAATAATTAAAACTTTCAAAAACCAATTATTTCGAAACTTCAGAACTTCAATAATTCATAATAAATAGCCCTTTTATCAGAAAATTCGAATCTCGCGAGTTTTTATAGGAAATTCAATTCTCTACAACTTTGCAAAAGAAAATTTTTCTAAATTCCAAACAGAAATTGACCGAAATCCACAAACGGACGATTTTACAGTCAATAATAAATTTTCGGTCAAGAATTGTGTCCACCAACACACAAAACATGTGTTAATCATTTAATGCCATAAAAATACTCTTCTTCCTCATATACTCATATATCCCACATTCATTGTAAAAATATCACCATCAATATATTATTAAAATAATATATTTAAATGAATTATTTTATCAGAAAAAGATAAAATATTAATTTTCAACAATTGTCACATTAAAAATTTTCTCCATCTATATCCACATTAATATTTTTCTCATCATATAAATCAATAATTAATTATACACAAATAATATTACAGAATCACAGTACTGGCAACCAGGCCGTTCCCAGGAAAGAGGGGGCTTTCCAATAAGGATTTCTCCTTACTGGCGCGCAATTAGATGACCAAACCTCTCCTTAGACAGAACTTTCTAGACATTGCCAATAATATTATCTAATAATATTATTCAGATAATATGAATTATTATTCCGATAATAGAAAATACTGTGTAGTGACAATTATTAAAACAACAGTAATATAAAATATCAACGCAGCAATTATTGAATCAATAAAATACAATATTGAACAATAATTACTGTAACAATTATTGAGTAGTACCTTCTTACGTAAGAATCAATAATTGGTGTAATACCGTGTGCTAGTGTGCAACAACGCGTATTACTGTGTTTTAACCACCGGGTATTCCAACAGTATTAACGGTAACAACTACGCCGTTATTTATAAACAACTTATTTTTGTCGTTTTCTTCATCCAATCGCTTTTCGTTATGGGGCTCACACAAGGCTGCGCCGTCGTACGAATATTCCCCGACAACAAGAATATTCCACTACCAAACAAATATTCCCCGACAACAATGAATATTTTAGGACCACTTGCTTATTTGAAATATTTGCACATTTTACCCATAACTAACCACATTAATCAAATCAACCCTTACTATTTCAAAATAATAAATAGAGGAATTTAAATTTAATTTATTAATAATTTGGGGTCTTACAACCAAGATCAGTTTAAGGGAAAATTCGCTCCTAACTGGGAAGGCCCGTTTATTGTCAAGGAAGTATTGACAGGAGGCGCTCTCAGATTATAAGAAATGGACGGCGATGAATTTCCACAACTCATCAACTCGGACACCGTAAAATGATACTATGTCTGAAGTTGCCATCAAGTAAACATCCTGGTGGTAGACCATCAGGTCACCAGTCATTTCGGTTCTTTAAACCTTTACCACAAACAACTTTTCTACACTTTGCCCCTCAGGGGAACATACCTTTCAAGCTAGCAGCCTGGCTCTCCTTTGCGTTCATGCAACTTAGGTCATCCCACCATGGATTGAACCTCTTTCGTATACAGTTTGGCTACCCATACCTGGGATCAAACTTTTCACCTACAGTTTATCCTCAACCTAGGATAAACTTTCTCTTCCCCGCACTCTGACCTGCACATGCGATTACACTTTTCATCTCGCCCTGAGGGGCGAACTACGTCGACCTGATTTCCTCTTCAATAGGAGTACGTAGGGAACCATTTAATATGGTCCGGTCGCAATAAAACAAAAACAACAAAAACATTTCCACCCTTTTCCTTACAAAAACAAAAATAAAACAAACATTTCCATACCATTCCTGCCACATACAGCGTTGAACCTCTTACACCCGGTTCGAACTACGCATACCTGATCTCCTCTTCAATAGGAGTATGTAGGCAGCCAATCATGGTGCGGTCTCACCCCTACCAAAACATAAACCCTTGTCAGTTGGTACTGGGATCATCCTACAAACCACTACATTTCATTCGACTTCAAACCAAAGGGATGGAATTACCTGAACTCCTAACAACTAGGAGATTCGGCGACCATCTAAGCTGCGGTCATACCTTGAAGAGCAACACCAATCCATAAGAGATGGAATTAACTAGGCTTCTCCTAAATAGAAGTACTAGCGACCATCTGTGGTGCGGTTAATCTCAGAGAGGAAAGCCACACTCCTCTCCTCATTTCCATACAGAAACCAATCCCAAGACACCAAAGATGGTAGGGATACATACAGATCGATGATTCATTCTGAACAATCCAGAGACAACTCAATGCTCATCCACCCAGGAATAATTCAAAATACATCAAGATCATAAACCCTGAAACAGCAGGAAAAATATCAAGCCAGTAGCAAAGCATATCTAAAAGGGAAGTGATCAAAAATATATTTCCTGTCACATATATAATGCTGTTTGATATACACAATGTAAACTGTACATGACAAAATGGCTAAGCTAGTCTGTGCAGGAAAATACAAGATCATCTACAAGTCAGGGTATATACGAGCTAACAAGCCCAACATGGAATCCCTCTCAGAAGATGGAGGTGAAGCTGTGGTCTCCTATATGAGAATATCCACACGACCCAACAGATCTGTAGCCATCTGCATGGTGACCATATGATCATCAATATATGTGCACATCTCTGCTATCATGCCAGTGGTAAGGGACCTCACTGCAGTACTATCTGTGACGGCTACATCCCGGGCAGATATGGCGATATCCCGCTCAACTATCACTGCATCTCTGGCTGATATAGCCTCATCCCGCTCAATAACGGCGACAGCTCTACGATCCAATGCCTCGTCTCTCTCCAATAGAGCGGTCTCCCTCCCATCAAGGGCAGTCGACATCATAGATCGAATCTGATCTCTCTCAAAGGTCATCAGATGAAGACTCTGCTCTAAGTACTGTGCCGAGTGCTGAATCACAACAGTACTGGTACTAGGAGAATCTGGAAGAAATGCTGGCAACCCAGCAGTGGGCTCCTCCTCGATGTAGGTATCAATGTCCTCCATGGGCTCTACATCATCTAACTCGCGCTTCGGTACTGCAAATACTGCTACAGCCGATAAAATCTCTGTCTCCATCCATGGGGAATACTCTACGGAATAACCAGGATGACTGACAGAAAAAGCCACTATCTCACGCTGATCCCAGCAGGCGTATACCCGAGATCGATCCTTTGCTGAGAGGTACCGAGAAGCTGAACGCTGACTTGTTGCCCCCTCAAAAGGATGAAAATCCTGGAACTGGTCAAACTGTGACATCATGACCAATGGGTGATAAGTGGTCACTTCCCTCAAACCAGCCAGAGGGAGATAGTCCATGCCCGGAGCATGAGTAATGAAGCTGTATGGTGAGCTAAGCCCCGAACACGGC
This sequence comes from Panax notoginseng, assembly GCA_016801055.1. Taxonomy (NCBI): domain Eukaryota; kingdom Viridiplantae; phylum Streptophyta; class Magnoliopsida; order Apiales; family Araliaceae; genus Panax; species Panax notoginseng. The sequence goes on along the minus strand of CM029019.1, from coordinate 52,857,722 downwards.
AATATGCTGAATGGATCTCTGATATCTGCCAAGAATGTGGACCAGGACAGAGCATCTATACACTCTGATGGCTGAAAAGAGTATGACATAGCTACATCATGGGTGAAGCAGTACCCATGCCGTCTAAGAGTGTCAATCGGTGTCAAGTGTGACCTGAACCACACATATAGCATGACTGAGCTATCTATAAACACTCCTGTAGGATACGTGCAACAATACGAAGCCAACCGCAGGGTCTCTGCTATAATCATAGGTACAATGGTACGACCCTCCCTGAGAGCTCTCACGGCCATGATAACGCCTATATCTATCTCATCCATATATCGTGGCATATACACATATGACAGTACACATAGCATCAGTACGTCAACTCTGGCCAAACGCCAATGATCCTCCGGTGAGGTGAAATCCCCGGAATGTCGTGGATAGCTATCCTCCGAGCCAAATCTGTCATACAGAAAATGCTGGGATATCACGTGGCCAGATTTCAACTCATCCTGTACCACTCTGCACCTCAATCCTGTGAGAGTCATGAATCATCTACTCATGTCTCCCAAAGCTAGATGAACGCAAGGTCTGTCTAGAGGCAGCATCGCCAAACGTGCATACTCCTCCAAAGTAGGAGTCAACTCATGGGTGCCGAATCGGAATACCTGCCTTTCCGGTAGCCAATTCTATATCATCCTGTCCACAAATCTTGCGGGAACCTGAAAAGTCAAAAAGGTCATGGTATGCTGCAATAAATGATCTACAGTCACCCTGTCTGGTGGTGACATGCTATCATACCACGATCGCATACCCGACGCCACCACTGACGGTGGAGTATGATCTATACGGCTAATTGTCGAAGAAGACATCTGTGCTGGCCGTGTCATAAGACCATCCAGGGGTCAATGCCGAATATCTCTGGACATACATACATATGCATAATGTGATACATGCACAACAGATAATAGATGGCAATATGATATAGGGAATGAAAAATAGTTCATACATTCCTATGTATATCATCAACTAATACATCATCTCTGTACAGCTACAAATATAGGGAAATGGGGCATAGACATCCTACTACTAATAGAGGCCTATTAAAAGATATAGCGAGAATGGGGAACAACCACCTAATATCTAACAGAGGCCTATCAAAAGATATAACGAGAATATACATCAGAAGAAGACCAGGGTCTCGATAGTCACTAGATCTCTATCAACAGGGATGTCAGGCCTATAAAGAGGAGGATCTGTGCCGGTATAACCAAATGGGTCGTCCGAGGGGCCAGCGCCTGAGCTGGAAGGATCAAACGAATCTGCCTCTGCATGATCTCTACCAAAATGCCGGATAAAGATATGTGCTTGGTCCAACTACCGGGTCAAACTGTTGATCTGTGTCACATGATTCGGATCTCGGACACAGGCTAGCCAATCCGTTATCATCAAGGATCCTGGAACTATGTCCTCCACAAATTGTATGGCGCGGGACTGGGCTTCAATAGTACGAGGGATCCACCAACGCTGGAATACATCCTGAGTACAAGGACCCTCTGATAATGCAAAGCCGTCCACCCCTAACAATGGGATATCAATGACGGGTGATTGTGATACGGGCCAAGAACGCCAAGCAGGAGGCAAGATCGGTATACGGATCTCCCTTGTAGTGCTTCTGATAGCACGCTCTCTTAAATAGAACTCCTAGCCTCCATCCATGAAGAGAGGAACTCTCCTAGTGGAAATCACATACTCAGCTCCTGTCAGGTATCCATCCTCAAAACCCACGGTCAGGTGTTCCCTAGAATAGGGAAGCCATGTGATGGTGTCGGCTGTTAGCAACTCTAGCTGCATACGGCAATGAGTGAATCCCTCAGCTACAGGTACCTCTGGCAGAATTGAATGATGCCATCGTCGTCCTCGTGGATAGGTGTCTAAACCTAACACACTCACGGGACGCAAGCATGGAAGCCTCTCATAGGCCCAGAACTGCCAATACAATAAAAAAGTATATCTGCTATCAGTAAACACTCTTAACCTATAAAGAGGAAACGATAAGAGAAATACTCACCAGCAGAAACGGGTAAAATCCTAGCCAAGCATCGATCAAACCCTGTGAGCGCATACGTATGCCCCAGAGGAAATAGGCAAAGGCACAGGAGCCCCAATCATACTCTCCAATACGGTCCACATCACGTGTAGAACTGATCAAAGCGAAAGATACAGTGGAAGAGTTATCTGCTATGAAGCAGCCTCGAATGATCATCAGGAACAATCGCCGCAGAACGCGATCCCTGATCCTGTCATCATCAGACATGGGCTCACTCAATAGCCCGCTCATAGAATCTATGCTCAAAGGACCTGAACAGACAATCCTGCCTTTGAGCGCCGCCGTCGAAACTCCTAATAAGGATCTAACGGCAATAGGGGTAATATTTTCCATGCAAGGCACTGGCTCCCCTCCAAACTCCATACTTGTGATAAATCGCCAATCCATAGGCATCATCATCACCTCGCAATCCAACAGATGGAGTGACTGAGTCTGATGAAACCATCGCTCAGACAATGCCCTGAGATAACCCTAGGGACAACGACGGGGAAGGTTGGAGAAAAATGTCCCAAATCCCCACTCATGCACTACCGCTCTATAGTCAGGATGAAGCGCCTGGTACATGGAATGAATGCTGAACCAGTTCCCTCGAGGCTGTGTAAAACTAGGGACCTGCATGAAATGCAGATCAACATCAAAACCCTTTAATCCTCATCAATAGGAAAGAAGGAAGATCAAAGTCTAACGCCATACCTCGTTAGCATGCAAATACATCGATGGATGTCTGTCCAAATCACCCAGCAACTCTGGGTTCACCACCTGAATGCTTGGAAGCTCCCTGCGAGGGACAAGTGCAGCAGGAGCGGGGTCCTCTATCAGAATATCCGCCTCCTCATCCTCAACATCTGGAACATCTACTTGGACAGGACGTATCATGGCCTCCACCAACCGACGAGGCTGTCTGACAGAATGAGGACGAGGTACTTCAGAAGCCTTCCGCCGTACGCCCGAAGCGGTCCTATAAGAACTACTCGGCTGATCCAGATCCATAATATCTGGACAATAAGTCTCCAAATCACCTCAAAAAGGGTGTGGTATTTCCTTACCTGGAACTTTCTAAAATTTATTTTATGACTATATGCATGCATGCATTTACTTTAACATATAATAGAGTTAAAAATGCATGACTACCCAATGCCTACATTTAAATTTTTTTTGCCATAGTCCCCTTTGAAAATAGGACTATCCACATGCATATAGGCATGTCTAGGTGGCCATTCAGTAGCACACCTGCCCCAAAGTTATATACATAATATATGCATTAAAAATTAAAATCATCATGCATAAGGCCAACCTCAATACTAGGAGTACTTTGCCTTGCTACCTTATGCTCATTGGACCTCAAATAGGACAAAAATAGCAGAAAAAGGTGCTAATTTGACTGTCTCAAAAGTTAAAATTTTTTACATTATTATGTTCAGCATGGTTTAATACTAACATTTACTATGTTGGATATTTATTATCAAGTCATTTGTGCATACATAATCACTACTATGTGTTTAGATGCATTTCATGCGATAACTCAAAATCCAATGGACAGAAGGCATATGTTACCAGGATAGTGTAAAACACTTGTATGGTGATAGAATTTGCAGAAAGCAGCCCGAACTCAGCAGATCTGAAGATGGCTCGTGGTTTTCTCTATGCGAAACAAGTTGAAAGTGACTTGTGAAGACCAACCTGCAGGATTTATGATCCAAGGTTGGCCGCAGGCCCATCTGTGACTGCAGCAGGTGCACCTGCGGCACCCTTATACGGGACACACCCCTCCGACTCGGTCCAGTTCGAGTTGCAAAGGAGTTATTGCAAATTAGCAAAGCCAAATCGAAAATAAAAACGCCACGCGATTGAGCAAAACTGCATACAATCCTGGTCCTCTCAGATTAGACTTTGAATCTGTACATCACTCATTGGTAGTCACCTGGGTATAAGGTATACCCTGCCAATGATCCCAGTTGTCATAAATCACAGACGACAATACCTTATACAGGTCTGATGCCACCAACTCTGGGTCATTACCTTACGTGAAATCCCCAACGGGGGTTACAACGTGAGATCCCTGGCGGGGGTTACACCGCTTGCTCATCCATTGACACACAAATCAATGAAGGTCAAGTAGCATTGACGTTATTTCAGCCGATGGCAAGTAAACCCATCGAAGCATGGAAAGTTGTTCAATCATTGCGTACGTTTATATTCATCACTCCTCAGTGGATCCCCAACGGGGGTTACAATATGAAGTCACGGCAGGGGATTACCACGTACATGCAAACCGTTGACACACATATCAATGAAGGTCAAGCAGCCTTGACATTATTACAGCCGATAGCAATTTAAACCTATCAGAGCCATGGAGCTATTCGAGATTTTCACACCCGACCGCTTGTATTCTCCTGCGGATCCCCGACGGGGGTCACAATGCACTGTTCTGGTGATCTACACGACAGCGGATGTCAAGCAACCTTGACAATCTACCCACAAAGTTTTAGCCATTGATTCACACTTCGACGAAGGGAATGTCAATAAAGAGGATAGATGATGGAATATGTTATACACATCCTCAAACAGATCAAGCTTCATCCCCATAGATCTCTCACACATAAGAGGTACATCTTCGGGATCAAGTCATAATCGAAGACACAAGACTTTGGTGATAATTCTAACATCAACATCCTAACAGATTCGTATTACACATCAAATCTGGTCATGGTTGCCAATCCCCAGTTGAAGTAATAGGGAGCCAGCAATCATCCCTAGCGTGTTGGGCTATAACCCCGTACACATGCATCATACATTTAGATCATGTTGCTATCTATAGTACCATGTTCGTCTTGTTATGTTTCAAGTGTCTAGGATTCTTTATCCTACCTATGCATCGCCATGCATGAGTAAGATAAAGAGGGGCATCTGTAGACACTCGAAATTTTCTGTCACTAACATTGCAGGTGAATAGATTCATCTTTTAAGAGGGAACCCTGAAAGACGATCCATATCCGTACTGGATACTACCAGAAGTTCAGCATCAACCCCAGATCGCAATCTGGCAGTAACAATTCTAATCTCGGAGATAACCCCGAGGTATGCAGATCAATACCGGCACACACACCGGACAAGACCGATTAATCTCGGAGATAACCCCTAGGTATCCAGTCTCAGTCCCAACCATGGGAATAGCCACCAACCTTGGTGATAACCCCAAGGAATGCAATTTCGGCAATAACCCCAGAAATGCTTGTTACAAGTGTGACCAACTTCAATCTCGGCGCTCACAACGAGATCCACTGTACCAGTCCGACGATAACATCAGGAAGACAGACACACTTCAAGGACGACAATGAGGACCTTCAACCAATTGCAACAGTCCAATCCCAGCGAAGCTGAGCAACGTCTGCTTTATCAGCCCAATCCGGTGATAACACCGATGAGGGGCAACATCGTCATCTGACCAACACGATGTCATGCCACATCGCCTCAATATATCTACGCAACAATGTCCTGCAAGATAAACCAATCCCGAGTGACTATTGTACAAGATAACGGATGAAAGTTGAAGCTTGAAGACCGGAGGGCACCGTCCCATCTTCAGTGATTTCGTACAAACTCGAATCCCATGCCATCGTACAACTCTCGACAACGGCGGTCCAAAATAGGTCCTTTATACCTCAAACGGATGCCCAGATTACACTTCTGAAGATCTGAGTGGACATTACAGTGCCCAAGTACACGTACTTCGAGACGACCCGACCCAAAAAACTCAGGCCAACCCAGGTTGCCTCTGGTACACTTGCGGCTCAGCCGCAGGTACACTTGCGGCTAATATGCCTATAAATAGAGGGCTTGGGATGCTAATTTTTAAGGAGAAAACGGCGAGGAAGCCCTACCCAATTTGCTATTCACTCATCCCATGCAGTATACTTTCCCCTTTTAAACACTTGTGAGCTCATATATAGCTTCTTTTGTACCTACAAAAGCCAGTGTTTACCCACTCTAAAGATATAGAAGTCTTTATTAGCAGTCAGCTGTAAACCTTCTCACACACTTTAGAGTCTTTCTCTTCATCTCTGCATACACCCTTCTACAAGTTGAGAGTCGTGTTGCTCGTTTTTGCCCGGACTTCGATCCGTAGTTTTATTTCAGTCTGCATAAATATATATGTATATATATATATATATATATATATATATATATATATATATATATTGACTAACATTATCGAGTTATGCCTCGATTGAGCCTAGACTTCGGTCTGGAGCGTTTATTTGCTTATATATATATATATATAAACTGTGTATCGAACTTTGTTTGATTGAGCCTAGACTTCGGTCTGGAGCGTTTATTGGTTTAATATATATATACTTATATATATTAACTGTGTGTCGAACTTTGTTCGATGAACCTAGATTTTGGTCTGGTGCGTTTACTTGCTTATATATATATATATATATATATATATATATATATATATATATATATATATATATATATATATATATATATATATAAACAGCTATTGAACTTTGTTCGGTGAGCCTGGATTTTATATCCGGTGTGTTTACTTGCTTTTCTATATATATACTTATATATATATGAACTGTTATCGGACTCTGTTCGATGAGCCTAGATTTTACATCCGGTGCGTTTATTGCTTTTATGCATATATATATATATATATATATATATATATATATATATATATATATATATGTATATATATTCGTCCTGCCTGGAGTTCACTTCGTGGCAGTTGATAGCTTTGTACAGCTTTCTTTACGTTTCGTCCCGCCTGGAGTTTCCTTCGTGGCGGTTGACCGTATTTACTGCTTTACTTACATTTTGTCCCGCCTGGAGTTTCCTCCGTGGCGGTTGATAGCTTTGACAACTTTATTTACGTTTCTAATCCCCCATGGATGTGTTTCATGGTTGGTGATCATGTATGTATATATATATATTTACCGCTTTTATATATATACCTACTTACTGCGTTTATATCAATTGCTGCATCATGTGAGCCTAGGAATCATGTGATCACAGATTCAGTCCCCTGAATCTAGATTCGGTTCCCGTGATGGACCTTTTTAGCTGTAAGCAGCTTGTAAATTTATCTGTGATGTTTGGATTTCCTCAGATGATTTTCATACTCACGAGGAGTTCAGCACCTTTTTGTACATTCATTTTCGTACGGATGCCTCGCATCTGTCAAATAAAATCAATTAAACCGAGCACTTAATAAAATGGAAGTGTAAAATGTCTCAATTACTATTGAGCATCAGGGTTTGAAAAAACCTTTTTTATAAAACATCACTGCATATCTTGCTTAAAATTAAATTTTTACATAAAATTAAAACCTTGTGTATATAGGTGCGAACGAGGCCTCGCACTACTTCTAAATAATAGCACATTGACCCACACACACACACATTCAGATAACAGTTTCTTGAAAAGAGGCGGTCACCGTGGTAACACGGATGTCGGGGGGTGCCTAACACCTTCCCTTTGCATAACCAAGTCCCCGGATCCTAATGAATCTCGGTTTCACCGACCCGCTTAGCAGTGTCACATCACTGGGTCAATGTGCAAACCTTTTCTCGGTTGTGTTGGTACAACCATTTAAAAAACTAACTGGCGACTCTTAACAGTCCATCGTCGACATTATATATGTCGGACCTTTTTTACTTGTTTTTTCAAATAAATCTCACCTAAAATGAGAACACCAAAGAACAAGTAACGGAAAGGGACAATTAAAAATCCCGACGTCGATATATATATATATATATACATAAAAGAAATAAACCACGGGCCGACGGCCCGGGCATACACACACGCGACTCTCAACGTGAATAATAGTGTGTGTAAGAAGTGAAGAAAGGCGTTAAGTAATGTAAGAGGGCTTATAGTGGACTACCGAAGAAGACTTAAATAGCTTTAAATAGATGAACACTCGGTTCCCACCGGTAAAAAATATCCAAATATAAGTTCACAAGTGTTTGAAATGAGAAAGCACTCAATTTATAGTGTGTACAGAGCAAATTGGACAAGGCTTCCTTGCCGTTTCTTTTTACAAAATAGCCAACCCAAGCCCTCTATTCATAGGGGGGAGCCACAAGTGTACCTGCGGCTGCCCGGGGTGCCCCATGCTCAGCGGGTCCTGCCGTCTCGAAGTACGTGCACTCATACAATGTGTTATCCACTCGAACCTTCAAAACTTCAATTCGGGCATCCGATCGAGGCGTATAAGACCTTTTACGGAATGCTATTGTCGAGAGCTACACAATAACATGGGATAAGAGTTTGTATGAAGTTGGGAAGATGGGACCATGCCTAGGTCTTCAAGCTTCAAATTCTATCTGGTGGGCTGTCTTGTGTAGTAGTCACTCGGGATTAGAGCTATGGTTCTTGTAGGAAACTTCTGTGTAGCATGTATGTTGAAATGTTGTTGAGACGGCGTGTTTGTGGGATTGAGGTGGCAAAATGATGATTTTGCCCCTGATCAGGGTTATCTCCGGCTCTAAGCTGATATAGCAGTCGTTGCTCAGGGTTATCTCTAAGATTGGGCTACTGCAAGTGTTGAACGTCCTTAGGGTTGTCTCTGAGGTATGCCTGTCCTCCCAAGGTTATCACCGAGTGTTGAAGCTGATCGTAGGGGTTTGAAACAAGTATTTTTAGGGTTATTTTCGGAACTGCAACTACATGCCTCGGGGTTGTCTCCGAGGTTTGAACTTTATCTCTCGGGGTTGTCTCCGAGATTGAAACTGTAACTCCTGGGGTTATCTCCGGGACTGGGAGTGAATGTCTCGGGGTTATCTCTGAAACTGAAAAGACTGCTCCGTCGTTATCTCCGGAATTGGAACTGTATTCCTCGGGGTTATCTCTGAGGTTGAAAATTGAAGCTCCTGGGGTTATCTCCAGGACTGGAACTGAATATCTGGGGGTTGTCTCCGAGATGGCAAACTGATTATCCTGGGGTTGTCTCTGGGATGGTGCTGCTTTAACTTCCAAGGTTATCTCTGGAAGACGACTTTTCCCTCCTACAAGGTTAGTAACATGAATGCAAAAAAATTTCGAGTGTCTACAATATATATATATATATATATATATATATATATATATATATATATATATATATATATATATATATATATATATATATATATATATATATATATATATATATATATGCGGTAAACGTACTGGATATGTTGATCCAGACTCAATCGATAATTCGAGAGTATATATATATAAAAGTAGTAAATGTTCTGTAGAAACTCAAAATTTTCTGCATACCTGTTATTAGCATTGCAAGGGGGCATAATCGTCTTCCAGAGATAACCCTGGAAGATAGCTCAGTTCAATCTCGGAGATAACCCTGGGTATTCAATTATTACAATCTCGGAGATAACCCCGAGGCATCCAGCTCAGTCCCGGAGATAACATCGGGAGTTTCAGTTTCAACCTCGGAGATAACTCCGAGGAATGCAGTTCAAATACCAAAAATCACACCAAAGAAGATCGTTTCATCTTAGAGATAATCCTGAGATACTCAGTCTTAGTCCCGAACATAACACCTGGATAGATAGTATCAACCTCGGAGACAACCCCGAGGCATGCAGTTGCAGTTCCAGAGATAACCCTGGAAATGTTTGTTTCAAACCTATGTTATCAGCTTTAACACTCGGCGATAACCCCGAGGCACTCATTCCCCAAGCCCGGAGATAACCCTGGGAGGTCAGCCACACCTCAGAAACAACACTGAGGATGGTCAACACATGCAGCAGTCCAATCTCAGAGATAACCCTGAGCAACGACCGCTAAGAACAGCTCAAATTGGAGATAACCTCGGTGAGGGGCAGAATCGTTATTTTGGCATTCGAATCCCACATTGCGCCGTCTCAACATTCAGACATACATACTACATAGGAATATCTTACAAGAATTAAAGAGCTCCAATCCCGAGTGACAACTGCACAAGACAACACACCGGATAGAATTTGAAGCCTGAAGACCAAGGGCATGGTCCCATCTTCCTGACTTCGTACAACCTCTAATCCCATGTTATTGTGTAGATCTCAACAATAGCATGCCGTTAAAGGTCTTATACACCTCAATCAGATGCCTGAATTGAAGTTCTGAAAGTTCGAACAGACAACACGTTACACGCATGCACGTACTTCGAGACGGCGGGACCCGTAAAACTTGAGGCACCCTGGGCAACCGCAGGTACACCAGCAGCTCCCACCTCTATAAATAGAGGGCTTGGAGTAGCCATTTTGCATAGAGAGAAGGCGAGAAAACCCTGTCCAATTTGCTCTGTACACACCCTAAACTAAGTGCTTTCTCATTTTAAACACTTGTGAGCTTCTATATTGTTATATTTTTATCGGCGGGAGCCGAGTGTTCATCCATTTAAAGCTATTGAAGTCTTCTTTGGTAGTCCACTATAAGCCTTCTTACAGTTTCTAAAGCCTTTCTCCACTACTGTGCACACACAGTTTTGCACGTTGAGAGTCGTGTTGCGTGTACATGCCCGGACTTCGGTCCGTGGCTTTTATTTCTTTTTGTATATTATATATATATATATATATATATATATATATATATGGACTAACATTATTGAGTTATATCTCGATTGAGCCTGGACTCACGTCCGGAGCGTTTATTTGCTTTTACGTATATACTTATATATAAACTGTTGTCGAACTTTGTTCGATGAGCCTGGATTTTCATCCGGAGCGTTTACTACTTTTATATATATGTAAATACTTATATATATATATATATATATGTTGTTGCTATCAAACTCTGTTTGATTGAGCCTGGATTTCACATCCGCTGCGTTTACCACTTTTATATATATATATATATATATATATATATATATATATATATATATATATATATATATTTACATTTCAGTATGGCCTGGAGTTTACTTCGTGGCCTTTTACCGCTTTATTTACATTTCTGTCAGGCCTGGAGTTTACTTCGTGGCCTTTTACAACTTTATATATATTTTTTCCCGCCTGGAGTTTACTTCGAGGCGGTTGATCATTTTATTGCTTTATTTATATTTTTCAATCCCCTATGGAGGTGCTTCGTGGTGGTTGACTAATTTTTACTGCTTAATTTATATTTTCCAATCCCCCATGGAGGTGCTTCATGGTGGTTGATTGATTTTTACTGCTTTATTTACATTTCCAATCCCCCATGGAGGTGCTTCGTGGTGGTTGATTGGTTTTTTACTGCTTTATTTACATTTGCATTCCCCCATAGAGGTGCTTCGTGGTGGTTGATTACTTGCACACACACACACACACACACACACACACACACACATATATATATATATATATATATATTTACAACTTTTATATATATAACTATTTACAACTTTCATACAAATTACTACTTCATGTGAGCCTAGGAATCATGTGATCATAGATCCAATCTACTAGATCTAGATTCGGTTCCCATGATGGAAATTTTTAGCTGTACATGGCTTGTAAATTATGCACGGTGTTAAATTTTCTTAGATGGCTGTCATGCCCACAAGAAGTTCGACACTGCTATGTCTATTATTTTTCTTGAAGATGCTTCGCATTTCGAAAATAAAAGCAATCAAGCCGAACACATAATAAAATGGAAGTATCAAAGGCCTCAATTACTTTTGAGCACAAAGGTTTGAAAAACCTCTTCTTACAAAATATCACTGCTATATCTTGTTAAAACTGAATTTTTATATAAAAATTTAAACCCTTTGTATATAGGTGCGAACGAGGCATAGCACTACTTCCAGATAATTGCACATTGATCCACACACACACACACATTCATATAACAGTTTAATTAAAAAGTGGCGGTCACCGTGGCAACACGAATGTCGGGGGGTGCCTAACACCTTCCGTCCGCATAACCAAGTCCCCGGACCCAAATGAATCTCGGTTTCACAGACTCGTTAAGTAGTGTCACATCTCTAGGTCAATGTACAAACCTTTTCTCGGTTGTGTTGGTACAACCATTTAAAAAACTAAATGGCGACTCTTATAGTCCAATCGTCGACATATACATGTCGGACCTTTTCACAACTTATTTTTTCAAACAAATCTCACCTAACATGAGAACACCAAAAGACAAGAACAGAAAAGGGACAATTAAAATCCCGACGTCGACAGGTGGCGACTCTGCTGGGGATCTCCAGTAAAAGGACTTAAGCCGTTACTGCAAGCTTTTCAAAACTGTTATATGCTTATGTATGGATGTTGCATTTACATTTGATGGATGTGTACGGATGCATTTACTTACTATTCTTAATTTACACTATATCTGCTTGTGATATTAGTGCTTCGTACATGTCATCATTTTCATAATCGGTGAGACACGTTGTATATGAATGTATGTTTTGTGGTTCCTCCATCAGGAGGCTATCCTGTCGGTGTTTGATTACTGGACTCGTAGGAAGACTAATTCCAACGAGGCTCGGGAAAGGCACCACCCAAATTCGCTCTAGTTGAAAGACCGAATTAACTTCCCGTCGAGTAAACTGCGATGATTTGGGGACCTTCATGCCGAAAAGCCGCGAGAGTAGCTTAAGATAGGTTAGCCTTTGATAAACCAAACGTGGAGGAAAGTCTCTTCATACTTTCCCATTTCAAATTACTCGTAAAGTCAATTTCTTGTAATTTCATTCCATATTGATCTTCATGTAATGGAAAATATGAAGAAATATGTGTACATGCATATTTTACAAATATTAACATGCTATCATGTATTACAAACAGCTAACATCCATTTTTGCAAGATAAATACTCCTAAAACGGATACATCATTTAGCATGTCAACATTTATACATTCCCTAAAACTAAACTACGTCAGTTTTTCGTAGGGAAACAATTGGACCTATTACCCGTTCAAAGTCCAAAAAGGCCACGAGCCTACAACCAATTATGTCTTCATCTGACCAGACAAATACTAATCCTGTTTCTCGTGAAGAATTTGACGGATTAAGTAAACAAATCACAGATTTGGCTGTTCTGCTTAAAGAACTACACCAATCTACCCAGGGTGCAAGGATACCCATACATACTAAATCCTCTACACCTGATGCTCAGTTGGATACAACCAATAAAATTCATGATTCCACCCATCTCAAAAAAGATCTAGACACCGGTGATATCAGAAAGAAAGTCCTTCAAATGGAAGAGACTATCTGTTCTACCAAAGGGATTGGGGCACATGGGAGTGTTTCATATATTCCCTGGTGTACATTATCCAGAGAAGTTCAAGACTCCTGACTTTGAAAAATATGACGGGTTAGGAGACCCTTACACACATTTAAAGGTATTCATTGGAGAACTCAGATCTTATATAGAGGACGAGAAGCTCAAGATATAGCTATTCTAGAAGAGTCTGATTGGAGAAGCCCGATTGTGGTATACCAGATTAGACAACTCCAAGATCCAAAGCTATGAAGAGCTAGCTCATGCCTTCATTCTTAGTATAACTTCCAGTCACAGATGGCCCCTGACCGGTACCAAATTACTAAAGTCAGGAAATAAACCAATGAATATTTTAGAGAGTATGCTTAAAGTTGGAGGCACCTTACTGCTTAAGTTGTTCCCTCTATGAATGAGTCAGAGATGGTGATGACCTTCATAGACATACAAGAAGTTCCTTTCTATAAGAGAGTCTTAGCTGGTATTGGCAAACCATTCTCTGAAATGATTAAACATGGGGAGATGGCTGAGATGGGATTGAAGTCAAGAAAGATTCAAGACCTAGCTACCCTTAAAGCTGTTGCTGAGCACATCCAGTCTGGAAATTATGGGAACAACCCCCGAGAGTTCATAAAAAGAAAGAGGAGGATGTTTCCTTGATACTACAAGGTCAGAAAGGCAGTCAGAATATGCCTATCCAGAGGAGAAATTACTCCCCCTTCCAAGCACAGTCTTCAAACCCTCAGTTACCTAAAGGTGGAGAAGTCAGACGCACTCGAGTGTTCACACCCCTAGGGGACTCACTCCAGAACATTCTCAATCTTCTGACCACTTCGATGAAAATTATTCATCTTCTTTCACCAGCAAACCTGAATGGAAAGGGTTTCAATGCTACTCGGAAGTGTGATTATCATGCTGGTGCATTGGGACATGATACTCAGGATTGTTGGGCCTTAAAACACAAGATCCAAGATTTAATAGACAGCGGTGAGTTCGTGGTCACCAAGCCCGACCAACCACATGTGCAAGACAACCCTCTTCCTCAACACAAAGAAGAAGAGGTCAACATAATTAATTGGAGCAGTGGACAAAGTTCCAATTTTAATGGTGGTGCTTCCCAAACCAGCAAGGATAATGCTGACAAGTGGGACTATGAAAAGTTCCAGTTTATGATGGAACGAAAAATGAATGCTCTGTGTGAGCAACTCAACCAATTAGCATAACTGGTGGTCCATCATCACCAAGTCACACGCCGATTATTTGGTCAGAAGCATGCCATTCTCCTTCCTTTTGTTACAAACACTCCACCACGTACTCCAAAAAATGAAACACTGGAAGATAAAATTGTAAAAAGAGCAAATGCCAAAGCTCGTCGGGATTTTGCCAACAAAAGGGAATTTACATACCTAGGCCAACCGATGGAAAAAATACTGCAGATGCTGATAAATGAAGGAAGAATCACAGCTCTGCTACCTCTAATCAGCCCGCGGTCAAGATAGTTTAATTTCAGTGGAGTGTGCTAATATCATTCCCAATCTCGCAGTCACAGCACAGAAGAATGTTGGGCACTTCGCCACCTTATTCAGAATTTAATTGACAATGGTGTCCTGCAAATGGCAGACAATGATGTTGTAGTACTAGAGAGTGGGGATGCATCTCCTACAAAGTGGAAGGAAGTCGTAGCAGTCATATCTTCTGAGACAGATGCATCTACTCCCTCATATATAATCCAACCAATTCAACTCAAGGATGTTGACAATCCTTTCCAAGTGGCTGTACCAAAGCCAATTATCTTGCCATGAAGGCCACAATATCCTGTTGTCAGCCTCCAAAAAGTTCCATGGAATTATGGAGGGGTTAAAGAATCCACATCTCATATAACTGCTACAGTGTCGAATGATAATCCACTGTCTCTTGCCCCACTGGTGATGAAGCCTACCATCAAGACAAAGGGGAAGATTCCCATAGAAAAAGTGGAAGAATTTCTTCGTACTATGGGCCATAACGTAGCCAAGGTGGTTTTAAGCTTGAGAGAAGCTCCACAGTAAATTTTCATACTGGACTTGGTTTTCTCTTCCGAAGATCACCGGAAGGTATTACTCCGGGTTTTGGAAGAAGCCCAACTACCTAAGTTAATAGATGTTGAGAAATTCCAGCATCTGGTGGATCACATTTTCAAAAACAATGTGATATCTTTCATTGACAACGATATACCTCCCGAAGGAACTGGTCATTGCAAGTCATTGCATATAGCGGTTTTATCTTTTGGATATATAGTGGGAGGAGTCTTGATAGACGGAGGATCATCTTTGAATATATACCCTTATGCCACTTTGGTGAAGATGAATATCAATCTCAACAGAATCTGAAGAAGCCATACAATCATTAAAGCTTTCGACGGATCCCGACGAAACGCTGTCGGAGAGATTTAACTGCCAGTGGAAATTAGTCCACGTACATTCTGCGTGTCTTTTCATTTTCTCAAAATAGATACAAGATACAACCTACTTTTGGGAAGACCGTGGATTCATATGGTCGGAGCCGTCCCCTCCACTCTTCACCAGCAACCTAAATACATTATTAACAATAGCCTAGTCACTATCGATGCTGAGCCGAAATATTCTGAATAAGGTGACATGTGAGACCCCAGATTTTATTAATAAATATTTAATATTCTCGAAATATTTTTATTTTATTTTTTTTATATTATGGTATGAATTTGATATAATGTTATAGTTGTGGGTAGTATTTATAAATTTTGTAAAGTATGCAAGTTGTTATATAATATTCGATTGGTCGGGGAATATTTTTTTTTTATCGGGGAATATCTAAACGACGGTATAATCATTGGTGGACCCCACAATGAAATTATTGTCGGATTGAGAAAACGACAAAAATATTTTATGGAAATAACGGCGGAAGTTTTACCGTTAACTGTTGAAACACCCGGTGTTAAAAGTACAGTAATACGCGTGGTTGCATAGTAGCACACGGTATTGATTATTGATGCTTATGTGAGAAGTCACTCAGTATTGTTCAATCGAGTATTCGGGACACTTTTTGTGTCGGAGTACTATTCACGAGTTACTATTCATGAGTTACTATTCACGGGTTACTATTCACCTAAATTACTATTCACTCTAGTATTGTTCACTCGGGTATTTGAGACACTTTTCGTGTCGGAGTACTATTCACGAGTTACTATTCACGAGTTACTATTAATGAGTTATAATATTAATGATGAATGTTGTTCGGAGTTGAATTTGGAGACGCAGACGTGATATTTGAGTCCGGAACGTTGAAATTAGTAAAAATAGTCTATAAACACAAAATTTTCCAAAATTCACTATTTGGTCAGAAAGTCAACAGTTGATTTTTTCGAAAAAAGTCAAACTTTGAAATTTCAAAATTTATATTTTTGATAAAAATGGTTTCATTATGTTGAAATTGTTTGTGTTAGTGAAAATCGACATTTATTTCGATAATAATTGATATCTGGAGGTTATATTGACCAATCGGGTATTTAACCGGATAAATGAGCAATTGATTGCTATTATTTCACATGATTATAACTATTTGTTCACATGTTATACTATTGACTCACATTCTTGTTACTATTAGGGGAGTTGGTGCAAGATTGATAATACTTGCATGACTAAGTTAAAAATGGAGGTATAGAGGGAGGTACTATATTGTAATTAATTTTTCATATGTTTAGAACTATTGAGTCACATGATTTTACTATTGATTCACATGATTTACTATTAGGGGAGTTGGTGCAAGTTTGATAATACTTGGATGATTGAATTAAAAATGAAAGAAAAGTTGGACGTATTGTACTACAATATTTCGAGCCCCAAAACGTACAATTATCGAAACTATGTTTTCCTATAAATAGAAGCTCATTCTTCCTTCATTTTTCACCAATTCACTAAAGCTTTAGAGCCATTATTATAGAGAGAAGCTATAGAGAGAAAATCTATAGAAGAAGAGAAGTCTGCTCTCTCACTACTCCTATATCCAGTTTCTTTCAAAGGTAGGGAATATTATTTCTTTCTTTCATCTTCATGAAGAGAACTTCTGTTGTTCCATTCTTTGTTATTATGTTGGAATAACCTGTTTATGCGATGAACCGCATACTTGGTGAAATTCTTCTATTATTTCATTCCTTATTATTCTGCTGGAACATCCTGTCTGTACGGTCTCCGGTAAAAGTGTCTGCCCATGTAATGGCTATGTTATTTTCTAAACCGATACCGGTAAAGGGGAAAGAAGTCTTGTCTCCAAATCCTAAAGAGGAAGAAAAGGAACGGAGACGTAAACAAGACATCGCCAGGATGATGTCAAACATGCGCATCATTGTCCATGATGAGCACACAAATAGATTTACCTCAGACGATGATTGTCCAGACGTAATGGTCATCATTCGAGAAAAGGAGGATGATGACATCCCTTCCATTATTGCAGTCCATCAGGACTTTACCCTTGACAATTAGAGCAACACTCCTCCCATTGGTCGACAAGGGTAAAATGGGCAAAAACTCTTTCTGCCCTGTAGATAATAATAACTGCTTACTTTTCTGTACAATATTAGCAGTTTATTTCGTCAATACATGCTAACACTTTGTATGATTAAATAGTTTCATATATTAAGTGAAAGCATATTTTGTTTCAGGACTCTGAATTTAGATGTGCCTATACTTGCTGATAAGGTTCCTTTTCTCCACAAGGATTGTAACTTTGATGAAAAGTTAGACTCAGACTTGATGGAAATATAAGAGGACATTGAGATACCTCAGGAGATCAAAGAATGGGTCGAAGACAAACCTAAATCCAACCTTGATCAAACCACCTCCTTCAATCTTTGAACCTTAGAAAGTCCTAAACTAATCCAGATTGGTACAGACCTCACTCCAAACCAAAGGAATGACATGGTTACACTATTAACCCAATTCCAGGATGTGTTTGCGTGGTCTCACAAAGACATGGTGGGTTTGTCCACTGACATTGTCATCCATCGCCTCCCCATCAAAGAAGAATACCTGAGTGGAGTTTAAAGGTCAAAGAGGAAATTGTGAAACAATTTCAAGCAGGCATCATCATGGTGTCTACATACCTTGAATGACTATCAAACATAGTCCCCATGCCTAAACCAGGAGGAAAGATGAGATTTTGCGTGGATTACTGGGATCTGAATAAAGCTTGCCTTAAAGATAGCTTTCTCGTGCCATTTATCCATATTCTCATTGATAATACTGCTCAATACGATATGTACTCCTTTGCTGATTGCTTCACGGGGTATCATCAGATCATGGTTGCTGAAGAGGATTGTGAGAAAACTGTATTCATCACTCCTTGGGGAACCTTTTGCTATAGACGATTGTCATTCGGCCTCATCAATGCTGGAGCTACCTACCAGTGAGCCATAATGGCTCCTTTCCACGATTTAATGCATAAGGAGATAGAGATCTACGTGGATGACATCATTATCAAATCTTGAAGGGAGGAAGACCACTTAGACTATCTCAGAAAGCTCTTCAACAGGTTGCATAAGTACAACTTGAAGTTAAATCCAGCCAAGTGCGCCTTTAGCATTACATCAGGCAAGTTGCTAGGATTCCTAATCAGCCACAAGGGGATTGAGCTGGATCCCACCAAAATCCAGGCCATCATAGAAATTCCCATTCCTCAGACAGAGAAGGAAATACGAGGATTTTGGGGAAGAATCAAATTCATCAGCAGATTCATCTCCTAACTCACAGTAACCTGTGAGCCTATTTTTAAGTTGTTAAGGAAGAACTCCTCCATGAAGTGGAATGATGAGTGCCAGAAGGCCTTCTTTACAATCAAAGAGCATCTAGTCAAAGCTCCTGTTCTGGTATCACCTAGGGATGATGTTCCCCTATTCATGTATCTGTCCATAAGTAACGATGTCATGGTCTTCATGCTGGGATAGAAAGACGATGGTGGCCAAGAGCGAGCTATCTACTACCTCAGTAAAAGACTTAACAGTAGTGAACACAAATACACTCTGATTGAGAGGACTTATTATGCTTTGGCATGGGCTTCCATGAGGTTACATCATTACCTCCATGGTCACACAACCCATCTTATGTCCCGCGTGGATCTTCTCAAGTACGTGTTCAGTAAACCCATGTTGAACTGCCGACTGTCCAGATGCCAGTTGATCCTATAACAATTTGACATCGTCTACGTGATGCAGAAGTCCATTAAAGGACAAGGAATTACGGATCAACTGGTCGCCGCACCTTCAGGGGACTTCAGACCCTTGGAAACATACTTTCCCGATGAAGGGGTAATGGCAATTCAGCAACACCATCAGTATGATGCACGCCAAACATGGAAGATGTATTTTGATGGAGCTGTTAGCATGGAAGGCTCTGGAGCAAGAGCAGTTCTAGTATCTGTTACGGGGGAGCAACATCCCATCGCCGTTAAATTGTTGTTTGCCAACACCAACAACACAGCTGAGTATGAAGTCTGTATCATGGGGCTAAAACTTGCCCAATCAATGGGCATTAGACGGTTAACTGTCTTTGGAGATTCTGAGTTGGTAATCAGACAAACCACAGGACTCTATCACACCAAAGGTCTACATTTGCTGCCTTACCATCGGCAGGTTCTACAGATGACTTCGGAGTTTGAAGAAATATCCTTCCTCCATATTCCTTAGAATAGGAATGATTTTACGAATGCTCTAGCAACCTTGGCCTCCTTGATCAACATACATGACAAGGAAAACATGCCAACCCTCACATTTTCCCAACAAAAGGCTCCAGCCTATGGGAATTACATTGGAGAAGTATCAGATGAGCTACCTCCCAACCAACACGCTTGGTATCAACACATCAAGGAGTATTTACAAGATGGATCTACACCCGCTGAGGTGAGCCCGAATAAAAGTAGGCGGATCCATCGACTAGCTATGAAATTCTACCTGAGCAGAGATGCACTCTACAAAGGAGATACAGGATTGGGTCTCCTCAGATGTCTGGATAAAGACCAAGCTCAGAGGCTCATGGATGAGATCAATGGTGGAGTATGTGGCCCACATATGAGCGACCCCTTACTTGTTAAGAAAATCCTCAAAATAGTGCATTACTGGCTATCTCTCAAGGCTAATTGTGAGGATCATGTCAAGAGATGATATCAGTGCCAAATTCATGGGAATGCTATCCATGCCCCTCCAAGGGAGCTCTACAATATGAGTTCACCCTGACCCTTCTCAATGTGGGGATTGGACGTGATCGGACCCATCGAGCCCAAAGCCAGTAATGGGAATCAATTTATCTTCATCATGATTGACTACTTCACCAAATGGGTAGAAGCAACCTCCTTCCCAGGGTTACCAAAGAAGTCATTATTGCTTTCATCAGAAATAATGTCATTTGTCGCTATGGACAACCATATAAACTAGACCTTATTTGATACCGGTTTTACCCATTCTTTTATTGTAAGACCCCAACTTTTATAAATAAAGATGAATTTTCTATAAATATCATTTTTGAATATTATGGAGTTAATTTGATATACTGTTATAGCTGTGGGTAATATTTATAAATTTTGCAAAGTACGCAAGTTGTTATATAATATTCGATTGGTCGGGAAATATTCGTTTTAACAGAAAATATTCGTACAACGGCACAATCATTGGTGGTACCCACAGCGAAATTATTGTCGGACTGAGAAAACGACAAAACTATTTTATTAAAAATAACGACGGAAGTTTTACCATTGATACTGTTGAACTACTCGGTAGTAAAAGTACAATAATACGTGTGGTTGCATAGTAGCACACGGTATTGATTATTAATGCTTATGTGAGAAGTCACTCAGTTTGATTCAATTATTGTCAGTTAATAATATGAATTATTTAGCGATAATGAAGTTTTGTTTTATTCGTATTATTAACGTAATAAAACAGTAATATCTTTTTATATAAAACAGAATACTTTATTAAAGTTATTCTATAAATAGAATATATTATATTTTATTTAAAAGATTTTTCTTTAAATATGGACCGTCAGATTAAAGCAATCAATTTGGACCGTTCATGGATTAGTTACTATGCATTCTATTTTTCTATAAATAGCAGCTCATTCCTTCATTATTTCTTACGAATTCACTGAACTCTAAAGAGAGAAACTATAGAGAGAGAGAAGAAAAGTATTCTGCTACTTAACTACTTCCTTATTTCAGTTCTTCTTTAAAACGGTAAGGGGTGTTATTCTTTCTTATTCATGAAGAGAACTGTTGTTATTCCATTTCTTATTATTTTGTTGGAATAACCTGTATACGCGGTCTACCCTATACTTGGTGACATTATTCTATTATTCTGTTGGAACATCCTGTTTGTGTGTTTTACACCGGACCTGGTTCCGTCTTTATTATTATTCTGTTGGAACATCTTGTCTGTGTGTTTTACACCGGACCTGGTTCCGTCTTTATTATTATTCTGTTGGAACATCCTGTCTGCGTATTTTACACTGGACCTGGTTCCGTCTTTATTATTATTCTGTTAGAACATCCTGTCTGTGTGTTTTACACCAGACCTGGTTCCATCTTTATTATTATTCTGTTGGAATATCATGTCTGTGCGTTTTACGCCGAACCTGGTTCCATTATTTATTATTCTGTTAGAATAACCTGTCTGTGCGGTCTATCGCATGCATGATGATTTCTTTTGTTATTCCATTCTTTATTATACTCATTTGGTTAAAGTTTTGACTTCTATACTCCATGAAATTAGTGGAATATCTTTGATATTTGCGCTTCATCTAGTATCTTTTCATGGAAATATTCTTCTAGGAATTCTTGAATTTTACTCCACAAAGCAGTATCATATTGAAAAT
Organism: Panax notoginseng; assembly: GCA_016801055.1. Classification (NCBI taxonomy): domain Eukaryota; kingdom Viridiplantae; phylum Streptophyta; class Magnoliopsida; order Apiales; family Araliaceae; genus Panax; species Panax notoginseng. The sequence continues at coordinate 52,835,547 of CM029019.1, read as the reverse complement.
TTGGACGTTGTTAATTCTTGGATAAATTAATTCCTGAACTTGTTTTATTGAATTCTTATATCATTGTCATCATCCTCATGTTTTATAAAATGTTGAAAGTCATCTGTGGCCTGTAGTGCATAGATGGACTTGGTATGATTATGACCAGGGATCATTCAGTATAATCATGACCGTAATATTACAAATGATGTGGTAAAAGTCCTCATTGGCCCGTAGTGCATTGATGGACAGTTGTTGGCATGATCATGACCATTAATGAATACACAAATATTCTTGGCCCGTAGTGCATGGATAATTGTGGTCGTGATACTAAAGAATATCCTTGGCCGTAGTGTAGGGGTGATTCGATGATGTGGATTATTTTGTTAAGCTGAGTCCCAGCGATAATAGTGTTGAAAATCCTTTTAAATCATAGAAGATAGTAGATTTTATTCTCTACTTGACTCTTTTAATGGATTGCTTATTCCGCTGCAGTTAAACTTGATGTTTATTATATTTTATCAGTTTAACACTGTTGAAGGCTAATGATAATTTATTCTGCATTATCTTAGTCATAATATTTCTTACTGGGCTAGTTGAGCTCACCATTTCTTTCACTGTTCTCTTCAAGAAACGAGAATATAGCTGGGACGAGTCGGGAAATGGAGTGATGGACCAGATGATAGTATTAGTAGTCCTCACTATTCTGCTGAACAGGATTAGCGTTGGCGTTAATGTTATTGTTGGTTGACTCTTCCTGAGCCGGTTGACGTTGTTGTCTTCTCCTTGGCGGCATTTTTCTGTTAAATAAACGTTTATTAGAACTTTATTTATTTCTCTACATAGTTAAGACATTACTCAACAATTTAACATATCACTTAACACATCATCTCAAACAACTTGATGTCTTTTCATTCAAATAAAAAGTTTTAACATTAAAATATAGCATACTGCTATTTACATCATCTATCCTGGAATAAAGAATCCACAGGATTTAAAACATTCAAATATTAACATATTCCTTAGTTCATAAACACATCGGAATTTACATAAAACTATATAGGTCTTTCACATAAATAAACAGATTCTATTCCTGTCTTCCAAGGTGCTCAATAGCCTTGCCACGCTCCTCATTCATGATACGAAACATCGTCCTGCGATCCAACATATACGATGGAAGTCCTTCAAACTGGATGGGGTACCTTAACACTCGCTCTTGAACCTCATCCATCGCATGATTAAGTGTGACGTACGTGTCTTTAAGCTTTGCCTTCTTTGCACGACTATCATCTTCTGCACGATCAGCTCGACGTGATTCTCTTACCCATCCTTCCTCTGCTATTTTCAGTCTTCCGGAGGTTTCCTTCAGTTCCTTCTTTAGCTTCTCAATCTCATCGGTCTTATCTACGGTTTGACCCTTCTCATGAACCAGATCCCACTTCACGTTTCCTAAACGTGTATGAAGGGTCACAATCTCTCTATCCTTTTCCTCTAAAGTAGACTGCTGAACAGTCGCTCGCTCAGTCAATTCCTGAATCTCATCTTGTAACTCCACGTTACGATCATATAGTGTGTCATACATCTCAGCATCAACAGTGTACCGTGGTAACTCCTCTTCTTCTTCCTCCTCATCAAACTCCTCCTCAGGATCCTCCTCAGGATCAATCTCAGGTTCATGCTCCTGACCAACAACGGTGATCAATGGAGATGAAACCCTCTGCACCAGCTGCTCCCTAACGACATGAATGTCTCGGGGCTCCTCCTCAGTCGGTCCTACAAGTACACGAGATCCCTCCTCAGTAGGTACTATAGATAAATGCGGTCCCCCCTCAGCTTGACTAGCTTCTCCATCATTCGTCATCCTGACAACAAAATTTTAAGATTTAGTTACTAAGTCATACTATCTAACGCATACTTAACACATAAACACATAATGTATTTTATTATCTTCAATGAATTACAAAAATTCATTTCTTAGAACTCGATAAGAGTTTTCCTTTACTATCTTCTTTCTATAAGGTTACTACCTAAGGTTGTTCCCCTACCTAAGGTTCATAACCTACAGCTTTGATACCAACCTGTGACACCCCCAAATTCGGGTACTTCGATTCCACGGGATTTGGTGTTCACTGTATAAACATCATCTATCTATCTACCCATAAATAATATCAAACCATACAATAGATAGAAATCATAATAAAATCTCTTCCCTTAAGGGTTACATCAACTGAATCATAAATAAATCCCAGGTTACTCTAACCTTAAAACATCTGTGCGGAATTCTAAACAAATAAGTCTTAAACAACAACATAAGTCTTAAACATAAATACATCATCAATTAAAATAACAAGTCTTCATCACTTGCTAACTTTGCCCTTGCCTTTACTAGTGGAGGGTTCATCGCTTCTTTCGTTCTTAACTGCAATGTTATTATTAAGCAAGAGTGAGCACAAATGCCCACAAGTATAATAATGAAATAACAGTATAATAACATGCGAATAAATCAAAGACGTCTGAATAAGAGCTCAACTTTTGAATCAAGAATGAATAACAAGAATCAAAAGAATTCTGAGGGTCATAAGACCTTGAACTATGTCCTAGGTTTACAGGGGTTATACTTGAAATCTTTAACAATCATAAGACTATGGACCTTCTTCTCGTACTTAGGGGGATCAGCCCTTAGTACCATACTGTGCACAATATCTTAAAGCTAAAGCGTAATTAACCCCCTATACAGGGTTGTTCATCTCAGTTTGATATTCGAGTCCGCACCAAAGGAAGTTTGGTTTGGATAAATTCATCAAGAGTTCTGAAATTTAGAACGCTCATCAACTAAGGACTAGTTGAATCAATAAGGTTCACTAGTCTAATAAGGTTCAACAATAATTGATATTCGATTTGAATAACAACCTCAAAAGTATACAATAGGACAATTATTGTATAACTGAATCATGCTTTGGAAAGATAATTAATCTTTAATATCATTCTTGAACTTGAATAATAACAAGGATAATTTATTCAAGGTAAATAATAAACTTGAACAATAATGACAAGTAGGGTTAGGGAAACTTGCTCAACATAAAAGTAACGTTTAAGTTTAAATAAACTTGCTCAATAGAATGGAGTTAGGGATAGGATACTTGCTCAATGTAAAAGTAAAGTTTAGAAACTTGCCTCGTGCGTAGATTACACTTTAACTAAGCACGTTCTTTGAATTAAATCCTACATACCATTCATATACACAATACCAGTTAATTATAAATTAACTAATCAATATAAACTCATTCTCGTTGTCTACTTTAATTATTGACTAAACTTAGTCAAATTTTTACTTTGTCACATCATTTGTACTTCGTGAATTACCAAACTAATTATGTAATTTAATAATTCAAATCACATGTAATTATGTTATTTACATGTTAAATATCTATTTTAATATCACATTATACCTATAACATGTTTACATATTCATTACATTAATCCACTAACACATTGTTAGACTTAAACATTTTAAAAATACATTTCTGAATTTTTTAGGGAGTGGCGCTGCGGCGCCACTAATGTGCTAAGGAGTCGCGCTGCGGCGCGGTGGCGCTGTGGCCGGGCCCTTGGCGCTACGACGCTATGGCGCCGTGGCTTGGGTTTTGGCGCTGCGGCGTAGTGGCACTGCGGCGCGGGACTTCAGTTCTGGAGTTGGCGCCGCGGCGCGAGACTCCAGAAACTAATTCTCAGTTCGCGAAGAACACAGAGTTCAGCGAAAACAACACATTTTTAATACTAATTTCACAAAATCACATATACCCACATGTTATAATTCATTTATAATCATAACCCAACATTTGTAGAGTAGTTTTAACCAATTAAAACACATAATCACATAATTAAAATATGTGAATTCAATGACTTTGATGTTCATGAAGTTTTAGAAAACTTTATGTGAAAATTCTCCTTACGAATTCGTTATAACACCGAATTTGTTCGTTTAAGACTTAAACTCTTCGTATTAATATGCATAACAACATACAAGTCTAAAATTTAGGGATAATATATGATCAATACATAAATTTTCACGTATATGGCCATATGGCCATATCACGTACTCTGTTTATTTTGAAATAACATATGTACGACATGTTTTCACAATACTGATGTTATGGTTTGTGAAATATATACATAATTAAACACAATTTGATATAACATAACACAATTTCTCACTTCACAGAGATTAACAGAATATAAGAAGCCATAATCATAAAACTTAAAAAGGCGTGAAATAAGAATTTGGGTTTGAAGAAAAATTACCCAGAGTATAACCAATGGAAGAGATGATCAGTGGTGATTCTTTCACAATTAATTGATCATTATACACTCAAACTTTCTCTGTGATGTTTATCAGACTAAAGCAATAATGAAAATGAAAAGAATAAAAAGACGTATGAATAAATAAAAGATCAAACTGACGCGCATCATGGTCAGTTGCCCATAATGGGTTAACTGGCCATAACTCCTCTAAGGCCACGTTTGGCTAGCAACTAGGCTCCAAAACTCTTTATTTTAATAACCCTCTTATTATATAGTTTAATAAATGTCACACTCTTATAAGATAAATCTAATATTTTATTTAATTTACTTTAAATAAAATATAATAATTTCTCATAAATTCACGTAGTCACAATATTAATTATCTCTTTAATAAATAATAATAATTTATTAAATCTCTAATTAATAATTAAATTAATTAAAATTACATCATGCTTAATTAAATAATTCATTTAATTCAATAAGCTCACATACTTTGAATATTAAAAATTCTCTACATTAATTTAATAAATGTAACACATATAATTAAATTAATCTACCACAATTGCATCAATTAATTAGTAAATCTAATAATTAAATCCTTGAAAAATATTTATTTAATTCAATAAATATTTAAAATAATTATAAAATTCTCGTTCGTCACATCTTTCCCCCCTTAAAAGGATTATGTCCCCAGAATCACGACTCAATAAATTCGACCCGTTACATTCTCCCCGCTTACAAAGATTCTGTCCCCAGAATCGCTTACAAATAATTAAGTAAATAATTGAGGGTAATTCTTCATCATATTCTCTTCGAGTTCCCACGTAGCTTCTTCAGCGTTGTGGTTCCTCCAAATTACCTTAACAGAAGGTATAACTTTATTTCTCAGAACTTGTTCTTTTCGGTCGACAATCTGGACAGGAATTTCTTCGTAAGATAAGTCTTTCTCAAAATGCAGGGGTTCGTATTCAATTACATGCTTGTAATCAGGTTTGTAAGGTCGTAACACAGAAACATGGAAGACGTTGTGGATATTCTCGAGTGCTGGAGGTAAGGCTACCTCGTACGTAACTTCTCCAATTCTTCTCAGTACTTCAAAGGGTCCAATAAATCTTGGGCTCAATTTTCCTTTCTTTCTGAACCTGATCTTTCCCTTCCAGGGAGAGACCTTCAAGAAGACATAACTACCTGATTCAAACTCGATATTTTTACGATGTGGATCAGCGTATTTCTTCTGTCGATCTTGAGCTGCTATCAGTCGTGCTCGGATCACTTTAACTATTTCTGCCGTCTGCTGTACCAATTCTAGCCCTAGCAATTGTCTTTCACCAACGTCATCCCAATAAAGTGGAGTTCTGCACTTTCTGCCGTATAACGCTTCGTAAGGCGGCATACCAATACTAGCGTGGTAACTGTTGTTGTAGCCAAACTCTACCAACGGTAGGTGATCATCCCAATTTCCTTTGAAGTCCATCACACAGGCTCGTAATATATCTTCTAGTGTTTGAATCGTTCGTTCGCTCTGTCCGTCTGTTTGAGGGTGGTAAGCTGTACTCATTCGCAGTTGTGTACCCATGCATTCCTGAAGACGTTTCCAGAAATTTGATGTGAAGCGCGGATCCCTATCGGAAACAATAGACACCGGCACTCCGTGCCTCGAAACAATCTCTTTCACATATAATCTTGCCAACTGATCTAAGTTAAATCTGATTTTGATAGGAAGGAAGTGTGCGGATTTCGTCAGTCGGTCAACAATAACCCATACTGCGTCGTAACCTTTCTGAGTCGTCGAAAGGCCAACCACGAAGTCCATCGTAATATGTTCCCATTTCCATTCTGGGATCTCCAACGGTTGAAGCAATCCACTCGGTCTCTGATGTTCTGCTTTAACTTTCTGACATGTCAGGCATTTGGCAACACATTCTGCAACATCACGTTTCAAATTCGGCCACCAGAAATATTGTCGAAGATTTTGGTACATTTTTGTACTACCAGGGTGAATCGAATATCTTGAACTATGAGTCTCACTCAAAATTTCTTCCTTAATTTCTTGTACTGGCGGAACCCAAATTTTGCTTTCAAATCTTAATATTCCTTCCTTATCCATCTTAAATCTTGGTTCGGTTCCTTCAGATATCTTTGATGTTACCTTTTTGCATTCATCATCCTGAAGCTGAGCCTCCTTCACTCTATCTAGTAGAGTTGTACCAGATTGCATCTGAAATAGCTTCTCATCAATCTCCATAGGATTCTTCACTTCTAACTCCAGTTTCTCCATATCTGCAATTAGTTCCTGTTGAGCAGTCAACATCATCAATTTCTCACGACCCTTTCTACTTAAGGCGTCGGCAACCACATTAGCCTTACCCGGATGGTATAAAATCTCACAGTCATAATCCTTGATTAATTCCAACCATCTTCTTTGACGCATATTCAAATCTTTCTGTGTAAAAATATATTTCAGACTCTTGTGGTCCGTATATATTTCACACTTCTCCCCGTAAAGATAGTGCCTCCAAATTTTCAAAGCAAAAACAACTACAGCTAACTCCAAATCATGGGTTGGGTAACCCTTTTCGTAATCCTTCAACTGCCGTGATGCATACGCAATGACTTTGCCGTTTTGCATCAGCACACAACCAAGTCCTTTATGCGACGCATCGCTAAAAACAACAAAATTTCCTGTATCATCCGGAAGAGATAACACAGGCGCTGTACTCAACCTCTTCTTTAATTCTTGAAAACTCTCCTCACACTTCTCCGTCCAAACAAATTTCACAGCTTTTCGAGTTAAATTCGTTAATAGAGTTGCGATCTTAGAAAAATCTTGTATGAATCTTCTATAATATCCTGCTAATCGAAGAAAACTTCTTACTTCTGACGGCGTTCTCGACTGATCCCAGTTAATCACAGCTTCTACTTTGGATGGATCTACCGAAATTCCATCTTTATCGATTACGTGACCAAGAAATTATACTCTCTCGATCCAGAATTCGCATTTCAAAAATTTAGCATATAACTTCTCCCTTCTCAATACTTCCAATGTTAACCTCAAGTGTTCTTCATGTTCCTCTTTGGTTTTGGAATATACCAAAATATCGTCTATAAATACCACCACGAATTTGTCCAAAAACGGCTTGAATACACCATTCATTAGTCCCATAAATGCTGCAGGAGCATTCGTAAGACCAAACGACATTACTAAAAACTCATAATGTCCATATCGCGTTCGGAACGCTGTCTTCGGTACATCCTCTGGCCTCACTTTCAGTTGGTGATAACCACTCCTCAAGTCAATCTTGGAAAAGTATTTTGCTCCCTTCAATTGATCAAACAGATCATCGATCCTCGGTAATGGATATCTGTTCTTGATCGTGACCTTGTTCAATTCTCTGTAGTCAATGCAGAGCCTCATCGATCCGTCCTTCTTTTTCACGAACAACACCGGCGCTCCCCACGGCGATACGCTCGGTTGAATGTACTTTTTGTCCAACAATTCTTGTAGTTGTACCATTAATTCCTTCATCTCTACTGGTGCCATTTGGTATGGTGCCTTCGATATTGGAGCAGTTCCGGGCGCCAAATCAATCACAAAGTCTACTTCTCTATCTGGTGGAAGTCCTGGCAAATCGTCTGGAAATACATCGACGAAGTCCCTCACAATCGGTATCTCCTCTACCTTCGGGTTCTCTTTTCGACTGTCGACTATGTAAGCTAAATATCATACACAGCCTTGTCTTAATAACTTCCTGGCCTGCATCATCGTCAGACAACTCGCTTGTCTAGGCGACTTGCTACCATAAAACACAACCTTTGACGGAGTCATAAGGTTAATACGCTTCTTTTGGCAGTCAATTACAGCCCCATAATTGGATAACCAATCCATACCCAAAATAACGTCAAATTCCCCCAATCGAATAGGGATAAGATCTACGTTCATGATATTACCCTTAATATCCACTCTACAGTTCTTATGTACGTACTTAACAGGGATTAATTCTCTATTCGCAATTTTTATGTTCATGGGGTAATCCAATTCATCCTTAAGCAAATCTAAACTATTAGCAAAGTCATCGGATATAAAGGAACAAGTAGCACCCGAATCAAATAAAACGTAAGCATTAATTTCATTGATCGGAATGATACCTGACACCACATCACGAGACTGGATTGCATCCTGCACCGTCATGTTGAAAGTTCTGGCGGTTGGTCGGTTTGTTGCAGGTGGTCCGGTGATGGTTAAGGTATTTCCACTGCTATTTCCCCGGTTTTCTCCTTGTCCTGATCCTCCCGATCCCTTCTTGGGACAGTCTCTTGCTAAATGATCTTTCGAACCACAGTTGAAACAAGCACCCTTCTTTGGGTTTGGGCAATTTGGTGCTATGTGGCCTTCCTGACCACAATTGTAGCACACTCTCTTTCCCTTCAAACAAACTCCTAGATGTGGCTTGCCGCAAGTTGGACATGCTTCTATCTTCTTTTTTTGCCCTCCGTGTTGACTTCCAGCTATCGAGTTATCCGTCCACTTCCTCTTCTGATTACTATTATTCCCAATATTACTTCCACCAGTCTTGTTATTACCTTCATTCTCACTCTTTTTCTTTTTCTGTTCTTGGTTGTACTTAGTCACTGCATCACTTCCTCCTTCCGCGAGAATGACCTTTTCCAAAACTCCCGCAAACGTGTTAAGTTGAAACATTGATACCTTGCTGTATACCCAAGGCTTCAGTCCTTGTTTGAATCGTCTGGCTTTTCTCTCGTCAGTGTGTACTTGATACGGGGCAAACCTTGCCAACTCATCAAATTTAGCCGCGTAATCAGGTACGCTCATGTTTCCTTGCTTCAGTTCCAGAAATTGAATCTCCATCTGATTCTGCGAACTAGTTGGGAAGTACATTTCGAAAAACATTTCTTTAAATCTCTCCCACGTAATTACACCTTCACCTCCTCGCATCTTGTTTGCCTGCCACCAGTAGCTAGCCTCAGACTTCAGCATAAATGTCACAAAAACGGTCTTCTGATCTTCTCGAACCTTAGCAACGTCGAAAACCTTCTCCATTTCCATCACCCACGTTTGAGCCTCGATCGGGTTTCTGGAACCTTTGAACTCTGGCGGTCCCACCGCCTTGAAGTCCTTAAACGTTGTGCTAGGTGGAGCATGCGGTTGGTTATTCATTGCTCCAGCCAGTAGATTCACCAACTGCTGAACAGGATTAGCGTTGGCGTTAATGTTATTGTTGGTTGACTCTTCCTGAGCCGGTTGACGTTGTTGTCTTCTCCTTGACGGCATTTTTCTGTTAAATAAACGTCTATTAGAACTTTATTTATTTCTCTACATAGTTAAGACATTACTCAACAATTTAACATATCACTTAACACATCATCTCAAACAACTTGATGTCTTTTCATTCAAATAAAAAGTTTTAACATTAAACTATAGCATACTGCTATTTACATCATCTATCCTGGAATAAAGAATCCACAGGATTTAAAACATTCAAATATTAACATATTCCTTAGTTCATAAACACATCGGAATTTACATAAAACTATATAGGTCTTTCACATAAATAAACAGATTCTATTCCTGTCTTCCAAGGTGCTCAATAGCCTTGCCACGCTCCTCATTCATGATACGAAACATCGTCCTGCGATCCAACATATACGATGGAAGTCCTTCAAACTGGATGGGGTACCTTAACACTCGCTCTTGAACCTCATCCATCGCATGATTAAGTGTGACGTACGTGTCTTTAAGCTTTGCCTTCTTTGCACGACTATCATCTTCTGCACGATCAGCTCGACGTGATTCTCTTACCCATCCTTCCTCTGCTATTTTCAGTCTTCCGGAGGTTTCCTTCAGTTCCTTCTTCAGCTTCTCAATCTCCTCAATCTTATCTACGGTTTGACCCTTCTCATGAACCAGATCCCACTTCACGTTTCCTAAACGTGTATGAAGGGTCACAATCTCTCTATCCTTCTCCTCTAAAGTAGACTGCTGAACAGTCGCTCGCTCAGTCAATTCCTGAATCTCATCTTGTAACTCCACGTTACGATCATATAGTGTGTCATACATCTCAGCATCAACAGTGTACCGTGGTAACTCCTCTTCTTCTTCCTCCTCATCAAACTCCTCCTCAGGATCCTCCTCAGGATCAATCTCAGGTTCATGCTCCTGACCAACAACGGTGATCAATGGAGATGAAACCCTCTGCACCAGCTGCTCCCTAACGACATGAATGTCTCGGGGCTCCTCCTCAGTCGGTCCTACAAGTACACGAGATCCCTCCTCAGTAGGTACTATAGATAAATGCGGTCCCCCCTCAGCTTGACTAGCTTCTCCATCATTCGTCATCCTGACAACAAAATTTTAAGATTTAGTTACTAAGTCATACTATCTAACGCATACTTAACACATAAACACATAATGTATTTTATTATCTTCAATGAATTACAAAAATTCATTTCTTAGAACTCGATAAGAGTTTTCCTTTACTATCTTCTTTCTATAAGGTTACTACCTAAGGTTGTTCCCCCACCTAAGGTTCATAACCTACAGCTTTGATACCAACCTGTGACACCCCCAAATCCGGGTACTTCGATTCCACGGGATTTGGTGTTCACTGTATAAACATCATCTATCTATCTACCCATAAATAATATCAAACCATACAATAGATAGAAATCATAATAAAATCTCTTCCCTTAAGGGTTACATCAACTGAATCATAAATAAATCCCAGGTTACTCTAACCTTAAAACATCTGTGCGGAATTCTAAACAAATAAGTCTTAAACAACAACATAAGTCTTAAACATAAATACATCATCAATTAAAATAACAAGTCTTCATCACTTGCTAACTTTGCCCTTGCCTTTACTAGTGGAGGGTTCATCGCTTCTTTCGTTCTTAACTGCAATGTTATTATTAAGCAAGAGTGAGCACAAATGCCCACAAGTATAATAATGAAATAACAGTATAATAACATGCGAATAAATCAAAGACGTCTGAATAAGAGCTCAACTTTTGAATCAAGAATGAATAACAAGAATCAAAAGAATTCTGAGGGTCATAAGACCTTGAACTATGTCCTAGGTTTACAGGGGTTATACTTGAAACCTTTAACAATCATAAGACTATGGACCTTCTTCTCGTACTTAGGGGGATCAGCCCTTAGTACCATACTGTGCACAATATCTTAAAGCTAAAGCGTAATTAATCCCCTATACAGGGTTGTTCATCTCAGTTTGATATTCGAGTCCGCACCAAAGGAAGTTTGGTTTGGATAAATTCATCAAGGGTTCTGAAATTTAGAACGCTCATCAACTAAGGACTAGTTGAATCAATAAGGTTCACTAGTCTAATAAGGTTCAACAATAATTGACATTCGATTTGAATAACAACCTCAAAAGTATACAATAGGACAATTATTGTATAACTGAATCATGCTTTGGAAAGATAATTAATCTTTAATATCATGCTTGAACTTGAATAATAACAAGGATAATTTATTTAAGGTAAATAATAAACTTGAACAATAATGACAAGTAGGGTTAGGAAAACTTGCTCAACATAAAAGTAACGTTTATGTTTAAATAAACTTGCTCAATAGAATGGAGTTAGGGATAGGATACTTGCTCATTGTAAAAGTAAAGTTTAGAAACTTGCCTCGTGCGTAGATTACACTTTAACTAAGCACGTTCTTTGAATTAAATCCTACATACCATTCATATACACAATACCAGTTAATTATAAATTAACTAATCAATATAAACTCATTCTCGTTGTCTACTTTAATTATTGACTAAACTTAGTCAAATTTTTACTTTGTCACATCATTTGTACTTCGTGAATTACCAAACTAATTATGTAATTTAATAATTCAAATCACATGTAATTATGTTATTTACATGTTGAATATCTATTTTAATATCACATTATACCTATAACATGTTTACATGTTCATTACATTAATCCACTAACACATTGTTAGACTTAAACATTTTAAAAATACATTTCTGAATTTTCTGGGGAGTAGCGCTGCGGCGCCACTAATGTGCTAAGGAGTCGCGCTGCGGCGCGGTGGCGCTGTGGCCGGGCCCTTGGCGCTGCGACGCTATGGCGCCATGGCTTGGGTCTTGGCGTTGCGGCGTAGTGGCGCTGCGGCGCGGGACTTCAGTTCTGGAGTTGGCGCCGCGGCGCGAGACTCCAGAAACTGATTCTCAGTTCGCGAAGAACACAGAGTTCAGCGAAAACAACACATTTTTAACACTAATTTCACCAAATCAAATATACCCACATGTTATAATTCATGTATAATCATAACCCAACATTTGTAGAGTAGTTTTAACCAATTAAAACACATAATCACATAATTAAAATATGTGAATTCAATGACTTTGATGTTCATGAAGTTTTAGAAAACTTTATGTGAAAATTCTCCTTACGAATTCGTTATAACACCGAATTTGTTCGTTTAAGGCTTAAACTCTTCGTATTAACATGCATAACAACATACAAGTCTAAAATTTAAGGATAATATATGATCAATACATAAATTTTCACGTATATGGCCATATGGCCATATCACGTACTCTGTTTATTTTGAAATAACATATGTACGACATGTTTTCACAATACTGATGTTATGGTTTGTAAAATGTATACATAATTAAACACAATTTGATATAACATAACACAATTTCTCACTTCACAAAGATTAACAGAATATAAGAAGCCATAATCATAAAACTTAAAAAGGCGTGAAATAAGAATTTGGGTTTGAAGAAAAATTACCCAGAGCATAACCAATGGAAGAGATGATCAGTGGTGATTCTTTCACAATTAATTGATCATTATACACTCAAACTTTCTCTGTGATGTTTATCAGACTTAAGCAATAATGAAAATGAAAAGAATAAAAAGACGTATGAATAAATAAAAGATCAAACTGACGCGCATCATGGTCAGTTGCCCATAATGGGTTAACTGGCCATAACTCCTCTAAGGCCACGTTTGGCTAGCAACTAGGCTCCAAAACTCTTTATTTTAATAACATTCTTACTATATAGTTTAATAAATGTCACACTCTTATAAGATAAATCTAATATTTTATTTAATTTACTTTAAATAAAATATAATAATTTCTCATAAATTCACGTAGTCACAATATTAATTATCTCTTTAATAAATAATAATAATTTATTAAATCTCTAATTAATAATTAAATTAATTAAAATAACATCATGCTTAATTAAATAATTCATTTAATTCAATAAGCTCACATACTTTGAATATTAAAAATTCTCTACATTAATTTAATAAATGTAACACATATAATTAAATTAATCTACCACAATTGCATCAATTAATTATTAAATCTAATAATTAAATCCTTGAAAAATATTTATTTAATTCAATAAATATTTAAAATAATTACAAAATTCTCGTTCGTCACAGGAGTAATATAAAAAGAGAGATCGTGGAGTTTTATCTCAAGGTGTTTAATGTGTCAACGAGTCCAGGTAGAGCATCAAGTGTCAAAAGGTCCATTGTAACCACTTGAAATTTCAGAATAGAAATGGGAGCACATTACCATGGATTTCGTTACTGGTCTTCCCATGGTTTCTCGAGGCATAGATGCAATTTGGGTTATTGTTGATAGATTGACAAAGTCTGCTCATTTCATACCTATACGAGAAACTTATTCACTTGAAAGTGTTACTCGTACTTACATAAATGAGATTGTAAGACTGCATGGTATGCCAGTATCCATAGTTTCTGATTGAGACCCAAGATTCACTTCACGATTTTGGGTTAGTTTACAAAAAGTTATGGGCACAGATTTATGATTTAGTTCGGCATATCATCTTCAAACGAACATGCAGTTGGAGAGGACTATTCAAACTCTTGAAGATCTATTAAGACTCCTTGTCCTTGACTTCAAAGGAAGTTGGGACAAGTTCTTGCCATTGGTGGAATTTTCCTACAACAACAGTTATCAAGCAATTAAGTATTGCCATGACTCCATTCGAGCCGTTGTATGGACGCAAGTGTCATTCATCAGTATGCTGGGATGAGGTGGGTGAATCAATATTGTTGGGATCAGAATTGGTACGCATGACTACGGAGAAAATTTAAATGATCTGATAACGTATAAAGACCTCACAATATCGACAAAAGAGTTACGCTGATCTTCATTGAAAGGACGTGGAATTCAATGTTGGAGATCATGTGTTATTACGTGTTGCTCCATGAAAATGAGTTACAGGATTTGGAAATAGAGGAACGCTCAATCCTTGATTCATTGGCCCATTTGAAATCCTTGACCGAGTAGGAACTGTGGCCTATAGACTCGCCTTACCACCAAGTATGTCTCGTGTTCATAACATTTTTCACATATCTATGTTACGTAAATATGTGAAAGACCCGAACCACATTATTGAATTAGAACCGGACGAGATAGCGGAAGATTTAATGTATGAAGAGGTACCTGTTAAAATCTTGGATAAGAAGGATTATATTTTACGCTCCAAGGTTATACCTCAAGTCAAAGTTTTGTGGAGAAACCACGATATTGAGGAAATGAAGTTAGAATCTAAAATGAAGTCAAGGTATCCTCACCTCTTCGACATTCCAGGTATGTACCCTAATTTTGAGGATAAAATTTCATAAGAAGGAGAGGTTGTAAGACCCCAACTTTTATGAATAAAGATTAATTTTTTTCGAAATATATTTTTGAATATTATGGTGTGGATTTGATATAACGTTATAGTTGTGGGTAATATTTATAAATTTTGTAAAGTAAGCAAGTTGTTATAAAATATTTGATTGGTCGGGGAATATTCGTTTTAACAGGAAATATTCGTACGATAGCACGATCATTGGTGGACCCCACAATGAAAGTATTGTCAGAGTTAGAAAACGACGAAAATATCTTTTTATAAAAATAACGACGAAAGTTTTACGGTTAAACTGTTGAACTACCCGGTGGTAAAAGTACAGTAATACGCGTGGTTGCATAGTAGCACACGATATTGATTATTGATGCTTACGTGAGAAGTCACTCAGTTATACTCAATTATTACTACATTAATTACTGCATAATATCTCTCATATTATTGATTCAATTATTGTCATAGTATCATCTGCATAATATTTTATATTTTTAAATCAATAATTGAGATGATAAAGCTATTCATATTATTATTTATAATAATGACGATGTCTAGAGAGTTCTGTCGAGGAAAGGGATTTGGAAATAATCTGGTTGTTAAATATTGTGAGTTATAATATTAATGATGAATAAGTTCGTGTTGATTAAAGATGAAATGATTGATAAGAAATATTTCCATTGTGTTGGGGTTATTTGTGTTAGTGGAAATCAACATTTATTTCGATAATAATTGATTTCTGAAGGTTAAATTGACCAATCGGGTAATTAATCGGATAAATGAGCAATTGATTGCTATTAGTTCACATGTATATAACGGTTTGCTCACATGAATAGAACTATTGGTTCACATGCATTACTATTAGGGGAGGTGGTGCAAGATTGATAATACTTGTAGGACTAAATTAAAAATAGAGGAAAAGTTGAAGGTACTATACTGTAATAATTCGAGCCCCAAAATTTGCAATTATCGAAACTATGTTTTCATATAAATAGAAGCTCATTCTTCTTTCATTCTCACCAATTCATTAAGACTCACAAGAGCAATTACAGAGAGAGAAGCTATAAAGAGAGAAGCTATAGAGAGGAAGAAGAAGAGTATTCTGCTACTTCACTATTCCAGTATACAGTCTTCTTCTAAGGTAAGAGATATTATTTTTGTTCAGTATTCGTAAGAAATAATATTTTCTTTCATATTATGTAGTATGTGAGTAATATTATTTCGTTTTGTATTCCTAATTCTACACTCATTTTGTTAACGTATTGCTTCTATACTCTGTAAATTAGTAGAATATCCTTGATATTTATGCTTCATCCAGTATCTTTTCATAGAAATATTATTCTGAGTATTCTTAATAATTATTGATCTTTTCATGTCGGAATACTATTCCCGGGGTACTATTCACAGGTACTATTCACAAAGTACTATTCACAAAGTACTATTCACGAGTACTATTCATGAAGTACTATTTACAAAGTACTATTCACTCAGGCACTATTCACCCGGGGAACTATTCATGATTAAAATTAATTTCTTTGCTGTCCAAATTATTTTTGATACAATATTATTCTTGAATTTTACTCCACAAAGCAGTATCATGTTAACAATTTGGACATTATTGAATTCTAGATAAATTAAATTATAAATCTTTAAAATTATCCGTTGCTTTCATTTAATTGAATTCTTATATCATTGTCATCATACTCATATTTATATTGTGATGAAAGTAATCTTTAGCCGTAGTGCATAGATGGACTACTGATTGGTAGGATTATGACAAGGGATTATTCGGTATAATCATGATCGTAATGTTACAAATGATATGGTAAAAGTTCTCATTGGCCCATAGTGCATTGATGGACAGTTGTTGGCATGATCATGGCCATTGGTGATTACACGAGTATCCTTGGCCCGTAGTTCATAGACAATTCGTGGATGTTATACTAATGAATATCCTTGGCCCGTAGTGCAGGGATGATTCAGTCATGTGGATTATTTGTTAAGCTGAGTCTCAGCGATAAAGTTGATGATAAACTTTTTAAATCATAGAAGATAGTAGATATCATGCTTTACTTGACTCTTCTAATGGATTGCTTGTTCCGCTGCAGTTAAACTTATTGTTTATTATCAGTTTAACACTGTTGAAGTCTAACGATAATTTATTCTGCATTATCTTAGTCATAATATTTCTTACTCTGCTAGTTGAGCTCACCCTTTTGCTTTCATTGTTCTCTTCAAGAAATGAGAACGTAGCCGGGACTAGTCGGGAAACGGAGTGATGGTCCAAGATGGTGGCTATAGTAGTCCTCACTATTTTATAAAATAATGTAATAATAATTGTAACGAGGACTACTTTTTGAGTTTGAATACTGTCTTTTAGACAATATTCGTGTAAAAACTCTCAACTACGTTTTGTCGTGTTGTATAAAAGAAGTTTGTATTTGATTTCTGTATCATGTATTTGGCGACTCAAGATGGGTTATGTATACCTATTTTGGGGGCATCACACCATATCTTTATGTGTTTATACTGTGTTCAAAGATATTAAGGTGTTAACAAGAGAACTAGACTGAGTAATGAAAAGCTCAAGTTTGGTTTTCGCAGGGAGTAGCTCGGCCGCGTCGTCCTGCAGAGTGACCAAGAGCAGTTTATTAACTGCATGGTCTTAAGTTATGGTTATATGTTGTCCTAAAGGACTACAAGATATAAAACAAGATTGCTTAGATAAATATGATAGTAGAAAGAGCTAGTCTCATGGTTATCCTAAGTTCAAGTAAAAATGCAACCAAGTTAGGAAGTAATATTTGTTCTTATATTATGAGCGTATGAAATGTATGACTGATAGGTATGAATCCATGATTATATAACTGTGTAGGAATACACGCAGTACAGATAAGCTTTAAGCAGTTAAGTCATAGTTGATAAACTACGAATCAGGCAAGTCTTTCAGTTCCTATTTGATATATGAATTCGATAACTGTTAGTTGAGCTATATTATGCTATGAGAATGTTGATGTATATATATGAAATGCATATGAGATATGTATGAAATATGAAAGTTGATCTTTGAATATATGCTTGTGGAGTAAATTTCTATGCCTGTTATGTGAGAAGTAACATGCGTAGTAAATATTAATTGATTATGAATGTATGAACTGAGTATGTTACTATATGCTATGTGATGCATGAAAACTGTTAGAATTGCTAGGCTGTCGAGCTCACCCTTGCAAATAACCACTTTTGCAGGTTAAGGACACACGGTAAAGATTACGTGCTACTTGATTGATAGAGTTCAATAGTATCGAAGGAGATTTATTTATTTAAATATATGCTCTTGAACCATGTTTAGGTTCTAGGAGATGTACATGATAGTAGTTTACGATGTGTAATACATGTTGAGTTGTAAAGTTATACTATGTTATGCATAGAGGTATTCGAATCGAGATGTAAAAATTTATACAGTAATTCAAATAGAATGATTCATAATATAAATTGATTCAAGGATATGTAATTGATTCAAGTTAAGAAATCAATAAAAGATTTTTAAAGGAGATTAAAAAAGTTTAAGTTATTCCGTATTTTTATAATATCGAATATGATGTAAGACAAGAATGGTAAATGACCAAGATTTGAAACTTATAAAAGTTTAGGGTCATTATACAGATCCTGGAAATGGAAAGAAATTATATTATAAATTGTAATAAGCAAAGTTATATTCATTAAGTTATTGATAAAAGATATAAATAGTTTGATGATAGTAGTATCGTGGCGGACCGGATCCGAGGATCAAAGGAACCCGGATTTGGGGGCGTCACAGGTTGATATCAGAGTTGTAGGTTATAAACTTTAGGTAAGAGTACCTTAGGCTATAACCTGAGAGAGAGAAAGATAAAGTTTAAAATATATAAGCAAAGATTCAAAGAAGAATCTTGAAGTATCTAGAGAATGGAATTCAGGAGTTTCCTAACTCCGGTAATAAAAATGTTAAGATGATATCTATAAGATGAAGATGACAAAGATAATAAGAATGAATTCGAATGGAGTTTAATTGATAATGGGAAAGAACCCTAAGGTAAATCGATGATCACGACATGATCGGATTGAGATATGAAATGATAAATAGTCTGTAATGACTAAGTAGATATAGCTTGATGCCATAAGAGAATGTACTATGAAATGGTACGAGATGAACTCATGAGGAGTTGTTCATGATGAGATACGAGAAAAAAAATGATATCGAGCAAAGAGCAAGTTAAGAGTGAGATAGAGTTAAATGAGATTTTAATTGAGGACTCATGTGAGAGCTGAGTTGTACAAACCTTTATATGGGCGGAGGCTTTGTGCTCGCACTCAGTTCCTCATAATGATAATCAATGGAATGTCGGTGTCGCGCTATCGATATGCTTATGGTGAGAAGGTGATTCATTTCTCATATCATATTTGATAGATATAGACTATTAAGATTAAGATAGAGAATATTAAGATTAGGCGCGAGTTCTTAAAACTCATGCATACTGTAAGTTCGTGACTCATAATCATATGATATGTTTTGAACTCCTCAGCGAATGGACGTTTATGGTCTGACTAGGATAAGTTCTTAAACTCATATGATTGTGGCAAATTCCTGAACTTCCAAAGTGTGGTAGGTTTGATGAACTATACTGGGTATAGAAAACTTCTGAGGTAAGAATTTAGAAATTTTGGTATAGTAAGCATTGATGGTGTTAAAGATTAATTGAATGAAGCAATGGAGTAAAGATTGAAGTTGATGGAGAAACATGGATTTTCTAAATCTTCTAGCTTTGCTAGATTTTCAAAATTTATTGACTTTGTGCTGATGTTTGCACTTCTATTTTCTTGAAAAACATTGGATCATGTGATTGAACTAATGATGTTTAAAACAATACCATTATTCATATGTTTATGCTAGTTGTTTCGGCTAAGACAAAATGATTTGAAAATTTTCAAAATGTATTTCTGGCCATGTGCATCATTTGATATGGTGTAAAATGGTAAACGATGGAGTCATCAATGCAGTCAAACTTAGTGTTGGTTTTGATCGAAAGATCGTCAGCCCACTATGGTATGATGTAATATGACAAAGTCGCATGATGGCGGAATCCTCAACGTACTACTAATCTGGTACAGTATCATGACGTCATAAAAGAATTTTTGGTTTTCTTTTAAATTATGAAGAAGGTCAATTAAGTTGGCTAAATTATTTCGATTGATGTCCGAATTGTTGATAAAAGTCTAAGCTTATTGATTTCTGCTAGACGGCTGTTGAAAAAATATTTATGGAATTCAAGCATTCATGAGTATTTATGCCAAACCAGATTGCTCTGGTGCGGATTCAAAAATTGAAAAGCTGAGGTGAACAACCCTATAAGGGGACATGTTTTTGGGGACAATGATTCTGAGCGTAATGCATATACTTATTACAAAACACTACATTGCGGCCCAACGTAGTGGTACAATAGGATGGCCACCTAGTGTACGTGTGGAGGGTGTTTTCAGTCTTTGTGATTGATAAACACTCTGGTTAGAGAAGAGTTCACGGTCTTGTGACCCCTCAACATAATTTGGAATCTAAGATTTTTTATACTACTTCCCGATTATTAAAAAATTGTGGGAGATTCTTATTCTTCTGAAGGATTAATATAGTAAGTAGAATGTTCCTTAGAAAGGAAAAAGTGGTAGAATGTATTTGAGAAAGTTATAATAATAAAAAACTTCCGAAAAGAGAATGGATAAAATTATTCAAAAGAATATGTAATATTCGGAATAGCACCGAGTAGAGGAGGTTTCGGTGATTCCGAGGACGGAATCCTTATAAGGGGGAGAGGATGTAAGAACCTGAATTTTTAGAAAATATTAAAATAAGAATTTAGTAAATAAAATTCTTAAAGCATGAGATGAGTTCAAACAAGAATATATATGTGTTATGAGGTATGTAGTATTGTGTTACATAGGATAATATGAGCTATGTAATAAGTGATGTTGTGTTTAATAAATATATTATTATTATATATTTGTTATTTATTGAAGATGCGAGTTATTTGAAGTAAAGAAGATGGATAGAAATTTATCTATCGATATTAAATAATTTATGTGAAATTATCTTACCATAGTAAGTTGGTGACATTAAATATCTTTGATAATCACCAATTCCTTGAGTATATGTACGAGTAGGTATCAAGTCTAAGGCAGTACAATCGTACCCTTTAATGGTGGATGTATAGGAGCTGGGCTAAATGATGGGCTGTCGAGCTCACCCTTGCAAATAACCACTTTTACAGGTTAAGGACTCACGGTAAAGATTACGTGATACTTGATTGATAGAGTTCAATAGTATCGAAGGAGATTTATTTATTTAAATATATGCTCTTGAACCATGTTTAGGTACTAGGAGATGTACATGATAGTAATTTACGATGTGTAATACATGTTGAGTTGTAAAGTTGTACTATGTGATGCATAGAGAAATTCGAATTGAGATGTAAAAATTTATATAGTAATTCAAATAGAATGATTCATAACATAAATTGAGTCAAGGATATGTAATTGATTCAAGTTTAGAAATCAATAAAAGATTTTATAAAGGAGATTAAAAAAGTTTAAGTTATTCCATATTTTTATAATATCGAATATGATGTAATACAGGAATGGTAAATGACCAAGATTTGAAACTTATAAAAGTTTGGGGTCATTATACAGATCCTGGAAATGGAAAGAAATTATATTCTAAATTGTAATAAGCAAAGTTATATTCATTAAGTTATGGATAAAAGATATAAATAGTTTGACGATAGTAGTATCATGGCAGACCGGATCCGAGGATCGAAGGGACCCGAATTTGGAGGGGTAACAGAATGTCCTCAGGGTTGTCTCTGAGGTGTGCCTAACTTCCCAGGGTTATCTCCGGGGTTGGAACTGAGCGCCTCAGGGTTATCTCCGAGGTTGAAGCTAACTTCTGGGACTTAAAACGGACTTTTCTGGGGTTGTCTTCGGAACCACATCTGCATTCCTCGAGGTTTTCTATTAAGTTGGAACTGAATCTCCCGAGGTTATCTCCAGGACTAGAACTGAATATCTTGGAGTTGTCTCCGAGATGGCAAACTAAGTATCCCATGCTTGTCTCCGGAATTGTGCTGATTTGACTTCCAGGGTTATCTCTGGAAAAAGATTTTGCCCTCCTGCAAGGTGAGTAACATGAATGCAAAAATTTTGAGTGTTTACAGATGCCCCTCTTTATCATATTCATGCAATGTAATGGCAGGGATAAGATAAAGAATACTAAACACTTGAAATGT
Organism: Panax notoginseng; assembly: GCA_016801055.1. NCBI lineage: Eukaryota > Viridiplantae > Streptophyta > Magnoliopsida > Apiales > Araliaceae > Panax > Panax notoginseng. The sequence continues at coordinate 52,813,280 of CM029019.1, read as the reverse complement.
GACATGATAATCATAACGCAGTGTACTGCAGCGTGATGCAAATGTATGATGAATGTGGTTTGTTGAACCGTTTTCTAACGGGATGTGACGGCTGTTTGCTCCCACGACTTCTGATGAGGACTGGAGTTATCATTGATGACCCTGACGAACAACTTTGATGTGTGCTCCAAAGTTCTTAGGAACTTCCAGGATGTTGACGTTGGGGTTATCACTAAAGTGTACAGATTTCCCATCGAGGATGCATCCCTCACGTACGAGAGACTCGTGGGGATTTGTGTTTTATCTAAGGAAGATTTGCATAACATATTCCATCATCGGTCCTCCCCGATGAGGATGTTTTCCCTGGTTTGTATTGCCAGGTCTTTCCAATGTTCTGTCAGAGTTACTGCCAACAGTCTGTGTTTCTCAGGGTTGCCTGACCTTCACTGAAATGTGCATCAACAGATACCATCATCGAACCATCTCCGACACTTCGTTGGGTTTAATTGCCAACGGCTGGAATCATCAGATAACTTCTGATGCTTCGTTGGATTTACTTGCCAACGAATGGTGATGTCAAGGTGCTTGACCTTCGTTGAAATATGCTTCAACGGCTGATATCATCGAATGGCTTTCGATGCTTCGCTGGATTTACTTGCCAATGGCTGAGATAACGTCAAGGTTTCTTGACCTTTGTTGAAATGTGCTTCAATGACTGAAGTTGTATGAAGTCTCCACTGGGGAGAGATTTTTTGGAGTTGCGACCCCGAACTGACAGCATCAGAGCTTTATGTGGTATTTTTGAATGTAATTTGCAACAGCTATGATCATTGGTGTTGTGATCCCTATGTATAGGCGAATACCAATGAGTGATATGTAGACCCGCAGTTTGGTCTTGAAAACTAGGATTTCAGGCTTTTTCGCTCCATCGCGTAGAGTCTTTCTCCTGATTTAACTTTTTTAGCTTGTGAGACCTCCTTTGCAACTCAAATTAGACCGAGCCGGAGGGGTGGGACCCACTTAAGATAGCCGCAGGTACATTTGCGGCCATCCGTGGTTGGTACTTGTAGGCTATTTCCTTTTTATAAGTCATTTTCAAGTTGCGCCACACAGAAAATCCAAGAGTTCTTCAGATTAGCTGAGTTTGGATTGCTTTCTGCAAAATCCGTCACCGTACAAGTGTTCTGCACTGTCCTGGTAACGTATGTATGTCCTCTTTTCCAGTTTTTATCCGTTGGAGAATGAGTTATCACATGAAATGCTTCTAAACACATAGTAGCAAATATGCATGCTCATATGACTTGATAAAAAAATATTCAACATAGTAAATGTTAGTATTTAACCATGCTGAACATAATGATGTGAAAAAATTTAACTTTTAAAACAGTCAAATTGACACCTTTTTCTGCTATTTTTTATCCTATTTGAGGACAAATGAGCAAAGGTTGTAAAGCAAAGTAATCCTGGTAATTAGGCTACCCTTATGGATTATAGCTTTAACATTTTTATGTATATAGGATGTTTATAACTGTGGGTAGGTGTGCAACTGAATGGCCACCTAGTCATGCCTATGTGCATGTGGATAGTCCTATTTACAAAGGAGACTCTGGCAAAAAATTTCCATGAGCCTAGGCATTAAGAAGACATGCATTGTTAACTACACTGTAGGCGTATGTTAAAGTAATGCATGTATGCATATAATCATAAAATGCATTTAAAAAGCTCCAGTTTAGAATTTACCACACCCTTTCTGAGGTGATTTGGAGACTTGTGTCTAGATATATATGGATCCGGATCAGTCGAGTAGTTCCCGCAGGACCACTTTAGGTGTGAGGAGGAGGGCATCTGATGTGCCTCGTCGGTTGGTGGAGGCAGTGATTTGTCCTATCCGGGTTGAGGTTCCAGATGTTAAGGACAAGGAGGAGGATGTACCGGTTGCAGCTCCCTCTCCTGCTGCTCATGCTCCCCGCAGGGATTTCTAAGCATTAATGTGACGATTCCAGAGCTTTTGGGTGATTTGAGTCTCCACCCCTCGGTTTACTTGCATGCAAAAGAGGTAAAAGCTTGGTTTAATCTTCCTTTTTTTCTTATTGATGAGGAGGAAAGTTTCTGATGTTGATCTACTTTTGTGAGGTAGGTTCCCGGCTTTACACAGCCTCGAGGGAACTGGTTCAACATACACTCTCTATATCAGGCTCTGCATCCAGATTACCGAGAGATTGTGCATGGTTGGGGCTTTGAGGCGTTCTTTTTCACCCTCCACCGTCGTTATCCCTGGGGTTATCTCAGGGCGTTGTCTGAGCGCTGGTTTCATCAGACTTAGTCTCTCTATTTGTTCGATTGTGAGGTGATGAAGACGCCGATGGATTGGCAGTTTATCACCAGTATGTAATTTGGAGGGGCGCCGGTGCCTTGTACGGCGAACATTACCCCGACTACCGTCAGATCCTTGCTAGGAGTCCTAGCTGAGGCGCTCAAGGGCAGGATAGTTTGCACAAGTCCTTTTAGCGTAGATGCTATGAGTGGGCTTTTGAGTGAGCCTATACCCGCTGATGCGAGAGTCAGGGATCACATTCTTCGGCGATTGTTCCTGGTCATCCTTCGGGATTGTTTCATAGCAGATAACTCTTCCACGGTGTTATTTGCTTTAGTCAGTGCCACTCGGGAGGTGGAACGTATTGGAGAGTATGACTGGGGCTCCTATACCTTTGCCTATTTCCTCAGGGGAATACGCATGCGTTCGTAGGGTTTAACAAAGGCTTGGCTAGGATTTTACCCATTTCTGTCGGTGAGTATTTCTCTTTTGATTTCCCATGTACAGGTTAAGAGTGTTGACTGGTAGCAGATGTTTGCCTTTGTGTTGGCAGTTTTTTGGCCTATACTAGGCTTCTATGCTTGCGTCCTATTACTGTGTCAGGTTTTGATACCTATCTACGAGGACGGCGATGACATCACTCCACGTTGGCGAAGGTTCTCGTAGCTGAAGGTTTCACCCATTGTCGTCTACAGTTAAAGTTATTGATAGTCGACGTCATCACGTGGGTTCCCTATTCTGGGAACCATTTGACAGTTGGCTTTGAGGATGGATTCCCGACTAATGTCGAGTACGTGATATCCACCCGTAGGATTCCTCTCTTCACGGATGGACGATGGGAGCTCTATTTGGGAGAGCGTGCTATTAGGAGCACCATAGGAGAGATTCGTATACCAATCTTACCTCCTGTCAGGCGTTATTAGCCTGTGTCATAGTCGACTGTCAATGATATCCCATTGATGGACGTTTATGGCTTTACTTTATCCGAGGGTCCGTTTACTCAGGAGGCATTATACCGCTAGTGGTCCCCTCGTACCATTGGAGCCCAGACCCGTGCCACTCAGTTCATGGGGGATATGGTTCTTGAATCTGTGATGATGACAAATTGGATGGGCTGCATCTGAGAATCGACTCATTTGACGCAGATTGATAGCTTGACCCGACAGTTAGACTGGGCATAATTTTTCATCTGGCATTTGGGCAGAGATCCTTCCGAGGCGAATAATTTTAATCCTTCCAACTCAGTGGCTGGCCCTTCAGGTGACCCATATGGTTTTACCGGTGCAGATCCTCCATTGTATAGGCCTGACATCCCTCTTGGCGGAGATCCAGTGACTCAGGAGGAGTTACATCAGGTGGAAAGGATAGATGTTGTAGACATCAATACCATTGAGTTCTTCTGATATATTTTCTCGCTATATCTTTTGATAGGCCTTTGTTAGATACTAGGTGGATGTGCCCCATTCTCGTTATATCTTTTGATAGGCCTCTGTTAGTTATTGGGCGACTGTGCCCCAGTTCCCTGTATTTTCCAGTTGTACACAGAGATGATGTTCTTACGTATGTATGTACTATTTTCCATTCCCTATATCATATTGCCATCTGTTGTTTATCATGCATGTATTATGTTATGCTTGTGTATGTCCAGAGATGTTCAGCATTGACCCCTGGATGGTCTTATGATACAACCCATATAGATGTCTCCCTCGACAGTCAGCCGCATTGATCACACCCCACCAGTATTGGTGGCCTCCCATCTGAGGTCATGGAATGATAGTCTGTCACCTCCAGATCGGGTGATCGTAGATTAGCTATTGCAACTTTCCATGACCCTCCTGATATTCCAATTTCTTGTGGGTTTTATAAATGGCATGCTAGAGCAGTGGGTACCGGAGAGGCAGGTTTTACGGTTTGAGACCTAGGAGTTGACTCCCACCTTAGAGGAGTATGAGTGGTTGACGGCTTTGCCATTGGACAGGCCTTGCGCTTGGATGGCTGCGGGGGATATGAGCCGATAGTTCATGACCCTCACCTGGTTAAGGCGTAGAGTAGCACTGGATGAGATTACATCCGATCATGTAGTGTCCCAGTGTTTTCTAATACACAGATTTGGCTCATTAGACAGTTATTCACAACAGTTCGGGGATTTCACCACGTCGGAGGATCAGTGGCGTGTTGCCAGAGTAGATGTATTGATGATGTGCATAGTGGCCTATTTGTACATGCCACTATACATGGATCATCTTGACATCATTGTTATTATGGCAGCGAGGGCTCTCAAGGAGGGTCATATCATTGTACCGATGATTATGGCAGGGACCCTGAGATCAGCCACGTATTGCCACACTCATTCTGCAGGGGTATTTATAGGCAGCTTGGTCTTGTTATATGTGTGGTTCATGTCACACCTGAGACCGATTGGCACCTTTCGACGGCATGGGTACTGCTTTTCCCATGAGATAGCCATTTCTTACTCTTTTCAGCTAGCAGAGTGTACAGACGCTGTATCCTGGACGGTGTTCTTGGCAGGGATCGAGGATCCATTTGACATTTTGCCGTGTACAAGGCTTATTTCTCCTTACAACTTCATTACTCATGCACCTGGCATGGATTATCTCCCTCTGGCTGGTTTAAGGGGCATAACCACATATCACCCACTAGCTGTGATGGCACAGTTTGACCAATTTCAGGATGTTCATCCTATTGAGGGAGCATTAGGTCAGTGTTTGTCTTCTCGGCATTTGTCAGCAGAGGATAGATCCAGGGTGTATGCCTGTTGGACTCAGCGTGAGAGGGCTGAGTTTACTGTTAGCCATTCAGGCCATTCTACAGTGTATTCCGCACGGATGGAGGCAGAGATTACGTCAGTCGGGGTTGTATCCACCGTACCGGGGATTGATTTTGACAGTAGGGAGCCCATGGAGGACATTGATTTTTCCACCGAGGAGGAGCTATTTGTTGGGTGGCCAGCAGCTCTTGTAGATTCTCCCAGTATGACTGCTACTATGACCCCATATTTGGCAGAGTATTTAGAGCAGAGTCTGCATCTGATGACATTTGAGAGAGATCAGGCTAGGGCCTTGATGTTGACAGCTCTTGCTGGGAGAGATGTCGCTCTATTAGACAGAGATGATGCTTTAGCTCATAGAGACACCGCTGTTGCTGAGCGGGATGAGGCCAGATCATGTAGAGATGTAGTGATTATTGAGCGGGATGGCGCTATATCTGCCCGAGATGTTGCTGTCACAGATAGTACTGCAGTGAGGTCCCATACTACCACGATCATTGCAGAGATGAACACATATATTGATGAGTATAGTGTCACCATGCAGTTAGCTGTGGATCTGTTGGCTCGTGTAGATACCCTTGGGCAGGAGCTTACAGCGTTACCTCCTTCTTCTAAGAGGGATGATATATTGGACTTGTTAGCCCGCATATACACTGACTTGTAGATGGGCTTGTATTTTCTTGTACAGACTAGCTTAGCCATTTTTGTCATATATAGTACATATTGTATATATCAAACAACATTATATAAATATCTTTTGATTCACTTCCCTTTTAGTTATGCCTTGTTACTTGCTTGATATTTTCCTGTTTCTCCAGGGCTTGTGATCTTGATGTATTCTGAACTCCTCCTTGATGGACGGACATTGAGATGCCTTAGGATCTTTCAGAATGGATCGTTGATCTGTGTGTATTCCCTACCATCTTTGGTGTCTTGGGACTGGTGTATGGAGAGGAGTGCGGCTTTCCTCTCTGAGGTTGACCGCACCACAGATGGTCGTCGGTACTCCTTTGTATGGGGGATGTCAATGTCGGGATTTTTTATTGTCCCTTTTCTGTTCTTGTCTTTTGGTGTTCTCATGTTATGTGATATTTGTTTGAAAAAATAAGTTGTGAAAAGGTCCGACATGTATATGTCGACGATTGGACTGTAAGAGTCGCCCGTTGGTATTTTTAAATGGTTGCACCAACTCAACCGAGAAAAGGTTTGCATATTGACCTAGTGATGTGACACTATTTGACTGGTTTGTGAAACCGAGATTCGTTAGGGTCTGGGGGCATGATTATGCGGAGGGAAGGTGTTAGGCGCTCCCCGACATCCGTGTTACCACGATGACCGCCACTTTTCAATAAAATTGTTATATGAATGTGTGTGCGTGTGTAGGTCAATGTGCAATTATCTGGAAGTAGTGATATGCCTTGTTTGCACCTATATACAAAGGGTTTGAATTTTGTATAAAAGTTCAGTTTTAACAAGATATAGCAATGATGTTTTGTAAAGGAGGTTTTTCAAACCCTTATGCTCAGTAGTGATTGAGGCCTTCGATACTTCCATTTTATTATGGGTTCAGTTTTATTGTTTTTATTTTCGAGATGCGAAGCATCTTCGAGAAAATACGATAAATAGCAGTGCCGAATTCCTTGTGGGCATAACAACCATCTAAGGAAAATCAAACACCGTGAATAATTTACAAGTCATGTACAGTTGAAAATGTTAATCACGAGAACCGAATCTAGATTCAGGAGACTAAATCTGTGATCACATGATTCCTAGGCTCACATGATGCTACAGTTTGTATGAAAGCTGTAAACAGTTATATATATAAAATCTGTAAATATATATATATGAACGATCAAGCACCATGAAGTTAACTCCAGACAAGACGAAATATAAATATATAAAAGCTGTAACTATATATATAGAAACGATCAACCGCCACGAAGTAAACTCTAGGCGGGACGAAATGTAAATAAAGCAGTAAAAGGCCACGAAATAAACTCTAGGCCTGACAGAAATGTAATATATATATATATATATATATGTGTGTGTGTGTGTGTGTGTGTGTGTGTGTGTGTGTGTGTGTGTGTGTGTGTGTACAAAAGAAATAAAAAGCCACGGACCGAAGTCTGGGCATACGCACACAACACGACTCTCAACGTGAAAAATTGTGTCTGCAAGAAGGGTAGAAAATGGCTTTAAGTAATGTAAGAAAGCTTACAGTGGACTGCCAAAGAAGACTTCAATAACTTTAAAAGGATGAACACTTGGTTCCCACCGGTAAAAAAGTAGCCAAATATAAGCTCACAAGTGTTCGAAATGAGAAAGCACTCAGTTTATAGTGTGTACAGAGCAAATTAGACAGGGCTTCCTTACCTTTTTCTTCTTACAAATGTCCACCCCAAGCCCTCTATTTATACAGGGGAGAGTCGTAGGTGTACCTGCGGCTGCTCGGGGTGCCCCAGGCTCCGTGGGTCCTACCGTCTCAAAGTATGTGTACTCGTACAACGCGTTGTCCGATCGAACCTTCAAACTTTCAATCCGGGCATCCGTTTGAGGTGTATAAGACCTTTTACGGCATGTTGTTGTCGAGACCTACACAATGACGTAGGATAAGAGGTTGTACGAAGTCAGGAAGATGGGTTCATGCCCAGGTCTTCAAGTCTTCAATTTCCATCCGGTGTGCTATCTTGTGTAGTAGTCACTCGGGATTGGAGCTATGGTTCTTGTAGGACACTTCTGTATAGCATGTAGGTTGTAATGTTGTTGAGACGGTGCGATTGTGGGATCGAGGTGGCAAAAATGATGATCTTGCCCCTCACCGGGGTTATCTCCGGTTCTGGGCAGATTTAGCAGTCGTTGGTCATGGTTATCTCTAAGATTGGGCTACTGCAAGTGCTGAATGTCCTCAGGGTTGTCTTTGAGGTGTGCCTGACTTCCCGGGATTATCTTCGGGTTTGGGACTGAGTGCCTCAGGGCTATAACCGAGTGTTGAAGCTGATTGCTGGGGTTAAAACAAGTATTTTTGAGGTTATCTCCAGAAATGCAACTGTATCTCTCGGGGTTATCTTGGAGGTTTATACTATATCTCCCAGGGTTATTTCCGGGATTGTAGCTAAATATCTCAGGGTTTTCTCTGAGATGGAACTGACTTCTCCGGTGTTATCTCCGGATTTGGAATAGTATTCCTCGGGGTTTTCTCTGAGGTTGAAACTGAAACACCCGGGGTTGTCTCCGGGATTGGAACTTAATATCTCGGGGTTGTCTCCGAGATGAAAAAGACTGAGTATCCTGGGGTTGTCTCCGGAGTTGGTGTAAGACCCCAACTTATTAATGAATAAAATCAAATTTCCTCTAATTATTATTGTGAATAATAAGGTATTAATTTGATATAATACTTTGGTTATGGGTGAAATGTGAAAATTTTGCAAAATAAGTAAGTGGTTATAAAATATTCATTTTGTCGGTGGAATATATTCTTTCTGTCGGAGAATATTCGTACGACGGCGCAGCCAATTGTGGGTCCCATAATGGATAATGGTCGAATGAAGAAAACGACAAAATTGAATAACGGCGTAGTTGTTACCGTTAACACTGTTGGAATACCCGGTAGTTAAAAATACAGTAATACGCGTGGTTGCACAGTAGCACACGGATTGCACAGTATTTTTGAATTATTGATTCTTACGAAGGAAGACACTACTCAATAATTGTTTCAGTAGTTACTGTTCAATATTTTATTTTATTGATTCAATAATTACTGCGTTGATATTTTATATTATTGTTGTTTCAATAATTTGTACTACACAGTATTTCTCATTATCAGATCAATAATTCATATTATTTGAATAATATTATTAGATAACATTATTGGTAATATATAGAAAGTTCTGTCTAAGGAGAGGTTTGGTCACCTAATTGCGCGCCAGTAAGGAGAAATCCTTATTGCAAAACCCCCTCTTTACTGGGAACGGCCTGGTTGTCATAAATGTGATTCTGTAATATTATTTGTGAATAATTAATTATTGATTCATATGATAAGAAAATATTTATTTTATGTGGATATAAATCAGGGATATATTTTTGTGGTTAAAAATGAAGGAGTTAATGTTGAGGTTTTTATCAGTATTTTTGTCGGAATGGAGGTATTAAAAATATGGAGTTTTTGAGATATTTTGTGGGGGTTATAATATTTAATCCGACCGTTGGATCGTGGTAATTTTTGGATATGTTATACATATATAAGTTGAGTATATGTCCATAAATTTTGAACCGTTAAAAATGAACGTATGATTTATTATGAATTTTAAGAGATGACTGGTTCAGAAATTATTGAAGTTTTGAAATTTATCATTTTGGTGAAAAATTCTAGAATTGGTGGGCCCCACTTTTGGTTGGTGAGAAATGTGCTGAAATATTTATTCAAATGTGGTGGGTGAGAATAGTAGTAGGTAAAGCCATCTGGTTGCAGGTCAAGTCTACTTCGGTGTGCTAACATTTTCCTATAAATAGAGGGCTAAGTTAGAATTGAAAATCACACCAGAATTCATAAGTTTTTCTCTTTTTCACTCTATATTATCGAGCGTATTCTTGTGAGTATACTTTGAGTGTTGCTATACGGTGCAAGTTTCTGTCAGCACTATATCCGAAATTCAATCAGAAGTACGGTTATTTTGAGGTAAGAGATATTATCTTCTTCTTAAATGATATTTTCTTCAATATCATTATGCCGAAATATTGGTATGAACTTTTTATCAAATTTGGAACTTTTTGTGTCGGGGTTACTATTCACGTATACGATACTATTCACGTATACGATACTATTCACGAATACGGCACTATTCATCAAAAAATGAAATTTTCTTCTTTTTATCCAAGATGGCTATTATGGTTACTATCTTTGATTGTATCCATGTTTTGTTCTTTATTTTTGAATTTTCCTTCACAATTGGTTATTATGGAGTATTATTGCACTTGGATAAACTATAATACGAATCCATAATATTTGTCCTTCTGTCTCATTGGATTCGTTTTCTTTAAGATAATTTTTCATCATCCTCAGTCCTAAATGATGATATTACTGAATATCTTTGGCCTGTAGTGCAAAGATGAATGATTAACTGATGAATATCTTTAGCCCGTAGTGCAAAGATGAACAGGTGTTGAGATGAACATGACCGACTGGTGTTACAAATGAATATCTTTGGCATGTAGTGCAAAGATGAATATTTGATTTAAGATGTATAATGATTGATGTTACAGGGATAAAATATTGATGATGGACTTTTAAATCTTAGAAGATAGTAGAATTCTTTCTTTACTTGACTCTTCTAATGGTTTGTTGTTTTCGCTGCAGTTGTTGATCTAAAACTTGTTGTCTATTATATTTTATCAGATTTTTCCCTGTTGAAGACTAACGATAATTTGTTGTATATTATCTTAGTCATAATATTCTTTACTGGGCTAGTTGAGCTCACCATTTTCCTTTTTGTTCCATTTTTCTTCTAAGGAGGTGAGAACATAGCAGGATCTAGTCAGGGTACGGAGTGATGGTTCTAGAAAGTTGTTTTAGCAGTCCTCACTATTTTTAAAATAGTGTATCAATAATTGTAATGAGGACTCCTTTTGAGTTTTTAAACTCTCTATTTGTATTTAAACTCACAGTTTAATGAAGTTGTATTTGTTTTTGTACCATGTATTTGGCGACTCAGAATAGGTGATGTATACCTATTTTGGGGGCATCACAGTTGGTATCCGAGCTTAGGGATATGGTCTCTGGCCAAGATCGGGGAATAGAACTAGGAGGGGAGAGATGAGTAAATCCTTCGCTAGTGTGTCCTACCTAAGCTTATTTGTTGGTCAGTCATAATATATGGATATTATGTGATATGTTAATTTTTTTTAATTAACCCTTATTTTATGGCAGTATTTAAGAATGGCTGCTGAGAACGTTAACAATAGAGTGTATGAGACTGTGGAACAACCTTTAGTTACAAACCAGGAGAACGTGCAACGGGAAGGCAATATTCCTCCTGTAAACAACACTACCGAATAAACAATAAATGATGGAATGTTTAGGAGCTTTTTGCAGTTCATGCAAAATCAGACGAGGGAGACTCGTGTACAAAATACGGGTGGAAATGATAGCAATTAACGGCATGTCACAGCCAAGCAGTTCAAGGAGTTAGGACCACCAGAATTTAAGGAAAAGCCGGATCCGATCATGGCGAAAACGTGGGTCAAACAAATTACCAAGATATTCGATGTCTTGGGATGCACGGAGGAACAGAAGGTTCCATTCGCCACCTTTATGTTCCGCGGGGAGGCAGACTACTGGTGGGAGTCTGTGAAGCATACCCAGCCTACTGCACTCAGCATGTCTTGGGAAAAGTTTCAGAAACTGTTTAATGATAAGTACTTTCCTGAAAGTATTCGTCATATGAAGGAGGTAGAGTTTATCAGACTGGAAAAAAATAACATGACGGTGTCCCAGTACGAGGCGAAGTTCGCTGAGTTATCCAGGTTTGCACCTCATTTGGTCGAAAATGAGGAACGAATGTCAAGGATGTTTCTGAGAGGTCTAATGCCCGAGATTCGGCAATATCTTATATCTCATAAATTTGCTTTATATTCAGATGTTGTAAACAGGGCTCAATTATTAGAGCGAGATAATGAGTATGGTCATACCGGTGGCAGTGGTCATCGGAGCAATGACAACCAGAGGGAAGGAAAGCATTCAGACAAAAGCGATAACCACTCTGGTGGTAATCGTGGTCGTGAGAATAGAAGGAGCGAGTCGGGAGGTGATTTCAAAAGGAGAAGGTATAACAATGATAGGGTAAAGACGTCAGCACCAACATCAGCTGTTTCTAGGGGAGGAGAACGACCACCGGTCGTATATTACAAATGCGAGAAGGAGGGACACATCAGCCCAAACTGCCCACAACAGTTCAAGGTATGTTATAACTGTGGAAAGGAAGGTCATATAGCTAAAGATTGTCTTGTTGCGAAACCAAGTTCAACGGAGATGGTAACTCTGAAGGCTGTTTCGGACAAGTCAAAGTCGGTGTTTCCTGGAAGGGCGTTTGTCATGACTGCCCAGAACGCGAGGAACCTAAACGAGGTGATCACGGGTAAGCTAATCATAAACTCTTGCGAAGTTTATACCTTATTAGATACCGGTTCTACCCATTCTTTTATCTCTCCTGCTTGTGCTCAACGTTTAAACTTGACCCCGGAGAAATTAGACTTTGACTTATCTGTTAAAACTCCGTTAGGAGAAACTTTCGTTACATCTACTGTTTATAAATCTTGCTTGATTCAAGTTGGTACCATCACATTACCTGCCAACCTTATTTCGTTGAAAATTCTTGCATTTGATGTGATTTTAGGGATTGATTGGTTAACCACGCATCATGCTAAAATTGATTATTTTCATAAGGTTGTTAGTTTTCATATTCCTAACCAACCTATTATGCGAATTCAAACAACTAAACCATTAAAGTCAATCACTGTCATTTCAAGTCATAAAGCTATTCGTTTATTGAAAAACGGATGTCAAGCTTTCTTAACCCATGTTACGGACTTGAACAAAAACACGTCAGATTTGAATAATATTTCTATTGTTAATGAATTTCCTGACGTATTTCCTGAAGAACTTTCCGGTCTGCCCCCAGAATGTGAAGTTGATTTCTTTATTGACCTTGAACCTGGTACAAAGCCCATTTCTAAAACCCCATATCGAATGGCTCCTATTGAACTTCAGGGGTTAAAAGTCCAACTACAGGAGTTGTTGGACATCGGTTTTATTCGTCCTAGTACATCTCCTTGAGGTGCTCATGTGCTATTTGTAAAGAAGAAAGATTGTAGTATGCGACTTTGTATCGACTATCGGGAATTGAACCATGCCACTATCAAGAATAGGTATCCGCTACCTCGCATTGATGACTTGTTTGACCAGTTGCTAGGATCACAATTCTTTTCAAAAATCGATCTTCGTTCTGGATATCATCAGCTAAAGATTAAAACTGAGGATATTCCAAAGACTGCCTTCAAAACTCGGTACGGGCATTATGAATTCTTAGTCATGTCGTTCGGATTGACTAATGCTCCTGCTGCTTTCATGGATATGATGAACCGTGTGTTCAAAGAATATTTGGATCAGTTCGTTGTTGTCTTTATTGATGACATCCTCATCTATTCCAAAAGCCGTGAAGATCATGAGCACCATTTGAAGCTGGTACTGCAAAGGCTTCGTGATAACAAGCTATATGCCAAGCTAAAGAAATGCGAGTTCTGGCTTGAGGAAGTAGCATTCCTTGGGTATGTGGTGTCAAAATATGGATTATCTGTCGACCCGGCGAAGATTGAGGCCATACAAAGTTGGGAGCAACCGAAGTCAGTGACTGAAGTACGTAGCTTTCTGGGCTTAGCTGGTTATTATCGGAGATTCGTGGAAGGATTTTCTCGAATCGCTACTCCGTTAACTCAGCTGACTCGTAAAGATACAAAATTCAGTTGGAGCGAGGATTGTGAGAAGGGTTTTCAAGAACTCAAGAGAGGACTCATTTCGGCACCTGTTCTGATAATACCATCTGGTTCGGATGGATTTGTTATCTACAGCGATGCTTCAGGCAAAGGGTTAGGATGTGTTCTCATACAACATGGGAAAGTCATAGCCTATGCCTCGCGACAACTCAAAGAATATGAGAGGAATTACCCTACTCATGATTTGGAGTTGGCAGCAGTCGTTTTTGCGTTGAAGATCTGGAGACACTACCTGTATGGGGAGAAAGTGGAGATCTATACAGAACATAAAAGCCTCAAATATTTCTTCACCCAAAAGGAACTCAACATGCGGCAGCGACGTTGGCTCGAGCTGTTGAAAGATTACTATCATACCATTCAATATCATCCTAGAAAAGCAAACGTAGTAGCTGACACATTGAGTAGAAGATCAAACGCGGGTACGAGTGCAATGTTGTTAACACAAAGGCCCATTTTGTATGACTTGCAAAGGATGGAGATAGAGATGAAGGCTCCAAGTACCCACGTGAGGATATCAAATATACGAGTAGAACCGACTTTAATCGATAAAGTTAAAGTTGCTCAAGCTACGGACATGGAGTTGATGCGTATGAAGAAGAAAGTGCAAGAAGGTGCTATTCCAGAAGCAAGAATCGATGAAGAAGGAATACTTAGAGTCAACTCTAGACTTTGTGTTCCTAACGATTCTGACTTAAAGTATAGAATCATGATGGAGGCACACAACACACCATTTGTAATCCATCCTGGGAGAACCAAAATGTATCATGATTTTCGACATACATTTTGGTGGAGCAATATGAAAAGAGAGATCGCGGAGTTTATCTCGAGATGTTTAACTTGTCAACGTGTAAAAGCGGAACATCAAATGCCAAAGGGTCTATTACAACCACTTGAGATTCCGAAATGGAAGTGAGAACACATTACTATGGATTTCGTTACGGGTCTTCCCAAGGTTTCTCAAGGCATAGATGCGATTTGGGTTATTATTGATAGATTAACCAAGTCTGCTCATTTCTTGCCGATACGTGAGACTTATTCCCTTGAACGTCTTGCTAGTATGTACGTAAATGAGATTGTGAGATTGCATGGCATGCCAGTATCCATAGTTTCGGATCGTGACCCAAGATTCACTTCACGATTTTGGGTTAGCTTGCAGAAAGCTATGGGCACGGATTTACGATTCAGTTTGGCATACCATCCTCAAACGGACGGACAATCAGAGAGGACTATTCAAACTCTTGAATATCTATTAAGACTCTGTGTCCTAGATCTCAAATGGAGTTGGGATAAGTACCTACTATTGGTGGAATTCTCCTACAACAACAGTTATCAGGCGAGCATAGGTGTGGCTCCATTCGAGGCGTTGTATGGAAGAAAATGTCGTTCTCCAGTATGCTGGGACGAGGTGGGTTAAGCAACATTGCTGGGACAAGAGTTGGTACGCATGACTATAGAGAAGATCCAAACGATTCGACAACGTATACAAACGGCACAGGATCGACAAAAGAGATATGCGGATCTTCATCGGAAGGACGTGAAATTTAATATTGGGGATCATGTATTGTTACGTGTTGCACCATGGAAGGGAGTTACAAGATTTGGGAAGAGAGGAAAGCTCAATCCAAGATTTGTTGGTCCATTTGAGATTCTTGAGCGAATAGGAAATGTGGCATATAGACTCGCATTACCTCCAAGCATGTCTCGTGTTCATAATATTTTTCACATATCTATGCTTCGTAAATATGTTAAAGACCCGAACCATATTATTGATTTAGAACCAGATGAGATAGCTGAAGATTTAACGTACGAGAAAGTACCTGTTAAAATCTTGGATAGGAAAGAGCATGTCCTACGCACGAAGGTTATACCACAAGTTAAGGTTTTGTGGAGAAACCATGCTATTGAAGAGATGACCTGGGATGTTGGACTCAGAAATGAAAGCGAGATATCCTCACCTTTTCGAAACACCAGGTACGTACGTCAATTTGGAGGACGAAATTTCATAAAGAGGGGAGGTTGTAAGACCCCAATTTATTAATGAATAAAATCAAATTTCCTCTAATTATTATTGTGAATAATAACGTATTAATTTGATATAATACTTTGGTTATGGGTGAAATGTGAAAATTTTACAAAATAAGCAAGTGGTTATAAAATATTCATTTTGTCGATGGAATATTCTTTCTGTCGAGAAATATTCGTACGACAGCGCAGCCAATTATGGGCCCCATAACGAATAATGGTCGAATGAAGAAAACGACAAAATTGAATAACGGCGTAGTTGTTACCGTTAACACTGTTGGAATACCCGATAGTTAAAAATACAGTAATACGCGTGATTGCACAGTAGCACACGGATTGCACAGTATTTTTGAATTATTGATTCTTACGAAGGAAGACACTACTCAATAATTGTTTCAGTAGTTACTGTTCAATATTTTATTTTATTGATTCAGTAATTGTTGCGTTGATATTTTATATTATTGTTATTTCAATAATTGTTACTGCACAGTATTTTCCATTATCAGATCAATAATTCATATTATTTGAATAATATTATTAGATAACATTATTGGCAATGTCTAGAAAGTTCTATCTAAGGAGAGGTTTGGTCACCTAATTACGCACCAGTAAGGAGAAATCCTTATTGCAAAGCCCCCTCTTTCCTGGGAACGGCCTGGTTGTCATAAATGTGATTCTGTAATATTATTTGTGAATAATTAATTATTGATTCATATGATACGAAAATATTTATTTTATGTGGATATAAATGAGGGATATATTTTTGTGGTTAAAAATGAAGGAGTTAATATTGAGGTTTTTATCAGTATTTTTGTCGGAATAGAGGTATTAAAAATCAGAATTTTTGAGATATTTTGCAGGGGTTATAATTTTTAATCCGACCGTTGGATCGTGGTAATTTTTGGATATGTTATACATATATAAGTTGAGTATATGTCCATAAATTTTGAACCGTTAAAAATGAAAGTATGATTTATTATGAATTTTTAGAGATGACTGGTTCATAAATTGTTAAAGTTTTGGAATTTATCATTTTGGTGGAAAATTCTAGAATTGGTGGGCCTCACTTTTGGTTGGTGAGAAATGTG
This sequence comes from Panax notoginseng, assembly GCA_016801055.1. NCBI lineage: Eukaryota > Viridiplantae > Streptophyta > Magnoliopsida > Apiales > Araliaceae > Panax > Panax notoginseng. The sequence goes on along the minus strand of CM029019.1, from coordinate 52,796,545 downwards.
CTAAAATTTTTATTCAAATGTGGTGGGTGAGAATAGTAGCAGGTAAAGCCATCTGGTTGCAGGTCAAGTCTGCTTCGGCGTGCTAACATTTTCCTATAAATAGAGGGCTAAGTTAGAATTAAAAATCACACCAGAATTCATAAGTTTTTCTCTTTTTCTCTCTATATTATCGAGCGTATTCTTGTGAGCATACTTTGAGTATTGCTATACGGTGCAAGTTTCTGTCAGCACTATATCCGAAATTCAATCAGAAGTACGGTTATTTTGAGGTAAGGGATATTATCTTCTTCTTAAATGATATTTTCTTCAATATCATTATGCCGAAATATTGGTATGAACTTTTTATCAAATTTAAAACTTTTTGTGTCGGGGTTACTATTCACGTATACGATATTATTCACGTATACGACACTATTCACGAATACGACACTATTCATCGAAAAATGAAATTTTCTTCTTTTTATCCAAGATAGCTATTATGGTTACTATCTTTGACTGTATCCATGTTTTGATATTTATTTTTGAATTCTTCTTCACAATTGGTTATTATGGAGTATTATTGCACTTGGATAAACTATAATACGAATCCCTAATATCTGTCCTTCTGTCTCATTGGATTCGTTTTTTTTAAGATAATTTTTCATCATCCTCAGTCCTAAATGATGATATTACTGAATATCTTTGGCCTGTAGTGCAAAGATGAATGATTAACTGATGAATATCTTTGGCCCGTAGTGCAAAGATGAATAGGTGTTGAGATGAACATGACCGACTGGTGTTACAAATGAATATCTTTGGCCTGTAGTGCAAAGATGAATATTTGATTTAAGATGTATATTGATTGATGTTACAGGGATAAAATATTGATGATGGACTTTTAAATCTAAGAAGATAGTAGAATTCTTTTTCTACTTGACTCTTCTAATGGTTTGTCGTTTCCGTTGCAGTTGTTGATCTAAAACTTGTTGTCTATTATATTTTATCAGATTTTTCCCTGTTGAAGACTAACGATAATTTATTGTATATTATCTTAGTCATAATATTCTTTACTGGGCTAGTTGAGCTCACCCTTTTTCTTTTTGTTCCATTTTTCTTCTAAGGAGGTGAGAACATAGCAGGATCTATTCGGGATACGGAATGATGGTTCTAGAAAGTTATTTTAGCAGTCCTCGCTATTTTTAAAATAGTGTATCAATAATTGTAATGAGGACTCCTTTTGAGTTTTTATACTCTCTATTTGTATTTAAACTCATAGTTTAATGAAGTTGTATTTGTTTCTGTACCATGTATTTGGCGACTAAGAATAGGTGATGTATACCTATTTTGGGGGCGTCACAGTTGGACTGATTTAACTTCTAAGGTTATCTCTGGAATACGATTCTACCCTCCTACAAGGATAGTAACAGGAATGCAAAATTTTCGAGTGTCTACAGATGCCCCTCTTTATTATATTCATGCAATGTAATGGTATGGATAGGATAAAGAAAACTAGACACTTGAAATGTGACAAGATATTCACGATGCAATGTACTGCATCATGATGCAAATGTGTGATGCATGTGGTTTGTTGGACCGTTTCCAACTGGATGTGACGACTGTTTGCTCCAATGACTTCTGATGGGGATTGGAGTTATCACAGATGTCTCTGATGAACTGCTTGGATGTGTGATTCAAAGTTCTTAGGAACTTCCAGGATGTTGACGTTGGGGTAATCATCAAAGTCCTTAATCCTTGGTACAGACTTTCCACCATAGATGTTCCTCTCATGTACAAGAGACTCTGGGAGATGAGCTTTTGTCTAATGAAGATTGTGTATAACAGATTCCATCATCGGTCCTCCCCGATAAGGATGGTCTTTTCCCTTATTTGTATCACTAGGTCTTCCCAGTGATCTGTCAGAGTTACTACCAACAGTCTGTGTTTGTCAGGGTTGCCTGACCCTCGCTGAAATGTTCTTCAACAGATGAGATCCCTGCTAGGGATAACGTCAAGGCTGATTGACCTTCGTTGATGTGTGCATCAATTGATGAACTCATCGGATGAACTTTGATGCTTCACTGGGTTTACTTACCAACAGATAGTGATATTAAGGTTGCTTGACCTTCGTTGACGTGTGCATCAACGGATGAACTGGATAAAGTTTCCGCTGGGGAGGAATGTTTTGGAGTTATGACCCCGAACTGACGACATCGGACCTTTGCGAGGTATTGTCGAGTGTTATTTACAACAATGGTGATCATAGGTATAGTGAACCCTGTGTCTGGGCGAATACCAATGAGTGATATGTAGACCCACAGTTTGGTCTCTGAAAACCAAGATTTCAGGCTTTTCTGCTCAATCGCGTAGCATCTTTTTTCCTGATTTGACTTTTTTAACTTGTGAAACCTCCTTCGCAACTCAAATTGGACTAAGCCAAAGGGATGGGACACACCTAAGTGAGTCGCAGGTACACCTGCAGCCAACCGTGGGTGGTTTTAAATGGCTTGTTACTTTCATAAGTCATTTTCATATTGCGTCATACAGAGAATCCGAGAGCTCTTCTTCAGATCTACTGAGTTCAGGCTACTTTTTGTAAATTCTGTCACCGTACTAGTGTTTCACACTATCCTAGTAACGTATGCATGTCTTCTTTTCCAGTTTTTGTCCATTAAAAAATGAGTTATCACATGAAATGCGACTAAACACACAGTAGTGAATATGCACGCTCATATGATTTGATAAAAAATATTCACTATAGTAAATGTTAGTATTTAACCATGCTGAACATAATAATGTGAAAAAATTTGACTTTTGAAACAGTCAAATTTGTACCTTTTTCTGCTATTTCTTATCCTATTTGAGGACAAATGAGCAAAGGTAGTAAAAAAAAGTAATCCTGGTAATTAATCTACCGTCATGGATTGTGACTTTGACATATGTATGCATATAAGATGTTTATGACTGTGGGTAGGTGTGCTACTGAATGGCCACCTAGTCATGCCTATGCGCATGTGGATAGTCCTTGTTATAAAGGAGACTCTAGCAAAATTTTCCATAAGTCTAAGTATTGGGTAGTCATGCATTTTCAACTCTATTATAGGCGTATGTTAAAGTAATGCATGCATGCATGTAGTCATAAAATGCATTTGAAAAGATCTAGGTTAGAATTTATCACACCCTTTCTGAGGTGATTTGGAGACTTGTGTCCAGATATTATGGATCCGAATCAGCCGAGTAGTTCCCGTAATACCACTTCAGGTGTGCGGAGCAGGGCTTCTAATGTGCCTCGACCCCGTTCAGTCAGATAACCTCATCGTTTGGCGGAGGCAGTTATCCGTCCTATCCGGGTTGATGTACCAGATGTTGAGGATGAGGAAGAGGATGTATTGTAACAATCCAAGATTTTATTATTTGTAATTTAAAATATTTATTAAATGAAATAAATATTTTATTGATGTAATTGTTGTTAGTAAATATTTATGAATTAAATTTTCTAAATTAATTTAATTTAGAGAGTTATAAAATAACATGAGATGTTATATTATTGCTTTAATTTAATGATTGAAATGGTATGTGAATTTATTAAGTAAAATTATAATTTCCATTATAATTTTATGATAATTATTTAAGTGGAAAATTAATTTAAAATATAGTATGTGTGATTAATCTATTTGATTAATGTTGGATATGGGATCCAAATAAATAATACGAGATTATAAAGTATAGTGTAATGATTTATTAAAATAAATTAAATGAATTTACCCAAACAATGCTTAAAATATTAAGTCTTTATTTTAAAGAGGTTTGCCAAACAAAACCTTATGATTTTTAAATTTTGAATTTTAATTATAATAAATATAATAAATCAAAATAATATATATAATATTTTATAACTGATATGTAATTATTGTAATAATAATAATACGGCAGTTACATACATTTTGGGAGCGCCTGCTTTATTTTACGTATAATGTAGTTAGTCTGTATTGATACTAAGAAGAGAATTACAAAGAGAAGTTGAGAGAGAATAGAGAGAGATTGAGAGAAAGTCTGAGAGTTCCAAGATAATTTATGGGTTTTTGGGAAAGATTGTTCAAGCAATTGAAGGTATTATTCACAACCTTAATGTTATATATTTATATATATGCATATATATGAGTTTTACGGCATAAACCTTCAAGTTCTGTGAATTCATCTTTTTGAATTGTTGATATACAACTGATAATTTGTGAATATACGTGTTTATGATGCTAAAGTTTATGTTTAGATAAAGAATTATATGCTAATTACGTTTAAAAAGAAGGAAAACTGTTTACAGTATATGTTTTTACATATGGCTTATTAAAGTACCAAATTTGGTAGTTAATTTGTATGTTAATCGGTGAATTGAGTCTTGAATATGCTAATTCGGTAAGAAACAAAGAGAACGTAGTTTGAATGAAGTAATTTGGTGTAGAATTGTGATCACAGTGTGAATTTCTATGAAGGATGTCAACAATGGTGTTTTTGTATGAAAACATGAAATTTAAGGGTTTAAATTAGTTAAAGTAAGTGTTTAATTTTTCCAAGTGGTTGAATATGTGAGGAATCATGTTTGTGTTAATTCTGTACCAATTGCATATGTTAAATTTACTGTTTTGTTGGTGAAATTAATATTAGTTGGGCTAAAAATGGAACACTGCTAAGTTGCGTATTGTTTCTGTCTGCGCACCAGCGCAGCTACGTTGCTGTCAAGGTTAGAAACGGCGCAGCTACGCCAGCCCCAAGCATGTGTGTAGCGCAGTTGCGCCATACCCTGATCTGAGGCAGTGGTGTCTGCTACTTTTGCAGACTTTGGACTCCATTGTAACATAGTCTAGTGATGTGTTAATGTGTCAAACATGTAGAGAAGAGATTAAAACAGATTCGTGTCATGTGATTAGTAATTCTAAAGTTATAAGAAATTAGTAAGCTATGGAAATAACATGTTGTGAGTTATTGAACACGTGAATTAGCAAGTAAGTGTTTAAATCAAATACTGAGATTTCTAAAGTGTATGTGGAGTGAATGGAAACTTGTATTAAAGTAACAAGTTTAACTATGAGTGAGTTTTATTTTGGAAGTGGATGTTAGTATATCTAATAGATAATGTGATTCTAATAAAATGTGTAGGTGAACGTGAGTTGTAATTTATAGCTTATGCACGAGGCAAGTTTTTAAACCCTACCTCTTTATATTGAGCTAGTTCCTTACTCTAAACTTTTATTGAGCAAGCTTTGTTCCTAAATTTTATTTGAGCAAGCTATAACCTTAACTTTATTCGGACAAGTTTTGAATTCCAATAGTTATTGATTTATTCTAACTTGTTTATTGTTAGACAAGTTTTCTTTAATTTCATTCTTGTATTGTGAGTGTAATTTCTTGAATTCTAATTCCTAATGTCGAATTGTCTTATTTCAATTACTTTGCACAAGTTATTATCATGTTGAGAAAGTTTTACTTTCACCTTGCTATTAGTTAATACATGTTCAATAATTCTATATCTTATTTAATAAGATCATAGCCTTAGCTTAATATTGTTCAAGCAAGGTTGATTGTTTCACTCAATGCTTATACTTTGATTATCTCTACGCATACCTATTATTCTTAATATTTTACCTTAAACTGTTATTGATCACTCGTAGTGTTGTTAAGTCTTGTTGATTCAACTAATCCCTTAGTTGATGATTGTGAAACCTTAAATTACCCTTGAAAGCTTATCCAAACCAAACTTTCTTTGGTGCAGACTTGTACTCTAAAATTGAGAAGAACAACCCAATTATAGGGGTACGCGATGCGTTTAGTTATTTATGCTTAATACATGGTACGAAGGGCTGATCCCCCTAAGTACGTGAAGTCCCTACAGTATAACTGTTTAGGTTAAAGCTGAAAGATTACTTGTAATCGTGGACATAGTTCGTGGTCTTATGACCCTCAGATATATTTCATATTTTGATTCCAGTTTTTGGTTATCATTGATAGAGTACTATTCAATTTTGATGAGCCTATTCATTGGCAGTTATTAATCTCTTGTTGATTCATTGCTATATCTAGTGATCATTTATTTTGCTCACTCTTGCATATATATACACTCATTGCAGCTAAAGTTGAGAAGGTCAATGAACCTACGACTAGCAAAGGAAAGGAAAAATGTACAAGTGATGAAGACTTGTAATTTCATTTATTGTCATGATGATAGACTTTATATTTAATGATGTGATGTAATTATTTTATTTTCGCACTTGATTGATGTTTAAGGTTAGACAACCTGGGAAGACTTTTTGATTAATGATGTAACCCTTTTAAATGGAGGATTTCTGATTTAATTTTTATTATCTTTGGGTAGTTAGATATGAATGAATGGAAAGTGAACACCAAATCTTGTGAGAATGAAGTACCTGGATTTAGGTATGTCACATGTACCGGTTGTGGCTCCAGCTCCTGCTGCTCATCTTCCCCGTAGGGATCTTCTAGGCATTGTTGTGACGATTCTAGAGCTTCTAGATGATTTGAGTCGCCACCCCTCGGTTTACTTGCATGCAAACGAGGTAAAAGCTGGGTTTGATCTTCCTTTTTCCTATTGATGAGGAGCAAGGATTCTGATGTTGATTTGCACTTGATGTAGGTTCCCAGCTTTACACAGCCTCGAGGGAACTGGTTCAGCATACGCTCCTTGTATCAGGCTCTGCCTCCAGATTACTGAGAGATTGTGCATGGTTGGGGCTTTGGGGCATTCTTTTCCATTCTTTCTCGCTGTTGTCCCTGGAGTTACCTTAAGGCATTGTTTGAGCGCTGGTTTCACCAGTCCCAGTCTCTCCATTTGTTAGATTGTGAGGCGATGATGACACCGATGTATTGGCGGTTTATCACTGGCATGGAGTTTGGAGGGGCACCAGTGCCATGTACGGTGAACATTACCCCGACTGCCATTAGATCCCTGCTAGGAGTTTCGGCTAAGGCACTCAAGGAAAGGACCATTCGTACAGGTCCTTTGACCGTAGATGCTATGAGTGGGCTGTTGAGTGAGCCTATGCCCGCTGTGTGAGAGTCAGGGATCGCATTCTTTGGCGAGTGTTCCTGGTTATCCTCCGGGGTTGTTTCATAGCTGATAACTCTTCCATGGTGTCATTCGCTTTGATCAGCGCCACTCGGGAGGTGAGCCGTATTGGAGAGTATGAATGGGGCTCTTATACCTTTGCCTATTTCCTCAAGGGAATGAGCATGTGCTCACAGGGCTTGACAGAGGCTTGGCTAGGATTTTACCCATTTCTGCTGGTGAGTATTTCTCTTTTGATTTTCCATGTACAGGTTAAGAGTGTTGATTGATAACAGATGTTTTCCTTTGTGTTAGCAGTTTTGGGCCTATGAGAGGCTCCCATGTTTGCGTCCTATCATTGTGTTAGGTTTAGAGACCTATCCACTAGGACGACGATGGCATCACTCCATATTGGCGGGGGTTCCTGTAGCTAAGGGTTTCACCCATTGTCGCTTACGGCTGGAGTTGTTGACAGCTGACGCCATCACTTGGATTCCCTACTCTGGGGACCACTTGACAATCAATTTTGAGGATGGATACCCGACTGGTGTCGAGTATGTGATGTCCACCCGCCGGATTCCTCTCTTCACAGATGAAGTATGGGAGCTCTATTTAGGAGAGCGTGCAATTATGAGCATCATAGGAGAGATTCGTGTACCGATCTTGCCTCCTGCCAAGAGTTATTGGCATGTGTCGCAGACGCCTGTCAATGATATCCCATTGATGGGCGTTGACATCTATACTTTGTTAGAGGGTCCGTTTACTTAGGAGGCATTATACCGCTGGTGGTCCCCTCATACCATCGAAGCCTAAACCCGCACCACTCAGTTCATGGGGGATATGGTTCCTGGATCCGTGATGATGACAAATTGGATGGCCTGCGTTCGAGATCTGACTCATTTGACACAGATTGACAGTTTGATTCGGCTGTTGGACCGGGCACATTTTTTTATCTGGCATTTGGGCAGAGATCCTTCAGAGGCGGATACTTTCGATCCTTCCAGCTCAGGGGCTGGTCCTTCAGATGACCCATATGGCTTTGTCGGTGCAGATCCTCCCTTGTATAGGCCTGACATCCCTCTTGGCAGAGATTCAGGGACTCATGAAGAGTTACACTAGGTAGACATGATTGATGATGTAGACATAGACACCATTGTCTTCTTCTGATGTGTATTCTCTCTATATCTTTTGATAGGCCTCTGTTAGATACTGGGTGGCTGTGTCCCATTCTCGTTATATCTTTTGATAGGCCTCTGTTATTCGTTGGGCATTTGTTCCCCATTTCCCTGTATTTTTTAGCTGTACAGAGATGATGCATTTAGATGATGATGTGCTTAGGAATGTATGTGCTATTTTCCATTCCCTACATCATATTGTCATCTATTGTTTGTCATGCACGTATTATGCAATGCATATGTATTTCCAAAGATATTCAGCATTGACCCCTGGATGGTCTTATGATACGGCCCATACAGATGTCTTCCTCGACAGTTAACCGTATTGATCACACCACACCAGTATTAGTGGCCTCATGCTTGAGATCGTGGTATGATAGTATGTCACCTCCAGACCGGGTGACTGTAGATTAGCTATTGCAGCATTCCATGACCCTCCTGATGTTCTAGGTTCTATTGGGCTTTGTAGATAGCATGCTAGAGCATTAGGTACCGGAGAGGCAGGTTTTTCGGTTTAGAACCCTGGAGTTGACTCCCACCTTAAAGGAGTATGAGTGGTTGACAGCTTTGCCATTGGATATGCCTTGCGCTCGGATGGCTATCAGCGATATGAGCCAACAGTTTATGACCATCACCGGGTTACGGCGTAGAGTAGTACAGGATGAGATTACATCCGATCATGTGGTGTCCCAGTATTTTCTAATAGACAGATTTGACTTAGTGAACAGTTATGCACGGCACTCCGGGGATTTCACCACACCAAAGGATCAGTGGCATATAGCCAGAGTAGATGTACTCGTGATGTGTGTAGTGGCGTATGTGTTCATGCCACGATATATGGATGAGCTGGACATCGGTGTTATCATGGCAGTGAGAGTTCTCAGTGAGGGCCATACCATTGTTCCGATGATTGTGGCAGAGACATTGAGGTCAGCCACGTATTGTAGCATCCACCCTGTAGGGGTATTTATAGGCAACTCGGTCATGTTATGCGTGTGGTTCATATCACACTTGAGACCGATTGGCACCTTCAGACAGCATGGGTATTTCTTTTCCCATAAGATAGCCATGTCTTACTCCTTTCAGCCATCGGAGTGTACAGACGTTGCATCCTGGTTGGTGTTCTTGGCATGGATTGGAGATCCATTTGACATTCAATCGTGTACAGGGCTCAGCTCACCCTATAGCTTTATTAGTCATGCACCTGGCATGGATTATCTCCATCTAGCTTGTTTGAGGGGCATGACCACATATCACCCACTGGCAGTGATGTCACAGTTTGACCAGTTTCAGGATGTACATCCTTTTGAGGGGGCATTAGGTTAGCGTTTGGTTTCTTGCCATTTGTTAGAAGAGGACAGATCTAGGGTTTATGCCTGTTGGGATCAACGTGAGAGTGCTAAGTTTTCTGTTAGCCATCCGAGTTGTTCGACCGAGTATTATGCATGGATGGAGACAGAGACTACATCGACTGCGGTAGTATCCACAGTGTCAAGGATTGAGTTAGATGGTGGAGAGCCCATGGAGGACACTGATTTTCCCACCAAGGAGGAGCTATTCACTGGGTTGCCAGCAGCTCTTGTAGATTCTCCCAGTACGAGTGCTACCTCGGCAGAAATTCTGGGTATCAGAGGTGGCGCCCCAATAGGATTGTAGTGAGTGTTACTCACCTCCATGGCATGGAAGCTGACAAGCTCAACTTTGTTGAAACTAATGACTGGGATGTCACCTAGTACAAGACATTCTGGCTCAGTATTAACAGTGACTATGCTGTTGTTAATGATGTATTTGAGCTGCTATTACATATTGGACTAGACGGCTCCAGCAATGTGAATCCACGGTCTCCCTAAGAGCAGGTTGTATCCTATAGCTATTTTGAGCACATGAAAGGATACACAGAATGTATGTGGACCAATCTCCACAGGTAGTTCAATCTCTCCGACAGCATTTCGTCGGGATACATCAAAAGCTTTGATAACCGTATAGCTACTTCAGATCCTATTAAGATTGATATTCATCTTCTCCAAGGTGGCATAAGGGTAAACATTCAAGGATGATCCTCCATCTATCAGCACTCCTGCTAGTACATATCCGGAGGACATAACCGATATGTGCAATGGTTTGCACTGACCAGTCCCTTCAAGAGGTATGTCATTATCAGTGAATGATATCACATTGTTGTTAAAAATGTGGTTCATCATGTGACGAAATTGTTCCACATCCACTGATTTTGGTAAATACGCTTTTTCTAAGACTCTCTGTAAGACCTTCATGTGATCTTCTGAGGAAAATACCAAGTCTAGTATGGAAACCTATTATGGAGCTTCTTTCAAGCTTAAAACCACCTTAGCTTTATTATGGCCCATAGTACGAAGGAATTCTTCGATCTTCTCCATGGGAACTTTCCCCTTTGACTTGATGGTAGTATTCATCACCTGTTGTGGAAGATATAGTGGATTTTTCTTAGACACTGCAATAGTTATATGAGATATGGATCCTTTAGCCTCTCCAGAATTCCATAGAACTTTTTGTAGGCTGACAATAGGATATTAGGGCCTGAATGGCAAGATAATTGGCTTTGGCGCAGCCACTTTCAAAGGATTCTCAATACCTTTGAGCTGAATTGATTGGATTGTATGTGATATGGTAGCCAAATCCCCCTCAGAAGATATAACTGATGTGACTTCTTTCCATTTCTTAGGAACCGTGTCCCCACTATCAAGTAACACAGTGTCATCGTCTGCCAACTGCAGGACACAGCTGTCAATTAAGTTCAGAATAAGATGGCGGAGTGCCCAACATTCTTAAGTACTGTGACCATAGGAGTGGGAGTGATATTGACATACTCCATTAAAATCAAACCGTCTTGAATGCGGACTTATTGGAGGTAGCAAAGCTGTGATTCTTCCTTCACTGATCAGCATCTACAATATTTCTTCCTTCATTGATCAGTATCTACAATATTTGACATTTGCTCTTTTTGCAATTTTATCCTCCAGTGTTTCACTTTCTGGAGTACGTGGTGGAGTATTTGTAACAAGAGGAAGGAGGTTAGCATGCTCCTGGCTAAATAATTGACGCGTGACTTGGTGCTGATGGACCACCAGTTCTGCCAATTGGTTAATTTTCTCACACAGAGTTTTCATCTTTCGTTCCATTATAAACTAGAACTGTGCATAATCCCATTTGTCAGCACAATCCTTGCTGGATTGGGATGAACCACCCATATAATTGGAGCTCTGTCCACTGCTCCAATTAATCATGTTAACCTCCTTTTCTTTGTGTTGAAGAAGAGGGTTATCTTGCACATGGGGTTGGTCGAATTTAGTTACCACGATCTCACCGTTATCAATCAAATCCTGGATCTTATGCTTCAAGGCCCAACAATCCTGAGTATCATGACCTAGAGCTCCAGCATGATAAGCACATTTCTGGCTAACATTGAAACCCTTCCCATTCTGATTTGTTGGTGGAAGAAGATGGGTAATTTTCTTCTGAGTTGTCAAAAGATTGAGAATGCTCTCAAGTGAGTCCCCTAAGGGTGTGAACACTCGAGTGCGTCTGACTTTTCCACCCTTTGTTAAAGGAGGGTTGGAAGACTGTGCTTGGAAAGGGGAGTAGTTTTTCATGTGAATAGGCATGCTTTGACTGCCTTTTTGCCCTTGTAGTATCAAGGAAACATCCTCCTCTTTCTTCTTATAGACCCTCCGGAGATTATTTCCATAACTTCCAGACTGGATGTGCTCAACTACAGCTTTAAGAGCGATAAGGTCTTGAATCTTTCCAGACTTCAATCTCATCTCTGCCATTTCCCCATGTTTGATCATTTTGAAGAATGGTTTGCCTATGCCAGCTAAAACTCTCTCATAGAAAGGAGCATCTTTAATGTCTATGAAGGTCATCACCATTTCAGACTCAGTCATAGAGGGAATAACTTGAGCAGTCAGGTGCCTCCACCTTTGAGCATACTCTCTGAAAGACTCATTTGCTTGTTTCTTGACTTTGGTAATTTGGTACCGGTCAGGAGCCATCTGAGTTTGGAAACTGTACGGACTGAGGAAAGCATGAGCTAGCTCCTCCCAGCTATGAATCTTGGAGTTGTCTAATCTGGTATACCATGATCTAGCTTCACCAGTTAGACTCTTCTAAAACAGCTGCATTCTAAGCTTTTCATTCTAGGCATACGATTTGAGCTCTCCAATGAAGACTTTCAAATGTGTGTAAGGATCTCTCAATCCATCATACTATTCAAAATCGGGAGTTTTGAATTTCTCTGGATAATGAACCCCAGGAAAGATACAAAGGTCTGATTATGAAACACTCTCATGTGCTCCAATACCTTTGATAGACCGAATGGTCTCTTCCATTTGTAGGACTTTCTTCCTGATATCACCGGTGTCTGGATCTTCTTTGAGATGGATGGTTTCAGGGGTTTTGTTGGTTTTGTCCAACTGAGATTCAGGTACATGAATTTCTTTGTCCGGTCCCTGAGTTCCTCTATAAACAGAGGATTCTGTATGTATAGGCACTCGTGGACCCTAAGTGGATTTGTGTAGTTCTTTAAGCAGAACAACCAACTCTATAATTTGGTGACTTAATCCTTTTAACTCCTCACCAGAGACAGGAGTAGGACTAGACTGGCTAGAAGAAGTCGTGCTTGGCTGTAGGCTTGTTGCCTTTTTGGATTTTGAATGGGTAACAGGACCAACTGCTTCTCTACAAAAAGACTTATGTAGTTTAGTCTTAGGGAATGTAGAAATGTTACATGATATGTGATGTATCCGTTTTAGGAGTATTATCCTGCAAAACAAATATTAGTTGTTAGTATAGCATGTCAGATAAAAAGGGAATGCATGTACACATTCTTTCATATTTTTCATTACATTGAGTTTGACATGGAAATAAAATTACAAGTAATTGTAATTAAAAGTAATTGAAATGGGAAAGTATGAAGAGACTTTCCTCTGCATTTGGTTTATCAGAGGCTGACCTATCTTAGGCTACTCTCGCGACCTTTTGGCATTAAGGTTCCCAGATCATCGCAATCTACTTGACGAGAAGTTAATCCGGTCTTTCAACTGGAGCGAATCTGGGCGGTACCTTTCCTGAGCCTCATTAGAATTAGTCTCCCTACGAGTCCAATAATTAAACACCGACTAGATAGCCTCCTGGTGGAGGAACCACACAACATACATTCACATACAACATATCTCACCGTATGGAAATGATGACATGTGCGAAGCACTAATATCTCAAGCAGATATAGTGTGAAGTACTAAGTGCAATAAGTAAATGCATTTGTACACATTCATTCTAATGTAAATGCAACATCCACACACAAGTAGATAACAGTTTTAAAAAGTTTATAATAGCGGCTTCAGCCCTCTTACTAGAAGTCCCCAGCAGAGTAGCCACCTGTCGACGTCGGGATTTTTTATTGTCCCTTTTTCTATTCTTGTCTTTTGGTGTTCTCATTTTAGGTGAGATTTTTTTGAAAAGACAAGTTGTGAAAAGGTTCGACATATATATGTCGACGATTGGACTGTAAGAGTCACCAATTGGTATTTTTAAATGGTTGCACCAACTCAACCAAGAAAAGGTTTGCACATTGACCTAGTGATGTGACACTATTTGACTGGTCTGTGAAACCGAGATTCGTTAGGGTTCGGGGGCTTTATTATGCAGAGGGAAGGTGTTACGCACCCCCCGACATCTATGTTACCACGATGACTGCTACTTTTCAATTAAACTGTTATATAAATATGTGTGTGTGTGTGGGTCAATGTGCAATTATCTGGAAGTAGTGCTATGCCTCGTTTGCACCTATATACAAAGGGTTTGAATTTTATATAAAAGTTCAATTTTAACAAGATATAGCAATGATGTTTTGTAAAAGAGGTTTTTCAAACCCTTATGCTCAATAGTAATTAAGGCCTTTGACACTTCCATTTTATTATGGGTTCAGCTTTATTTCTTTTATTTTTAAGATGCGAAGCATCTTCGAGAAAATACGATAAATAGCAGTGCCGAATTCCTTGTGGGCATAACAGCCATCAAAGGAAAATCAAACACCCGTGAATAATTTACAAGCCATGTACAGCTGAAAATGTCTATCACGGAAATCGAATCTAGATTCAGGAGACTGAATATGTGATCACATGATTCCTAGGCTCATATGATGTTGCAGTTTGTATGAAAGCTGTAAACCGTTATATATATAAAAGCTATAAATATATGTGTATATATATATATATATATATATATATATATATGAACGATCAACCACCACGAATTAAACTCCAGGCAGGACGAAATGTAAATATATAAAAGTTATAAATATATATATATATAGAAACGATCAACCGCCACAAAGTAAACACCTGGCGGGACGAAATGTAAATAAAGTAGTAAAAGGCCACGAAATAAACTTCAGGCCTGACAGAAATATAAATATATATATATATATATATATATATATATATATATATATATAACCATCAAACTCTATTTGATTGAGCCTGGATATAATATCTGGTGCGTTTATAACTTATATATACACATATATATATAAGCAATAAACGCTCTGGATATAAATCCAGGCTCAATCGAGGCATAACTCGATAATGTTAGTACAAATATATATAAGTATATATATATACAAAAGAAATAAAAAGCCACAGACCGAAGTCCGGGCATACGCACACAACACGACTCTTAACATGAAAAATAGTGTGTGCCAGAAGTGTTAAAAAAGGCTTTAAGTAATGTAAGAAAGCTTACAGTGGACTGCCAAAGAAGACTTCAATAGCTTTAAATTGATGAACGCTCGGTTCCCACCGGTAAAAATGTAGCCAAATATAAGCTCACAAGTGTTTGAAATGAGAAAGGACTCAATTTATTGTGTGTACAGAGCAAATTGGATAGGGCTTCTTTACCTTTTTCTTCCTACAAATGGCCACCCCAAGCCCTCTATTTATACAGAGGGGAGCCGTAGGTGTACCTGCGGCTGCTCGGGGTGCCCCGGGCTCCGTGGGTCCTGCCGTCTCAAAGTACGTGTACTAGTGCAACGCGTTGTCCGATCGAACCTTTAAACTTTCAATCCGGGCATCCGTTTGAGGTGTATAAGACCTTTTACAGCATGTTGTTATCGAGAGCTACACAATGACATGGGATAAGAGGCTGTACGAAGTCAGGAAGATGGATCCATACCCAGGTCTTTAAGTCTTTAAATTCCATCTGGTATGCTGTCATGTGTAGTAGTCATTCGGGATTGGAGCTATGGTTCTTGTAGGACACTTCTGTATAGCATGTAGGTTGAAATGTTGTTGAGACGACGCGATTGTGGGAATGAGATGGCAAAAATGATGATTTTGCCCCTCACTAGGGTTATCTCTGGTTCTGGGCAGATTTAGCAGTCGTTGCTCAGGGTTATCTCTTAGATTGGGTTGCTGCAAGTGCTGAATGTCTTTAAGGTTGTCTCTGAGGTGTGCCTGACCTCCTGGGGTTATCTCTGAGTTTGGGACTGAGTGCCTTGGGGCTATAACCAAGTGTTGAAGCTGATTACTGGGGTTGAAACAAGCATTTCCAAGGTTATCTCCGGATCTGCAACTGTATCCCTTGGGGTTATCTATGAGATTTACACTGTATCTCCCGGGGTTATCTCCGGGATTGCAACTAAGTATCTTCGGGTTGTCTCCGAGATGGAACTAAGTTCTCCGGTGTTATCTCTGAAACTGGAATTATATTCCTCGGGGTTGTCTCCGAGGTTGAAACTAAAACTCTCGGGGTTGTCTCTGGGATCGAACTTATTTGACTTCTTGGGTTATCTCTGGAAGACGATTCTGCCCTTCTGCAAGGTTAGTAACAGGAATGCAAAATTTTTGAGTGTCTATAGGGGAGCCCAAGGAATTCCATCTCTTATGGATTGGTGTTTCTCATTGAGGAATCAGTCGCAGCTTAGATGGTCGCCGATTCTCCCATTTATGTGGGGAGACCATGTAGTTCCATCCCTTTGGTCTGAAGCCTATGAGGTGTGGTGGATTGTAGGATGATTCCAATACCGTTGACAAGTTTTTGCATTTTGGTAGGGGGTAAGACCAAACCATGAATGGCTGCCTACGTACTCCTATTGAAGAGGAGATCAGGTCTGCATAGTTCGAACCTGGCGTAAAGGTTCAAAGATATAAATGGCAAAGTGGGTGTAGAGATGTGTTTGTTTTTGTTTTTGTTTTTTTTTGTGGTAAGACCGGACCATAAAAATGGTTGCCTACGTACTCCCGTGTATTGGGGAGATTAGGTCGACATAGTTCACCCCATGTACAAGACAGACTGCAGATGAAAAGTTTGATCCCATGTACAGGGCAAACTGAAGGTGTGAAAGGTTTAATCCCTGGTGGGTTAAACTGAAGGTGTGAAAGGTTTTTAAAAAGCCTGAGTTAAGTAAAGGATCTGGTGATCCGAAACCTATTTACTGGTTGGAAGGTATGTTTGTCCCTGATGGGGCAAATGGGTGTGAAAAGAGGATGTATGCAGTGAGAGGTTTAGAAAACCTAAATTCACTGGGGATCTGGTGATCCAAAACTAGGATGTTTGCTTGATGGTAACTTTAGACATAGTACTATTTCACGGTGTCCGAGTTAATGAGTTGCAGAAATTCATCGCCATCCATCTCATGTAATCTGAATGCTCCTCTTGTCAATACCACCTTGACAACAAACGAGCCTTCCCAGTTTGGGGTGAATTTTCCTTTGGATTGATTTTGGTTGTCAAGGACCTTCTTCAAAACCAAGTCATGCTCTTTGAATTGCCGTAGCTGGACTTTTCTGTTGTAGGGTCTGGCGATCCTCTGTTGGTATAACTAACCATGGAAGATCGCAGCGGTCCACTTTTCTTCTATTAGAGACAATTGGTGATACCGATCTTGTAACCATTGGTCTTCATCCAGTTAAGCGTCTATCAACACTCTAAGGGATTCCATTTCAACTTCTATGGGGAGCACAACTTCCATTCCATAGGTTAATGAGTAGGGGGTTGCCCCAGTGGAAGTGTGCATTGACGTTCTGTTGGCTAATAGAGTCAGAGGCAATAAGTCAGGCCATCCTTTGTAATTGGCAGACATTTTTTGCATGATCATTTTGATATTCTTATTAGCCGCTTCAATAACACCGTTTATCTTTGGACGATAGATGACGGAGTTGAGATGTTTGATGTGAAATTTACTGCATAACTCCTCCATCATTTAGTTGTTGAGGTTCTTAGCATTTTCTGACACAATCACCTCTGGTTGTCCATATCAACAAATGACATTGTTTTTGATGAAACCAATGATAACTTCTTTGGTAACCCTGGGGAAGGAGGCTGCTTCTACCCACTTGGTAAAGTGGTCGATCATGGTGAAGATAAACCAATGCCCATTATTGGCTTTGGGCTCAATGGGCCTGATCATGTCCATTCCCCACATTGAGAAGGGCTAGGGCAAACTCATATTGTGGAGCTCCCATTGAGGGGCGTGGATAGTATTCCCATAAATTTGGCATTGGTAACATCTCTTGACGTGATCATCACAATCAACTTTCAGAGAGAGCCAGTAATGCTCTGTTCTTAGGATCTTCTTGATAAGTAGAGGGTGTAAGACCCCGAATTTTATGAAATAAAAGTATTCAATTTTTCTTATAATTACTATTCAGTAAATGGTTAAATTGATAAAAGTTAAAGTTAAGGGTGATAAATAATTTTTTTTTTAAAATACGCAAGTGGTTATAAAATATTCATTGTTGTCGGGAAATATTCGTTTAGTCGTGGAATATTCTTTTTGTCGGGGAATATTCGTACGACAGCGCAGCCAGTTGTGGGCCCCATAACAGAATAGTTATCGGATGAAGAAAATGACAAATTTGAGTTTTTATAATTAACGGCGTAGTTGTTACCGTTAACACTGTTGGAATACTTGGTGGTTAAAATACAGTAATACGCGTAGTTGCACAGTAACACACGGTATTGCACAGTATTTTTTTAATTATTGATTCTTACGTGAGAAGGCAGCACTACTCAATAATTGTTACAGTAATTTCTGTTCAATATTTTATTTTATGGAATCAATAATTGCTGCGTTGATATTTTATATTATTATTGTTTCAATAATTGTTGCTGCACAGTATTTTCCATTATCAGATCAATAATTCATATTATTTGAATAATATTATTAGATAGCATTATTAGAAATGTCTAGAAAGTTCTGTCTAAGGAGATGTTTGGTCATCTAATTGCGCGCCAGTAAGGAGAAATTCTTATTGAAAAGCCCCTTCTTTCCTGGGAACGGCCTGGTTGTCATTATTGTGATTCTGTAATATTATTTGTGAATAATTAATTATTGATTCATATGATAAGGAAATATTTATTTGGCGTGGATATAAATGATGGATTTATTTATGTGGTTATAAATGAATGAATTAATGTTGAGGTGTTTTATCAGTATTTTGTCGGATTGGAGGTATTAAAAATCAAACCAGTGTTTTTTGAGATATATTGCGGGAGTTATAATTTTTAATCCGACCGTTGGATCGTTGTAATTTTTTGATATGTTATACATATATAAGTTGAGTATATGTCCACAAATTTTGAACCGTTAAAAATCAGCGTATGATTTGTTATGAATTTTAAGACGTGACTGATTCGAAAATTAGGTTATAAATCATTCTGGTGGAAAATTCTAAAATTGGTGGGCCCAACTTTTGGTTGGTGAGAAATGTGGTCAATTGAATTTCAAATGTGGTGGGTGGGAATAGTAGCAGGTAAAGCCATCAGGTTGCAGGTTAAGTCTGCTTCGCCGTGCTAACATTTTCCTATAAATAGAGGGCTAAGTTAGAATTTAAAATCACACCAGAAACAAGTTTTCTCTCTTTCTCTCTCTAGATTATTGAGTGTATTTTGTGAGTATTTAGATACTTGGTGAGTTGATATTCATCAGTGCAAGTTTCCTTCAGCGTCATATCCAATATCCAATCAGAAGTGCTGCTCTTTTGAAGTAAGGGATAGTAAGGGATATTAAGGGATGCTATATTCTTCATAATGATGTTATTTTTTCAATATCATTATACTGAAATATTAGTATGGATTTTATTGTGAAATTTTTACCTTTTTGAGTCGGGATTACTCTTCACATATACGGCACTATTCACGTATACGGCACTATTCATGTATATGGCACTATTTACGTATATGGCACTATTTACGTATACGGTACTATGTACGAATACGGAATACTATTCACGAGTTACTATTCATGAGTTACTATTCATGAGTTATTATTCATAAGTTACTATTCACGGGCACTATTCACGACAAAATTGGTTTTTTTTTCTGACCAAATTATAGTTGATTTATGAATATTACTCTTGAAATTAAATCCATATTTTGATTATATTATTTTTATTATCATATATAACATTTTTATAACCCTAATGTTGAATTTCTCTTTCACTTGAGTGTAAAGATGGGTAAATTATTGGTATGATCATGACTGAGTGTAAAGATGAATTGTTAACTGGTATGATCATGACCATTGAATTTATAATTGAATATCTTTAGCTTAAGTGTAAAGATGAATTGATTAACATGGTTATAATTATTGTTTATATAAATTCTGAAATGATTATATATTTCTTTGAGATATGAATATCTTTGGCCTGTAGTGCAAAGATGAATTATTGATGAATATCTTTGGCCCGTAGTGCAAAGATGACCTATTGTTGAATATCTTTGGCCAGTAGTGCAAGGATGAACTGTTGACGAATATCTTTGGCCCGTAGTGCAAAGATAAATTATTGATGAATATCTTTGGCTCGTAATGCAAAGATGACTGGTTGTTGAATATCTTTGGCCTGTAGTGCAAAGATGAGTTGTTGATGAATATCTTTGGCTCGTAATGCAAAGATGACATGTTGTTGAATATCTTTGGCCTGTAGTGCAAAGATGACTTGTTGATGAATATCTTTGGGCCGTAGTGCAAAGATGAATTTATTAGTATGATTATGAACATGAACTGTAATTTGGTATAACCATGATCTTTGATGTTTCAGGTGATGAAAATTATCTTTGTCCTGGATGAAAAAAGGAATTTAGAACTACAATTACGATTATGAGTTATACACGTGATTGTGGACAGGAATTGTTGATTGATGTTACAGGGATAAAATATTGTTGGTGGACTTTTAACATGGAGAATATAATAGACTTTATGGTCTATTTGACTCTTCTAATGGATTGCTCGTTCCGCTGCAACTATGGTTGAAAAGTTTTATCATTTACCATATGTTCTGAATCTCTGATTTATTACTGATGAAGGCTATTGATAATTTAATTATCTTTAGTCATGATATTCTTTACTGGGCTAGTTGTGCTCACCCTTTTGCTTCACAATTCCTTTTCAGGTAATAAGAGTGTAGCTGGGTCGAGCGAGTCTAACGAGAAAATAGAACGGTGGTCTCTAGTTGTGGAGGTTCTCCCTAAGCAGTATAGAAAAGTGTTGTATACATCATTTAGTAGTTATATTTGGTGAATCAAATAGGGTGAGGCGAACCCAACATTGGAAGGGTGTTTTGCCACTATCATACAAGATGTCTAATGATATACAACCTCGTGTCATCATAAGATAGAGATGTGCTCATCCACTTGCTGAGTATATTTACGAGCACTACCTATATAATCTTGGTGTTTGTTTGAAGTATAATTCTCAATTAGAGACAGTGAAGATAATAATATGTCAAGAGAAGACTCACCATTAGAAAGAATATGATAGTAATCTTCTTATTTTTCTTTGGGGTCTATTAGGTATAACCTGGAAGCATGGCCTCCCATGTACGAAGGTTTCCTTTAGCACTTCCCAAAGATTCTAATTTCTAAAACAGTTTTTGACTATACCTTTATGTAAGGTGTCATTGTGAGGTGTTGTCCACGGTTGGGACAAGAGTCACATTTGGTATATATTTGTATCCAAACACACAGCATATGTGTTGTTGTATTTTGCACGACAATTGTTGTAATCAAGTTATAGTTGTTTTCTGTACCATGTATTTGGCGACTCGGAATAGGTTGGATGGAATGGATCTATTTAGGGGTTATCACAGAGGGCCGCTCATGTGTGGGCCACATACTCCATCATAGATTTCATCCATGAGCCTCTGAGTTTGGTCTTTGTCCAGACATCTGAGGAGACCTAGTCCTGCATCTCTTTTGTATAGTGCATCTCCGCTCAGGTAAAATTTCATAGCCATTCGATGGATCCGCTTCTTATCAGCCTGACTCACCTCAGTGGGTGTAGATCCATCTCGCAGGTACTCCTTTATATGCTGATACCAAGGGTGTTAGATGGGAGGTGTCTCATCCGATACTTCTTCAATGTAGTTCCCATAGGCTGGAACCTTTTGTAGGGTAAATGTGATGTTTGGCATGTCTTCCTTATCAGGTATGTTGATCATAGAGGCCAAAGTTGCTAACGCATCAGCAAAGTCATTCCTATTCTGAGGAATGTGGAGGAAGGATATTTCTTCAAACTCTGAAGCCATCTGTATAACCTGCCGATGGTAAGACAGCAAATGTAGCTCTTTGGTGTGATAGATCCTAGTAGTTTGTCTGATTACCAATTCGGAATCTCTAAAGGCAGTTAACTGTTTGATGCCCATTGATTGGGCAAGTTTCAACCCCATGATATAGCCTTCATACTCAGTTGTGTTGTTAGTGGTGATAAACTACAATTTGACGGCGATGGGATACTACTCCCCCGTAATGGATATTAGAACTGCTCTAGCCCCAGAACCTTCCATGTTTACAGCTCCATCAAAATACATCTTCCATGATTGGTGTGTATCATCCTGATGGTGTTGTTGAACTGTCATTACCCCTTTAGCGGGGAAGTATGTCTCCAAGGGTTTGAAATCCCCTGAAGGTGCGGCGACCAGTTGATCTGCAATTCCTTGACCTTTGACAGCCTTTTGAGTCACGTAGACAATGTCAAATTGTTGTAGGATCAACTATCATTTGGATAGTCGACAACAGTTCAACATGGGTTTGCTAAACACGTACTTGAGAGGATCCACGCGAGATATGAGATGGGTTGTGTGACCATGAATATAATGTTGTAATCTCATAGAAGCCCATGCTAAAGCACAACAAATTTTCTCAATCAGAGTGTACTTGTGTTCACTACTACTAAATCTTTTGCTAAGGAAATAGATAGCTCGCTCTTGGCCTCTATCATCTTTCTGTCCCAGCACGCAGCCCATGCCATTGTAATTGATGGATAAGTACATAAACAGAGGAACATCATCTATGGGCGGTACCAAAATAGGAGCTTTGACTAGCTGCTCTTTGATTCTAAGGAAGGCTTTCTGACACTCATCATTCAATTTCATGGAGGAGTTCTTCCTTAACAACTTGAAGATAGGCTTACAGGTTGCTGTGAGTTAGGAGATGAATCGGCTGATGACGTTGATCCTTCCCAAAAATCCCTATATTTCCTTCTTTGTCTGAGATATGGGCATTTCTGTGACTGGATTTTTGTGGGATCCAGCTCAATCCCTTTGTAGCTGACTAGAAATCCTAGCAACTTGCTTAATTTAATGCCAAAGATGCATTTGGCTGGATTCAACTTCAAGTTGTACTTACGCAACCTGTTGAAGAGCTTTCTAAGATGGTCTAGGTGGTATTCTTCCCTTTGGGACTTGACAATGATGTCATCCACATAGATCTCTATCTCTTTGTGCATTAAATCGTGGAAAAGAGCCATAATGGCTCGCTGGTAGGTAGCTCCGGCATTGATGAGGCCGAATGACAACCGTCTATAGCAAAAGGTTCCCTAAGGAGTAATGAATGTAGTTTTCTTAGGATCCTCTTCAGCAACCATGATTTGATGGTACCTCGAAAAACAATCAACAAAGGAGTACATATCATATTGAGTTGTATTGTCAATGAGTATGTGGATGAATGGCACGAAAAATGTAAGACCCCAAATTTTATGAAATAAAAGTATTCAATTTTTCTTATAATTATAATTCAGTAAATGGTTAAATTGATAAAAAGTTAAAGTTATGGGTGAAATGTGAAAACTTTTCGAAATACACAAGTGGTTAAAAAATATTCATTGTTGTCGGGAAGTATTCATTTGGTCGTGGAATATTCTTTCTGTCAGGGAATATTCGTACGACGGCGCAGCTATTTGTGGGCCCCATAACGAATAACTGTCGGGTGAAGAAAACGACAAATTTGAGTTTTTACAAATAACGACATAGTTGTTACCGTTAACACTGTTGGAATATCCGGTGGTTAAAATACAGTAATATGCGTTATTGCACAGTAGCACACGGTATTGCATAGTATTTTTAAAATTATTGATTCTTACGTAAGAAGACACTACTCAATAATTGTTACAGTAATTACTGTTCAATATTTTATTTTATTGATTCAATAATTGCTACGTTGAAATTTTATATTATTGTTGTTCAATAATTGTCACTGCACAGTATTTCCCATTATCAAATCAATAATTCATATTATTTGAATAATATTATTAGATAACATTATTGGCAATGTCTAAAAAGTTCTGTCTAAGGAGAGGTTTGGTCACCTAATTGCGCGCCAGTAAGGAAAAATTCTTATTGGAAAGCCCCCTCTTTCCTGAGAACGGCCTGGTTGTCATAAATGTGATTCTGTAATATTATTTGTGAATAATTAATTATTGATTCATATGATAAGGAAATATTTATTTTATGTGGATATAAACGAAGGATATATTTTTGTGGTTAAAAATGAAGGAGTTAATGTTGAGGTTTTTATCCGTATTTTTGTCAGAATGGAGGTATTAAAAATCAGGGTTTTTGAGATATTTTGCGGGGGTTATAATTTTTAATCCGACCATTGGATCGTGGTAATATTTGGATATGTTATACATATATAAGTTGAGTATATGTCTACAAATTTTGAACCGTTAAAAATGAACGTATGATTTGTTATGAATTTTACGAGATGACTGGTTCATAAATTATTGAATTTTCGGAGTTTATCATTTTGATGGAAAATTCTAGAATTGGTGGGCCCCACTCTTGGTTGGTGAAGAAATGTGCTGAATTATATTTCAAATGTGGTGGGTGGGAATAGTAGCAGGTAAAGCCATCAGGTTGCAGGTCAAGCCTACTAAAATTTTTCTGTAAATAGAGGGCTAAGTTAGAATTGAAAATCACACCAGAAACAAGTTTTCTCTCTTTCTCTCTCTATATTATGAAGTATATTTTGTGAGTATTTAGATACTTTGAGAGTTAATATTCAGTGCAAGTTTCCTTCGGCTTTGCATACCGATCAGAAGTACTGCTCTTTTGAGGTAAGGGATAGTAAGGGATTTTAAAGGTTGTTATATTTTTCAGTTTCGTACTTCTTCTGATCTTCAAAAAATTCTGGAAAAATTTGAAATGATATTTTGATGAGTTTTCTTGATTGTGTCCAAAAATGGTGATTTTTGGATGTATAGATTGAGAGTTATGAATTTTATGAGAAAAGACTATTTTAAAAGTAACCGCTTATAATTCCTTGTGGTTAACTCCAAAATTGATGAAATTTTTATTAGAAGTATATCTATATAATATCAGTGTACTCTGTGAATTTTAGAATTTTTGGATAAAAGTATAATTTATGATAAATGTCTAAATATTCGGCGATTTTGGCCATATGAAAAATAGTAAATGAGTTTTAAAAATTCTGAGAAAAATATATGTTTCAATATGGGACTATATTCTGCTAAATCCCAGAAAAGAAATATTTTTGGAACTGATTTGGTATTTTTTATGAAAATAAACTAGTTATGAGTAAATGAATTAAATATGTTATGTGAAGTAAGAAAATTGAAAAATAGGATTTTATGGCTTGAGAATCCTATATGATGTATATGCAGATTTTTGATGAGGGTTTTGATTATTGGTGATAAAATCTTATGAGTTTGGTATTTTAGAATGATTAAATGCATTATTTAGTAAAGTGTAAACAATTTAAATAAATTGTTTATAAGCTTAAGAAATATTATTCTTTCAATATCATTATATCGAAATACTGGTATGGATTTTATTGTGAAATTTTTACCTTTTTGTGTCGAGTTTACTATTTACGAGTTACTATTCACGAGTTACTATTCATGAGTTACTATTCACGAGTTACTATTCACGATAAAAATTGGTTTTTTTTTCTAACCAAATTATAGTTGATTTACGAATATTACTCTTGAGATTAAAACTAGATGTTGATCATATTATTTTTATTATTATATATAACATTTTTATAACCCTAATGATGACATTTCTCTTTGACTTGAGTGTAAAGATTGGTAGATTTTTGGTATGATCATGACTATGGGTTATCTTTGGCCAGTAGTGCAAAGTTGAATCGTTGATTGGTATGATCATGACCATTGAATTTATAAGTGAATATCTTTAGCTTAAGTGCAAAGGTGAATTGATCAACATGGTTATAATTATTGTTTATATAAATTCTGAAATGATTATATATTTCTTTGAGATATTAATATCTTTGGCCTGTAGTGCAAAGATGAAATATTGATGAATATCTTTGGCCTGTAGTGCAAAGATAAATTATTGATGAATATCTTTGGCCCGTAGTGCAAAGATGACATGTTGTTGAATATCTTTGGCCAGTAGTCCAAAGATGAACAGATGTTGAGATAAACATGACCAACTGGTGATACAAATAAATATCTTTGGCCGTAGTGCAAAGATGAAGTTATTAGTATGATTATGAACAGGAAATGTGATTTGGTGTAACCATGATCTTTGATGTTTCAGGTAAAGATAGGTGATGAAAATTATCTTCGTCCTGGATGAGAAGAGGAATTTAGAACTACAGTTATGATTATGAGTTATTCATATGATTGTGGACCAGAATTGTTGATTGATGTTACAGGGATAAAACATTGTTGATGGATTTTTAACATGGAGAAGATAATAGACTTTATAGTCTATTTGACTCTTCTAATGAATTGCTCGTTCCGCTGTAACTATGGTTGAAATTTTTATCATTTACCATATGTTCTAAATCTCTGATTTATTATTGATGAAGGCTATTGATAATTTAATTATCTTTAGTCATGATATACTTTATTGAGCTAGTTGTGCTCACCCTTTTGCTTCACAATTCCTTTCAGGTAATAAGAGTGTAGCTGGGTCGAGCGAGGGTAACGGGGAAATAGAACGGTGGTCTCTAGGTGTGGATGTTCTCCCGAAGCAGTATAGAAAAGTTCATTTAATAGTTTTATTTGGTGAATCCAATAGGGTAAGGTGTACCTAACGTTGGAAGGGTGGTTTGCCACTATCATACAAGATGTCTAACGACATACAACCTCGTGTCATCATAAGACAGGGATGTGCTCATCCACTTGCTGAGTATATATACGAGCACTACCTATATAATCTTGGTGTTTGTTTGAAGTATAATTCTAAATTAGAGACAGTAGAGATAATGATATGTCAAGAGAAGACTCACCATTGGGAAGAATATGATAGTAATCTTCTCATTTTTCTTTGGGGTCTATTGGGTCAACCAAGAATAATTTTGTGGCCATATGATATCTATCATAACCTAGACGCATGGCCTCCCATGTACGAAGGTTTCCTTGAGCACTTTCCAAAGATTCTAATTTCTAAAACAGTTTTTGACTATACCTTTATGTAAGGTGTCATTGTGAGGTGATGTCCACGGTTGGAACATGAGTCACATTTGGTATATATTTGAATCCAAACTCACAGCATATGTGTTGTTGTATTTTGCACGACAATTGTTGTAATAAAGTTATAGTTGTTTTCTGTACCATGTATTTGGCGACTCAGAATAGGTTGGATGGAATGGACCTATTTTGGGGTCGTTACAAAAAAGTTATCTTTAAGTCAAGCTTTATTCAGATCCCTATAATCCATAAAAACTTGCACCTTTCCTCCAGGTTTAGGCACGGGGTCTATGTTGGATAGCCACTTAGGGTATATTGATACCATGATGATGCCGTCTTGAAATTATTTCACAATTTCTTCTTTAACTTTTAAACTCCACTCAGGTTTTAATCGCCTGAGCTTATGCTTAACTGGCTTGAATCCCTCTTTGATGGGAAGGCGATGAATGACAATGTTAGTGGACAAACTAACCATGTCTTCATGAGACCATGCAAGCACATCCTGGAATTGGGTCAATAGAGTAACCATGTCATTCCTTTAGTTTGGGGTGAGGTACATACCAATCTGGATTTGTTTGAGATTTTCTGAGGTTCTGAGGTTGAAAAAGGTGGTTTGATCAAAATTTAGCTTGGGTTTGTCTTCCACCCATTCTTTGATCTCCTAAGGTATCTTATAGTCCTCTTGTAGTTCCATTAAGTCTGAGTCCAACTTTATATCAAAGTTACAGGCAAGTTTAGGCACATCTAACTTTAGAGTCCTGAAACAAAATACTTTCACTTAATATATGAAACTGTTCAATCATACAAAGTGTTAGCATGTAATGATAAAACAACTGCTAATACTGTACAGAAAAAGTAAGCAGTTATTGCTAACTACAGGGCAAAGGGAGTTTCTGCCCTTTTTACCCTTGTCGACAAATACAAGGCTGCTCCAATTGTCAAGGGTGAAGTCCTGATGGACAGCTATGATGAAGGGGTTGTTATCGTCCTCCTTCTCCTGAATGATGACCATGATGTCTAGACAATCATCATCCGGGATGTCTCTGTTCATACCCTCCGTATGGACTATGATACGTTTGTTTGATAACTGCCTTGCAATGTCTTGTTTACGTCTCTGATCCTTTTCCTCCACCTCGGGATCTAGCATCAAGACTCCCTTTCCTTTGACCAGTATCGGCTTAAGAAATAACATAACTACCACATGGGCCGGAACCTTTAATGAAGGTTGTACAGGCTCAGTCCCTGTAGGTTGAAGCAATCACCGTGTGGCTAAAGATGAAGGAACCTGTTTGTGTTTGTGAGGATTCCTGTGACTGGAGCTAGAAGAATAGCCTAGTCCGGTTATCCCGGTTTGACTGGGAACTTGAAGTGGGTGCTTAATGACCTGATGATCCTTTCTTAACCCCTGTCCAGGTTGGAATCCCAAGGATATCATCTCTAGACTTGCCGACATTACTTCGATAGAAACTCTGGGTATCAGAGGTGGCGCCCCAATGGGTTTATAGTGATTGTTTCTCACCTCAAGGGCATGGAAGCTGACATGCTGAACTTCTGCATTAAAACTGATGAGTGGGATATCTCCTTGAACAGGACACTCTAGCTCTGCATTAACAGTAACCAGACTATAGTTAATAATTTATTTGAGCTGCTGATGAAGGGTAGAAGGGAAGGCTCTAGCCATGTGAATCCACGGTCTTCCCAAAAGCAGGTTGTATCTTGTAGCTATTTTGAGCACATGAAAGGATACGCAGAATGTGTGTGGACCAATCTCCACAGGCAGTTCAATCTCTCCGACACCACTTCGTCGGGATCCATCAAAAGCTCTAATAATTGTATGGCTGCTTCGGATCCTATTAAGATTTATGTTCATCTTCTCCAAGGTGGCATAAGGGCAGATGTTCAAGGATGATCCTCCATCTATCAGAACTCCTCCCACCATATATCCAGAGGACATAACCGCTATGTGCAATGGTTTAAATTGACCCATCCCTTCGGGAGGTATGTAATCATCAATAAAGGCTATCACATTGTTGTTGAAGATGTGATCAACCAGATGATAGAAGTTTTCAATATCCTCTGATTTTGGCAAGTAGGCTTCTTCTAAAACTCCTAGTAAGACCTTCCTGTGATCTTCCTAAGAGAAAACCAAGTCTAGTATAGAAATTTGTTGTAGAGATTCTTTCAAGCTTAAAACCACGTTGGTTTCATTGTGTCCCATAATACGGAGGAATTCTTCAATTTTCTCCATGGGAATTTTCCCCTTTAACTTGATGGTAGGCTTCATCACCCGTTGGGAAAGATACAGTGGATTTTCCTTCGCCACTGCAGCAGTTATATGGATGTGGATCCTTCAGCCTCTCCATAATTCTATGGCACTTTCTACAGGCTAACAACAGGATATTCTGGCCTAAATGGAAATATGATTGGCTTTGGCGCAACCACTTTCAAAGGATTTTCAACACCTTTGAGCTGAATTAGTTCTATTGTAAGTGGTGTGGCAGCGAAATCTTCCTCAGAGGATATAACCGCTACGACTTCCTTCCATTTTGTAGGAAATATTTCTCCACTCTCAAGTAATACAGCGTCATTGTTTGCCATTCACAGGTTAACGCTGTCAATCTGGTTCTGAATAAGATGGCGGAGTGCCCAACATTCTTTCGTGCTGTGACCGCGAGAGTGGGAGTGGTACTGACATACTCTATTAAAATTGAACCGTCTTGAGCGTGGGCTAATAGGAGGTAGCAGAGCTATAATTCTTCCCTCGTTGATTAGCATCTGTAATATTTCTTCCATCGGTTGGCCTAAATAGGTGAATTCCCTTTTGTTGGCTAAATCCCGATGACCTTTGGCTTTGGCTCTTTTTGTAATTTTATCCTTCAGTGTTTCACCTTCTGGAGTCAGTGGTGGAGTACTTGTAACAATAGGAAGGAGGCTAGCATGCTCTTGGCTGAATAATTGACGTGTAACTTGGTGCTGGTGGACTACCAGTTCTGCCAATTGGTTAATTTGCTCACACAGAGTTTTCGTCTTTCGTTCCATCATAAACTAGAACTGTGCATAATCCCATTTGTCAGCACTATCCTTGCTGGTTTGGGATGAACCACCCATATAATTGGAGCTCTGTTCACTGCTCCAATTAATCATGTTAACCTCCTCTTCTTTGTGTTAAAGAAGAGGGTTATCTTTCACATGGGGTTGGTCGAATTTAGTTACCACGATCTCGCTGTTATCAATCAAATCCTGGATCTTATGCTTCAAGGCCCAACAATCCTGAGTATCATGACCTGGAGCTCCAGCATGAGAAGCACATTTCTGGCTAACATTGAAACCCTTCCCACTCAGGTTGGCTGGTGGAAGAAGATGGGTAATTTTCTTTTGTGTTGTCAGAAGATTGAGAATGTTCTCGAGTGAGTCCCCTAAGGGTGTGAACACTCGAGTGCGTCTAACTTCTCCACTTTTGGCAGTGGAGGGTTTAAAGATTGTGCTTGGAAAGAGGAGTAGTTTCTCCTTTGAATAGGCATGCTCTGATTGCCTTTTTGCCCTTGTAATATCAAGGAAACGTCCTCCTTTTTCTTCTTATGGACCCTCCGAGGGTTGTTTCCATAACTTCCAGACTAGATGTGCTCAGCTACAGCTTTCAGAGCGGCAAGGTCTTGAATCTTTCCTGACTTCAATCCTATCTCAACCATTTCTCCATGTTTGATCATTTCGGAGAATGGCTTGCCTATGGCAGCTAAAACTCTCTCATAAAAGGGAGCTTCTTGAATGTATATAAAGGTCATCACCATTTCAGACTCAATCATAGAGGGAATAACTTGAGTAGCCAGACGCCTCCATCTTTGGGCATACTCTCTAAAAGACTCATTGTCTTATTTCTTGACCTTGGTAATTTGATATCGGTCTGGAGCCATCTGAGTTTGAAAACTATATTGACTGAGGAAAGCATAGGCTAGCTCCTCCCAACTATGAATCTTGGAGTTGTTGTGACGCCCCCAAATTCAGGTACTTGAAACCCGAACTTGGTGCTTCACGATACCATTTCTATGAGCAGAATAATACTAATAATAATAACAATAATATAAATACCAAACTTAACTTACATATCAGAGTCTAAATCCCAGGTACGCGACCTTTAAACATTCATTACATGATAGATAATACGTATCAAAGTCTTAATATCATCTAACTATTACATAAAATATCATAAAACTTATTCGATCAGTTTTCATTTCCCTTTGTTCTTGGCAGAGCTTTCTGGTTGATCACACTTAGCTGAAAATATTTAAATTAAGCAAGAATGAGCATTTGAGTGCCCAGCAAGTAATAGCAATAATAATTATTAGCTACAAGGATTAAATGTTTTCTTTGTACGACACTTCTACAACGAATCAACAGTTGTGAAGTAAGCTGAACCAATAATAATAACATATCAATTCTATATCAAAATTTTGAAACTACGTATTGACTATAAATGGGGATCAGTTGACAGACTATGAATATTATTTTCTAGTTTTGAAAAGGTTAAATAGAACTTCATCTGTAAACCGTCATAACCTACGGGCACGAGGGGTGATCAGCCCGATATGCCCTGTATTGATCAATACTACATTCAAAAACTATATTATAGTTCATCTTATCCGCCTTTGGCGCACAAAAGTTTTCCCATGTACGGGATGTTCATACTTTGTCGAGAATCCGAACCAAAACAATTTGATTGGATAATAATAAAGTTCTATCTTGTTCAACAATATTTTGAAGTTTGTGTCTCGCCAGATCAAATAGCTTAGACGACCTTTAAGTCAACGTATACATACTAAAAATCAATAAGTATGTATCAACATGTGATTAAATACAATGATTATCCAAGTGAGGACACTTGTATAACTATATTTAGAAATTAACAAACAGAATAAATATCTGGATTGTACAATGGTACTATATTGATAAACAATGATCAGATAATTTAAGAACTTGTATAAGTACAAAAGATTAGATACATAATCGATAATAATAGAGTTAATAATCTGGCACAACAATAATATAATTTTGAAACTTTCTTACTCATGTCCATTGCATAAAGAAAATGCAAAGTTAAGATACTTACCTGAGCTACTGCTTACAATTACGCAACTTGGTTTTATCTTTTATATCACAACCTATCATTAATAAGATCAGTTCTTCGATTATAATAACATACTATAACACATAGTACTGCTATTTGTAGTCAGCACATAACCTAATCACATTGTCACATATGTTTAGCAGTCATTGGATCACAAATAAACACGTATCTAGTCGAATTATCTAAGTTCAGATCAATTTCTAAAACAATTCGGTGTACCGACGGCTTTACCGGGTAATTATCGAGTCTAAAACTCTATTATGTAGTTCAATATTCGTTTAAATAATTTAAATATCAGTCATATTATTTTTAAATGACTTATAATAATTTTTAAATAATTATTATAATTTATCATGAATTTTCAAACACTGGAATCATTTTTAAATAATTTAAATATTAAATAATTCTATTATCATTAATATTTAGTTAAAATTAAATTATTAATGAAACCATTGCCAAAATATTAAAGTTATTTATAATAACTCCAAATATTTTTAAAGTATTAATATTACCCTTAAATGATTTTTAAAATAATTAAAATTATTTTTAAATAATTACCATTAATATTTAAATATTAATGTATTATTTATCAAAATATTAAAAGTCCTTAATTGTAACTTAAAATATATTTAAAACATTTATATCCTTTTTAAATGATTTTTAATTCAATAAAACCATTTTTAAACAATTTATTTAATATAATTATTAAATAAATTAATAATAAATTATTAATAAAATTTACCTTTAAATATTAAAAGTTATATTTTATAACTTAAAATATTTTTAAACTCTTTGTTTTCATTTAAAATAATTTTTCTAATATTAAAATCATTTTTAATTAATTTATTTAATATAATTATTAAATAAATCTAATATCATTAATATTAAATAACTGATAAACTTTGTCTTAAAATATTAAAAGTTATATTTTATAACTTAAAATATTATTAAATACCTTTTTATCATTCAAAATTAATATTAATATAATAAAATCATTTTTAATTAATTTATTTAATGCATTTATTAAATAAATTAAATATCAATATTATTTAAATAAATACTAATATTTATGAAAAATATGTCAAATTATTAAAAGTTAATTTTTTATAACTTAAAATAATTTTTAAAACTATTTTTGGAATTTTTAATAATTAATTTCTATTTTTAAATAATTTTTGAAAATTAAAATAAATAAAATGAATAAACTTGTCGCTATAGCCTTTAGCGACAGAATCTGTCGCCTTAGGTGTTCTTGAGGCTCAAGAACACCCAATGTCAGTTACCAAGTGACCATGTTTGACCCACTATAGATGTCAGATCATGATATTTCTGGACAAGTGTTGGGTAAAATCTAATTACGCACAACACGCAAGTATACGTGGTCAACATGTAATATAGTGAAAGTAGAGTATCGTTCCCACGAGGAATTGTTTAATAAAAATCACCAAGTACTAACCCGTAACTAACTCAATCTTATTTAAACGAATGAATTTCAAATTATATAAATTAAATTATTTAATTACACTAATTCTAATTACCACTTATTAAAAATCAGATTACGAAGATTTAAGATCACAACTTCACTTATTACTTCATTTAAGTTAACACACTTCTCATCAATTATTTTCTATCCTGAATTGTTAATCAAGAACACTAAAGCAGATAAAACAACCTCTCGATGCATAATACACATACTCACTTAAATCCACAGATGATAGAATTAAGCAAGACACCCTAATTAACTAATCCACTATATCTTTATGTGAATTACAATTAAAAAGGATTTAAAGAACAAGTTCTCTATAAGATTACATATGGCGTAAATGCATATCTCTATCCTAAACACGAATCGTGAATTCCATCTATGCAGAAATCACAAACACATGCTATCATGATCAGATCTAAATCTAAACTTCATCTCTCGAGTTCATATAGATTATTACGGTAATTGATGGCCAATCAATTAAACAATTAAGTCCAAATCACAATAGACAATCCTCACGATAGAACATAATAATTGATAGCGAAGCATATTAAAATAAACTACACAATAAGATCCATTGTAATCTCAAATAAAGAATTAGTTCATTATTATTGAATTAAAACTAAGAATCCACAATTGAATACACATTAAAATACAAAGATAGAAGAAGATAAGAAGATAGAATCTATTGTCTGTAGATTAGATGCTCTCTCCTTGCTCCTACTTTGAATCTCCAATGGTCTCCAAGTTGCTTCAATCTCCAAATCTAATAAGAACTAGAGTTTTGGTCCTAATCTACTATAATATAATCTAATGGAATTCTCTCTCCCCCTCTAATCCTTGTGATTCTCCTCCTTTTATAAGTCTCTTTATATGTCTTTAAGTCCTCTTGAAAGTCCTTGAGTCAATCGGATCGAACCAATCCTTCTCGGACTCAAATTTGGACAAATTTTGCTTTTTCTACGCGTACCCCCGCCCCAACGGGGGTATAAGGCAAAAAGGGCCCGCCCCGACGGGGGTCCCTACTATTTTCCAGCTTGTATGCCCACCCCAGCAGGGGTTTTGTGAAGGGAAAGCCCACCCCGGCGGGGGTGCTTTTTCTGCTGCAGTGTACTTTGCTAAAACGGCCATAACCTTTGATCCGGGAGAGTTATGAGACCCACTACCTATCAAATCGAAGATATCGACGAGCTCTACAACTTTCATTCTTTGATAATTGACAGATTCATATTGGATCAAGGTGGAAATTGGTCTTGAAGTAGATGCCATGTAAATTGCAAACATGAGAACTCTTAACTTTGATCTTTGTTGATAAAAAGGCCATAACTCTCGCATCCGAACTCCGATTGGGATGATTCAATATGTTCCGAAAAGCTAAGAAGAAGCTCTATAGTATAATCTAAGTTCCAACTTGGTGTTAAAAGCCTTGCAATCTTCCCTTCTTGTATTTACATGCATATTTTAGTCCAAAAGATGTCCGAATTGCTTTTCCTTGCTTCTTCATGCCAATGTTATGTCATAGCCTATAAAATAACATAAAATGTATGAAAAATAACTAAGAAACATAAAATGTCTTATTCCCTTAGGCTTTTCTATGCTACCTTAACGAGCTTTCGACCAACGACTCCCAGACCATTAAGACCTTAAGGCGCTAGGTGTAAAGACAATCCCCCCGGGCTTACTTACTCAAGTAACAAAGGCCACAAAACTAGACAAGCATGCCACGGTGTTTATTCATACTTTTTTTTCTTTTTTTATAGCTTATATACCCCAAATATTCCCTTAAACTTATGTTCTTGTCTAACTTTAGCCATCACTACATATTCTTTTCATTCTTTTATTCAAACTAGCATTATCCTTTAGAATCCCATTATGTATCAATTTAAACTCAATCAATCAACAAGTTGTTTTTACTGTGCTATCTTTATTATACCAGTTTCAAATAGAAAAAGACTCAATTCAGACAAGAAATCACATCAAAGCTTTAATAGTCAGTACTATACTTGTCTACCCAATTCCAATATCATCATTGGCAAAAAAACTGTAAATATCAAACAATTGGACTCGTGCAAGATGTACTAAATGCTATATAAACATAGTAAGCTAACTACTATTATTGAAATTTTCAAAAAAAAATTCAAGAAACTGAATGCAAAAACTAAATGTAACTATACGAACTACAATTTAAATAACTAACTATATGCAATAAGACACTAAACTGCCCCCAAACTTAAACTAGACATTGTCCTCAATGGCTGAAATAGAAAAAAGTAAAGCAGAGGACTTCCCTGAAAATATAACAATCCTCCTCCTTGTTCGCTAAGTTTGGAGAATAGTTTAGGCACATGGAATAAATTGGGCACCACACTTGAATTGGACTTGAATAACCTTTTCATAATCTTTTGCTTGTCCATTGAACCTTCAATACCTGCAATGAAGAGAGACAACATGGATTAGAATAGCACTTGGATTGGTAAGAGAACTTAATAAGCAAATTTATTCTTATCTACTAAATAAACTAGTAAAGCATATAACTATAAAAATTTTTGGGTTGCCTCCCAGTTAGTGCTTGAATTACAGTCTTTTAGCCTGACTTTGTCTGGTCAACGCTATCCAATTCCTCTTCGATAATTGAAGAATCCTCCATCTATCGAAAATAATATAGCTTTTGGTAGGTTCCCATTTGTGATGGTCAATGCATCAAAGTCACCTAGCATGCTCTGATTTGGTATGATCTCAATCAAGAACGTCCCACAACTAGGTGTTTTCTCCATTGTGTATATGATCACTTTGGGGAATGGAAGCTTGTCACACACAATGGGCTCTTCGTCTATCTTCTCTTTCTCGTCCCACCATGAATTCAAAATTGTACTAGCTCTCCTGTTATAAAGAGCCTTGCCGACGACATGACTACCAAGCAGGCACAATTTCGTAAATCTAACTGGACCCTTAATCTTTGGCGGAGAAGGAACTTGGGGCACTAATAACATCGGCTCATCCTCGTTGGTACTCATAGTTAGTTCTTCACTGACCTTATTTTCATTATCCTCACTTGTCTCCTCTTTTTCAACATCTCGTGTCTCTTCCAGTTGTAGATTTGGCTCGGGCACTTCATGAATCTCGGAATCCTCATCATAACACCAATTATTTTAAGTATAGTTGTTCAAGGCTTTGAGCATTTGATCCATCTGGTTCTGTAGATTTTGAATTGATATCTCTTGGTTCTGAATTGACCGCTCTTGATTAATCCTCATCTCCTCATTTGATGCTATGAACTTGGACAACACTTCCTCCAACCTTGAATTATCTGTCTCAGTTTTGGAATCCATGTATTGAGGACCATGGGTTGAATTATTGTTGAGTTGTTCCATTTGGTTCTAAAAATTATGGCTTGATATTTCTTGACTCATCATCCTTTCCTTTTGGTTTGCTATGAGCTTTGACGATAATTCCTCCAAATTTGACTTTTCTTCTTGTGGCAATGGATGTGGATATGAGAATTCCGGTATGTATGTTGGATTTGGAGCGTAGTATTGGTCTTGATAGTTGTAGCTCTATGAAGAATCCGGATGATAGCCCCAACATGATGATAATTATCATATGCATACTGGTTGAGATAATTACCCCCATACTGGACCGGCCTAAGACTGATGGTGCATTGATGACTCAGATGATTACCAGCACAGTAATTGCACGTAACTGCTATCCTTCGAATAAGTTAGGCTACAACAACGTCCAACCTCCTCGAAAGTGTCTCAAGTTGTGCTGATAATGCAGAAAAGGCATTGAGTCCATCAATTCCTGTGTCCCTTGGCTGAGTTATATTCGAATAAGGCCATTGATAATTGCATCCAGCCATGGTACCTGAAAAGAAAGAAAATTAGGGAGAGAATTAAATAAAAAGAAAAAAAAGTTTAAATTAAGACTAATTTGATTGAAGCTAATATTGGCAAAAAAATATTAAACTAATTCCCTGGCAATGGCGCCAAAAATTTGTTGGGTAAAATATAATTACGCACAACACGCAAGTATACGTGGTCAACATGTAATATAGCGAAAGTAGAGTATCGTTCCCACGAGGAATTGTTTAATAAAAATCACCAAGTACTAACCCGCAACCAACTCAATCTTATTTAAACGAATGAATTTCAAATTATATAAATTAAATTATTTAATTACACTAATTCTAATTACCACTAATTAAAAATCAGATTACGGAGATTTAAGATCACAACTTCACTTATTACTTTATTTAAGTTAACACACTTCTCATCAATTATTTGTTATCCTGAATTGTTAATCAAGAACACTAAAGCAGATAAAACCACCCCTCGATGTATAATACTCATACTCACTTAAATCTATAGATGATAGAATTAAGCAAGACACTCTAATTAACTAATCCACTATATCACTATGTGAAGTACAATTAAAAAGGATTTGAAGAACAAGTTCTCTATAAGATTACATATGGCGTAAAGGCATATCTCTATCCTAAACATGAATCATGAATTCCAT
Organism: Panax notoginseng; assembly: GCA_016801055.1. Lineage (NCBI taxonomy): Eukaryota > Viridiplantae > Streptophyta > Magnoliopsida > Apiales > Araliaceae > Panax > Panax notoginseng. Next base: position 52,758,499 of record CM029019.1, on the reverse strand, counting down.
CTATACAGAAATCACAAACACATGTTATCATGATCAGATCTAAATCTAAACTTCATATCTCGAGTCCATATAGATTATCACGGTAATTGATGGCCAATCAATTAAACAATTAAGTCCAAATCATAATAGACAATCCTCACGATAAAACATAATAATTGATAGCGAAGAATATTAAAATAAACTACATAATAAGATCCATTGTAATCTCAAACAAAGAATTAGTTCATTATTATTGAATTAAAATTAAGAATACACATTAAAATACAAAGATAGAAGAAGATAAGAAGATAGAATCTATTGTCTATAGATTTGATGCTCTCTTTTGCTCCTACTTTGAATCTTCAATGGTCTCCAAGTTGTTTCAATCTCCAAATCTAATAAGAACTAGAGTTTTGGTCCTAATCTACTATAATATAATCTAATGGAATTCTCTCTTCCCCTCTAATCCTTGTGATTCCCCTGCTTTTATACTCTTTATATGTCTTTAAGTCCTCTTGTAAATCTTTGAGTCAATCGGATCGAACCAATCCTTCTTGGACTCAAATTTGGACAAATTTCGCTTTTTCTACGGGTACCCTCGCCCCGGCGGGGGGTATAAGGCTAAAAGGGCTCGCCCCGGCGGGGGTCCCTACTATTTTCTAGCATGTATGCCCACCCCAGCTGGGGTTTTGTGAAGGGAAAGCCCGCCCTGGCAGGGGTACTTTTTTTGCTGCAGTGTCCTCTGCTAAAATGGTCATAAGTTTTGATCCGGGAGGAGTTACGAGGCTCGCCACCTATCAAATCGAAGATATCGATGAGCTCTACAACTTTTATTCTTTGAGAATGGACAAATTCGGATTGGATCAAGGTGGAAATCGGACTTGAAGTTGATGCCATATAAATTACAAACATGAGAACTCTTACCTGTGATCTTCGTTGATAAAAAGGCAATAACTCTCGCATCCGAACTCCGATTGGGATGATTCAAGTTGTTCTGGAAAGCTAAGAAGAAACTCTTCAGTATAATCTGAGTTTCAAGCTAAGAACATGTATCCAACTTGGTGTTAAAAGCCCTACAATCTTTCCTTCTTGTATTTGCTTGCATATTTTAGTCCAAAAGATGTCCGAATTACTTTTTCTTGCTTCTTCATGCCAATGTTATGTCATAGCCTACAAAATAACATAAAATATATGAAAAATAACTAAGAAACATAGGTTTAAGCAACTCGTTCAAGTAATAGATACCGGATAAGTAGGTATAAAACCTACTTACCAACAAGGTAATACATTGATCTTGTAGTACAAGTGTAACACTACATGATCCAACAATTATCATGTTCATTTCATAACACATAAGTAATATATAAAGCTTTGAAATCACAGTCAGACATGTTCTTCACGTTCTGGGCTACCCAGAAACGTGAAGTCATGGTCAGTCAACGATATTCATGGCCTTAAATCATGTAATATGTTCATGTTATGGGTGGTCTAGACGTCGGGCCTTCTAGAGCACCTAACAGGGTACATGTTTTGATCACTAGTCAAGTCAAAACATCAACAATAAGAAAGATCTAAGGCCCTGAACAAGCTGTCAGAGTTGTTCTTCATTTTCTGGGTTACCCAAAAGTGAAGAACAGTTCGACTGGCCATATTTATGCTTCCACAACTTGTTGTTCACGTAATTGTTTTCTGATCTAATGCTTTCAGTGCATAGCCAACATGTAGGTGAAGTGATCTATCACATAAAATACCTATAACAACATTACAATAAAAAAGTATTATCCGGTCAAACCATGTCAGACGACACATTCTTATGTTTTCTGGGTTACCTAGAAAACAAAAAACGTGTTCGTCTTGGCTAGTTTGATCGACCACTAAATCCAACCGGTTTATCACTTAGGTGATCTTAAGGCATTAGTTTACAATTCAAATACTAGACTACAATCTAGATGCAACAAACAAAACAAAACAACAACGACCTGCAAGATCAGAGGCCACAAACTCATTGTCAGACGCTTCTGGGTAAATCTGGGTTACCTAGAAAATGAAAGTCATGGTCGGTCAATGCAGTTTGACCTTCCATAACTTGAAATCTACATATGATCTAAGCCTAATTTCAAGCCCAGATCAAAGTCCTCCTAGCATATTACATGTTCAGATCTTTAAACAACAAAAACACATAACAGATTGAGATCTATGAGACCTGACATTTGGTTGTCAGACCATATTTTCTCAATTTTCCAAATTTTGAAAAACTTCAAATCTGAGCCTATAGATGTTATGGATCTAACATCTATCAACCCAGATCATCAATATACACTACAAATAACATGTTTTAACACTTAAACACAACTTTTATCATAGCAATCAAGATCGGAATCTAAGTTAGGACTTATACCTCCTATGAACAAATCTTGAATCTAAACTTCTAATCTGATAGATGAGATAGTGGGGCTTAATTTTGGGACTGATTTAGAAATAGAATTCGTGGGTTTTAGAGAGAGAGGGGGTCTTGGATGAGTACACGTGTATGAATGAGCAAAATGAGGAGCTTTCTCGCTCTTGATCTTATATATTACATGGATACAATACATTTGGATGATTTACTTGGATGATTTGCAAAGATTTTGGCACATGGGCATATCTAGGGTTGGTGACTTGCCAAGATATGGCAAGATTTGTAAGCAACAAATCCAAGAAAGTGACAAAAAGGGTATTTTGGTTAATAGCCTTGTAATTTTAATGGTATTCTTTTCCATGGTACTTGAATCTAGGGTTTAATCAATAGATTTTAAACCTTAAGGTTTCCCAAATAATTTTTAGGGTTTGAAAAATTAAGTTTAAAGTTTAATAAAATTTTAATTAGAACACACTAATTAAAATTAAGGTTTTTAATAGAAAATTAGGGTTTTAAATAATTAGGGTTTCTTGATATTATTAGGGTTCCCAAATTATAAATTAGGGTTTCCTAATTAACATTACAATTTACTAAAATAAGAACTAGGGTTACCAATTTAGCAATTAGGGTTTCTGAATATCAATTAGAGTTTTTAATTTTAGAAAATTTAGGGTTTCAAATAATTAGAGTTTTCCCTAATTAAATATAACACCTGGCATTATTAACATTAATACGACTTCATAACGACTTAACCAATTCTTAAAGTCATATTTGACTTTTTGAATTAGGGTTTAATAGGAAAGCTAGGATTTGGTCATGCTACACCATAATTGACCAATCATGTACATACAGTACATATATATAGTACTGAAATAAATATAATATTATATTAATATTCTCTTTCCTTATTCCACATCCAGAATTAGGGCTTGGATTCCATATCTGATATATCTTTCATATATACCACTATTAAGTTAAAATAATTAACTTAATTAATCTGAAATAAATTTATATAATAAAATATTTATTATATTAATTCTAATAATCATTTCATATAATATTTAAATAATATAATAATTATATTTTCATGGAAAATAAATAATAAAATCATTCCAACTATAAAATTAATTATTATAAGAATATACTTTATAATGATCAATAATTCTAAAATAAAATTGTAGACACTAGAAATTTTCTGCACACCTGTCACTGACATTGCAGGAGGACAGATTCGTCTTTCAGAGATAACCCTGGAAGACAGCTCATATTCAGTCTGGATACTACCGAAAGTTTAGTCTCAACCCCGGAACACATGCCGGGAGTATCAGTTCCAACCTCGGAGATAACCCCGAGGCATGCAGTTTAAATACCGAAAATTCTACCGGAGAAGGCCTATTCATCCCAGAGATAACCCTGAGATATTCAGTCTCAGTCCTGACACCGGGAATAACAGCACTAACCTTGGAGATAACCCCAAGGAGTGTAATTGCAGTTTTAGAGATAACCCTAAAAATATTTATTTCAAAGCCATGCAAACATCTTCAGAACACTCGGCAAAAGCCCCAAGGCACTCATTCTACAAAGCCCGGAGGTAACCTAAGGAAGACATACACACCTCAAAGATGACACTGAGGACCTTCAACACTTGCAGCAGTCCAATCTCAGAGATAACCCTGAGCAACGTCTACTTTATCAGCCCAAATTGGAGATAACCCCGATGAGGGGCGAAGTCGTCATTTTGCCACCTTGACGCCACATCGCATCGTCTCAAACATCTCATACATACATTTCTACATAGCAATGTCCCACAAGAACCAAGGAAGTCCAATCCCGAGTGACTATTGCGTAGGACAACGGATGTAGACACTCAAAATTTTATGTACTACTGTCACTAACATTGCAGGAGAGCAGATTTGTCTTTTAAGAGGAAACTCTGAAAGACGATCCATATCTGTACCGGATACTACCAAAAGTTCAGCATCAACCCCAGATCGCAATCTGGGAGTAACAATTCAAATCTCAGAGATAACCCCGAGGCATGTAGATCAATACCGGCACACACATCGGAGAAGACCGATTAATCTCGGAGATAACCCTGAGGTATCCAGTCTCAGTCCCAACTATGGGAATAGCCACCAACCTTGGTGATAACCCCAAGGAATGCAATTTCGACAATAACCCCGAAAATGCTTGTTACAAGTCTGACCAGCTTCAATCTCTACGCTCACAATAAGATCCACTGTACTAGCCCGACGATAACATCGGGAAGACAGACACACCTCAAGGATGACAATGAGGACCTTTAACCAATTGCAGCAGTCCAATCCCAGCGAACCTGAGCAACGTCTACTTTATCAGCCCAATCCAGCGATAACACCGGTGAAGGGCAACATCGTCATCTGACCAACACGATGCCACACCACGTCTCCTCAACATATCTACGCAACAATGTCCTACAAGACTAATCAATCCTGAGTGACTATTGTATGGAGTAACGGATGAAAGTTGAAGCTTGAAGACCGGAGGGCACCGTCCCATCTTCAATGACTTCGTACAAACTCTAATCCAATGTCATCGTACAACTCTCGACAACGGCGGTCCAAAATATGTCCTATATACCTCAAACGGATGCCCGGATTGCACTTCTGAAAATCTGAGTGGACTTTATAGTGCCTGAGTGCACGTACTTCGAGACGATCCGACCCGAAAAACCCGGGCCAACTCGGGTTACCTCTGGTACACCTGCGGCTCAGTCGTATGTACACCTACGGCTAATATGCCTATAAATAGAGGGCTTGGGGTGCTAATTTTTCAAGAGAAAACGGCGAGGAAGCCCTGTCCAATTTGCTCTGCACTCATCACATGCAGTGTACTTTCCCCTTTTAAACACATGTGAGCTCATATATAGCCTCTTTTGTACCCACAAAAGCCAATGTTTACCCACTCTAAAGATATAGAAGCCTTTTTTAGCAGTCAGTTGTAAGCCTTCTCACACACTTTAGAGTCTTTCTCTTCATCTTTGCACACACCCTTCTACACGTTGAGAGTCGTGTTGCTTGCTTTTGCCAGGGCTTCAGTCCGTGGTTTCATTCCATTATGTGTATATATATATATATTGACTAACATTATCGAGTTATGCCTCGATTGAGCCTTCGGTCTGGAGCATTTAATTGCTTTTGTATATATATATATATATATATATATATATGAACTGCATGTCGAACTCTATTCGATGAGCCTAGACTTATGTCTGGTGCGTTTAATGACTTTCTTATATATATAATTATATATATGAACTGCTATCGAACTCTGTTCGGTGAGCGTGGATTTCACATCCGGTGTGTTTACTGCTTTAATATATATATACTTATATATATTAACTGTTGTTGGACTCCGTCCGATGAGCATGGATTTCACATCCGGTGTGTTTACTGCTTTAATATATATATATATATATATATATATATATATACTTATATATATTAACTATTGTTGGACTCCGTCCGATGAGCCTGGATTTTATATTTGGTGCGTTTATATATATATATATATATATATATATATATATATATATATATATATATATATATATATACATTTCGTCCCACCTGGAGTTTACTTCGTGGTGATTGACCGTTTTTACAACTTTCTGTACATTTCGTCCCGCCTGGAGTTTCCTCCGTGGCGGTTGATAGCTTTTACAGCTTTATTTATATTTCTGATCCCCCATGGATGTGCTTCGTGGTTGGTGATCATGTATGTATATATATTTACAGCTTTTATATATATACCTGCTTACTGCGTTTATATCAATTGCGGCATCATGTGAGCCTAGGAATCATGTGATCACAAATTCAGTCCCCTGAATCTAGATTCGGTTCCCGTGACGTACCTTTTCAGTTGTAAGCAGCATGTAAATTTATCTATGATGTTTGGATTTTCTCAGATGGTTTTCATACCCACGAGGAATTCAGCACCTTTATGTACATTTATTTTTGTACGGATGCCTTGCATCTATCAAATAAAATCAATCAAGCCGAGCACTTAATAAAATGGGAATTTAAAAGGTCTCAATTACTATTGAGCATCAGGGTTTGAAAAAACCTCTTTTATAAAGCATCACTGCCATATCTTGCTTAAAATTGAATTTTTACATAAAATTCAAACCCTGTGTATATAGGTGCGAATAAGGCCTCGCACTACTTCCAAATAACAGCACATTAACCCACACACACACACATTCAGATAACAGTTTCTTAAAAAGAGGCGTTCACCGTGGTAACACGGATGTCGGGGGTGCCTAACACCTTCCCTCCATATAACCAAGTCCCCGGACCCTAATGAATCTCGGTTTCACTGACCCGCTTAGCAGTGTCACATCACTGGGTCAATGTGCAAATCTTTTCTCAGTTGTGTTGGTACAACCATTTAAAAAACCAACTGGTGACTCTTAACAGTCCATCGTCGACATTATACATGTCGGACCTTTTTCACTTGTTTTTTCAAACAAATGTCACCTAAAATGAGTACACCAAAGAACAAGTAACGGAAAGGGACAATTAAAAATCCCGACGTCGACAACGGATAGAATTTGAAGCTTGAAGACCAGAGGGCATGGTCCCATCTTCCTGACTTCGTGCAACCTTTAATCCCATTTCATTGCATAACTCTTGACAATGGCGGTCCGAAATAGGTCTTATACAGCTTAATCGGATGCCCGGATTGAAGTTCTGAATGTTTGAGCGGACATCACATTGCATGCGTGCACGTACTTCGAGACGGCAGGACCTGCAGAGCCCGGGGCACCCCGGGCAGTCGCAGGTACATCTGCGGCCACCTGCGGCCACCTGCGGCTCCCCCCTCTATAAATAGAGGGCTTGGGGTGACCAATTTAAAGAGAAGAAATGCGAGAAAGTCCTGTCCAATTTTCTCTGTACACATCCTAAATTGAGTGTTTTCTCATTTTAAACACTTGTAAGCTCATATATAGCTACTTTTCTACCGGCGGGAGCCGAGTGTTCATCCACTTAAAGTTATTGAAGTCTTCTTTGGTAGCCCACTGTAAGCATTCTTACACACTTTAAGGCATTTCTTTTCATCTTAGCACACGACATTCTTCGCGTTGAGAGTCGTGTTGCATGTGTATGCCCGGATTTCGGTCCGTGGTTTCATTTCAGTTTGTATATATATATACTTATATATATTATTTTATATATGGACTAACATTATTAAGTAATGCCTCGATTGAGCCTAGACTTATGTCTGGAGCATTTTATTGCTTTCGTATATATATATACTTATATGTATGAACTGTGTGTCGAACTCTGTTCGATGAGCCTAGACTTACGTCTGGAGCGTTTAATTGCTTTCACACACACACACACACACACACACACACACACACACACACACACACACACATATATATATATATATATATATATATATATATTGCCTGTTGTGGGACACTGTCCGATGAGCCTTAATTTTACATCTGGTGCGTTTATCGCTTTTATATATATATTTACATTTCGTCCCGCCTGGAGTTTACTTCGTGGCGGTTGACTATTTTTACTGCTTTCTTTACAATTCGTCCCACCTGGAGTTTACTTTGTGGCAGCTGATTGCTTTTACAGCTTTATTTATATTTCTGATCCTCCATGGAGGTGCTTCGTGGTTGGTGATCATGTTGATATATATATTTATAGTTTATATATATTACTGCTTATTGCTTTCATACAAATTGCGGCATCATGTGAGCCTAGGAATCATGTGATCACAGATTCAGTCTGCTGAATCTAGATTCGGTTCATGTGATGGACATTTTCAGCTGTAAGCAGCTTGTAAATCTATTCACGGTGTTTGGAATTCCTCAGATGGTTTTCATGCCCACGAGGAATTCGGCACTTCTTTGTACATTATTTTCTCGAAGATGCTTCACATCTCGAAAATAAAAGCAATCAAGCCAAACATTTAATAAAATGGAAGTTTAAAAGGTCTCAATTACTATTGAGCATAAGGGTTTGAAAAACCTCTTTTACAAAACATCACTGTTATATCTTGTTTAAAACTGAATTTTTACACAAATTCAAACCCTGTGTATATAGGTTCGAATGAGGCCTCGAACTACTTTCAAATAACAGCACATTGACCCATACACACACACATTCATATAATAGTTTCTGGAAGAGTGGCGGTCACCGTGGTAACACGGATGTCGGGGGGTGCCTAACACCTTCCCTCCGTATAAGCAAGTCCCCAGACCCTAATGATTCTCGGTTTCACAGACCCATTTAGTAGTGTCGTATCACTGGGTCAATGCGCAAACCTTTTCTCGGTTGTGTTACTACAACAAGTTAAAAAACCAACTGGCGACTCTTATAGTCAAATCGTCGACATATAAATATCGGACCTTTTCACAACTTATTTTTTCAAACAAATCTCACCTAAAATGAGAACACAAAAGAACAAGAACAGAAAAGGGACAAATAAAAATCCCGACGTCGATAGGTGGCGACTTTGTTGGGGATCCCAGTAAGAGAACTTAAGCCGCTATTACAATCTTTTCAAAATTTTTATATGCTTGTGTGTGGATGTTGCATTTACATTTATGATGAATGTGTACGAATGCATATATTTACTGCATTTAAATGCTTTACACTATATCTGCTTGTGATATTAGTGCTTCGCACATGTCATCATTTTCATAAACGGTGAGACACGTTGTATGTGAATGTATGTTGTGTGGTTCCTCCACCAGGAGGCTATCCTGTTGGTGTTTAATTACTGGACTTGTAGGAAGACAAATTCCAATGAGGCTCAGGAAAGGCACCACCCAAATTCACTTCAGTTGAAAGACCGGTTTAACTTCCCGTTGAGTAAATTGCGATGATTTGGAAACCTTCATGCCAAAAAGCTGCGAGAGTAACCTAAGATAGGTCAACCTCTGATAAACGAAACGCGAAGGAAAGTCTCTTCATGCTTTCTCATTTCAAATTACTCGTAAAGTCAAATTACTTGTAATTTCATTCCATATTCATCTCCATGTAACAAGAAATATGAAGAAAAATGTGCATATTTAAATTAACATGCTATCCTGTATTACAAACAGCTAACATTCGTTTTGCAGGATAACAATCCTAAAGCGGATACATCACATAGCATGTAAATATTTATACATTCCCTAAGACTAAATTATGCAAGTCTTTCGCATGGAAGCAATCAGACCTATTACCCGGTCAAAGTCCAAAAAGACCACGAGCCTACAGCCAATCATGTCTTTATCTGACCAGTTTGATCTAGTTTCTCGCTATGAATTTGATGGATTAAGTAAATAAATTATAGATTTGGATTTTCTACTTAAAGAACTACATCGATCTACTCAGCGTACGAAGATACCCGTACATGTTGAATCCTCTACACAGGGAGGAGTTAAAGGTTCGAAAAAAATAAATTCGAAACTACAATTGCTTACCACAGACAAAAATCCTAAAACACCCATCTCAAAGGAGATCTAGACACCGGTGACATCAGGAAAAAGGTCCTTCAAATGGAAGAAACCCTTCGTTCTATTAAAGGAATTGGAGCACACGGGAGTGCCTCCTATGTTGACCTTTGTATGTTCCCTGGTGTTCATTATCCAGAGAAGTTCAAAACTCCTGACTTCAAAAAGTACGATGGGTTAGGAGATCCTTACACACATTTGAAGGTGTTCATTGGAGAACTTGGATCTTATGCAGAGGACGAGAAGCTCAGAATGCAGCTGTTCCAAAAAAGTCTGGCTGGAGAAGCCCGTTCGTGGTATACCAGATTAGACAATTCAAAGATCTATAGTTGGGAAGAACTAGCTCATGCCTTCCTCACACAATACAGCTTCCAGTCTTAGATGACTCCTAATCGATACCAGATTACCAAGGTCAAGAAATAGTCTAATGAGTCTTTCAGAGAGTATGCTCAAAGGTGGAGGCGCCTTGCTGCTCAAGTGATTCCTTCTATAACAGAGTCAGAAATGGTCATGACCTTTATCGACATACAAGAAGCTCCTTTCTATGAGAGAGTTTTAGCTGGCATTGGTAAACCATTTTCTGAAATGATCAAACATGGAGAGATGGCTAAGATGGAGTTGAAGTTAGGAAAGATTCAAGACCTAGCCGCTCTTAAAGTTGTTGCTGAACACATCCAGTCCAGAACTTATGAAAACAACCCCTGGAGGGTCCATAAAAAATAAAAAGGAGGATGTTTCCTTGATACTACAAGGTCAAAAGGGCAATCAGAATATGCCTATTCAGAGGAGAAATTACACTCCTTTTCAAGTACAGTCTTCAAATCCTCCATTGCCTAAAGGTGGAGAAGTCAAACATCCTCAAGTATTTACACCCCTAGGGGACTCACTCGAGAACATTCTCAATCTTTTGACCACTCAGAAGAAAATTAAATTACGCATCTTCTTCCACTAGCCAACCCTAATGGGAAGGGTTTCAATGCTATTCAGAAATGTGCTTATCATGCCGGGGCACCTGGATACGATACTCAAGATTGTTGGGCCTTGAAACACAAGATCCAAGATTTGATAGACAATGGTGAGATCGTGGTCACCAAGCCAGATCAACCTCACGTACAATACAACCCTCTTCCTCAACACAAAGAGGAAGAGGTCAACATGATTAATTGGAGCAGTGGACAGAGTTTCAATTTTAACTATGAATCATCCCAGACCATCAAAGACAGTGTTGACAAATGGGATTATGTAAAGTTCTAGTTTATGATGGAACGAAAGATGAAAGCTCCGTGTAAGCAGATTGAGCAATTAGCAGAACTGGTGACCTATCAACATCAAGTCACACACCAATTAGTCAGCCAGGAGCATGCTAGTCTCCTTCCCTTGGTTATGAATACTCCCTCGCCACCTTCAAGAAATGAAACATTAGAGGATAAAGTGACGAAGAGAGCAACTGCCAAAGCCCATCAAGATTTTGCCAATAGAAGGGAATTTACATACTTGGGCCATCCTATGAAGGAGATACTTCAGATGCTAATCAATGAAGGAAGGATCACTTCCCTTCTACCTCTAATTAATCCTCGTTCAGGACGGTTTAATTCTGATGGAGTATGTCAGTATTACTCCCATTCTCGTGGTCACAACACGGGAGAATGCTGGGCACTCCGCCACCTTATTCAGAATCTAATTGATAGCGGTGTCATGTAACTGGCAGACAATGATACTGTGCTATTTGAGAGTGAAAGAACTTGTCCTAGTAAATGGAATGGATTGGTACCAGTTACATTCGTTGAGGCTGATGAGACTGTTAGACCATTCACAATACAAGCCATTCAACTCAAAGGAGTTGACAATCCTTTGAAAGTGGCTGCGCTAGAGCCAATTGCCTTGTCGTTCAATATCCTGTTATCGGCTTATAATATCATGTTATCAGCTTACAAAAAGTCCCCTAGAATTATGGAGAAGCTAAAGGATCCACCTCTCATACAATTATTGTAGTGTCGAAGGGGAATCCATTGTATCTTCCCCAACGGGTGATGAAGTCCACCATCAAATCGAAAGGGAAAATTCCTATGGAGAAGGTTGAAAAATTTTGTTGTACTATGGGTCATAATGAAGCCAAGGTGGTTTTAAGCTTAAAAGAAGCTCCACATCAAATCTCAATACTGAACTTTGTTTTTTCTTCCCAGGATCACAGGAAGATTCTATTGAAGGTTTTGGAAGAAGCATACTTGCTGAAATCAGTTGATGTGGAAAAATTTTAACATCTGGTTGATCACATTTTCAACAACAATGTGATATCGTTCACTGATGATGACATACCGCCCGAAGGGACCGGTCATTCATTGCAGCCGTTACACATTACATTTTTGTACTCCTGATACATGCTAGTTGGAGTATTGGTCGATGGAGGTTCGTCTCTGAAAATCTGTCCTTACGCTACGTTGGTGAAGATGAAAGTCAATCTCAAACGGATCCGGAGCAGCCATACGATTATTAAAGCTTTTGATGGATCCCGCCAGAATTCAGTCGGAGAGATTAAGCTGCCAATTGAGATTGGTCCCCATACATTCTGCGTATCTTTTCACGTGCTCAAAATAGATACAGGATACAACCTGCTTCTGGGGAGACCGTGGATTCACATGGTCGGGGCAGTCCCTTCCACTATTTATCAGCAACTTAAATACATTATAAACAATAGCTTAGTCACAGTCAACGATGAACCGGAATGTCCTCAACATGGTGACATCCCACTCATCAGTTTTAATTATGATGTTGAGCCGGTCAGTTTTCATGCCTTGGAAGTGAGCAACACCCAATACCATTCCATTGGGACGCCATTTCCCATACCTAAGATTTCTACCGAAGTGATGGCAGCTACTCAAGAAATGATGTCATTGGGACACCAGCCGGGACAAGGGCTGGGTAAAGTCATCAGGGTATTAAGCACCCGATTCAAGTATCCAGTCAAATTGGGACAGCCGGGCTAGGCTATTCTGCCAGTTCCAAATATACGAATCCGCATAAACATAAGCAGATTCCTTCAGTTTCAGCCACACGACGATTATCTCCACCTGTAAATCCAAAGTCCGCACAACCTCCGGTAAAGGTGCCAGCCAACGTAATGGTTATGTTATTTCTCAAACCGATACCGGTAAAGGAGAAGGAAGTCTTTGTTCTAGATCCCAAAGTGGAAGAAGAGGAACAAAGAATTAAACAAGACATCGTCAGAATGATGTCAGGCATACGCATTATTATCCATAATGAGCATACAAATAGATACACCCCAGACGATGATTGCCCAGACGTAATGGTCATTATTCGGGATAAGAAGGACGATGACGGCCCCTCCATCACTGCAGTCCCTCGGACTTTATCCTTGTCAATTGGAGTAGCACTCCTTTCATTGGTCGACAAGGGTAAAACAGGCAGGAACTCATTCTTCCATGTAGATATCATAACTGCTTACTTTTTTGTACGATATTAGCAGTTGTTTTGTCAGTACATGCTAACACTTTGTATGATTAAACAGTTTCATATATATTAAGTGAAAGCATATTTTGTTTAAGGACTCTGAACTTAGATGTGCCTGTACTTGCTGATAAGATGCCTTTTCTCCACAAGGATTGTAACTTTGATGAAAAGTTGGACTCAGACTTGATGGAAGTACAAGAGGACATTGAGGTGCCTAATGAGATCAAAGAATGGGTCGAAGACAAACCTAAACCCAACCTTGATCAAACCACTTCCTTCAATCTCGGAACCTTAGAAGACCCTAAGTTAATCCAGATCGGTTCAAACCTTACTCCAAACCAAAGGAATGAAATGGTTACACTACTAACCCCATTCCAGGATGTGTTTGCATGGTTTCATGAAGACATGGTGGGTTTGTCCACTGATATTGTCCTTCATCGCCTTCCCATTATAGAGGGATTCAAACTAGTCAAGCAGAAGCTCAGGCGATTAAAACCTGAGTGGAGTTTAAAGGTAAAAGAAGAAATTGTGAAACAATTTCAAGCTGGTATCATCATGGTGTCCACATATCTTGAATGGATATCCAACATCGTTCCCATGCCTAAGCCTAGAGGAAAGGTGCGATTTTGCATGGATTATCGGGATCTGAATAAAGCTTGCCTTAAAGATAGCTTTTTCATACTATTTATCCACATTCTCATTGACAATACTGCTCAATACGACATGTACTCCTTTGCTGATTGTTTTGCGGGGTACCACCAGATCATGGTTGCTGAGGTAGATCGTGAGAAAACTGCTTTCATCATGCCTTGGGGAACCTTTTGCTACAGACGGTTGTCTTGTGGCCTCATCAATGCTGGAGCTACCTATCAACGAGCTATGATGGCTCTTTTCCACGACTTAATGGACAAAGAAATAGAGATCTACTTGGATGACATCATTGTCAAGTCCCGAAGGGAAGAAGACCACATAGACCATCTCAGAAAGCTCTTCAACAGGTTACGAAAGTACAACTTGAAGTTGAATCCAGCCAAGTGCTCCTTTGGCGTTAAATAAAGCAAAGTGCTAGGATTCCTAATCAGCCACAAGGGAATTGAGCTGGATCCCACTAAAATTTAGGCCATCACGGAAATGCCTATTCCTCAGATAGAGAAAGAAATATAGGGATTTTTGGAAAGAATTAACTTCATTAGCAGGTTCATTTCTCAACTCACAGCAACCTGTGAGCCCATCTTCAAGCTGTTAAGGAAGAACTCCGTCTTGAAATGGAATGATGAGTGCCAGAAGGCCTTCTTTACAATCAAAGAGCAGCTAGTCAAAGCTCTTATCTTGGTGCCACCCAGGGATGATGTTCCCCTGTTCATGTACCTGCCCATAAGTGACAATGTCATGGGCTGCATGCTGGGTCAAAAAGATGATAGAGGCCAAGAACGACCTATCTATTACCGCAGCAAAAGATTCAACAACAGTGAACACAAGTACACTCTGATTAAGAAGACTTATTGTGCTTTAGCATGGGCTTCCATGAGGTTACAGCATTACCTCCATGGGCACATAACCCATCTCATATCCAACGTGGATCCTCTCAAGTATGTGTTCAGCAAGCCCATACTGAATTGTCGGCTGTCCAAATGGCAGTTGATTCTGCAATAATTTGACATCGTCTACGTGACGCAGAAGTCCATTAAAGGTCAAGGAATAGCGGATCAACTGGCCGCTGCTCCTTCAGGAGATTTTAAACCCTTGGAAACATACTTCTCCGATGAAGGGGTAATGGCAATTCAGCAACACCATTAGTACGATACACGCCAAATACGAAACATGTATTTTGATGGAGCTATTAATATGGAAGGTTCTGGAGCTGGAGCAGTTCTAGTATCCGATACGGGGGAGCAGTATCCCGTCGCCGTCAAATTGTAGTTTGTCAGCACTAACAACATTACTAAGTATGAAGGCTGTATTATGGGGCTAAAACTTGCCCGTTCAATGGGCATCAGGCGGTTAACTGTCTTTGGGGATTCGGAGTTGGTAGTCAAACAATCCACGGTAATCTATCAAACCAAAGAGCTACATTTACTATCTTACCGTCGGCAAGTTTTATAGATGGCTTCAGAGTTCGAACAGATCTCCTTTCTACACATTCCTCATAATAGGAATGACTTCGCAGATGTGCTAGCAACTTTGGCCTCTTTGATTCACATACCTGATAAGGAACACATGCCAAGCGTCACATTGGCCCCGCAAAAGGCACCAGCCTATAGGAACTATGTTGGAGAAGTATCGGATGAGCTACCTCCTATCCAACAACCTTGGTATCAGCATATCAAGGAGTACTTGCGAGATGGATCTACACCCGCTGAGGCAAGCTCGACTAAGAGAAGGCAGATCCATCGACTTGCAATGAAATTCTACCTGAACGGAGATGCACTCTACGAAAGAGATGCAGGATTAGGTCTTCTCCGATGTCTAGACAAGGATCAAGCTCAAAGGCTCATGGATGAGGTCCATGGTGGAGTATGTGGCCCGCATATGAGCAGACATCTACTTGTAAAGAAGATCCTTAGAACAGGACATTACTGGCTCTCTCTCAAAGCTGACTGCAATGACCACGTCAGGAGATGTTATCAATGCAAAATTCATGGGAATGCTATCCACGCCCCTCCAAGGGAGCTCCACAATATGAGTTCGCCCTGGCCCTTCTCAATGTGGAGAATGGACGTGATTGGGCCCATCGAGCCAAAAGCCAGTAATGGACATCGATTTATCTTTACCATGATCAATTACTTTACCAAGTGGGTAGAAGCAGCCTCTTTCCCCAGGGTTATCAAAGAAGTCATCATTGCTTTCATCAAAAATAATGTCATCTGTCGATATGGACAACCAGAGGTAATTGTATCAGACAATGCTAAGAACCTCAACAACAAAATAATGGAGGAGTTGTGCAGCAAATTCCACATCAAACATCTTAACTCCGTCATCTACCATCCAAAGATGAATGGTGCTGTTGAAGCGGCTAACAAAAACATCAAGAAGATCATGCAAAAGATGTCTGCCAACCACAAAGGATGGCCTAACCTATTGCCTCTTACTATATTAGGATTAAATGCTTTGTAGGCCACTGTACTATAGGTCGACTTACAAATGGGTCACTGAACTTTTTTTCCTTACAGTCAACTCACTGAACTTGTGTTTACTTAGAAAACGTTAGAAAATTCGTTAAGTCTGTTGACTTTGAATGGAAATTGCCACATCAACTGCATATGTGTAAAAAAAATTCTAATGTAGCACAAATCATCCCATGTGGCTTTCTTACGTGGAAGAAATAGAAAGCTGACATGTATAATGTGACCAATTTTGAGTGGAAATAAAAGATTTATTTTTTAAAAAAATAAAGTCAAAAAAATTAGCAAATAAAACAACATATGTTAAAATAAATTAGAAAAGTTAGCCAAAAAAGACAAGAAAATGAATGAAAAATATATTTAATTATTTTTGTAATTAATACCAAATGAATTTTAATTTAATTCTTTACAAATAATAATATAAATTAGAAAATTTTGCTAAAAAATAAGAAAATAAATAGATAAAATATATTTAAATATTTTTGAAATTAATAGCAAATGAATTTTTGTTTAATTATTTACAAATATAATAATATAAATTAAAAAAGTTAGTCAAAAAATAAGAAAATAAATGAAATATATATTTAATTATTTTGTAATTAATATCAAATAAATTTTTATTTAATTCTTTACAAATATAATAATATAAATTAGAAAAGTTTATCAAAGATAAGAAAGTAAATGAAATATATATTTAATTATTTTTGTAAATAATATCAAATGAATTTTTTTAATTATTTACAAATATAGTAATATAAATTAGAAAAGTTAGCCAAAAAACAAAAAAAAATAAATGAAATATATATTCAATTATTTTGTAATGAATATCAAATTAATTTTTATTTAATTATTTACAAATATTATTATATAAATTAGAAAAGTTTGCCAAAAAAATATGAAAATAAATGAAATATATATTTAATTATTTTTCTAATTCATATCAAATGAATTTTTATTTAATTATTATTTACAAATATAATAATATAAATTAGAAAAGTTAGCCAAAAAATAAGAAAATAAATGAAAAAATTGTTTAATTATTTTGTAATTAATATCAAATAAATTTTTATTTAATTCTTTTCACATATAATAATATAAATTAGAAAATTTTTCCAAAAAATAAGAAAATAAATAAAATATATATTTAATTATTTTTGTAATTAATATCAAATGAATTAAAATTAAAATATGCTAATTGAACCTCCTTTCAAGCGAACATCCCACCGCGAATTGAACCTCTTACGTTTGTAGTTTGGCTACCCATACATGGGATCAAACTTTTCATACCTTCAGTTTATCCTCAACCTAGGATCAAACTTTCTCTTCCCCGCAGTCTGATCTGCTCATGGGATCACGCTTTTCATCTCGCCCTGAGGGGTGAACTACGTCGACCTGATCTCCCCAATAAACGGGAGTACGTAGGCAGCCATCTTATATGGTCCGGTCTCACCATAGAAAAAACAAAAACCAATCTTATCCATAGCCACATACAGAAATCAGTCCCAAGACACCAAAGATGGTAGCGAATACACACAGATCGACGATCCATTCTAAAAATCTTGAGACATCTCACTATCCATCCATCAAGGAGGAGTTCAGAATACATCCAGATCACAAAATCCTGGAGAAACAAGCAAACATCAAGCAAGTAGCGAGGCACAACTAAAAGGGAAGTGAATCAACATATATTTCCCTGCCATATATAATGTTGTTTGATATATACAATATGTACTGTCTAGGACAAAATGGCTAAGCTAGTCTGTGCAGGAAAATATAAGCCCATCTACAAATCAATATATATGCGCACAATCGAATTCAATATGGCATCCCTCTCAGAAGAAGGGTGTAACGCTGTAAACTTCTGCCTTATGGTAGCAAAGCGACCTAAAATATCCACAGCCATCTGCATGGTGACGCGATGCTCATCAATACATGTGCTCATCTCTGCGATGATACCAATGGTATGAGACCTCACTGCAGTGCTATCTGTAATAGCGACATCTCAGGCAGATATAGCCTCATCCTACTCAACAACAACGGTATCCCTATGAGTTAGAGCATCATCTCTCTCAACTAGAGCGACATCTCTACCATAAAGAGCTATCAACATTAAAGCCCACATTCACTACCTGTTCACCATATGGTACAGAGGTAAAAGCTTTTCGCGATCTCGACGTCTAATCAGCCCATCTGTCCAAGCAACTACCCCAGACAACAAGTAAGGCTGGGGCAATTTCAAAATTGGCGACAACCGGATATTGGATCCCTTACAACAAGATTGGGGGAAATCTCGGAAGCAGCGACAACTCGACACTGGGGCATTTATCAACCATCCTAAAGTGGAAAATGCACCAGTCAACACCATAATCATGGTCCATCATCATCTCAAGGGCGATTCAGATACTATTCAATTGCGACTTGGTCAACAAAGAGAGTTTCTCGTTTGAATCCCCGGCAACAACATGCGAAAGGGCTGGGGCATTTTCCAATTCCCAGAAAGGGAAAGAGGTACAGTGAGATAAATCCTCATCATCAAATGTTCCAACCAGCGTCAAGTCCTCATCAGTTGAGGCCTCTACAGCGAAGTTCAAATCTGAGCAGCGAAAGAACGAGTTGCACACTCCAGCGATGTCAGCGGCATTCAAGTCATCAGTTCAATCGAGTTGCGAATCAAAAGCTCAAGGAAATGGGGCACCTGCCCCCAATAGCGAAAGGAACTCCAAATCACCGCAAAAAAGGGTGAGACATCTGGTGGTTGTCATCAATCTAGCATAACATCAGGCAAAATCTAGTGAAGTAATCCGTGGAATATTACTTCAGCAAAGGTATCGGAAGATCCGGTATTCTAAGACCATTGGCATTAATTCAGCGACATCTACACAGTTCAGCGATGAAAGCTTCGTATACCACCGTTCGAGGGGGAACTGAAAAAGTTTTGCAATCAACAGGATAGTCACCATTGCAACTACCAGCGAATACATCGGGAGGGTCTGGTGATTTCAAAACGTCATCCCCATCAGAGATATGGAAAACATCTCAACTTATCTTCATCAAACAAGCATCAGCAATTAAATGCCAAACCATTGGAGTCAACGCCAGCATATGCATCAGTAATGATCGGTAAAGGTAAAGTGATTTATGAATACATTTTAACATTCATCATAACATTCATTACATTGTGATTTGCGACTTGAGATATGCGATTTGTTATATACGATATGCAAAATGCGATATACGATGTGCGATGCGATTTGGCCAAATGCGAAATGCGAAAAGCGATGTGCGATTTACGAACTGCGATTTGCAAAAATATTGTCACATTCATCATAAACATTCACTACATTGCGATTTACATCATTGAAAATACCTTGTCATGTTTCAAGTGTCTACTAATCTTTATCATGTCCATTCCATTGCATTGCATGAACATGATAAAGAGGGGCATCTGTAGACACTCGAAATTTTCTTCTCCTGTTAGTAACCATGCAAGAGGGCAAAAGCGCCTTTTTCACACTCCAAAGGAGCAAGACCAAAACCTGGAGATAGCCCCAGGAGGTTAAGCCAACCGCAAAGATAACCTTGAGAAATGACTGCTACAACTGCGCAAAAACTGGAGATAACCCCGAGAGGGGCAAAATGGTAATTTTACCAACTCAACTTCAACTCACATCAAATGCACTCATGTCAACTCAAATTACTTTAAAGGAAGTCCCACAAGAACCATATCTTAACTTCCGAGTGCAAACTACGCAAAACGGCTCAACGGACTGCCTGACGAAAACTCGGGAATGCCATTTCGGTCATGGACCCATCTTCCTGGATTCAAAAAAGGTCAAATCATATATCATTGTGTAGCTCTCGGAAAGAGTTTTTTGGAATGATATGGCACGCTTCCATCGGACTCCCGGATTGAAAGTTATAAGCGACTGAGTGAACAACACGTTGTCCGAGTGTACGTACTTCGACACGGCGGGACCCACACTGCCCGGGGCACCCCGGGCAGCCGCAGGTACACCTACTAGTAGGTGTAGCAGGTAGACATGTGGCTCCCCCCTCTATAAATATAGGGCTTGGGGTGGCCATTTTGTAAAAGAAAACGGCGAGGAAGCCCTGCCCAATTTGCTCTGCACTCATCCCACGCAGTGTACTTTCCTCTTTTAAACACATGTGAGCTCATATATAGCCTCTTTTGTACCTATAAAAGCCAGTGTTTACCCACTCTAAAGATATAGAAGTCTTCTTTAACAGTCAGCTGTAAGCCTTCTCACAAACTTTAGAGTCTTTCTCTTCATCTCTGCACACTCCCTTCTACACGTTGAGAGTCGTGTTGCTTATTTTTGCCCGAACTTCGGTTCGTGATTTTATTTCAGTCTGTATATATATATATATATATATATATATATATATATATATATATATATATATATATATATATATATATATATATATATATATATATTGACTAACATTATCGAGTTATGCCTCGATTGAGCCTAGACTTCAGTCTGGAGCGTTTATTTGCTTTCCTATATATATATTTATATATATGAACTGCGTGTCGAACTCTGTTCAATGAGCCTAGACTTCGGTCTGGAGCGTTTACTGCTTTAATATATATATTTATAAATATTAACTGTGTGTCGAACTCTGTTCGATGAGCCTGGATTTTATATCCGGTGCGTTTACTCGCTTTTATATATATATATATATATATATATATATATATATATATATATATATATATATATATATCAACTGTGGTCGAACCTTGTTCGATGAGCCTGGATTTCACATCCGGTGCGTTTATTGCTTTTCTGTGTGTGTGTGTGTGTGTGTATATATATATATATATATATATATATATATTCGTCCTGCCTGGAGTTCACTTCGTAGCAGTTGATCGCTTTGTACAGCTTTCTTTATGTTTCGTCCCGCCTGGAGTTTCCTTCGTGGCGGTTGACCGTATTTACTGCTTTCTTTATGTTTTGTCCCGCCTGGAGTTTCTTTCATGGCAGTTGATAGCTTTTACAACTTTATTTATGTTTTTGATCCCCCATGGAGGTGCTTCGTGGTTGGTGATCATGTCTGTATATATATATATATATATATATATATATATATATATATATATATATATATATATTTACAGCTTTTATATATATACCTGCTTACTGCTTTCATATAAATTGTAGTATTTTGTGCGCCTAGGAATCATGTGATCACAGATTCATCCCATTGGATCTAGATTCGGTTCCCGTGACGGACATTTTCAGCTGTAAGCAGCTTGTAAATTATTATGCGGTGTCTGAATTTCCTCAGATGGTTTCCATACCCACGAGGAAGTCGGCATTATTTTGTACATTATTTTCATACGGATGCCTCGCATTCGTAAAATAAAATCAATCAAGCCGAGCACTTAATAAAATAGGAGTGTAAAAGGTCTCAATTACTATTGAGCATCAGGGTTTAAAAAACCTCTTTTATAAAACATCACTGCCATATCTTGCTTAAAATTGAATTTTTACATAAAATTCAAACCATGTGTATATAGGTGCGAACGAGACCTCGCACTACTTCCAAATAACAGCACATTGACCCACACACACACACATTCAGATAATAGTTTCTTGAAAAGAGGCGGTCACCGTGGTAACACGGATGTCGGGGGGTGCCTAACACCTTCCCTCCGCATAAACAAGTCCCCAGACCCTAATGAATCTCGGTTTCACCGACCCGTTTAGCAGTGTCACATCACTAGGTCAATGTGCAAACCTTTTCTCGGTTGTGTTGGTACAACCAGTTAAAAAACCAACTGGCGACTCTTATAGTCCAACCGTCGACATTATACATGTCGGACCTTTTTCACTTCTTTTTTCAAACAAATCTCACCTAAAATGAGAACACCAAAGAACAAGTAACGGAAATGGACAATTAAAAATCCCGACGTCGACAAGAGTTTCAAATTCCCAAAATTTGAAATTAGAGTTTCCAGATCTGGTATTAGGGTTTTTTAATAATCAATTAGGGTTTCAAGTAATTCATTAGGGTTTTCCCAAATAAATTATAATTAATGACATTTAAACAAAACATAGCATTTAAATTCCAAAATTAGGGTTTTCAATTTTCGAATCAGGGTTTTGAATTCCCGAAACCGAAATTAGGGTTTCAGAATCGGTTTCTTATCTATTGCTAGGGTTTTCTAACAGAAGGTCGATATTAGACAATAATATTAGGATTTGACACTGATAAAATTTATCTGGTCAACCCTTAACCACATTCGGTACACATAAATGACCATATACACAGAACATATACATTTATACACTTAATCCTGAATAATTCTCCAAAATCCTTTACAAAATTTTGAAATCCTCAAAATTCCTTCCTAAAAATATCAAACGCATACACTTATTTTCTGTCTAGGTCCTAATATTGAACCTTAAATCAATCAATTAAGATTTTAAAAATTTTCTAATTTCTCGGGTTGTCACATTCACCCCTTCTTCTAAGAATTTCGTCCCTGAAATTCACCTTACACCTTACACCATACTGCTTACACCACTCACCATACATTCTCATCATGACATGATACCCAATACACCTCTCACAAGAGTTAAACTTTTGAAATTGTGCTGAGGAGTCATATAGATTATTTGTCTGTCATTTTCGCAAAGGTTACATGGAAATTCATCCGCAAACCGTCATAACTTATGGACACAAAAGGTGATTAGCCCAATATGCCATGTACTTATTAAGTACTGCTGGTCGACTCTGTTTCTCATCACTGCCGTAGGCACAAAAATTTTACCACAGTCTTATCGAATTCCGCACCAAAATAATTTGGTTCGAGAAAATTTTCAACCAGTTCATCAAACCACACTTATGAGTCCATGAACTTGCCACAATCATATGAGTTTAAGAACTTATCCTAGTCAGACCTTTGGCGTCCATTCGCTGAGGGGTTCATAAACATTTCATATAACTATGAGTCAAGCATGTCACATAAGTATGAGTTTTAAGAACTCGTATTTAAGCTTATATTCTCTACATATAACCTATCTATCTGTTATACACATGAGAAAGGAATCACCCTCTTAACATGCATATAGCAAATAGTGCGACACAAACATTTTAATGATTATCAGTGCCAGAAACTAAGTGGTTTTTACACCAAGTACAATTCCCCGCCCATACAAGGAATCACACAACTCAGCTGCTGACATGAGTCCTCGATTGAAATCCCCACCTAGTCTTAACTCCCTTCTCAATACGAATTTCATTCAACTCGTATTGATAATCCTTATCTGAATCTGTACTAATTCACACACAATCTTGTTGTAAAGTTTCCAATCATCAGATTGATTCTTTTCTCCATACTATAACCTTATCAGATCACGGGGTGATCTCATCGTATATATTACGATTCATTTCTATGCTATAATCGTTTTGTTTTACGATCTCCTATCCCCGCACTTTTAGTCTTTTAGACTCTATCTATTCACCACTACTGTTCAAATTTATTATCAGAGTTAGGGAACTCTGTATCTTTACAACTCGTCGAGATTCATCTTTGAATCTTACCGACCAACTAACTCTATGTGAGTTAGATCTTATCCTAAGCACTGCGGTTATTGGTCTCAAGTATTCCTACCTAAGCTTCATAACCAACAGCTTTGATACCAACTGTGACAGCCCCAAATTCGGGTCCTAAATCACCACGGATCTGGTACAATCATTCTACAACTATTGCGGAAGATATAATGTAACGACCCCAAAATAGGTCAATTCCATCCAACCTATTCTGAGTCGCCAAATACATGGTACAGAAAACAACTATAACTTTATTACAACAATTGTCGTGCAAAATACAACAACACATATGCTGTGAGTTTGGATACAAATATATACCAAATGTGACTCATGTTCCAACCGTGGACATCACCTCACAATGACACCTTACATAAAGGTATAGTCAAAAACTGTTTTAGAAATTAGAATCTTTGGGAAGTGCTCAAGGAAACCTTCGTACATGGGAGGCCATGCGTCTAGGTTATGATAGATATCATATGGCCACAGAATTATTCTTGGTTGACCCAATAGACCCCAAAGAAAAACGAGAAGATTACTATCATATTCTTCCCAATGGTGAGTCTTCTCTTGACATATCATTATCTCTACTATCTCTAAGTGAGAATTATACTTCAAACAAACACAAAGATTATATAGGTAGTGCTCGTATATATACTCAGCAAGTGGATGAGCACATCCCTGTCTTATGATGACACGAGGTTGTATGTCGTTAGACATCTTGTATGATAGTGGCAAACCACCCTTCCAACGTTGGGTACACCTTACCTTATTGGATTCACCAAATAAAACAACTAAATGAACTTTTCTATACTGCTTCGGGAGAACATCCACAGCTAGAGACCACCGTTCTATTTCCCCGTTACCCTCGCTCGACCCAGCTACACTCTTATTACCTGAAAGGAATTGTGAAGCAAAAGGGTGAGCACAACTAGCTCAATAAAGAATATCATGACTAAAGATAATTAAATTATCAATAGCCTTCATCAATAATAAATCAGAGATTTAGAACATATGGTAAATGATAAAAATTTCAACCATAGTTGCAGCGGAACGAGCAATCCATTAGAAGAGTCAAATAGACCATAAAGTCTATTATCTCCTCCATGTTAAAAATCCACCAACAATGTTTTATCCATGTAACATCACTCAACAGTTCCTTTCCACAATCATATAAATAACTCATAATCATAATTGTGACTCTAAATTTTTCTTCGCACCCAGGACGAAGAATATTTTCATCACCTGTCTTTACCTGAAACATCAAAGATCATGGTTATACCAAATCACAGTTCCTGTTTATAATCATACTAATAACTTCATCTTTGCACTACGGCCAAAGATATTCATTTATACCAGTTGGTCATGTTCATCTCAACACATGTTCATCTTTGCACTACTGGCCAAAGATATTCAACAACAATTCATCTTTACACTACAGGCCAAAGATATTCATCAACAGTTCATATTTGCACTACAGGCCAAATATATTCATATCTCAAAGAAATATATAATCATTTCAGAATTTATATAAACAATAATTATAACCATGTTGATCATTTCACCTTTGCACTTAAGCTAAAGATATTCACTTATAAATTCAATGGTCATGATCATACCAGTCACCAATTCAACTTTGCACAACTGGCCAAAGAGAACCCTAGTCATGATCATACCAAAAATCTATCCATCTTTACACTCCAGTGAAAGAGAATTTCAACATCAGGGTTATAAAAATATTATATATGATAATAAAAATAATATGATCAACATATAGTTTTAATCTCAAGAGAAATATTCGTAACTCATGAATAGTAAATCGTGAATAGTAACTCATGAATAGTAACTCCGACACAAAAGATAGAAATTCTACAAAAAAATTCATACCAATATTTCGGTATAATGATATTGAAAGAATAACATTTCTTAAATTTATAAACAATTTGTTTTAATTGTTTACACTTTACTAAAATAATGTATTTAATCATTCTAAAATGTCAAACTCATAAGATTTCATCACCAATAACCAAAACCCTCATCAAAAATCTGCATATACCTCATATAGGATTCTCAAGTCATAAAATCCTATTTTCTAATTTTCTTACTTCATATAACATCTTTAATTCATTTACGCATAACTAGACCATTTTCATAAAAAATACCAAATCAGTTACAAAAATATTTCTTTTCTGGGATTTAGCATAATATAGTCCCATAGTGAACATATATTTTTCTCAGAATTTTTAAAAGTCATTTACTATTTTTCATATGGGCAAAACAGCCGAATATTTAGACATTTATCAAAAATTGTACTTTTATCTAAAAATTCTGAAATTCACAGAGTACACTAATATTATATAGATGTACTCCCAATAAAAATTTCATCAATTTTGGAGTTAACCACAAGGAGTTATAAGCGATTACTTTTAAAATAGTCTTTTCTCATAAAATTCATAACTCTCAATCTATACATCCAAAAATCACTATTTTTGGACACAATCAAGAAAACTCATCAAAATATCATTTCAAATTTTTTCAGAATTTTTGAAGGCCAGAAAAATTACGAAACTGGAAAACATTACAACCCTTAAAATCCCTTACTATCCCTTACTATCCCTTACCTCAAAAGAGCAGTACTTCTGATCGGTATGCAAAGTCGAAGGAAACTTGCACTGAATAGCAACTCTCAAAGTATCTAAATACTCACAAAATATACTTCATAATATAGAGAGAGAAAGAGAGAAAACTTGTTTCTGGTGTGATTTTCAATTCTAACTTAGCCCTTTATTTATAGAAAAATTTTAGTAGGCTTGACCTGCACCCTGATGGCTTTACCTGCTACTATTCCCACCCACCACATTTGAAATATAATTCAGCACATTTCTTCACCAACCAAGAGTGGGGCCCACCAATTCTAGAATTTTCCATCAAAATGATAAACTCCGAAAATTCAACAATTTCTGAACCAGTCATCTCGTAAAATTCATAACAAATCATACGTTCATTTTTAACGGTTCAAAATTTGTAGACATATACTCAACTTATATATGTATAACATATCCAAATATTACCACGATCCAATGGTCGGATTAAAAATTATAACCCCCGCAAAATATCTCAAAAACCCTGATTTTTAATACCTCCATTCCGACAAAAATACGGATAAAAACCTCAACATTAACTCCTTCATTTTTAACCACAAAAATATATCCCTCGTTTATATCCACATCAAATAAATATTTCCTTATCATATGAATCAATAATTAATTATTCACAAATAATATTACAGAATCACATTTATGACAATCAGGCCGTTCCCAGGAAAGAGGGGGCTTTCCAATAAGAATTTTTTCTTACTGGCGCGCAATTAGGTGACCAAACCTCTCCTTAGACAGAACTTTCTAGACATTGCCAATAATGTTATCTAATAATATTATTCAAATAATATGAATTATTGATCTGATAATGGAAAATACTGTGCAGTGACAATTATTGAACAACAATAATATAAAATTTCAACGTAGTAATTATTGAATCAATAAAATAAAATATTGAACAGTAATTACTGTAACAATTATTGAGTAGTGCCTTCTTACGTAAGAATCAATAATTTCAAAAATACTATGTAATACCGTGTGCTACTGTGCAATAACGCGTATTACTGTATTTTAACCACCGGGTATTCTAACAGTGTTAACGGTGACAACTACGTCGTTATTTGTAAAAACTCAAATTTGTCGTTTTCTTCACCCGACAGTTATTCGTTATGGGGCCCACAAATAGCTGCGCCGTCGTACGAATATTCCCCGACAGAAAAAATATTCCACGACCAAACGAATATTTTACAACAACAATGAATATTTTATAACCACTTGTGTATTTTGAAAAGTTTTCACATTTCACCCATAACTTTAACTTTTTATCAATTTAACCATTTACTGAATTGTAATTATAATCAAAATTGAATACTTTTATTTCATAAAATTTGGGATCTTACATATAAACATAAATTGTTTATATAATAAACTTTACACACTATCCCCCAAGGTCGAGTAACCTTAACTTATACACAATTCATAACTTGACTAACACGTAGCATTATTATCATACAAAACTATTACAAATGTAATCGCACACATTAACTTTAAGCTGGAACTGTCTTTAACCTTTTCTTGTATCCGACGCATTCACCTTAATCTGCAATATTTTATCATGATATATCAAGGGTGAGCATGAAAGTTGCCCAACAAGTTTAAATTTATTTAAGGATATATCATGATTGAAAGAGTCTGAATAATAAGCTGGCTATAATTCATCAATATAGTTGTGAATTAGCATGAACAAACTTTTAACTGAATAAGTATTAAACATGAACAAATATATATGGACCGAATGGTAATGAAGGTGATCAGCCTTTCATACCTGACTTATACATGTAATAAGTACAGAGTACAATTCTACAATGGCAATCAGCAATGATTAACCATAAGCATATCTGAATGAAACAACTCTTAGTAGAGTTAAGTAAAACTTGCCTGATCCGTTGATTATCGTTACGTATTTATATAAACTTTATCTGAAAACCTAATATATAAATAATATCGATAATCAGTTAGAATAATATCATCACAATATAATACTATTATATATATATATATATATATATATATATATATATATATATATATATAATAACCTAAACACATAACACATAACATTATCAATCTATTCAGCACATAAAACTTAGCATCAAGTCAGACTATTTAAGTATGAGTTGAATCCGACAAAATTCTAACATCCCGACGGTCTAGTCGGAAAATTCACGAGTTTAAGTTCAATTAAACTCTGCCTAAACACTTAACCATTATCTAAGATAATTTTTTATCAGTCTAAATATTTTTTATAGGCTCGTAATAATTTTTACATAATTATTATTATTTATCGAGATTTTTCAATCATTAACCTCGTAATTAAATGAATTAAATACCACATAATTCCTTTATCATTAATATTTATTTATTATCAAATATTAATAAAATTCATGTCATAATATTATAATATATTTATAATATATCAAAGTATTTTTAATACCTTAAAATCATATTTATATAATTTTTAAACACTTAAATACATTATTCGATAATTGCTATTAATATTAAAATATTAATATTTTCATGACAAAATATCAAATGTTATATTTTATAACTTAAAATATTTTAATAACACTTAAACTATTTTTATATGATTTTTAAATCATTATTTCTATTTTTTTTTATAATTTATTTAATATATTTATTAAATAAATTAATTATCATTAATATTAATTAATTAATAAAATTCCTCACAAAATATTAAAAGTCACTGAAAATAATTTAAAATATTTTCTTTTAACATAATATAATTTTTCATGATTTTTTATGAATTAAAATCATTTTTAAATAATTTATTTAATATTATAATTAAATAAACTAAATACCATTTATATTCTAAAAATATTAAATATTTATGAAATATACTCAAAATAATTAAAACTAAATTTCAGGCTTAAAAATAATTTTTAAAAATTTTTATGTATTTTTAATAATTAAAATCTATTTTTCTCAAATTTTTAAATAAAATAATTAATTTTCCTAAAATAACCATCGCTAATGGGCCCTATAGCGACAAAACTGTCACTATAGGTGTTATTGGCTTGTTCTTGAGCCTGCCCAGAAACTCAAGTCAGTGACTAAGGTGCCACGTTTGACCGGTTCTAATTCTCATTGTGATTCGTTTCTGGGCTTGTTTGAGCATCGATATTGTAGTACTTATGTAATACTACAATAGCAAACCTAGTTCATGGCCATAACACATCAGATCCGTGAGATATAAGTCTCCAAAATGTCTGGCAACACTGTTCTTTATTTTTTGGATTTTCCATAAAATGAAGAACAGACGAGGGTGCTAGGTTTAGGTCCTTATAGTTTGCAGTCTGGGCTTGAACATTATGTTCTAAAGGTTCATACTGGTAGTAATAATGACAAAGAACAATTATATCTCATCAGATCATTATAATAGCAACACAATTAAAAGATCAAGGCCGATCAATCTCTGACAGAAAACTCAGCTGATGAAGATATAGGTTACCCAGAATCTTCATCCGGCGTGATGGTCAACGCTATTTTGACAAAGTATTTCTATGATTCTGTTACGGATCTAGGTAATAAAAAGGCATGAGTGTGTAGTCCTTATACTCGTCTACAACATTAAAACAACAACTTGGTCAAAACATTAAACCACAACAAGATTAGCAGTCTGGAAATTCTTGTCAGACCACCTGGAAAAATTCTGGACTGCCCAGAAAGTAGAATTTGTGCTCGGTCAACGTAATTTGACCGATCATAACATGCAATCTACACATGATATGGGCTTGCTTCAAGATCTAGATCAAAGACCTTACTACATAGAATAGATCTATAACATCTATCACACAGAACAGCTAATACACAGAGATCTAGAGGCCCTGACATTTGACTGTCAGGCTATTTTTTCCACTTTTCCAAATTTAAGAAATCTTCCATTTTGAGCACTTTGATGATATGGATCTGGGATCTAACAACCCAGATCACTAAATGACACCTTATAACACATATCTAGCCAACAAATTACAACATATAATATCAAATCATGAGATTTCTGGAATTAGGGTTTATACCTCTTTGAGCCTTAATTTTTGATTCTAACTTGTAGATCCTGTTCTTGGAAAGCTAATAGCTGATAATGGTTTTGTTCCTCACTCTTTCTCACTCTATATTTCGAATTTAGAGAGAGAGGATGGCTTTGGCTAGCAAGGAAAATAAAGTAAATTTTCTCTCACTTTAATCTTTTATATCTAAGGTATACAATGAATGGGGCTGATAATGTTGGCTGATAAAAGTGGTATAGGCACATGTGTAGAGTTAGGATTGGTCATCAACCAAAACTAGGACAACAATTACAAGTTAGCTAATAAAGAATGCAAAAAGGGCATTAATGTCATTTGACATTTAATTTTAAAGGCATACATGTAAATTAGCCAAACCCTTAGGGTTTAGGGTTTAACCCTTAAATTTTTGTAATTTAATTTCTTAGATTTCCAAATTTCAGTTTTCAAAATAGAAAATTAATATATCTAAATTATAATTAGAATTTTCTAATTATATTAAAATTTCTTAATCACAATTTAAATCTTTCTAATTAGGATTAGTATTTCCTAATTAAAGTTGGTAATTTAGCAATTAAATCCATAATTGTACATTAGGGTTCCTGACGGAATAATTAGGGTTTAAAAATTTGTAATTACGGTTTACTAATTAATTAAGCTTTACCCTAATTAATATTATAATTAATAGCATTTGAGCATTATAATTATCATTTAAGTTCCTATATTAGAGTTTCAAATTCCTGGAATTTGAAATTAGAGTTTCCAGATCTGGTATTAGGGTTTTTTAATAATCAATTAGGGTTTCAAATAATTCATCAGGGTTTTCCCTAATAAATTATAATTAATGACGTTTAAACATTATACCTAGCATTTAAATTCCCAAATTAGGGTTTTCAATTTTTGAATTAGGGTTTTAAATTCTCGGAACCGAAATTAGGGTTTCAGAACATGTTTCTAGGGTTTCTTATCCATTGCTAGGGTTTTCTAACAGAACGTCGATATTAGACAATAATTTTAGGATTTGACACTGATAAAATTTATCTGATCAACTCTTGACCCTTAACCACATTTGGTACTCATAAATGACCATATACAGAGAACATATACACTTAATCCTGAATAATTCTCCAAAATTCTGCACAAAATTTTGAAATCCTCAAAATTCCTTCCTAAAAATATCAAACACATACACTTATTTTCTGTCTAGGTCCTAATATTGAACCTTAAATTAATCAATTAAGATTTTAAAATTTTTCTAATTTCTCGGGTTGTCACAGGATGGCTGACAGAAAAAACAGTTATCTCACGCTGATCCCAATAAGCATACACTTGGGATCGGTCATCTGCTGACAAGTGGCGAGAAGCTAAGCGCTGACCTAACGCCCCATCAAAAGGATGGAAATCCTAGAGCTGGTCAAACTACAACATCACGGCCAATGGGTGGTAAGTAGTCATACCCCTCAAACCAGCCAGACGAAGATAATCCATGCCCGGAGCATAAGTAATGAAACTGTAGGGTGAACTGAGCCCTGTACACGGCAAGATTACAAACGTTCTTTGATCCCAGCTAGGAAAACGGACTAAGATGTAGGATCTATACACTCCGTAGGCTGGAAGGAATATGACATAGCTATCTCATGGGTGAAGCAGTACCCGTGTCGGCGAAAAGTGCCAATCGGTCTCAAGTGTGACATAAACCACACGTATAGCATGACCGAACTACCTGTGAATACCCCTGCAGGGTAAGTGCTGCAGAACATGGCCGACCTCAGTGTCTCTGCCATAATCATCGGAATAATGGAATGACCCTCCTTGAGAGCTCTCAATGCCATGATGACGCCGATGTCCAACTTATCCATGTATCGTGGCATATACACGTATGATAATACACACAGCAACAACACATCTACTCTGGCCAAACGCCACTGATCCTCTGGTATTGTAAACTCCCCAGAATACCGAACATAGCTATCCTCATAGCCAAATCTGTCCATCATAAAATGCTGGGATATCACGTGGCCGGATGTGATCTCATCCTGCACAACTCTTCGCCTCAGCCCGGTGAGAGTCTTAAACTGCTGGCTCATGTCACCAATGGCCATATCCACACAAGGTATGTCAAGTGGTAGCATCATCAAACGTTCATACTCCTCTAGAGTCGGAGTCAACTCCTGGGTCACAAGCCAAAAAACCTTCCTCTCTGGTACCTAGTGCTCCAGCATGCCCTCCACAAATCCTGCGGGAACCTGAAACATCAAAAGGGTCCTGGTGTGCTGCAACAGCTGATCTACGGTCACCCTATCTGGGGGTGACATACTATCATACCAGGATCGCAGACGGGATGCCACCAATAATGGTGGGGTTTGATCTATGAAGCTGACTATCGAAGAAGACATCTGTGTGGGCCGTATCAAAATACCATCCAGGGGTCAATGCTGAATATCTCTGGACATACATACATATGCATAACATGATACATGCATAACAGATAATAGATGGAAATATGATGCAGGGAATAGAATATAATACATACATTCCTAAATACATCATCATCTATATACATCATCTCTGTACAGCTAAAAATATAGGAAAATAGGGCACAAACACCCTACTACTAACAGAGGCCTATTAAAAATATAGCGAGAATGGGGCACAGCCACCCAATATCTAACAAGAGGCCTATCAAAAGAGATAACAAGAATACACATCAGAAGAAGACAATGGTGTCAATTCTACATCATCAATCCTGTCCACCTGATGTAACTCCTCCTGAATCACTGGATCTTTACAAACAGGGATGTAAAGCCTATACAAGGGAGGATCTGCTCTGGCAAAGCCAAATGGGTCATCTGAGGGGCCAGCTCCTGCGTTGGAAGGATCAAACAAATCTGCCTCTGCCGAATCTCTGCCCAAATGTCGTATAAAGAAATGTGCCTGGTCCAGTCGCTAGGTTAAGCTGTCAATCTGTATCACATGAGTCTGATCTCGGACACAGGCTAGCCAATCCGTCATCATTATGGATCCTGGAACCATATCCCCTATAAACTGAGTGGCACGGGTCTGGGCTCCAATGGTACGAGGGATCCACCAATACTGGAATATCTCCTTAGTGCAGGGATCCTCTGACAATGCAAAATCGTTAACACCTAACAATGGGATATCAATAACGGGTGACTGTGAAACAGGTCAATAACGCCTTGCAGGAGGCAAGATCGACACACAAATCTCTCATGTGATGCTCCTAATAGCACGCTCTCCTAAATAGAGCTCCCATCCTCTATCTGTGAAGAGAGGAATCCTACGGGTGAAAATCACGTACTAGACACCAGTCGGGTACCCATCCTCAAATCCAATGGTCAAGTGCTCCCCAGAATCGAAAATCCATGTGATGACATCAGCTGTCAATAACTCCAGTTGTAGGCGACAATGAGTAAAACCTACAGCTACAGGGACCTCCGCTAGTATGGAATGATGCCATCGCCGTCCTCATGGATAGGTATCCAACCCTAATACACTGACAGGACGTAAACATAGAAGCCTCTCATAGGCCCAAAACTACCAACACAAAGACAAACATCTGTTGTCAGTTAATACTCTTAACCTGTACATGGTAAATTACAAGAGAAATACTCACCAGCAGAAATGGGTAAAATCCTAGCCAAGTCTCGGTCAATCCCTGAGAGCACATACGCATGCCCCTGAGGAAATAGGCAAAGGTATAAGAACCCCAATCATACTCTCCAATACGGTCCACATGTCGCGTGGTGCTGATCAAAGCGAACGACACCGTAGAAGAGTTATCTGCTATAAAGCAGCCCCTAATGATCATCAGGAACAATCGTCGAAGAATACGATCCCTGACTCTGACATCGGCTGGTATGGGCTTACTCAACAGCCCATTCATAGCATCTACGCTCAAAAGACCTGTACAGACAGTCCTGCCCTTGAGCGCCTCTACTGGAACTCCTAGCAAGGATCTGACGGTAGTCGGGGTAATATCCACCGTACAAGGAACTGGTGCCCCTCCAAACTCCATACCTGTGATAAACCTCCAATCCATCGGTGTCATTATCACCTCACAGTTTAGTAAAAAGAGTGACTGAGTCTGGAGAAACTAGCGCTTAGACAATACCCTGAGGTAACCCCAGGGACCGTGATGGGGAAGGATGGAAAAGAACGCCCCAAATCCCCAATCATGCACAATCGCTCTGTAGTCAGGATGTAGAGCCTGGTACATGGAGTGAATGCTGAACGAGTTCCTTCGAGGTTGTGTAAAGCCGGGAACCTACATAAAATGCAGATCGACATCAAAATCCTTTACTCCCCATCAATAAGAAAGAAGGAAGATTAAGATTTAACTTGATACCTCGTTAACATGCAAGTACATCAAGAGATGTCGACTCAAGTCACCTAGAAGCTCTGGGTTTGCCACCTGAATACTCAGGAGGTCCCTACAGGGAACATATGCAGCAGGAGTGGGGTCTGTAACCGAAACATCCTCCTCCTCATCCTTGACGTCCAGCACATCAACCTGAACTGGACGTATCACCGCCTCCACCAGACGACGAGGCTGTCTAATAGAATGGGGTCGAAGCACTTCAGATGCCCTCCTCCGTACACTATAAATGGTCCTGCGGGAACTACTTGGCTGATCCAGATCTATAATATTTGGATAACAAGTCTCTAAATCACCTCAGAAAGGGTGTGGTATCTTCTAACCTGGAGCTTTTCAAAATGCATTTAATAACTATATGCATACATGCATTATTTTAACATACGTCTACAGTAGAGTTAAAAATGCATGACTACCCAATGCCTACATTTTAGAAAATTTTGCCATAGTTTCCTTTATAAATAGGATTATCCACATGCACATAGGCATGACTAGGTGGCCATTCAGTAGCACACTTGCCCACAGTCATATACATAATATTTGTATCTAAATGCCAAAGTCATCAATCCATAAGGATAGCCTATTTACCAGGATTACTTTGCATTTTTACCTTTTCTCATTTGTCCTCATATAGGATAAAAAATAGCAGAAAAAAGGTGCCAATTTGACTGTTTCAAAAGTTAAATTTTTTTACATCATTATGTTCAGCATGGTTTAATACTAACATTTACTATGTTGAATATTTTTTATCAAGTCATTTGTGCATGCATATTCACTACTATGTGTTTACATGCATTTCATGTGATAAGTCATTTTCTAACAGATAAAAATTGGAAAAGAAGACATGCATATGTTACCAGGACAGTGTAGAACACTTGTACGGTGACAGAATTTGTAGAAAGTCGCCCGAACTTAGCAGACCTGAAGAAGAGCTCTCGAATTTCCTTCGCAGCGTAACTTAAAAATGACTTATGAAAACAACCTGCAGGCAATTAATAGCCACGGCTGGCCACAGGTCCACATGCGGCTGCTGGAGGTGTACCTGTGGCACCCTTACATGGGTCTCACCCCTCTAGCTTGGTCCAGTTCAAGTTACAAAGGAGTTCTCACAAGCGAAAAAGGCCAAATTAGAGATAAAAACGCTACGTGATTGAGCGGGATAGCTTGAAATTCTGATTTTCCTGGGCCCGACTGTGGCTTTCATATCATTCATTGGTATTCACCTAAACATAGGGTTTACTGCGCTGATGATCTCAGCTATTACAAGTTACCCTCGACAATACCTTACGCAGGTCCAATGCTGCCAAATCAGGGTCGTCGCCCTAATTCTTTCGAGTATCCCCGACGGGGGCATCACGCATTCTACAGTACGTATCCCAGGCGGGGCATCATTCACACATTCTCAATCAAGTTCCCCGGCGGGGGCATCACGTATTTTCATATGTCGAAGTGTATATCCCCGGCGGGGGTATCACGCATTTGTATCTGTTGATGCACATGTCAACGAAGGTTAAGCAACCTTGATGTCAGTTCAGCCATTGGCAAGTAAACCCAACGACGCATCGGAAGCCATCAGATGATTGCATCAGTTGATACACATCAACAAAGGTTAAGCAACCTTGGCATTTATCCCCAGCAGGGATTTCATCCATTGATATACATGTCAGCAAAGATCAAGTATATCCCCGGTGGGGGTTATAACGCGTGGTCATTCGTTGGTTCACATGTCAACGAAGGTCAGGCAGCCCTGACAACACATGTTGTTGGCAGTAAATCCAACAAAACATTTATATGTCCCGGTGATACAAACCAGGAAGGATCAACATCATCGGGGAGGATCGATGATGGAATATACACATCTTCAAGCAGACGAAAGCTTTATCCCCACAGATCTCTTGTACACGAGAGGCACATCTTCGGAATAAAGTCTGCATCAAGGATTCAGGACTTTGGTGACAACCCCAATGTCAATAATCCTAGAGATTCCTGTTAGTTGTAGATCGCACGTCCATGACAGTTCATCAGGTTGCTTATTTATTGCCATCCCCGATAGAAGCAACAAGGAGCCGGCAATCTTCCCACCATGATGGAGAGAAATCTAATAAAATATATGCATCATACATATACATCATACACTTGCATCATGTTTCTCCACATAGCATCATGTTTACCTTGTGGCATTTTAAGTGTCTAGGATTCTTTATCCTATCCATACCATTACATTGCATAAATATGATAAAGAGGGGCATCTGTAGACACTCAAAAGTTTTTGCACACCTGTCACTGACATTGTAGGAGGGCAAATTCGTCTTTCAGAGATAACCCTAGAAGATAGCTCATATTCAGTCTGAATACTACCAGAAGTTTAGTCTCAACCCCGGAACACATATCGGGAGTATCAGTTCCAACCTCGGAGATAACCCCGAGGCATGCAGTTTGATAGACACGTAATTCATACATTTTATTATCCCTAATTTTGTCCTTTTAATTATATTAGTTTATTAAATTAATATATTTTATTTTATTTTGTAGGATTTAATATTTGTTGCAATAAAGTCAAAATCTTGGTGATCAAGCGATATTTAATGCTCTTATTCATCTAAGGAATATCCAAGAAGAATCCTACAAGGGGAAGGAAAGAGGTGGACCAATCTTGGTGTGCAAGTCAAACCCAACAAGAGAAGAAAACTATATCTAGAAGATCTTTTTGAGAAGTTGATTGGGGACAAAACTGTCCAAGTTCAATTAGGGTTCCAAGTTATTTTCCCTATAAATAGGCCTCTTGTTTTAGAGAGAAAGGGACCACTTATTATTATTTTTTTCTTAGTTATTCACTAGTGTAGAAGGGAGTAAGATATTTAGAGTTTGTTTTTTTCTTATTCCAATCACGTGTGAAACTACTGTCAGGGAGCATTTGTATCTTTCTTTTATTTATATAATAGAAATTCTCTTTTTAATTATTGTTCTTATTTCATGCGAATTGTAGTACTAATATTATTTATTTTTGTTTTTAATTCCATGGCTAGCTAAATTTCTAATACCTAGGATTATGATGAAACTAAGTATTTCATAATAATATTTTCTTTTCGTTTCAAAATTAATGCCTAATTATTTTTGCCTTCATATTTTCCTCCGCATAAATTGCATATGATTTTTATAATGATTTCAAGGTTTTGATAAGTTATAGTTAATCTGTGAATTTTTCATAACTTATGCTTGCCCATATTAATTATATGAATCATTATTTTTAAAGGGAAGGGAGAATAATTTGGGAATTGATTTAGGAAATAAGAAATTAATTGTTATGTTAATATTTGGTGGATTCTAATTCCTAGGTATCTTTTCTCATTAATAGTTTACGTTATTAATTAGTAGTTTGAATAATTTAGTTAATAAATTTTCTCCACCATATTTATTTCTAATTCGCCTAAAATATTAATTAAGGATATATTAAAGAATTAATTTAGTCTCTGTAGGTTCGACATGTACTTGCCAGTTCTTCGATTTGACACTGTGCACTTGCAGTTACGTATTTTTATCACATCAAGTTTTTGGCGTCGTTGCCGGGGACTAGACTTAATTTTATATTCCTTAATTTTTATTTATTCGAATTAGTTTTTTTTTCTCTTCTAATTTTTTTTTCAGGATTATTGAAGCGGATCGAAGGAGCGAAAAGATAAAGATTTTGTTGCTGCGCTTTATTCGGTACTTCGTATCTTCATATTTTTAAAAAAAATTAAAAAATATATATAGTAGTTTAGTTTTTTGTTTTTTATTTTTATATATTTTTTTTCTGTGCGACTTTCGTGGTTAGTTGTCTATTTATTTTGTTATTTGTGGAAAAATGGATTCTTATTATAATTGGAATAATAATTTTGCTTGGAATCAAGAACCCTATGAAAATTTTAATGCACACCAAGTAAATCAATTTTTTCCAAGTTATGAAAATTCTTATCTAAGTTCATATCCATATCAATATTCATATCCATATCCATATTCGGATCCAGAACCTCAGTATCCACAAGAAATATCAAATGAAGTAGAGGAAAGACTTAGTGCCTTAGAGAAAACTACGGAAGTTTTAATGGAAGAGCAATTTAGTATTATATCTCATCTAGAAATTTAAATGAGTCGATTAGCCACTATAATAAATGAATAAAAGGTGGATGAATTTTCTAGTAACTCTGAGGTTAGTTTTAAAAATCTTGATGGTTGTGGAAATGATGAGGAAAGTGAAAATTTTATATTCAATTCTACACAATTTGAGTCAAGCGTATTTGAGGAGTCTACAAATTATGAGTCTATGCCTAAAATTGATCATGTTGAATTTGATGAGTCTGTTGAAAAAGTCTATAAGCCTAAAGTTCCATACCCCGAAAGACTTATTCCTAAAAAATCACTCACTGATTTTTTAGACCAGCCCGTTAAAGGAAACATGATCCAAGAGTTGTCATTCACCCAAGAGATAATTGAAAATAGACTATTAATTGAAAAAGATCCAAGTGATTTTTTCTTAAATCACCTTGACCAAAATTGGAATGAATCTGAATATTTAGATAAGGTCAATGAGCCGTTGAGATCCACTACAAATAAGTCAACTAAACTAGAACATGTATTTGAACCAATTCTTCTATCATTTGAACATGTTAATGAAAGTTTTCTTGAGGTAAATTTGAAGCATAACTGTGATGAAAATTCTGACTATTTTCAATTTTCTAGACCTCCTGAAAATAATAAAAAGTTCACACTCACTTATCCATTTGTAACATTCATTTTTAGTCACATAATTTTTAGGATTTATAAAATTTGTAGATATGTACATTTGTTTTCTTTCTCACCACATCTTCTTGCAGAACAAATGCTCCGCATACAAGGTACAATTCTTTCATATCTTTGTTCTCTTTTCTTCATTTACATACATTGAGGACAATGCATGATTTAGGTATGGGGGGAGTTTGTATGTATATTATTATATTAGATTTTTTTTTCTTTTTAGGAAATTATGGTAAAAAACACAAAAATAAAAAAAAAATAAAAATAAAAAAATTTATTTGACTTTTTATGGATTGAATTAATTCTAGTAAGTATTTGTGGAGCAAAACTCATGAGTAAGATTGAAAGATTTAGAACTCTTGAATCTTTGATAAGGTACAAAATCTTAGTTCGAAACACCATCTGAATTAAAATTGATTTCACAAGCATTTGTGCACTTCACGTTTACACTAATTCTTAGTTGTGGGGTATAAACCATAATTCGAGTAATTTCAAAAAAAAAGAAAAAAAAAGAAAAGAAAAGAAGAAAGAATGAAAAAAAATGAAGTTGAGAAAAGTTGAAAAAAAAAGGAATAAATAACTGCTCCAATATCCATTAAACGAAATAACTGGGTATCCAAGCTTCGGAAAGCATCGATATTCACGCTGAAAAGTGTGATGGATAAAAGCAACTTGATTAGTCTAATTTTGTGCCCTTTGTTACTCGAGTAAGTAAGCCCTTAGGGGTGTCTCTACACCTAGTGCCCTAAAGCCATCTGGTTTGGGAGTCATTGGTCCAACGCTCGCTCTACATGGGTAACTCTGAAAAGTCTAAGAAAATGAGATATTGCACAAGTCAAGAATCAAAATTGAAAAAAAAATAGAGAAAAGGGAAAAAAAAAAATGAGCTTGCTTGATTTTCATGGTAAAAATCCCTACTAAGAGTTACATCATATACACATGCATGCATCACATGGAATTGATTTAATGAAGGATGGTGTCTAAAATAAAGATTGAGTATTTTTGATAAAGTGAAATTGTGATTTTGAATTTAATCTTGCTTATGTATAATGTCCATAGATATTTAGAAGCTTTCTTTCAATTTCATAATTTGTTGAATCCAAATTTTTTTTTAAATTTTGTGGATATATTCACTGCAAATCCTCACAAGACACAACTCGTCCACTTGGGTAACCTTTGGGTTTAAAGGCTTATTGCACATGCTAAGTGCAATCGTGTTTCCTGCTAAAATGGGGTAGTGTAATTTTTGTTTTATTTTTATTTTTATTTTTATTTATTTTACTCGAGGACGAGCAAAAGCTAGGTATGGGGGTATTTGATAAACACGTAATTCATGCATTCTATTATCCCTAATTTTGTCCTTTTAATTATATTAGTTTATTAAATTAATATATTTTATTTTATTTTGTAGGATTTAATATTTGTTGCAATAAAGTCAAAATCTTGATGATCAAGCGATATTTAATGCACTTATTCATCTAAAAAATATCCAAGAAGAATCCTCCAAGGGGAAGGAAAGAGGTTGACCAATCTTGGTGTGCAAGTCAAACCCAACAAGAGAAGAGAAGTATATCTAGAAGATCTTTTTGAGAAGTTGATTGGGGACAAAACTGTCCAAGTTCAATTAGGGTTCTAAGTTATTTTCCCTATAAATAGGTCTCTTGTTTTAGAGAGAAATGGACCATTTATTATTTTCTTTTTCTTAGTTCTTCACTAGTGTAGAAGGGAGTAAGATATTTAGAGTTTATTTTTCTCTTATTCCAATCACGTGTGAAACTACTGTCAGGGAGTATTTGTATCTTTCTTTTATTTATATAATAGAAATTCTCTTTTTAATTATTGTTCTTATTTCATGCGAATTGTAGTATTAATATTATTTGTTTTTGTTTTTAATTCCATGGCTAGCTAAATTTCTAATACCTAGGATTATGATGAAACTAAGTATTTCATAATAATATTTTCTTTCCGTTTCAAAATTAATGCCTAATTATTTTCGCCTTTATATTCTCCTCCGCATAAATTGCATATAATTTTTATATTGATTGCGATGTTTTGATAAATTATAGTTAATCTGTGAATTTTTCATAACGTATGCTTGCCCATATTAATTATATGAATCATTATTTTTAAAGGGAAGGGAGAATAATTTGGGAATTGATTTAGGAAATAAGAAATTATTTGTTATGTTAATATTTGGTGGATTCTGAATAGTTTCCGTTATTAATTAGTAGTTTGAATAATTTAGTTAATAAATTTTCTCCACCATATTTATTTCTAATTACCCTAAAATATTAATTAAGGATATATTAAAGAATTAATTTAGTCTTTGTGGGTTCGACCTATACTTGCCAGTTCTTCAATTTGACACTATGCACTTGCAGTTACATATTTTTATCACATCAAATTTTTGGCGCCGTTGCCGAGGACTAGACTTAATTTTATGTTCCTTAATTTTTATTTATTCGAATTAGTTTTTTTTTCTCTTCTAATTTTTTTTCAAGATTATTGAAGCGGATCGAAGGAGCGAAAAGATAAAGATTTTGTTGCGGCGCTTTATTCGGTACTTCGTATCTCCATATTTTAACAAAAAAAATTAAAAAAATATATAGTAGTTTAGTTTTTTGTTTTTTATTTTTATATATTTTTTTGTGCGACTTTCGTGGTTAGTTGTCTATTTATTTTGTTATTTGTGGAAAAATAGATTCTTATTATAGTTGGAATAATAATTTTGCTTGGAATCAAGAACCCTATGAAAATTTTAATGCACACCAAGTAAATAAATTTTTTCCAAGTTATGAAAATTCTTATCTAAGTTCATATCCATATCCATATTCATATCCATATCCATATTCGGATCCAGAACCTCAATATCCACAAGAAATATCAAATGAAATAGAGGAAAGACTTAGTGCCTTGGAGAAAACTACGGAAGTTTTAATGGAAGAGCAATTTAATATTATATCTTGTCTAGAAATTCAAATGAGTCGATTAGCCACTATAATAAATGAACAAGAGGTGGGTGAATTTTCTAGGAACTCTGAGGTTAGTTTTAAAAATATTGATGGTTGTGGAAATGATGAGGAAAGTGAAAATTTTATATTCAATTCTACACAATTTGAGTCAAGCGTATTTGAGGAGTCTACAAATTATGAGTCTATGCCTAAAATTGATCATGTTGCATTTGATGAGTCTGTTGAAAAAGTCTATAAGCCTAAAGTTCCATACCCCGAAAGACTTATTCCTAAAAAATCACTCACTGATTTTTTAGACCAGCCCGTTAAAGGAAACATGATCCAAGAGTTGTCATTGACCCAAGAGATAATTGAAAATAGACTATTAATTGAAAAAGATCCAAGTGATTTTTTCTTAAATCACCTTGACCAAAATTGGAATGAATCTGAATATTTAGATAAGGTCAATGAGCCATTGAGATCCACTACAAATAAGTCAACTAAACTAGAACATGTATTTGAACCAATTCTTCCATCATTTGAACATGTTAATGAAAGTTTTCTTGAGGTAAATTTGAAGCATAACTGTAATGAAAATTCTGACTATTTTCAATTTTCTGGACCTCCTGAAAATAATAAAAAGTTCACACTCACTTATCCATTTGTAACATTCATTTTTAGTCACATAATTTTTAGGATTTATAAAATTTATAGATATGTACATTTATTTTCTTTCTCACCACATCTTCTTGCAGAACAAATGCCCCGCATACAAGGTACAATTTTATCATATCTTTGTTCTCTTTTCTTCATTTACATACATTGAGGACAATGCATGATTTAGGTATGGGTGGAGTTTGTATGTATATTATTATATTAGATTTTTTTTCTTTTTAGGAAATTATAGTAAAAAAACACAAAAATTAAAAAAATAATAAATAAATAAATAAATTTATTTGACTTTTTATGGTTTGAATTAATTCTAATAAGTGTTTGTGGAGCAAAACTCATGAGTAAGATTGAAAGATTTAGAACTCTTGAATCTTTGATAAGGTACAAAATCTTAGTTCGAAACACCATCTGAATTAAAATTGATTTCACAAGCATTTTTGCACTTCACGTTTACACTAATTCTTAGTTGTGGGGTATAAACCATGATTCGAGTAATTTCAAAAAAAAAGAAAAAAAAGGAAAAGAAAAGAAGAAAGAATGAAAAAAAATGAAGTTGAGAAAAGTTGAAAAAAAAAAAGAAGGAATAAATAACTGCTTCAATGTCCATTAAACGAAATAACTGGGTATCCAAGCTTCGGGAAGCATCGATATTCACGCTGAAAAGTGTGATAGATAAAAATAGCTTGATTAGTTTAATTTTGTGGCCTTTGTTACTTGAGTAAGTAAGCCCTTAGGGGTATCTCTACACCTAGTGTCCTAAAGCCATCTGGTTTGGGAGTCATTGGTCCAACGCTCGCTCTACATGGGTAATTCTGAAAAGTCTAATAAAATGAGACATTGCACAAGTCAAGAATTAAAATTGAAAAAAAATGGAAAAAAGGAAAAAAAGAAAAAGAAAAATGAGCTTGCTTGATTTTCATGGTAAAAATCCCTACTAAGAGTTACATCATATACACATGCATGCATCACATGGAATTGATTTAATGAAGGATGGTGTCTAAAATAAAGATTGAGTATTTTTGATAAAGTGAA
Source organism: Panax notoginseng (assembly GCA_016801055.1). Classification (NCBI taxonomy): domain Eukaryota; kingdom Viridiplantae; phylum Streptophyta; class Magnoliopsida; order Apiales; family Araliaceae; genus Panax; species Panax notoginseng. The sequence goes on along the minus strand of CM029019.1, from coordinate 52,713,938 downwards.
AGTGTGATTTTGAATTTAATCTTACTTATGTATAATGTCCATATATATTTTGAAGCTTTCTTTCAATTTCATAATTTGTTGAATCCAAAATATTTTTTAAATTTTGTGGATATATTCACTGCAAATCCTCACAAGACACAACTCGTCCACTTGGGTAACCTTTGGGTTTAAAGGCTTATTGCACATGCTAAGTGCAATCGTGTTTCCTACTAAAATGGGGTAGTGTAATTTTTGTTTTATTTTTATTTTTATTTTTATTTATTTTACTCGAGGACGAGCAAAAGCTAGATATGGGGGTATTTGATAGACACGTAATTCATACATTTTATTATCCCTAATTTTGTCCTTTTAATTATATTAATTTATTAAATTAATATATTTTAATTTATTTTATAGGATTTAATATTTGTTGCAATAAAGTCAAAATCTTGGTGATCAAGCGATATTTAATGCTCTTATTCATCTAAGGAATATCCAAGAAGAATCCTACAAGGGGAAGGAAAGAGGTGGACCAATCTTGGTGTGCAAGTCAAACCCAACAAGAGAAGAAAACTATATCTAGAAGATCTTTTTGAGAAGGTGATTGGGGACAAAACTGTCCAAGTTCAATTAGGGTTTCAAGTTATTTTTCCTATAAATAGGCCTCTTGTTTTAGAGAGAAAGGGACCACTTATTATTTTCTTTTTCTTAGTTCTTCACTAATGTAGAAGGGAGTAAGATATTTAGAGTTTGTTTTTCTCTTATTCCAGTCACGTGTGAAACTACTGTCAGGGAGTATTTGTATCTTTCTTTTATTTATATAATAGAAATTCTCTTTTTAATTATTGTTCTTATTTCATGTGAATTGTAGTACTAATATTATTTGTTTTTGTTTTTAGTTCCATGGCTGGCTAAATTTCTAATACCTAGGATTATGATGAAACTAAGTATTTCATAATAATATTTTCTTTCCGTTTCAAAATTAATGCCTAATTATTTTCGCCTTCATATTTTCCTCCGCATAAATTGCATACGATTTTTATATTGATTGCGAAGTTTTGATAAGTTATAGTTAATCTGTGAATTTTTCATAACTTATGCTTGCCCATATTAATTATATGAATCATTATTTTTAAATGGAAGGGAGAATAATTTGGGAATTGATTTAGGAAATAAGAAATTATTTGTTATATTAATATTTGGTGGATTCTGATTCCTAGGTATCTTTTCTCATTAATAGTTTCTGTTATTAATTAGTAGTTTGAATAATTTAGTTAATAAATTTTCTCCGCCATATTTATTTTTAATTCGCCTAAAATATTAATTAAGGATATATTGAAGAATTAATTTAGTCTATGTGGGTTCGACCTGTACTTGCCAGTTCTTCAATTTGACACTGTGCACTTGCAGTTACATATTTTTATCACATCACAGTTCAAATACCGAAAATTCCACCGGAGAAGGCTGATTCATCCTCGAGATAACCCCGAGATATTCAGTCTCAATCCCGACACTGGGAATAGCAGCACTAACCTTGGAAATAACCCCAAGGAGTGTAATTGTAGTTTCGGAGATAACCCCGAAAATGCTTGTTTCAAAGCCATGCAAACAACTTCAGAACATTCGGTAAAAGCCCCGAGGCACTCATTCCATAAAGGCTGGAGGTAACCTTGGGAAGACAGGCACACCTCAGAGATGACACTAAGGACCTTCAACACTTGCAGTAGTCCAATCTCAAAGATAACCCTGAGCAACGTCTGCTTTATGAGCCCAAACTGGAGATAACCCCGGTGAGGGGCAAAGTCGTCATCTTGCCACCTTGACGCCACATCGCACCATCTCAAACATCTCGTACATACATTTCTACACAGTAATGTCCCACAAGAACCAAGGAAGTCCAATCCCGAGTGACTATTGCGTAGGACAACGGATATAATTTGAAGCTTGAAGACCGGAGGGCGTGGTCCCATCTTCCTGACTTCGTACAACATCTAATCCCATGTCATTGCGTAACTCTCGACAACGATGGTCTGAAATAGGTCTTATAAACCTCAATCGGATGCCCAGATTAAAGTTCTGAAAGTTTGAGCGGAATTCAAGTTGTATGCGTGCACGTACTTCAAGACGACAGGACCCGCGGAGCCCGGGGCACCCCGGGCAGCTGCAGGTACATCTGCGGCTGGGCACAGGTACACCTGCGGCTAGCCCCTCTATAAATAGAGGGCTTAGGGTGGCTATTTGAAAAAGAAGAAAGGCGAGGAGGCCCTTTCCAATTTGCTCTGTACACACCCTAAATTGAGTGCTTTCTCATTTTAAACACTTATAAGCTCATATATAGCTACTTTTCTACCAGCGAGAGCTGAGTGTTCATCCACTTAAAGTTATTGAAGTCTTATTTGGCAACCCACTGTAAGCCTTCTTACACACTTTAAAGCATTTCTCTTCATCTTAGCACACAACATTCTTCGCGTTGAGAGTCGTGTTACGTGTGTATGCCCGAACTTTGGTCCATAGTTTCATTTCAGTTTATATATATATACTTATATATATATTTTTTTATATATGGACTAACATTATCGAGTTATGTCTCGATTGAGCCTAGACTTATGTCTAGAGCGTTTTATTGCTTTCGTATATATATATATATATATATATATATATATATATATATATATATATATATATATATAGAGTCCGGATCCAGTCCGGGATCCCGGACTCTATAAAATACGGACTATTTTTTTTATTTTTTTTTTGCTTTTTTTTTTTTTGAAACAACTAAAAAAAAATTATGGAATTAAAATTTTTTCATAATACAGTGTTTTGGGTGTGATTTGGGTACGTATAACAAAACATGGTGGTACTGTCTGTGTAGAGTGTACCACCACTTTTTGGTATAGGTATTCAAAACACGTCCAAAACATTGTATTATGGAAAAATTTCAGTTCTATAAAATATTAAATATTTTTTTTAGTTATTTAAAAAAAAGCAAAAAAAAAAAAAAAAAGAGGTCCGAATTTTAAAAAAATCCGGACTCCCGGACTTGATCGGCTGTGTGTGTGTGTGTGTGTGTGTATATATATATATATATATATATATATATATATATATATATATATATATATATATATATATGAACTGTGTGTCGAACTCTATTCGATGAGCCTAGACTTACGTCTGGAGCATTTAATTGCTTTCGTATATATGTATATATTTATATATATATGAACTGTGTGTCGACCTATGTTCGATGAGCCTGGATTTTACATCCATTGTGTTTACTACTTTAATATATATATATATATATATATATATATATATATATATATATATATATATATATTTACTGTTGTCGGACTCTGTCCGATGAGCCTGGATTGTACATCCGGTGCGTTTATCGCTTTTATATATATATTTACATTTCGTCCTGCCTAGAGTTTACTTCGTGGCGGTTGACCGTTTTTACTGTTTTCTTTACATTTCGTCTCGCTTGGAGTTTACTTTGTTGCGGTTGATTGCTTTTACAGCTTTATATATATTTCTGATCCCCCGTAGAGGTGCTTCGTGGTTGGTGATCATGTTGCTATATATTTACAATTTATATATATAACTGCTTACTGCTTTCATACAAATTACGGCATCATGTGAGCCTAGGAATCATGTGATCATAGATTCAGTCTACTGAATCTAGATTCGATTCTCGTGATGGACATTTTTAACTGTAAGCAGCTTGTAAATCTATTCACGGTGTTTGGAATCCTCAGATGGTTTTCATGCCCACGAAGAATTCGGCACTGCTTTGTACATTATTTTCTCGAAGATGCTTCGCATCTCGAAAATAAAAGCAATCAAGCCGAACATTTAATTAAATGGAAGTGTAAAAGGTCTCAATTACTATTGAGCATAAGGGTTTGAAAAACCTCTTTTACAAAACATCACTATTATATCTTGTTTAAAACTAAATTTTTACACAAATTCAAACACTGTGTATATAGGTGCGAACGAGGACTCGCACTACTTTCAAATAACAACACATTAACCCATACACACACACACACATTCATATAACAGTTTGTTGAAGAGTGGCGGTCACCGTAGCAACACGGATGTCGGGGGGTGCCTAACACCTTCCCTCCGTATAAGCAAGTCCCCGGACCCTAATGAATCTTGGTTTCACAGACCCGTTTAGCAGTGTCATATCACTGGGTCAATGTGCAAACCTTTTCTCGGTTGTGTTGGTACAACCAGTTAAATAACCAACTGACGACTCTTATAGTCAAATCGTCGACATATAAATGTCGGACCTTTTTACAACCTTTTTTTCAAACAAATCTCACCTAAAATGAGAACACAAAAGAACAATAACAGAAAAGGGACAAATAAAAATCCCGACGTCGACAAAAATTATTTATAATTATTCATGTAATAAATATATTTTTATTTATCACATCAATACATATGCTTTACCTTATACATATTCCCTCCTTTAAAATAATAAAAAAAATTATACGCAAAATTTCTTATTTAAATATATAGAAAATATCGAGTTATTACATTCACCCTCCCTTATAAAGATTCCATCCCCGGGATCACCATTTTAAAATCTATACATACAAGGGTACATAGCATACACAATCATCGCAAGTAGTTCTCGAGCATAATCGATCGAATTAATCTTTAACTATTCAGCATAAAGCTTATCTATCTGATTAAATAGAAATTTGACTTCTAATAGAACTCAAATTCCTCCTTCAAATTTTTTTATAAAATAATTTTCTATATATAGGAAAATCATATATAAGAAAATAAAAGTTATTCGAATAATACCTGGAGTTTCATTCCCAGCTACCACGGTATCCTGGACCGTCATGTTGAAGACTCTTGCGATTGATTTTTTTGGCTTACTTGATGACATTGGTCTTGTGATCGCTAGAGTCCCGCTGCATTTCCCCATGGTTACACTGCTTACCTCCATTCTACTTTTCAGACAATCCTTCACCTTATACTCCATTGACCCACACATGAAACACCCACCGTTCATCCTTTGATTGGGGCAGTTGGGAGAGATATGGCCCTCTTGTCCGTACTTGTAACACACAAACTTACCTTTCAGACATTCACCAGAATGGTTCTTTCTGCAATTCCTACACTGCACAGCCTGTTTCTTAACACCTTCCTGTTTCACCTATACATTCCCAAAATTGCTCCCTTTTCTCTTTTCACTCCCACTTCTACTATTAGTTTTCACCTTCACAGCTCCTACGACCTTGCCTTTGTTCTTCTTTCATCTTTTTTTCCCATTCTTTTTCGGAGCTGCACCTGATCTGTTGCTTTTAGCTCCTATCTGATCAATTTGGATTATCTTTTTCTTCCATTGTTTCTATTAACGCCTTTCGCAACTTACTATTTAACATTTTTTCTATTTCCCATAGCTTTTCCAAAGAAGAAACCTTGTTCCTCAGATTCTGCACCTCCGTTGATGCTTGATCAGCTCCAACGTTAGTGTCTGAATTACTATCTATTAGTTCCACCATTTCTGGATCTGGTACTATATTTTCCACAATAACCACCTCATCCGAGTTGCTTTCATTGTGAGCCTCTATTTCAACTATTAGCTTTGATATTGGCTCCTTCTTTACGTTCTAATGGTATCCTAATTCTTTTCCACCTGACATCTACACACATAAATTATTTTGATTAGAATATAGTATATACACATAGCAAATAATAGTTTTGTATAAGTTATCTTTTCTTTTAGTTGACGATGAATTTATCCAATTTATCTCCTTTTAAACTCTATACGAGTTATTTGTATTTTCAATATTTTCCTTCGTTCTAAGGTCATAGCCTAAGGTCTATCCCACCTAAGGTTTCTAACCCTAAGCTCTGATACCAACCTGTGACGCCCCCAACTTTAGGTACTTGAAACCCGAACTTGGTGCTTCACGATACCATTTCTATGAGCGGAATAATACTAATAATAATAACAATAATATAAATGCCAAACTTAATTTACATATCAGAATCTAAATCCCAGGTACGCGACCTTTAAACATTCATTACATGATAGATAATAAGTATCAAAGTCTTAATATCATCTAACTATTATATAAAATATCATAAAACTTATCTGATCAGCTTTCCTTTATCTTTGTTCTTGGCAGAGCTTTCTGGTGGATCACACTTAGCTGAAAACATTTAAAGTAAGCAAAAATGAGCATTTGAGTGCCCAATAAGTACTAGCAACAATAATTATTAGCTGAAATGATTAAATATTTTCTTTGTACGAGACTTCTACAACGAATCAACAGTTATGAAGTAAGTTGAACCAATAATAACAACATATCAATTCTATATCAAATTTTTGAAACTACGTATTGATTATAAATGGAGATCAGTTGACAGACTATGAACATTATTTTCTAGTTTTGAAAAGGTTAAACAGAACTTCATCTACAAACCATCATAACTTACGGGCACGGGGAGTGATCAGCCCGTTATGCCATGTATTGATCAATACTACATACAAGAATGATATTATCGTTCATCTTATCCGCCTTTGCGCACAAAAGTTTTCCCATGTACGGGGTGTTCATACTTAGTCGGGAATCCGAACCAAAATAATTTGATTGGATAATAATAAAGTTCTATCTTGTTCAACAATATTTTTAAGTTTGTGTCTAGCCGGATCAAATAGCTTAGACGACTTTTAAGTCAACGTATACATACTAAAAATCAATAAGTATGTATAAACATGTGATTAAATACAATAATTATCCAAGTGAGGATACTTGTATAACCATATTTAGAAATTAATAAACAGAATAAATATCTGGATTGTACAATGGTACTATATTGATAAACAATGATCGGATAATTTAAGAACTTGTATAATTACAAAAGATTGCATACATAATCGATAATAATAGAATTAATAATCTGACGCAACAATAATATAATTCTGAAACTTTCTTACTCGTGTCCATTGCATAAAGGAAATGCAAAGTTAAGATACTTGCATGAGCTGCTGCTTACAATTGCGCAACTTAGTTTTATCTTTTATATCACAACCTATAATTAATAAGATCATTTGTTCGATTAGAATAACATATTATAACACATAGTACTGCTATTTACAGTCAGCACATAACCTAATCACATTGTCACATATGTTTAATTAGCAGTCATTGGATCACAAACAAACACGTATCTAGTCAAATTATCTAAGTCCAAATCAATTTCTAAAATAATTCGGTTTACCGACTGCTTTATCGGGTAATTATCGAGTCTAAAACTCTATTCTGTAGTTCAATATTCGTTTAAATAATTTAAATATCAGTCATATTATTTTTAAATGACTTATAATCATTTTAAAATAATTATTATAATTTATCATAATTTTTCAAGCACTAGAATCATTTTTAAATGATTTAAATATAAAATAATTCTATTATCATTAATAATTATATAAAGTTATTAATGAAACCATTGCCAAAATATTAAAGTTATTTATAATAAGTCTAAATATTTTTAAAGTATTAATTTTACCCTTAAATGATTTTTAAAATAATTAAAATTATTTTAAAATAATTACCATTAATATTTAAATAGTAATGCATTATTTATCAAAATATTAAAAGTCATTAATTGTAACTTAAAATATTTTTAAAACATTTATATCCTTTTTAAATAATTTTTAATTCAATAAAACTATTTTTAAACTATTTATTTAATATAATTATTAAATAAATTAATATTAAATTATTAATGAAATATACCTTTAAATATTGAAAGTTATATTTTATAACTTAAAATATTTTTAAACTCTTTATTTTCATTTAAAATGATATTTCTAATATTAAAATCATTTTTTATTAAATTATTTAATATAATTGTTAAATAAATCTAATATCATTAATATTAAATAATTAATGAACTTTGTCTTAAAATATTAAAAGTTATATTTTATTACTTAAAATATTATTAAATAACTTTTTATCATTTAAAATGATTTTTAATATAATAAAATCATTTTTAATTAATTTATTTAATGCATTTATTAAATAAATTAAATATCGATATTATTAAAATAAATACTAATATTTATGGAAAATATATCAAATTATTAAAAGTTAATTTTTTATAACTTAAAATAATTTTTAAAACTATTTTTGGAATTTTTAATAATTAATTTCAATTTTTAAATAATTTTTAGAAATTAAAATAAATAAAATGAATAAACATGTCGCTATAGTCTTTAGTGACAGAATCTGTCGCCTTAGGTGTTCTTGAGGCTCAAGAACACCCAATGTCAGTTACCAAGTGACCATGTTTGACCCACTATAGATGTCAGATCATGATGTTTCTGGACAAGGTAATACATTGATCTTGTAGTACAAGTGTAACACTACATGATCCAACAATTATCAAGTTCATTTCATAACACATAAGTAATATATAAAGCTTTGAAATCACAGTCAGACATGTCCTTCATGTTCTGGACCGCCCAGAAACGTGAAGTCATGGTCGGTCAACGATATTCATGGCCTTAAATCATGCAAACTATTCATGTTATGGGTGGTCTAGACGTCGGGTGTGATGCCCCCAAAATTAGGTATACATCACCCATTCTGAGTCGCCAGATACATGGTACAAAATTCAAATACAACTTCATTTATATAACTATTGAGCTATCGTATAGAATACGACCACAGTTAACTATGAGTTTTAATACAAATGTATGTAACTCTCATGGTACCTTGACCACAACCTTACAATGATACTTTACATAAAAGTATAGTCAAAAACTATTTTAGAAATTAAAATATTTGGGAAGTGCTCAAGAAAACCTTCGTACATGGGAGGCCATGCGTCTAGGTTATTATAGATATCATATGTCCACAGAATTATCATTGGTTGACCCACAAGTCCCCAAATAAAAACAAGAAGATTACTATCATCGTCTTTCCAATGGTGAGTCTTCTCTTGACATATAAATATCTCCGTTGTCTCCAAGTGAAAATTATACTTCAAATAAACTCCAAGATCATATAGATAGTGCTCATAGATATATTCAGCAAGTGGATGTGCACAACCACGTCTTATGAGAACACGAGGTTGTATGTCATTAGACATCTTGTATGATAGTGGAAAAACACCCTTCCAAAGTTGGGTTCGCCTCACCCTATTTGATTCACCAAATATAACTACTAAATGATGTATAGAATACAACACACTTTTTTATACTGTTTAGGAAGAACCTCCACAGCTATCACACTATTTCATAGAATAGTGAGGACTACTAATGATATCATCTGGATCGACACTCCGTTCCCCGACTAGTCCCTGCTGCGTTCTCACTTCCTGAAGAGAACAATGAAAGCAAAAGGGTGAGCTCAACTAGCCTCGTAAAGAATATCATAATTAAAGCTAATTTACATCATCAATAGCCTTCACCATTAATAAATCAGAGATTTATAATATATGGTAGCTGATAAAACTTTTCAACCATAGTTACAGCGGAACGAGCAATCCATTAGAAGAGTTAAATAGACCATTAGGTCTATTATCTTCTCCATGTTAAAAGTCCACCAATAATATTTTATCCCTGTAATATCAATCAACCATTCCTGTCCACAATCATATGAATAACTCATAATTATAATTATGATTCTAAATTCCTCTTCTCACCCAGGACGAAGATAATTTTTATCACTTATATTCACCTGAAACATCAAATATTATGGTTATACCAAATCACAATTCTTGTTCATAATCATACTAATAAATTCATCTTTGCACTACGGCCAAAGACATACAATTGTATTTTAGAAGAGTCAAGTAGAGCATGATATCTACTATCTTCTACAAATTAAAAGTGTATAGCCAATATTTTATCGCTGAGACTCAGCTTAATAAATAATCCACACCTTCGAATTATCCATGCACTACGGCTAAGGATATTCGTTAGTATCACATCCATGAATTATCCATGCACTACGGCCAAAGATATTCATTATTATCACATCCATGAATTAATATTTCATCGTTGAGACTCAGCTCAATAATTAATCCACATCATCGAATCATCCCTGCACTACAGGTCAAGGATATTCATTAGTATCACGACCACGAATTATCCATGCACTACGGGCCAAAGATAATCGTGTTTTCATCAACGGTCCTGATCATGCCATAAAATAATTCATCTTTGTACCCTTGGCCGAAGAGAATCCATAGCCATAATCGTACCAAAAACTGTCCATCAATGCACTACGGGCCAATGAGGACTTTTCCACATCATTTGTAACATTACGGTCATGATTATACCGAATAATCCCTGGTCATAATCATACCAAGTCCATCTATGCACTACAGGCCACAGATGACTTTCAACATAATATAAACATGAGGATGATGAGAATGACATAATAATTCAATAAAACAAGTTCAAGAATTAATTTATCTAGGAACTGATAACGTCCAAATTGTCAACATGATACTGCTTTGTAGAGTAAAATTCAAGAATGCTCAGAAGAATAGTTCCATGAAAAGATACTGGATGAAGCGCAAATATCAAGGATATTCCACTAATTTCATGGAGTATAGAAGTCAAAGTTTTAACCAACTGAGTATAATAAAGAATGAAATAACAAAAGAAATCACCATGCATGTGATAGACCGCACATGCAAGTTATTCCAACAGAATAATAAATAACAGAACCAGGTCCGGCGTAAAACGCACAGACAGGATATTTCGACAGAATAATAAAGAACAGAACCAGGTCCGGCGTAAATTGCACAGATAGGATATTCCAACAGAATAAAAAATAATGGAACCAGGTCCGGCGTAAAATGCACAGACAGGATATTTCGACAGAATAATAAATAATGAAACCAGGTCCGGCGTAAAATGCACAGAAAGGATATTCCGACAGAATAATAAATAATGGAACCAGGTCCGGCGTAAACGCACAGACAGGATATTCCGACAGAATAATAAAGAACAGAATAATAGAAGAATTTCACCATGTATGCGGTACTTCGCATAAACAGGTTATTCCAACATAATAATAAAGAATGGAATAACAGAAGAATTTCACCAAGTATAGGGTAGTCCGCGTATACAAGTTATTCCAACAGAATAATAAAGAATGAAATAACATAAGTTCTATTCATGAATACAAAAGAAATAATATCCCTTACGGGTACAACAAATAATATCTTTTACCATAAAAGAAACTTGATATCGGAGTAGTGAAGTAGCAGAATACTTTTCTTCTTTCTCTCTATAGTTTCTCTCTCTAGAGTTTCAGTGAATTCGTAAGAAAATAATGAAGGAATGAGCTTCTATTTATAAAAATATGGACTGCATGGTAATTAATTCATGAACGGTCCAGATTGATTTACTTTTAATCGGACGGTCCATATTTAAAGCAAAATCTTTTAAATAAAATATAATATATTCTATTTATAATCTAATAAAATGAATAACTTTATAAAAAATTTTACTATGCAAACATTATGCAGGCACTATGCAAACACTATGCATAATAAAATATAATATATTCTAATTATTGTCTAATAAAACAGATAACTTTATAAAAGTATTCTGTTTTATATAAAAAGATTTTACTATTAGCCTAATAAAACGAATAACTTTATAAAAGTATTCTGTTTTATATAAAAAGCTTTTCTGTTTTATTACATTAATAATACTAATTAAAAAAAACTGAGTGACTTCTCACGTAAGCATCAATAATCAATACCGTGTGCTACTATGCAACCACGCGTATTACTGTACTTTTAACACCGGGTGTTTCAACAGTTAACGGTAAAACTTCTGCCGTTATTTTTATAAAAATATTTTTGTCGTTTTCTCAATCCGACAATAATTTCGTTGTGGGGTCCACCAATGATTGTACCGTCGTACGAATATTTTCCGATAAAAAGAATATTCCCCGACTAATCGAATATTCTCCGACACAACGAATATTTTATATCAACTTGCTTACTTTGCAAAAAAAAAATTCACATATTACCCTTAACTTTAAACTTTTATCAATTTAACTATTACCAAAATAGAAAAATTGAATACTTTTATTTCATAAAATTCGGGGTCTCACATTGGGCCTTCTAGAGCACCTAACAGGGTACATGTTTTTATCACTAGTCAAGTTTAAACATCAGCAATAAGAAAGATCTAAGACCCTGAACAAGCTGTCATAGATGTTCTTCATTTTATGGGTTACCCAGAAATGAAGAACAGTTCGACTTGCCATATTTGGGCTTCCACAACTTATTGTTCACATAATTATTTTCTGATCTAATGCTTTCAGTGCATAGCCAACATGTAAGTGAAGAGATCTATCATATAAAATACTTATAACAACATTACAATCAAAAAGTATCGTCCGGTCAAACCATGTCAGATACACGTTCTTATGTTTTCTAGGTTACCAAGAAAATAAAAAACGTGTTCGTCTTGGCTAGTTTGAACGGCCACTAAATCCAACCGGTTTATCACTTAGGTGATCTTAAGGCATTAGTTTATAGTTCAAATACCAGACTACAATCTAGATGCAACAAACAAAATAAAAAAACAACAACCTACAAGATTAGAGGCCACAAACTCATTGTCAGACGCTTCTGGGTAAATCTGGGTTACCCAGAAAATGAAAGTCATGGTTGGTCAACGCAGTTTGACCTTCCATAACTTGAAATCTATATATGATCTAAGCCTGATTTCAAGCCTAGATCAAAGTTCTCCTAGCATACTACATGTTCAGATCTTTAAACAACAAAAATACATAACAGACTGAGATCTATGGGACCTGACATTTGGTTGTCATACCATATTTTCTCATTTTTCTAGATTTTGAAAAACTTCAAATCCGAGCCTATAGATATTATGGATCTAACATCTATCAACCCAGATAATCAATATACACTACATATAACATGTTTCAACACTTAAACACAACTTTTATCATAGCAATCAGGATCAGAATCTAAGTTAGGGTTTATACCTCCTATGAATAAATCTTGAATCTAAACTTATGATCTGATTGAGGAGATAGTGGGGCTTGATTTTGGGACTGATTTAGCATTAGAATTCGTGGGTTTTAGGGAGAGATGGTCTTGGATGAGTACAAGTGTATGAATGAGCAAAATGAGGAGCTTTCTCTCTCTTGATCTTATATATTACGTGGATGCAATGCATTTGAATGATATACTTGGCTGATTTGCAAAGATTTTGGCACATGGGCATATCTAGGGTTGGTGACTTGCCAAGATATGGCAAGATTTGCAATCAACAAATCCAAGAAAGTGATAAAAAGGGTATTTTGGTTAATAGCCTTGTAATTTTGATGGTATTTTTGTCCATAGTACTTGAATCTAGGGTTTAATCAATAGATTTTAAACCTTAAGGATTCCCAAATAATTTCTAGGGTTTGAAAAATTAAGTTTAAAGTTTAATAAAATTTTAATTAGAACACACTAATTAAAATTAGGGTTTTAAATAATTAGGGTTTCTTGATATTATTAGGGTTCCCAAATTATGAATTAGGGTTTCCTAATTAACATTATAATTTACTAAAATAATAAACAGGGTTACCAAATTAGCAATTAGGGTTTCTAAATATCAATTAGAATTTCTAATTTTAGAAAATTTAGGGTTTCAAATAATTAGGGTTTTCCCTAATTAAATATAACACCTGACATTATTAACATTAATACGACTACATAATGACTTAACCAATTTGTAAAGTCCTATTTGACTTTTTGAATTAGGGTTTAACGGTAAAGTTAGGGTGTAACGCCCTAGAAAATTGAGCAAATTGTAAAATAATTTTTTTCAATTAATAATGAATAAAATTATATTTTATGTGATAATAAGATGAAGGTTGTTCTATAACCTAACAATGTTGGAACGTCGTAGTATTTCGGGTACGTGAATGAATTAAAGTGTTTGAATTTCCCAGACGAAAATAAAAGATTTCTGAGAAATTTTTAAAAAAATACTATTCACGTATTTTTGCTCGGGAATTATTTTTGAATTTCTGAGAAATACGTAACGATAGAATATCGAGGTGGGATAGAATATTCAATAATATTTCAGTTATAAAAAACGCAGTTTTTCGATTGCGAACTTAAAACCTAACGGTTAGGAAAAGTGATTTCGAGAAGGAATTTAAATGTGTATAATGAATTAAAGTGACGATTGTATAATACGTAGGTATTGTACGAGGTAATGAATACGAGTATAATACGAGGTATTATACGAGTATGTGTGGATGATGGTATGTCGTATATGTTGAATAAGTATACGAGTTAGAATACGATAATAATACGTATAGAATACGTTCTAAGGCTTTAAGCCATTTGTGAATGGACTTGTGGATTATATGGGATGTACAAGTCCAATATGATTTAATATGAAAGTCCAATAGAATTAATGTGCAATCCTAAGTGTTTGTAATGTGAAGCCCGAAGTAATTTAATGAGCAAGCCCAATGTATAAGTAGGGTAATTAAACCCTAAGCCCAAACTATTAATCCAATGGGTTAGGGTGACCCATGGGGCAACCCATGATCACATGGGTGATCTTGATGGCCAAGAAACAAGTGTGATGAGCAAGTAGACTTAAGGGTTAAGCAAAGGATAAGTTAAATAACTTAATGGCTAAGTGTTGTGATGAGCAAATAAAGGAAACTTAAAGGCTAAGTGTTGTGGTGAGCAAGTAAAAGTTGTGATGAACAAGTAATGGGTAAGCTAGGTGCTTAGCAAGCAAACTTAATGACCAAGTATATGTGGTGATCAAGTTAACTTAATTAGGAAGTAATGAATAGTAAGGAGGTGGGATTGGTTTAATGTCTAAACTACCCTCACTTTGAGATTTCTATAAATAGAGGGAGAGCTAGCTCATTTGTAGGTTGTTGTATTTCATCCAACATTTTAAGTGCTTATTTGCTTGAGAGAAAAAGCTAGAAAAGGCAGAAAGTTAAACTTTATATTTCAAGAAGTAAGAAGAAGATTAAAGATTAAACAATTGATATTTAAGGGTAAGCAATCCTAAACCATGCTTTTTTTTCTCTTCCATTGTTAGAGAAGTGAGTAGTAGTAGAACATGTATACTAAGAAGGAGTAGGAATGATAAATCAAAGGGCCTAAGTCTTAATAAGCTATAATTAAGTCATGTTGTAGGATAAGCAATAAATGAAGTTATGAACCAAGGAAGAATTTGTAGGAACTTGTAACATGTTTTACATTAATGAAGTTAGTATGATAAGAAAAGGCTAGGATGATGGTTAGAAGTCTTGAACCATAATAAAACATGAGAAATGGAATCATAAGTAGTTTATACTTTTATAAGTTACAAACTCACAAAGAACAAGTAATAACTTATCACGTATATAAGTTAATGAGGTATGTATATCATGATGATAGTATGTTGGATAAAATTCATTTGAAATGATGAACAAATCATAAGAAACAAAGTTAAGGCGAATTCACAAGTTTGGACGATAATTGTCGAATTCGTGAAATTCTCGGAATGGAAGTCGAATTTTGATATTGAGCTTGGAAACATTGGTTTTCAATGGAGTCAAGTCATATTTGAAATTATAAAGTTGAGGACTCGAGAATAGCTGAATTCTGACTTAGAACGAAGAAACGAGCGTTGAATGTTCACGAACGTTTATCGTTTTCGTTAAAAATGGACTAATAGGTGAATTTTTAGTTAACAAAGTTAAATAGATAAAATTCTTGCATGAACACGTAGATTATGTCATTTGGGAACCGTAGGCTCTTGAACGAGCCAATTCGGACTTATAACGAAGAAGTTACGAGCCCGGGAATTTCACAAAGTCAAAAGTCTGTCAAAATTTTCTGTGGCACAGAGTCCGCGCCGCGGCGCGAGTCAAAGAAGAAAGGTCGGCGCTGCAGCGCGAGGCCAAACCATAGCATACTGTTAGTTGGTGCCGCAGCGCTGCCGAATGCACTAGACTTGGCACCGCAGCGCCAAGGCTTGGTTCTAGAATTGCTAACTCACGACGCAGAGCGGCATAGAGAGGCGAAGCTGGCGCCGCAGCGCCAGCACTAGAATGTGAATATAAAAGAAAGGCTCTGAGTGTGAAGTGAATGAGAAACGAATAAAGATTGAATTAAATCCTTAATCAATTTAATGTAACATCATTAAGGATGTTATAACCTTAAGTATAACACCAAAGGTTGAAGGTAAATCAATTGAACGTACATTATTGATAATAAATAATGAAAGATACTAAGCCTTAAGGGCAGATAAATACTTGAAACGAATCGTGTTAATGAAATAAGTACGATCAAGTATACGAAAGAAAAGATAGTTAATTGATAATGAATTAATTAACTTAACATAACATTTTTCGATGATGGCAATAATGTTGCGAGTTACAACTAAATGTTGATGAATATTATGTGAATGCGAACGGTATGTAATAAGTGTACTTAGCCAGTGACGATCGAGTTTCGATTAATAATGTAAGACAATGGGTAAGCCGTGAAGTGGAATGATTAACTCAAAACAAGTTGTAGTAATGAAATAATTTCAGTTAAGTTATAGAAGTAACAGAAGTTAGTAAGAATGATGTAAAAGAACGACTGCAAGCCGGAACGAATAATAACAAATCTAATACATGATTAGATTGAGAAGAAGGGTAAGATTCATTAGGAACCATGTATGTTCATTCATGACCTAATGTGGTATGTTATGTGATTATGTGTTGTAGAGACCGTAAAGACTGAAAGGAAAAGTAATTATACTGTAGCAGACGCTGAAGGCAAGTTTTCTTAAACGCTTGTCTAACCTTCGTGTTAGTCAAGTTTTCAGTGATTCATGTTATGTGATGCATGAATGGTTTTAAAGAAAGAGTCGATGCCAGTTTTAACTCGGCTAGACTAATCTTAAAGATTGATTTATTTATTTACAAGCCTTTCAATATAGAACTGTTAACGTTATCCTATGCCAAGTATTTGGTACGGATTCAAAGGTAAGTTGTCTATGAACAAACAAATGTATTTTTATCGATTATTCGATGGGCACGTGAGGTTGCCAAATCTTAAACGTACATACGTTTAAAGGATGTAGTGTTGATCAACATAGAGTACTATAGGCTAATCACCTAGAAGTGCTCGTAAGTTTTATACCGGACTTACGGACTTTGTGCCGTGTTGTCCTTTTCAAAGAAATTATGAAATGCTCATGGTCTTGGACCAGAATTGATGTTTTACTGAATATTGTCATTGTAAAACGTTTTGAAGGAAAAGAAATGGTATTTTGAATTATCGATAGTATTTCGTAACTATTATCCAGTTATTGAAGATATACAATTTCTATGTTTCAAGTATGTTGTTTAAAAAAGAAATTGTTATACTTGCTGAGCTTGTAATGCTCACTCTTGCTTGAACCATATGAATGCAGCTAAGGACGAGCGAATCGAGGTTTCCAGTAGAGATAAAGGCAAGGCGAAGATGATTGATTAGTTTATCTTGTAATAGACTAGTAAGTTTATGTATTATATTATGATGAACAAATAATGTAAGGGTTTAAGAACCTGGGAACGAGATTTATTATTATTAAGGTAATAAGAATGTCGCTGTAACATACATTTTGATGTCGTTTCAGTAGAATGAATGTACAGTTATGAGTATCGTGTAGCACCATTTGTCGGGTTGGAAGATACCCGAATTTGGGGGCGTCACATAGGGTTTTGTCATGCTACACCATAATTGACCAACCATTATCAATACGTACATACAGTACAATTATATAGTACTGAAATAAAAACAATATTATATTAATATTCTCTTTCCTTATTCCAAATCCAGAATTAGAGTTTGAATTCCATATCTGATATATCTTTCATATATACCACTATTAAGTTAAAATAATTAACTTAATTAATATGAAATAAATTCATATAATAAAATATTTATTATATTAATTCTAATAATCATTACATATATTATTTAAATAATATAATAATTATATTTTCATGAAAAATAAATAATAAAATCATTCCTACCATAAAATTAATTATTATAAGAATATACTTTATAATGATCAATAATTCTAAAATAAAATTATTTATAATTATTCATGTAATAAATATATTTTTATTTATCACATCAATACATATGTTTTACCTTATACATATTCCCTCCTTTAAAATAATAAAAAAAAATTATACGCAAAATTTCTTATTTAAATATATAGAAAATATCAGGTTATTACAGTTGTCTAATATGGTGTACCAGGCTCTAGCTTCTCCAGTCAGACTTTTCTGAAACAGCTGCATTCTGAGCCTTTCATCATCGGCATAAGATCTGAGCTCTCCAATGAATACTTTTAAATGTGTGTAAGGATCTCCCAATTCATCATACTTTTCAAAATCAGGAGTCTTGAATTTTTCTAGATAATGAACCCCAGGGAAGATGCAAATGTCTGAATATGAAACACTCCCATGTGCTCCAATCCCTTTAATAGACCGAATGGTCTCTTCCATTTGTAAAACTTTCTTCCTGATATCACCGGTGTCGAGATCTACTTTGAGATGGGTGATTTTAGGGGTTTTGTTGGTTTTGTCCAACTGAGATTCAAGTACTGGAACTTCTTTATTCGGTCCCTGGGTTCCTCCATGTGCAGAGAATTCTGTATGTATGGGTATTTGTGGACCCTGAGTGGACTTGTGTAGTTCTTTGAGCAGAACAACCAACTCTGTAATTTGGTTACTTAGTCCTTCAAACTCCTCAGAGACAGGAGTAGGATTAGACTGGCCAGATGTAGTCATGCTTGGTTATAGGCTTATTGCCTTTTTGGACTTTGAACGGGTAACAGGACCAATTGTTTCCCTACAAAAAGACTTATATAGTTTAGTCTTAGGGAATGTGGAAATGTTACATGATATATGATTTGTCCATTTTAGGAGTATTATCCTATAAAACGGATGTTAGTTATTTACCTGATAATATTGCATGACAGGTTTTGATATAAAAGGGATTGCATGTACACAATCCATTTATACTTTCCATTACATTGAGATTGACATGGAAATGAAATTACAAGTATTTGAAATTACAAGTAATTAAAATGGGAAAGTATGAAGAGACTTCCCTCCTCGTTTGATTTATCAAAGGCTGACCTATCTTAGGCTACTCTCACGGATTTTTGGCATGAAGGTTCCTAGATCATCGTAATTTACTCGACGGGAAGTTAATCCGGTCTTTCAACTTGAGGGAATCTGGGTGATGCCTTTCCTGAGCCTCGTTGGAATTAGTCTCCATACGAGTCCAGTAATCAAACACTGACAGTATAGCCTCCTGGTAGAGGGACCACTTAATATACATTCACATACATCGCGTCTCATTGTATCGAAATGATGACATGTGCAAAGCACTAATATCACAGTCAGATATAGTGCGAAGCACTGAGTGCAGCAAGTAAATGCATTAGCCCTCTTACTGGATGTCCCCAGCAGAGTCGCCACTTGTCGACTATGGGATTTTTATTTATCCCTTTTCTGTTCTTGTCTTTTGGTGTTCTCATGTTAGGTGAGATTTGTTTGAAAAAATAAGTTTGAAAAGGTTCGACATGTATATATCGACGATTGGATTGTAAGAGTCGGCAGTTGGTATTTTTAAATGGTTGCACTAACTCAACTGAGAAAAAGTTTGCACATTGACCTAGTGATATAACACTGCTTAATTGGTCTGTGAAACTGAGATTCATTAGGGTCTGGGGGCTTGATTAAGCGGAGGGAAGGTGTTTAGCACCCCCTGACTTCTGTGGTGACATGGTGACTGCCACTTTTTAATTTAAAACTTTTATCTGAATGTGTGTGTGTAGGTCAATGTGCGATTATCTGGAAGTAATGATATTCCTCGTTTGCACCTATATACAAAGGGTTTGAATTTTGTATAAAAGTTCAATTTTAACAAGATATAGCAATGATGTTTTGTAAAAGAGGTTTTTCAAACCCTTATTCTCAATAGTAATTGAGGCCTTTGATACTTCCATTTGATTATGTGTTCGGCTCGATTGCTTTTATTATTTTCGAGATGCAAAGCATCTTCGAGAAAATGAGATACATAGCAATGTCGAACTCCTTGTGGTCATAAAAGCCATCTAAGAAAATTCAAGCATCGTGAATAATTTACAAGCTGGTTGCAGCTGAAAATGTCCATCACGGGAACCGAATCTAGATTCAGGAGACTGAATCTGTGATCACATGATTCCTAGGCTCCAATGATGATGCAGTATGTATGAAAGCTGTAAACAGTTATATATATATATATATATATATATATATATATATATATATATATATATGTGTGTGTGTGTGTGTGTGTGTGTGTGTGTGTGTGTGTGTATGTGTGTCTGGATTTTACTTCGTGGCAGTTGATCGCACACACACACATACACACACACACACACACACACACACACATATATATATATATAGAGTCCGGATCCAGTCCGGGATCCCGGACTCTATAAAATACGGACCTTCTTTTTTTTTTTTTGCTCTTTTTTTTTTTGAAACAACTAAAAAAAAAATTTATGGAATTGAAATTTTTTCATAATACAGTGTTTTGGGTGTGATTTGGGTACGTATAACAAAATATGGTGGTACTGTCTGTGCAGACTGTACCACCACTTTTTGGTATAGGTATTCAAAACACGTCCAAAACATTGTATTATGGAAAAATTTCAGTTCCATAAAATATTAAATATTTTTTTTTAGTTATTTAGAAAAAAAAAGCAAAAAAAAAAAAAAGGTCCGAATTTTAAAAAAATCCGGACTCCCGAACTTGATCGGCTGTGTGTGTGTGTGTGTATATATATATATATATATATATATATATATATATATATATATATATATATATATATATATATATATATAAGCGGTAAACTCACCGGATATGTCGATCCAGGCTCAATCGATAATTCGAGAGTATATATATATAAAAGCAGTAAACACTCCGGATATGAATCCAGGCTCAATCGAGGCATAACTCGATAATATATATATATATATATATAAGCAATAAAAGCCATGGACCGACGGTACGGGCATACGCACACAGCACGACTCTCAACGTGAATAGATGTGTGTGAACGAAAGTGGAGAAAGGCTTTAAGAAATGTGAGAGGTCTTATAGTGGGCAGCCAAGAAGACTTCAAATAGTTTTAAATGAATGGATACTCGGTTTCCACCGGTAAAATATAGTAAAGCACAAGCTCACAAGTGTTTGGAAAGAGAAAACACTCAGTTTAAAGTGTGCACAAAGTAAAATGGACATGGTTTCCTTGCCTTTTCTCTCTTCAAAATGTCCATCCCAAGCCCTCTACGTATAGATGGGGGAGCCGCATGTGTACCTGTGGCTACCCGGGGTGCCCCGGGCTCCGTGGGCCCCGCCGTCTCGAAGTACGTTAATGCATGCAACGCGTTTGTCCGCTTGAACCTTCATAACTTTCAATCTGGTTATCCGATTGAGGCATATAATACCTTTCCGGAATGCTGTTGTCGAGAGCTACACAATGACATGAGATAAGAGGTTGTACAAAGTAGGGAAGATAGGTCCATGCCAAGATCTTCAGGTTTTCAAATTCTATCCGGTGTGCTGTCTTGTGCGGTAGTCACTCGGGATTTGAGCTATGGTTCTTATAGGATACTTCTGTGTAGAATGTGGGATGAAATTTTGTTGAGATGACGTGATTGTGGAATCAAGGTCACAAAATGATGATTTTGCCCCTCACTAGGGTTGTCTCTGGTTCTGGGCTAATATAACAGTCGTTGCTCAGGGTTATCTCTTAGATTGGGCTGCTGTAGGTACTAAATGTCCTCAGGATTGTCTCTGAGGTGTGCCTGACCACCTGAGTTTATCTCCAGGGTTGGAACTGAGCGCCTCGGGGTTATCTCCGAGGTTAAAGCTGACTTCTAGGACTTAAAACAGACTTTTCTGGGGTTGTCTCCGTAACTGCAATTACATTCCTCGGGGTTGTCTCTGAGGTTGGAACTGAATCTCCCGGGGTTGTCTTCGGGACTGGAACTGAATATCTCGGGGTTGTCTCTGAGATGACAAACTGAGTATCCCGGGGTTGTCTCCGGGATTGTGCTGATTTGACTTCCAGGGTTATCTCTGGAAGACAATTTTGCCCTCGTGCAAGGTTAGTAACAGGAAAGTAAAAATTTTGAGTGTCTACACCTAATCCACAGGACACTAGTCCAGTGCCTTGTTATACTCTATTATAACTTCCACAGTTCTCTAGACTCACCAGAAAACCTTAGCATTTGCTATGTTACGAATACACTCTAGTGCATAACCCATCTATTTTCGTAGGTTCACATATAAACTTATTCATTTCTCCTTTTGTTTCCAAGGTTCACAGAAAATAACGCATATCTAAATGAAAGATAGTGTTGTTTAAGGAAATAAAAACAAACCTCAGAAGTTGTTTAAGGATGCACAACAAACCATATAACCTATGATCTCTAAATAAATTTGATATCAAAATGTTAGTGAAAGTAGTATGCACACAAGGCAATTATGTTTGATGATAAATCATATACTTTTTAACATTCTTATTCATTTATTAATAAAAGAATTGTTTAATTAAAGACTTTTAATTTATCTATAGGGTATTGTTTTATAATTTGTGATAAACCCATAGTTTTGAGCAATGCTTTTAAAATCATGATGATGATCATGCTAATGACATCTAAATTCTTAGATAGCTCAAAAACTAAAATTGTTCAAAATTGTTGGATTACTAAAAAGAGGATTAATAAATCCGGATAGATTGGTACATACGTTGCTTGCACATTGAATGATGATGATTGATCTCATGATCATTTGTGTGGATACACTAAAGCAAGTATATAGGTGCTTATTAGAGATTAAATTCACTGAGTGTGGCTTTCTAAAGAATACCTAATAGAGTTTTACTTGTCTGTCAATAGAAATTCTTGTAGTGATAGTAGTACAAGTAATCCTTAAACTTGAGATCATCATAGTATCTTGTGTATGATGAGTTATGTTTTGACATATTCCTTAAGACCCATAGGGTATATCAAAGGGTACGATTGGGTGTAATAAGTTGTACATGGAGACTGAGACTTATCCTTATTGTAGAATAAATATTTTTTATTTAAATAAATTAAATAGTTTAATTTATTTATTTAAATAAGATTATAATTGTTCTAATTGATTTATTCACAACCGGTTTAATATGGAGAACATAAAGGGTCACGCTATAAAAAAAATATTTATTTAAGAAGCAAATGGCATAATCGTAATAATAAGTTAAGTGTATTTAATTTAATCTATAGTGACAAAATAAATTAAATAGCTTAATATTTATTATTTAATATTTTAAAAATATTAAATATAAATTAATAAGAGGAGTCTTATTATTATTACTATTATTATTATTTAATTCCTAAAGGAGTTTGGGAATTAATTAATAAAAATAGTCTCATATATTCCTAATAAGATTAGGAGTCTAATTAATTAAAAGAGTTTAATTAATTATTCCTTATAAGATTAGGAAAACTAATTAATTAAAAGAGTTTAATTAATTAAAATAAAATCCTATTTCTAAATAGTTTAGGAGGGTTCTCTACATCTATAAATAAGAGGAGTCATATTATGGATAGATGTTACACAAGTGAATGATACTTCAAAGAGTTAGGAGAGTGCTTACATATTCTATAGAGATAGAATTAGAGTTTCGCCAAACGCCATCTTCTTGAATACTTGTTCTTCCTTGCTGGATCACCTCCAGAAGCCAAATACTTGGGTGGCTAACATTGATAAAATGAAGGAATAAAATCCGGTGGATTCAAGTTGAACGTGAAAAGGAATTAGAGGTGAACTCATACCTGAGGAGGCTTGTTTCTACAAGGGTATGAATTTGATCTCCATCTTTTTTCATGTAATTAAAACTTGCACATAAAGGATGATCCGGTTATATGGTTTATAAAATTTTAAACTCTGATTTTTCACGCTTCTGCTCTATGTATGTAATTTGTTACATGTCCATGGATATTACAAACCTAACAGTGGTATCAGAGCCAAACTTTATGCGAGTTATTGATTATTTTGATTCGATATGTATGTTAATATGTGTTTAGAATAATTTTATTAGGCATAATTGTTGGCAAAGAATCATGTTTTTGAAAAAAAAAATGGCATAATTTATGAACTGAAAAAACTGTTTCTGGAGACCGGCGCCGCAGCGTTGGACCCGAATTTTTGAAAAGGGTGACCCGGTGCCGCAGCGCCCGAACCAAGTTCATTAGCTGTGCTGCAGCGCCGATACCTAGAAAATTAAATAAATATTATTTTATTTATTAATTTAATTTCTAATTGAAATAAAAGGTTTATTTTAAATTGAAATTGAATTCCATATTTTTCCAGTAATTCTAAATTAAAATAAAGTTGTTTATTTTGAATTGGAATATGATTTCATGTTGATAAAATAAAGAAGTTTATTCACATATGGAGTAGGAATAAAGGAGTTTATTCACATATGGAATATAATTCCATGTTTTCTAAAATTAAATATGTTTAATTTTGATAAGGGATAAGATTTAACATGTGACGCCCCCAAAATAGGTCTACACAACCCATTTTAGGTCGCCAAATATATGGTATAGAATTTAAATACAACTTCATTTATATAAATATTAACTGTCGTGTAAAATACGACAAAACATAAGCTGTGAATTTTAATATAAATATTGTCTAGTAGACAATATCCAAACTCAAATAAAGTCCTCATTATATTTATTATCACATTATTTTATAAAATAGTGAGGACTACTATAGCAACCATCTTGGACCATCACTCCATTCTCTGACTAGTCCCAGCTATATTCTCATTTCTTGAAGAGAACAATGAAAGAAAAGGGTGAGCTCGACTAGCCTAGTAAAGAATATTATGACTAAGATAATGCAGAATAAATTATCCTTAGTCCTCAACAGTAAAAAATCTGATAGAATACAATAGACAATAAGTTTTAGATCAACAATTATAGCAGAAATAACAATCCATTAGAAGATTCAAGTAAAGCATGATGTCTACTATCTTCTATGATTTAAAAGTCCATCATCAATATTTTATCCATGTAACACCAATCAAAAAATATTTCAAATCAACGAATTAGCCATGCACTACGGGCTAATGATATTCGTTAGTATCACCAGTGGTCATGATCGTGCCAAACAACTGTCTATCTATGCACTACGGGCCAAAGAGGACTTTCACCACAACATTTGTCTGTAACATTACAAGTCATTATTATACCAATACAATATTCCTGGACATAATCGTACCAATAAACAGTCCATCTATGCACTACGGGCCAAAGATGACTTTACAAAAATATAAGTATTAGGATGATGACAATGATATAAGGAATCAATCAAGTGAGATCAATGATAAATATTAGAGATTTATAATTCAATTTATCCAGAGTTCAAGAAAGTCCAAATTGTCAACATGATAACTAATTATGGAGTAAAATTTAAGAATGAAATTCATGTATCAAAAATAATTTGGACAGAAATAAAAATTAAATTATGTTGTGAACAGTACTCATGAATAGTATCATATGAATAGTACCGTATGAATAGTATCCATAAATAGTACCGTATTAATAGTACCCATGAATAGTACCTCGAATGAAAATATTAAAATTTAATAAGAAAGTTCAAACCAATATTCCAGTGAAATGATACTAAATGAAGCGCAAAACTCAAGGATATTCTATTAATTTCAGGGATTATAGAAGCAATACTTATCAAAGTAATTATAGATTTAGGAATATGAAATGAAATAATATTACTTACATACTACAGAGTATAGAAGAAAATAATTTTTCTTACGAATATTGAACGAAAATAATATCCCTTACGAATACGAAAAATAATATCCCTTACGAATACAAAAAATATTATTCATTACCTTAGTAGGAGACTAAATCTGACTGGTATAACGAAGATATTCTTAAAAAAATCTTTCACTATTAGTAACACTCAAAGTATTCTTATACGAGAAAGAAATACACACAATATTATAGAAGAAGAATTTTCTGATTCTGGTGTGATTTTTATTTCTTAACTAAGCATCCTATTTATAGGAGAATGACATGGCACTATTTAAATATAATCACGGACGCACAGAAAGAATTCACATGTGAAGTTCATGGACGAATTCTTCGACGAAAATTTAATTTTACTATTTATCACTGTGCAATAAAATATTCTAATAAAACAAAAACTTTATATAAAATATAATATATTCTAATTATAATCTAATAAAATAAATAACTTTATATATATTATAAAAAGTATTTTATTTTATATAAAAAGTTTTATGTTTTATTACTATTATAATAATAATAAAACAAAACTGAGACAACTTTCTACCGGCAATTTTGAAAAATGAGTAAGTGAGGGTCCATGTAATAAACCAAACTTTCAACAAATACTTCATGATAAATCCCTCTATTTATATCCAAATTGAATAAATATTTACCACAAATCACTTATCTTCAATCAACATATTTTTAATCTTTTCACAATTATTCATCATTAATATTGTAACTCACAATATTGACAACCAGATCATTCCCAGGAAAGAGGGGGCTTTTCGATAAGGATTTCTCCTTATTGGCGCGTAATTAAATAACCTAACCCCTTTCCTCGACAGAACTTTCTAAAAATTGTCAATAATACTAATAATAATATGAATAAATGTGTCGTCTCAATTATTGATTTAATAATATAAAATATTATGTAGATGATATTGTGACAATAATTAAATCAATAATATAAGATACTATGCAGCAACTACTGTTGCAATAATTAAATAAAACTGAGTGACTTCATACGTAAGCATCAATAATCAAAGATATTGTGCAATACCGTGTGCTACTGTGCAACAACGCATATTATTGTACTTTTATCACCGGGTATCTCAACTGTTTAACGGTAAAAGTCTTGTCGTCATTTTATGAAAATATTATTTTTGTCGCTTTCTATATCTGATATTTATTCTGTTATGTGGGGTCCACCAATGATTGTGCCGTCGTACGAATATTCCCCGATAAAAAGAATATTCCCTGACCAACCGAATATTTTATGACAACTTGCTTACTTTGCAAAATTTACACATATCACCCTTAACTATAGCATTATATCAAATCAACACCTTATTATTCAATGTAACATTTAGAGAAAATTAAATCTTTATTCGTAAAAAGATGGGGTCTTACAACCTCCCCTCCTTATGAAATTTTGTCCTCAAAATTGGTGTACATACTTGGTATGTCGAAGAGGTGAGGATACTTTATTTTCATTTCAGATTCTAACTCCCAGGTCATTTTCTCAATATCATGGTTTCTTCATAAAACTTTGACTTGAGGTATAACCTTTGAGCGTAGAATATGTTCCTTCTTATCTAAGATCTTAACACGTACCTCCTCATACGTTAAATCTTCCGCTATCGCATCCGGTTCTAATTTAATAATGTGGTTTGGGTCTTTCACATATCTACATAACATAGATCTGTGAAAAACGATATAAACACGAGACATACTTGGTGGTAAGGTGAGTCTATAGGCCACAGTTCCTACTCGATCGAAGATTTTAAATGGGCCAATAAATCGAGGGTTTGAGCTTTCCTCACTTCGTCGATTCTTATTTTTGGAATAACACATTCTTATAATTTTTTCTGCATACGCATCAGCTCCGGGTCTTTAGTTTAAGCAGCTTTAACTTTATCGATTAAAGTCGGTTCTACTCGTATATTTGACATCATCACGTGGGCCCTTGGAGTCTTTGTGACGAATGATTTATTTAAATTGTGATTCTGGGGACGGAAGCCTTGTAAGGAGGGAAGGATGTAACAATCCAGAATTTTAAATTGTAATTTTAAATATTTATTGAATTATATAAATATTTATTTGATGGGATTATTGTTGAAATTGTTGAATAAATATTTTATTGATGTGATGGTTGTTAGTAAATATTTATGAATTAAATTTATTAGATAATATTCTAAATTAATTGAATTTATAATTTAGAGAGTTGTAAGATAACATGAGATGTTATATTATTATTTTAATTTAATAATTAAAATAGTATGTAAAGTTATTAAATAAAATTATAATGACACTACAAAAAATAGGGCTTCAACAACAACCGATTTTCGTTGCTAAAGGTGCCAAATTTTGTTGCTAAAGGATTTTGGTAACGACTTTACTATCGTTGCGTCTTTCGTTGCGCAATGAACGTTGCTAATTGTTCCGCAACGAACGTATTTTTTTCGTTGCCAAAACTAATACATTTTGCAACGAAATTTGGCATTCGTACAGAGACATCGATCCTTTAGCAACAAAATGTATTGTTGCAGAATAATTAAAAATTTGTTGCTAAAAACCCCATTTCGTTGCAAAAGCCTGCTAATTGGCAACGAAATGAACTCTCTTTTTTTTGCAACGACCGTGCATTTTCGTTGCAATTGACACCATTTTGCAACGACATTTTTCGTTGCAGTAAATTATGAAAAGTGTTGCCTAAGCTTGCTTTCGTTGCGGAATGTAAACTTTTTAGCAACTATTTTCGTTGCTGATTATATTATTTGGCAATGACATTATGCTGAATCAGCAACGAAAATGTTTGTTGCTGGTTATTTTTCAATAGCAACGAAAGTCGTCGATTAGCAACGACATTATATGTTTCTGTTTCTTTATATGTGCAACGAAAGTTGATATGATTTGCAACGATAAAAAACGTTGCCTTTTATTTTAGTATTAGCAACAATATCCTCTCCGTTGTTATTAGGTTAATTTTTCGTTGCCAAATATTATATTTTTAATGCCATTAGCAACGAAAATTTATTGCTAAATGTATAAAAAATTGTTGCTATATTAAAACTTGTTCAATGCTTTGGTAACAAATTATATTGTTGCCAAATCAAAATTTGACATTTTTTTTGTATACCTGGTTGGCTCAATGTCCTCATAGCAAATAATGGCAAAAATACAAAAAACTAAAATATTATTAAATTAATAAAATCATCCACTACATAATCATTCATTATCTTTACAATTAATCATCTAAAGCTACCACAGTTCTTCAATCAAAGTATATATCTACATATATAGAGAGAATACACTTCATAATTTCGTCCCTTATTTTTCGTAAATATAGCACGGAAATTTGATACCCAGTATTGTAAGGCAGGTCGTAGAAGTAGTCTTCCTGCACATATTTAAAAATAATAGCAAGTCAAGAAAATGTAGCAAATAGATCACTAGAGGCACTTAGTGCCAAAATCAATACACAAAGATAACAATGTTGTGTTATTTTCTTATTAATCAAGGGACATGTAAGAAGGTAATACCCTTTTTATTGACTACCAAATTAATATCTAAATCAAATATCCTAAAGAAGACAAGCATGTGCTTCGTGAACCTCCTCCTGGTGGGTATACATTGACACACGGATCAAGACAATAATTGGTGCTCATAAATAACGCTACAATTGAACAGACATTTTATAGGCTTATAATGATGACAATACAACTTGATAAATATGTTCGTGCGTGTAGCGAAAGTCAGAAACATACTTGATGTTTCTGTGAATTCTATTACTTCTGAATTGTTATTGTGTAACTAAGTTATGGTGGTTATATGTGATATAATGCTAGAGTTTATACTTAAACAAGAAATTTGTATGCTAAATTCGTTGACAGTAGGAAGAAAAAAATGTCAGTATATGTATTTTCATATAGTTCATGAAAAGTATCAATTATAGTGGCCAATTAGTATGTGAAATTATACATTCAAGCTTGATTATGTTAGTTCATTAAGAAACGAATATAGAGTAATTTGAATGGAGTGATTTGGCCAAGTATTGAATTCACAGTGATGATTTTTGGGATGAATATCAAAAAAAATTGAGTTTTATATGAAAAACATGGATTTTGAGAAATTAACCTAGCTTAAATTGTTGTTAAATTGTTTTAATTGGTGGAATATGTTCACAAATATGTTTGTGATAGTTCTATACCATTTTTACATGTTATTATTACTGTTTGGTGGGTGAAATTCGTGTTAGTTGGCTTAAGAAAACTGTCGTAACCATGTTCTACAAAACTGGAACTGGCGTGTAGCGCGGGCGCGTTGCAAGCCAGTATAAAACTGGCGTGGCCGCGCCAGTACCCTATCACAGACAGTGAAGTCTGCTAATTATGCAGACTTTGGACGTTCAATGTAACTTAGCTTAATGTTAGGTTAATGTGAGAATCATGTAACAACAAGGTTAAACAGAGTCATGTTAGGTGGATTGTAAATTCAATGTGTTAAAA
This sequence comes from Panax notoginseng, assembly GCA_016801055.1. Lineage (NCBI taxonomy): Eukaryota > Viridiplantae > Streptophyta > Magnoliopsida > Apiales > Araliaceae > Panax > Panax notoginseng. The sequence continues at coordinate 52,683,535 of CM029019.1, read as the reverse complement.
GTGATTAGTAAGTTACGAACGTGTTATACGTAACTTAGTTTACACAATGAATGTTAGATAAGTGTTGTGATGTTAACACTTGGGAATTCTGAAATATATATGGTAGCATAAGACTTGTGCTAAAATAACAAGTTTAGCTAGTAACGCGTTTTATATTGAAAAGTGAATATTAGTATGCCTAATAAATGTTGTGGTTTTAATACTGTGTATAGGTGAACGCGAATTTTAATATTTTAGCTTACGCTCGAGACAAGTTTTCTAACTCTACACTTTCGTTGAGCTAGTTCTATTATTACATTATGTAACTTTATTCTTTTGATTGAGCAAGTTCTTTAACTCTACATTTACGTTAAACAAGTTTCTTACTTTAACCATTCATTAAGCGAACTTTTGTATTCCTAGTCATTATTTGAGCAAGCTAGCTATGACTTTAACTTTATTCGAACAAGTTTGAGTTCCAATATTTATTGACGCATTCTAACTTGTTTATTGTTAGACAAGTTTCTTTATTGTCATTCGGATGTTATGAATGCAGTTTTCTTGAATTCTAATTTCTAATGTTGAACTATCTTATCTCATTTACTTGGCACAAACTATTCTCATAATGAGCAAGCTTTATTTTTAGCTTGCTATTATTTAAAGTATAATCAGTAATTCATAGTTCGAGCTTAATATTATTCAAGCAAGATTTGTTGTCATTCAATACTTATGCCTTGTAGTTGTTTCTAAGCATGAGTTCAAAATATAGTTAGTTCGCTTACACGTATTCATTGTTCCATATTATGTTACTATTGATCAACTGTTGTGTTATCAAACACTATTGATTCAACTAGTCCTCTAGTTGATGATCGTTAAACTTCAAATTTCCCTTGAAAGCTAATCCAAACCAAACTTTCTTTGGTGTGGACTTGTACTCTAAATACTGAGATGAAAAACCCTATTATTAGGGGATAATTTACGCTTAGCGTTGAAATGTTTGTGCACAATACATTGTATGAAGGGCTGATCCCTCTAAGTACGAGGAGTCCGTATAGTCTTATGACTGTTAAAGTTGAAGTTGAAAGATTACTTGCAACTGTGGACATAGTTCATGGTCTTATAACCCTTAGATATATATATATATATATATATATATATATATATATATATATTCCATATTTTGATTCCAGTCTTTGATTATTATTGATAGAGTACTATTCAGTTTTGATGAGTCATTCGTTGGCAGTTATCATTATCTTGTTGATTCATTGTTATATCTAGTGAGCATTTGTTTTTCTCACTCTTGCATATTTTGTGACACCCCCAAATCCGGGTACTTCCATTCCCACATGATTTGGTGTTCACTATACAAACATCATATATCTATCTACCCATAATAAAAACAAACCATACAATAGATAGAAATAAATCCTCCCCTTATGGGGTTACAACATCTAAATAATAAATACAATCCCAGGTCATACTAACCTTAAACATCTGTGCGGAAACATAAACAAATAATAAGTCTTAAACAACATCAAGTCTAAATATCATTACATAACCACATAATAGCCAGTCTTCATCACTTACTAATCTTGCCCTTGCCTTTACTAGTGGAAGGCTCGTCTATTCTTTCGTTCTTAACTGTAATGTTATTATTCGCAAGAGTGAGCATAATTGCCCACAAGTATAATAATGAAAGTAACAATATAATAACATACGAGTGAATTAAAGACTTCTGAAATAAAGCTCAACTTTTGAATCAAGAATGAATAACAAGAATCAGAAGAAATCTAAGGGTCATAACACCTTGAACTATGTCCTAGGTTATCAAGGGTTATACTTGAAACCTTTAACAGTCATAAGACTATGGACTCTTCTTCTCGTACTTAGGGAGATCAGCCCATAGTACCATACTGTGCACAATATCTTAACGCTAACGCATAAGTAATCCCCTGTACAGGGTTATTCATCTCAGTTTGACATTAGAGTCCGCACCAAACGAAGTTTGGTTTGGATAATTCATCAAGGGTTCTGAAATTTAGAACGCCCATCAACTATGGACTAGTCGAATCATAAAGGGTTCGCTAGTCTAACAAGATTCACAATAACTGATATATAAATCGAAAAACAATTCCAAGAGTTATACAATAGAATAATTTTTGTATAACAACATCATGCTTTGAAAGATTAATATACTATTGATATAACGACATGGGCTTAGTCAAAATAATGAGAACTTGCTCGATGAAAAGAGACAACTTATAATTAATATAAAAATAACGAGTAGGGTTAGGAAACTTGCCTCGTGCGTAGATTACATGTTAATTAAACTCGTCGCTTGATTTAAATCCTACATATCATTTACGATCACAATACCAGTCAATTATAACGTAATTAATTATAGCAACTTCTTTCTTTTTGTCTAACTTTGGTTATGACTATACTTAGTCAAATTATCACACTTATTGTAACATAATAAGCACTTCACGAATAATATGCTAACTATGCATTTAATAATTCAGTCCACATGCAATTATGTTATTTACATGTTAAGCATCTATTTTAACATCTTATTATACTTCTAACATATTTCTATGTTCATTACATTAAGTTACCAACACATTACTAGACTTAACATTTAAAAATAGTTCATTTTTGAACATTCTGGAGAGTGGCGTTGCTGCGCCACTGTTGTAATGGTACTCGGCGCTACGGCGCGATGGCGCTGCGGCCGGACTCTTAGCGCTGCGGCGCCGTGGCGCTGCGGCACGGAAGTTAATGCACGAGACTGGCGCCGCGGCACGGCGAACTAGAAATTGTTCTTCAATTCGCGAAAAATTACAGAACACAGCCAAAAATCCCAATTAAATTATTACTACATGAATTTAATCATACCCATTCATAATAATACACATATAATCACTACTTAACCCTTCTAGCATGATTTTAACATGTTAAAACACATAATTAACAGAATTAAAACATGAATTTTTCACTGTTCTTTGTGTTCTTGAAGGTTTTGAACAAAAACATAAAATTTAACACTACGGATTCGTTATAACACCGAATCTGTTCATTTAAAATTTGGTCTCTTCGTATTAACTTGCATAATAATATACGAGTATAATTTTTACAAAACCATTTATGTTTGACACATTAAATTTACGTAGAAGGGCCATATGGCCAAAACCCATACTTTGTAAGTTTTGAGCAACATATACGATGTATTTTCATGAAACTGATGACATGATAACTTACATAATATATAATTAGATACGATTTGATAACATTTAACACATATACAAACTCATAGACATTACTCCTTTCCCAAATACAGAGGTTTAAACAAAAACTTTGAAAGCCATTTTTTATGCAAACTTAATGACGAAAAAGAGAAATTGGGTTTGGAGAATTTACCCAGAGTATAGATTTAGAAGAGATGATCAATGATGATCCTTTCACAAATGATTGATGATTACCCACTCACAATTCCTCTCAAACTTCTCAATTTTCCTTCTGTGAACTCATAATTTTGTTCTACTTATTTTCTAGACTTAGTAATCAACTATAAAGAAAAGAAGACGCCGTATTCAAATAAACTGATGCGTTGTGGAGGTCAGTTATCCATCATGGGTTAACTGCTCCCAACCTCCACTAGTGTCATGTTTGGCTAACCTTAAAAGGCTTATACTCAATTAATTTAATAAACTCTTTTATCATATAGTTTAAATAATGTTACACCCCTTATAAAATAACTCAATTAATTTATTTAATTTAAATTAAATAAAATATAGTAATTTCTCATAAATTAATTATATCAAATTATTAAATCTCTAATTAATTATTACATTAATTAAAGTAACATTATGCTTATTAAATATTTCATTTAATTCAAAAAGCTCACATAAATACATACTTTGAATAATAATTATTCTCCACATTAATTTAATTAATATAACACATATATATATATAATTAAATTAATCTACCACAACTTCATCAACTAATTATTTAATCTAATAATTAATTCATCAAAAAATATTTATCTAATTCAATAAATATTAAAATTAAATTACAAAATCTCGTTTGTCACATCTTTCCCCCCTTAAAAGGATTCTGTCCCCAGAATCACGACTCAATAATTTCGACCCGTTACATTCTCCCCCCCCCCCTTACAAAGATTCTGTCCCCAGAATCGCTTATAACAATCTAAGTACATAAATGAGGATAATTATTCATCATATTCTCTTCGAGTTCCCACGTAGCTTCTTTAGCGTTGTGGTTCCTCTAAATTTCCTTAACAGAAGGTATTACTTTATTTCTCAGAATTTGTTCTTTTCGGTCGATAATTTGAACAGGAATTTCTTCGTAAGATAAGTCTTTGTCGAAATGTAGGGGTTCATATTCAATGACGTGCTTGTAATCGGGTTTGTAGGGTCGTAGGACTGAAACATGGAAAATATTGTGGACATTCTCTAGAGGTGGAGGTAAGGCTACCTCATAAGCAACTTCTCCGACCCTTCTTAGAACTTCGAAGAGTCCAATGAATCTTAGGCTTAATTTTCCTTTCTTTCCAAACCTGATCTTTCCCTTTCAGGGAGAGACCATTAAGAACACATAACTATCTGGTTCGAACTCAACATTTTTACGATGTGGATCTGCGTACTTCTTCTGTCTATCTTGAGCTACTGTCAATCTTGTTCGGATCACTTTGACTATTTCTGCTGTTTGTTGTACCAATTCTGGGCCTAGTAATTGTCTTTCGCCAACTTCATCCCAGTATAGCGGAGTTCTACACTTTCTGCCGTATAACGCTTCATAAGGTGGCATTCCAATACTAGCGTGGTAACTGTTGTTGTAACCGAACTCTACGAGCGGTAGATGATCATCCCAATTTCTTTTAAAGTCCATTATACAAGCTCTTAACATATCTTCCAATGTCTGAATTGTTCTTTCACTTTGTCCATCTGTCTGAGGGTGATATGTCGTACTCATTCGCAACTGTGTACCCATGCATTCTTGTAGACGTTTCCAGAAGTTCGACGTAAAGCGCGGATCCCTATCGAAAACGATTGACACCAGCACTCCGTGCCTTGAAACAATCTCTTTTACATACAACTTTGCCAACTGATCTTAGTTGAATCTGATTTTGATCGGAAGGAAGTGTGCGAATTTTGTCAGTCGGTCAACGATAACTCATATTGCGTCGTAACCTTTTTGAGTCGTCGGAAGGCCAACCACGAAGTCCATTGTAATATGTTTCCATTTCCATTCTGGGATCTCTAGTGGATGTAGCAACCCACTCAGTCTCTGATGTTCTGTTTTCACTTTCTGACAGCTTAGACACTTGGCAACACACTCTGCAACATCTCGTTTCAGATTAGGCCACCAGAAATGGTGTCAAAGATCTTGGTACATCTTGGTACTACCAGGGTGAATCGAATATCGTGAACTATGAGCCTCGCTCAAAATGTCTTCCTTAATCTCTGGTACTGGCGGCACCCAAATTCTGTTCTCGAATCTAAGTATTCCTTCCTTATCCATTTTAAATCTCGGTTCAGTTCCTTCAGATATCTTTCTTATCACCTTTTTACATTCATCGTCCTGAAGTTGAGCCTCCTTAACTTTATCCAGCAGGGTTGTATCAGATTGCATCTGAAATAGTTTCTCATCTATTTTCATAGGATAATTCACTTCTAACTCTAACTTTTCCATTACTGAAATCAATTCCTTTTGAGCGGTCAACATCATCAACTTCTCCCGACCCTTTCAACTTAAGGCGTCGGCAACCACGTTTGTCTTACCCAGATGGTATAAAATCTCACAATCGTAGTCCTTAATTAACTCCAACCACCTTCTTTAGGGCATATTCAATTCTTTCTATGTAGAAATATATTTCAGACTCTTATGGTCCGTATATATTTCACACTTCTCCCCATAGAGATAGTGCCTCTAGATTTTCAAAGCAAAAACCACTGCAGCTAACTTCAAGTCATGGGTCGGATACCCCTTTTCATAATCTTTCAGTTGTCGTGATGTATACGCAATGACTCTACCGTTCTGCATAAGCACACAGCCAAGTCCCTTATGCGATGCACCACTATAAACCACAAAATTTCCTGTATCGTCTGGAAGAGACAACACAGGTGCTGAACTCAACCTCTTCTTCAATTCTTGAAAGCTTTCCTCACACTTCTCCGTTCAAACAAATTTCACAGTTTTTCGAGTCAAATTCGTTAACGGAGTTGCGATCTTGGAAAAGTCCTGAATGAACCTTCTGTAATAACCTGCCAATATATCCAAGAAAACTTCTTACTTCCGACGGCGTCTTCAGCTGATCCCAATTAATCACAACTTCAACCTTGGAGGGATCCACCGAAATTCAGTCCCTATCGATCACATGTCCAAGAAATTATACCCGCTCGATCCAGAATTCGCATTTCAAAAACTTGGCATACAACTTCTCTCTTCTCAACACTTTCAATGTTAATCTCAAATGTTCTTCATGTTCTTCCTTGGTTTTTGAATATACCAAAATATCATCTATAAATACCACTACGAACTTATCCAAAAACGACTTGAACACACCATTCATTAGTCCCATAAATGCTTCAGGAGCATTCGTTAGACCAAATGACATTACTAAAAATTCGTAGTGACCATATCGTGTTCTGAATTCTGTCTTTGGTACATCCTCTGGTCTCACCTTCAGTTGATGATAACCACTCCTCAAATCTATCTTGGAAAAGTATTTTGCTCCCCTCAATTGATCAAACAGATCATCGATTCTCGGTAATGGATATCTATTCTTAATTGTGACCTTATTAAGTTCTCTATAGTCAATGTAGAGACGCATTGTCCCATCCTTCTTCTTCACAAATAAAATCGGCGCTCCCCACGGTGATACGCTTGGTTGGATATACTTCTTGTCCAATAATTCTTGTAGTTGGACCATCAGTTCTTTCATCTCTACCGGTGCCATTCGGTACGGTGCCTTCGATATTGGAGTCGTTCCTGGAGTTAAATCGATCACAAATTCAACCTCTCTATCTGGCGGAAGTCCTGGTAAATCGTCTAGAAATACCTCGGCGAAATATCTCACTACTGGTATCTCCTCTACTTTTGAATTCTCTTTACGACTGTCGACTATGTAAGCTAAATATCCTACACATCCTTGTCGTAACAACTTCATGGCCTGCATCATCGTCAGACAACTCGCTTGTCTAGGCGACTTGCTACCATAAAACACAACCTTTGACGGAGTCATAAGGTTAATACGCTTCTTTTGGCAATCAATTACCGCCCCGTAATTGAATAATCAGTCCATTCCCAAGATAACGTCAAATTCCCCAAGTCGAATAGAGATAAGATCTATGTTCATGATATTACCCTTAATATCCACTCTACAGTTCTTATGCACGTACTTAATAGGGATTATTTCTCTATTCGCGATTTTTATGTTCATTGGGGTATTCTAACTCATCCTTAGGCAATTCTAAATTCTTAGCAAAGTCATCAGATATAAATGAACAAGTAGCACCCGAATCAAATAATACGTAAGCATTAACTCTATTGATCGGAATGATACCTGACACTACATCCCGCGACTGCACTGCATCCTGCACCGTCATATTGAAAGTCCTAGCGGTCGGTCGATTGGGTGCGGTTGGTTCTGTGATGGTCAGAGCGCTCCCACTGCTATTTCCCCAGTTTCCTCCTGATCCTGCCCCTCCAGATCCTTTCTTAGGACAGTCTTTTGCCAAATGATCCTTTGAACCACAAGTGAAGCAGGCACCCTTCTTTGGATTAGGACAGTTAGGTGCTATGTGGCCTTCCTGACCACAATTGTAGCACACACGTTTACCCTTCATACACACTCCCAAATGAGCTTTCCCGCAGGTCGGGCACGCTTCAATCCATTTCTTCTGACCTCCTTGTTGGTTTCCAGTTGATGTGTTGTCAGACCACCATCTCTTCTGATTATTATTACCTCCTCCTATTGTACTTCCACTAGCCTTGTTATTTCCTTCACTTTCATTCTTCTTCTTCTTCTGATCCTGATTGTATTTGGTTACCGCATTGCTTCCACCTTCAGCGAGTATGGCTTTCTCTAGTACCCCGACGAATGTCTTCAACTGAAACATCAACACCTTACTATACAACCACGGCTTCAGTCCTTGTTCGAACCTTCTTGCTTTTCTCTCGTCCGTGTGCACTTGATACGTGGCGAACCTTCCCAATTCGTTGAATCTAGCCGCATAATCTGATACAGACATATGCCCTTATTTCAATTCCAAAAACTGAACCTCCAATTGGTTCTGCGAGGTAGTCAGGAAATACATATCGAAAAACATCTCCTTGAACCTCTCCCAGGTTATCATAACTTCTCCTCCACGGACCTTGTTTGCTTGCCACCAAAACTGGCTTCAGATTTTAGCATAAATGTTGCAAAAGCGGTCTTCTGGTCCTCTCTAACTCTTGCGACCTCAAAAACCTTCTCTATCTCCATAACCCAAGTCTGAGCTTCGATCGGGTTCATGGAGCCTTTAAACTCTAGCGATCCCACCGCCTTGAAATCCTTAAACGAAGTATTCGGTGGAGCTTGAGGTTGATTATTCATTGCTCCAGATAGTAAGTTCACTAATTGTTGGACGGGATTAGCATTGGCGTTATTGTTATTATTCGTTGACTCTTCCTGAGCTGGTTGACGGTTTTGCCTTCTTCTCGGCGACATATTTCTGTTAAGAATATACGCTTATTAGATCTTTATTAAATTCTCCAAATAGTTAAGGCTTAACTCAACAATTTAACATAATCACTTAACACATTATCTCAAACAACTTGATATATTTATTCAAATCAAAAGTTTTAACATCAAACGATAGCATCACTGCTATTTACATCAACTATCTTGAGATAAAGAATCTACAGGATTTAAAACATTAAAATATTCATTCGTTCATAAACACGTCTGAATTTACATCTAAAAACCAGATAAGTTTTTTACATAATTAAACAAATCCTATCACTGCCTGTTAAGGTGCCGAATAGCCTTGCTACATTCCTCTTCTATGATGCGAGACATCGTTCTACGATCTAGCATGTACGATGGTAGACCTTCAAACTGGATTGGGTACCTCAAAACTCGATCCTGGGCTTCATCAATTGCATTACACGACAATCCCTTTCTGCAAGATCAGCACGACGTGATTCTCTTACCCAGCCCTCCTCTGCTATGATAAACCTCTCTGAGCTTTCCTTCAGTTCCTTCTTTAACTTCTCTATTTCTTCATACTTCTCCTCGTTTTGACCTTTCTCGTGGACCAAATCCAATTCTACATTTCCCAGTCGTGTGTGAAGAGTCTCAACCTCTCTCTCCTTCTGCTCGAGAGTAATCTGCTGACTAATCGCCCGCTCAGTCAAATCCTGAACAGTATCTCGTAATTTTACGTTACGATCATATAACGCGTTGTACATCTCAGCATCGATGGAGTTCGGTGGGAACTCCTCTTCTTCCTCTTTCTCCTAAGGATCCTCCTCTGGATTAGTCTCAGGCTCATGCTCCTGACCAACAACAGTGATCAATGGAGATGGCTCTCTCTGAATCAACTGCTCCCTGACAACATGAATGTCTCGGGGCTCCTCCTCAGTAGGCACTCGGGGTTCCTCCTCCCCAGCTTGACTAGCTCCTCCAACATCTGACATCCTGACAACATAATTTTAAGTTTATTTACTAAGTCATACTAGTGAGCACATACTTAAACACATAAGCATATAAAGTCTTTTATTATCTTTAATGAATTAAGAATTCATCTCTTAGAACTCGATAAGAGTTTTCCTTCACTATGTTCTTCCTATAAGGCTATTACCTAAGGTTGTTCCCCCACCTAAGGTTCATAACCTACAGCTCTGATACCAACCTGTGACACCCCCAAATCCGGGTACTTCCATTCCCACATGATTTGGTGTTCACTATACAAACATCATATATCTATCTACCCGTAATAAAAACAAACCATACAATAGATAGAAATATATCATCCCCTTATAGGGTTACAACATCTGAATAATAAATACAATCCCAGGTCATACTAACCTTAAACATCTGTGCGAAAACATAAACAAATAATAAGTCTTAAACAACATCAAGTCTAAATATCATTACATAACCACATAATAGCCAGTCTTCATCACTTACTAATCTTGCCCTTGCCTTTACTAGTGGAAGGCTCGTCTATTCTTTCGTTCTTAACTGTAATGTTATTATTCGCAAGAGTGAGCATAATTGCCCACAAGTATAATAATGAAAGTAACAATATAATAACATACGAGTGAATTAAAGACTTCTAAAATAAAGCTCAACTTTTGAATAAAGAATGAATAACAAGAATCAAAAGAAATCTGAGGGTCATAAGACCTTGAACTATGTCCTAGGTTATCAAGGGTTATACTTGAAACATTTAACAATCATAAGACTATGGACTCTTTTTCTCATACTTAGGGGGATCAACCCTTAGTACCATACTGTGCACAATATCTTAACGCTAACACATAAGTAATCCCCTATACAGGGTTGTTCATCTCAGTTTGACATTAGAGTCCGCACCAAAGGAATTTTGGTTTGGATAATTCATCAAGGGTTCTGAAATTTAGAATGCCCATCAACTATGGACTAGTCGAATCATAAAGGGTGCGCTAGTCTAACAAGATTCACAATAACTGATATATAAATCGAATAACAATTTCAAGAGATATACAATAGAATAAGTTTTGTATAACAACATCATGCTTTGAAAGATTAATATACTATTGATATAACAACATGGGCTTAGTCAAAATAACGAGAACTTGCTCGATGAAAAGAGACAACTTATAATTCATATAATGATAACGAGTAGGGTTAGAAAACTTACCTCGTGCGTAGATTACATGTTAATTAAACTCGTCACTTGATTTAAATCCTACATATCATTTACGTTCACAATACCAGTCAATTATAACGTAATTAATCATAGCAACTTCTTTCTTTTTGTCTAACTTTGGTTATGACTATACTTAGTCAAATTATCACACTTATTGTAACATAATAAGCACTTCACGAATAATAAGCTAACTATGCATTTAATAATTCAGTCCATATGCAATTATGTTATTTACATATTAAGCATCTATTTTAACATCTTATTATACTTCTAACATATTTCTATGTTCATTACATTAAGTTACTAACACATTACTAGACTTGACATTTAAAAATAGTTCATTTCTGAATATTCTAGAGAGTGGCGCTGTGGCGCCACTGTTGTACTGGTACTCGGCGCTGCGGCCGGACTCTTGACACTGCGGCGCGGATGTTAATGCACGAGACAGGCGCCGCGGAGCGGCGAACCAGAAACTGTTCTGCAATTCGCGAAAAATTGCAGAACACAGCCAAAAACCCCAATTAAATTATTACTACACGAATTTAATCATACCCATTCATAATAATACACATATAATCACTACTTAACCCTTCTAGCATGATTTTAACATGTTAAAACACATAATTAACAGAATTAAAATATGAAATTTTCACTGTTCTTTGTGTTCTTAAAGGTTTTGAACAAAAACATAAAATTTAACACTACGGATTCGTTATAACACTGAATCTGTTCATTTAAAATTTGGTCTCTTCGTATTAACTTGCATAATAATATACGAGTATAATTTTTACAAAACCATTTGTGTTTGACACATTAAATTTACGTATAAGGGTCATATGGCCAAAACCCATACTTTGTAAGTTTTGAGCAACATATACGATGTATTTTCATGAAACTGATGACATGATAACTTACATAATATATAATTAGATACGATTTGATAACATTTAACACATATACAAACTCATAGACATTACTCCTTTCCCAAATACAGAGGTTTAAACAAAAACTTTGAAAGCCATTTTTTATGCAAACTTAATGACGAAAAAGAGAAATTGGGTTTGGAGAATTTACCCAGAGTATAGATTTAGAAGAGATGATCAATGATGATCCTTTCATAAATGATTGATGATTACCCACTCACAATTCCTCTCAAACTTCTCAATTTTCCTTCTGTGAACTCACAATTTTGCTCTGCTTATTTTCTAGACTTAGCAATCAACTAAAAAGAAAAGAAGACGACGTATTCAAATAAACTGATGCGTTGTGGAGGTCAGTTACCCATCATGGGTTAACTGCTCCCAACCTCCACTAGTGCCATGTTTGGCTAGCCTTAAAAGGCTTATACTCAATTAATTTAATAAACTCTTTTATCATATAGTTTAAATAATGTTACACCCTTTATAAAATAACTCAATTAATTTATTTAATTTAAATTAAATAAAATATAGTAATTTCTCATAAATTAATTATATCAAATTATTAAATTTCTAATTAATTATTACATTAATTAAAATAACATTATGCTTATTAAATATTTCATTTAATTCAAAAAGCTCACATAAATACATACTTTGAATAATAATTATTCTCCACATTAATTTAATTAATATAACACATATAATTAAATTAATCTACCACAACTTCATCAACTAATTATTTAATCTAATAATTAATTCGTCAAAAAATATTTATCTAATTCAATAAATATTAAAATTAAATTACAAAATCCGTTTGTCACATATTTATATACTCATTACAGCTAAAGTTGAGAAGGTAGATGAGCCTTCATCTGGCAAAGGAAAGGAAAAAATGTGCAAGTGATGAAGACTTGTAATTTCACTTAATGTTATGATGATAGACTTTTAAATTAATGATGTGATGTAATAAGTTTATTTCCGTACTTATATGATGTTTAAAGGTTAGACAACCTGGGAAGATTTTTATTTAATGATGTAACCCTATTTAAAGGGAGGATTTATGATTTAATTTTTATTATATTTGGGTAGATAGATGTGAATGTTTGGATAGTGAACACCAAATCTTGTGGGAATGAAGTACCTAGATTTAGGGGTGTCACGGGTTAGTATCAAAGCTTTAGGTTATGAACCTTAGGTGGGGAAAAAGCCTTAGGAAGTAACCTTTGAAAAGATAGTGATGATAAACTTTTATCGAGTTGTTAAGGAAGAAGTAATAAAATACTTATGTGCTTATGTGATTATAACTTATGTGCTCTTGAGTAGTAATCATTAGTAATTAAAACTTAAAATTTGGTTGACAGGATGGCTAATATAGGAGGATCCAGTCAGGCTAGAGAGAAGGAGCCTCAAGATATGCAGGTGATTTGGGAACAACTACTGCCTTGGGAAATAGTTCCGTCAGTCATAGTAGTTGAGAAAGAGAGAATACCTGATGGGGATGATGAGATAGAGACGGATGAGGAGGACCCTGTTGAGCTGCCATAGTCGGATGAGGAGAACGAGGAGGAAGAAGTTCCACTTAACTCGATAGTTGCTCGTATGTATGACGAAGTGTATGACCGCAATGTGGAACTTCAGGATACCGTCGAGGAGTTGCAAGAGATAGTAGCTGAGCAACAGACATCGATGGCACAGAAGGACGATGAGATTCTAGATCGAGAGGAACGTCTGAATAACGTTGAAGAGAAGCTGGTTCACACTGAAGGAGAGAACGAGCGGATGATAGCAGAGATCGCAGAGCTGAAGAACAAGTTGAGGGAGGAATCGACTAAGAGGGCAAGAGCCGAAGACGCGTACGAGGAAGCTTATCAAAGAGCCGGGATAGTAGGAAGAGACGCACAAGCAAAGAGGATGAAGATGGAGGAGATGAATAACGTATTCAACACCGTGATCAATCGAGCTCAAGATCGGGTCATGGGTTATCCCATTCAGTTCGAGACTCTGCCATCGTACGTGTTAGATAGTCGAATAATGTTTTGAATTATGGAAGAAGAACGTCAAAAGGCTACGGACTATCTTAGTAGGACATCGTAGGGAATGTGCCTGTCATGAGACTAATAAAATGTTAATTAATATGTAAATCCCAAGTGTGATGTAACCTATGGGATATGATAATGATGTTATCCCGGAACTTTAGTAGTTCAGGGAAGTAATATAAATAGAAGTGATGTTATTGTTATGATTTTTTCAAAAAGATTATGAAGGAATAAAAGTTATTATTTCATTCAAAGTGTTATGTGTTATGTGATAATCTTTTATGATGTGTAACTTAAGTATATAATACTTAAAAGATTGAATAGAATCTAATGGGTATATCTTAACAGAAAATGCCTCCAAGACGCCAACCACGACAAAGGAACCCCGAGAATAACAACAATGCTGAGGCTAATCCGGTTCAGGAATTCGTAATGCTACTGACGGGAGCATTACAGAATCAGCCACAGAATCAAGCTACGACTTTTAAGGATTTCAAGGTGGTTGGGCCACCGAAGTTCCGTGGATCCATGAATCCCATGGAGGCATAATAATGGATCATGGAAATAGAGAAGGTATTCGATGTCGCTAGGGTAGGGGATGATCAGAAGACTACTTTTGCAACATTCATGTTGAAAGCAGAGGCGAGTTATTGGTGGCAAGCCAATAAAACCCGAGGAGGTCTAGGGGTAATGTCTTGGGAAAGGTTCAAGGAAATATTCTTCGAGACCTATTTCCTAAAAAGTTTGAAGAGTCAGTTAGAAGTGTAGTTTTTGGGAATGAGGCAGGGAACGATGTCGGTGTCTGAGTATGCTGCAAAATTCAATGAGTTGGCGAGGTTTGCGCCATATCAAGTCAGCACAGACAAACACAAGGCGAAGAGGTTTGAACAGGGATTGAAGTCCTAGTTGTACAGTAGGGTCTCCCTATTCCAGCTGAAGATATTTGCAGCGAAAATGGAGAAAGTAATTATCGCTGAGAGTGGAGGCGAGGCTGTAACAAAATATAACCAAGAGTAGAGGAAGAAGAAGAGTGAAGGTGAAGCTAAGAATGGTGGTGGTGGTAACAGTGGGAATGGCAACAACAATTTGAAGAGGAAGTGGAATACAAATGTGGGAGCTAGAAATCAGCAAGGAAGCCAGCAAAAGAAGAAGTTCGAAGCATGTGCTACTTGCGGAAAGTTTCACAAGGGTGTGTGCTTGATGGGAAAACGAGTATGCTTCAACTATGGCCAAAAGGGTCACATTGCCCCAAATTGCACTCAACCCAAGAAGAATGTTTGATACACCTGTGGGTCAAAAGATCACTTTGCTCGCGAGTGTCCAAAGAAGAAGTCTGGTGAGACAACTGGAAGCAAGGGAAATGCTAGTGGAGGTACACTGACTATTGCGGGACCAACGTCAACAAGTAAGCCCACAGCCAGAACCTTCAATATGACGGTGCAGGACGCGGTGCAATCAAAAGATATTGTGTCAGGTATTATCCCAATCAATGATATAAATGAATATGTATAATTTGATTCGGGTGCTACTTGCTCGTTTATATCTAATAAATTTGCTAAGAAGTTAGAAATATCTAGTGAAGAGTTAAATTTCCCTTTGAACATAGAAATTGCAAATAGGGAAGTAATTCTCGTTAGGTTCGTATACAAGAACTGTAGGGTGAATATTAAGGGGAATGTTATGACATAGATTGAATTCCAATAAAACTTGGAGAGTTTGACGTGATTTTGGGAATGGATTGGCTATTCAATTATGGAGCGATAATTGACTGCCAAAAGAAGTGTGTAAACCTTATGACTCCATCAAAGGTAATTTTTCATGGTAGCAAATCGCCTAGACAAATGAGATGTCTGACGATGATGCAGGCCAAGAAATTGTTGAGTCAGGGTTGTGTGGGGTACTTAGCCTACATAGTCGATACTCAAAAGAAGGAGGCTGTAAAACTGGAAGAGATACTAGTGGTTAGGGATTTTGTAGACGTATTTTCGGAAGATTTGTCAGGACTTCCGCCTGACAGAGAAATTGAATTCGTGATCGACTTAGCGCCAGGAACCACTCCAATATCGAAGGCCCCGTACAGAATGGCTCCGGTAGAGATGAAGGAATTGATGGTACAACTGCAAGAACTGTTAGATAAGAAATATATCCAACCGAGTGTATCACTGTGGGGAGCGCCGGTGTTATTCGTGAAGAAGAAGGATGGGTCAATGCGTCTTTGCATTGATTATAGGGAATTAAACAAAGTCACTATTAAAATCAAATATCTGTTGCCAAGAATAGATGACTTGTTTGATCAACTGAAAGGTGCTAGATATTTCTCAAAAATAGATTTGAGAAGTGGGTATCACCAACTGAAAGTAAGGAAGGAGGATGTACCGAAGACGGCATTTCGAACTCGCTATGGACATTACGAATTTTTAGTGATGTCTTTTGGTTTGACAAACGCCCCTGCAGCATTCATGGATTTGATGAACAGGGTGTTTTAACCATTTTTAGACAAGTTTGTGGTGGTGTTCATCGATGATATCCTGGTGTACTCTAAAACTCAAGAGGAACACGTGGAACACTTACGTCTGACACTGGAGACACTACAGAAAGAAAAGTTGTATGCAAAATTCTCTAAATGTGAGTTTTGGCTGGAACGTGTACAATTTCTTGGGCATGTAATTGATAAGGATGAAATTTCCGTAGATCCATCAAAAGTTAAAGTGGTGATAAATTGGGAACAACCAAGAACTCCATCAGAAGTCAGAAGTTTCTTGTGATTGGCAGGATATTACAGACGATTTATTCTAGATTTTTCCAAGATTGCTACTCCGTTGATAAATTTGACGAGAAAATCTGTAAAATTTGTTTGGACGAAAAAGTGTGAGGAAAGTTTTTAAGAACTGAAAAAGAAGTTAAGTGTGGCCCCTGTGTTGTCATTACCAGATAATACAAGAAACTTTGTGGTGTATAGTGATGCTTTACACAAAGGATTGGGTTGTGTCCTTATACAAACGGCAAAGTCATTGCGTATGCATTAAGGCAATTAAAAGACTACGAGAAAGGGTATCCGACTCATGATTTAGAGTTAGCGGCAGTTGTGTTTGCATTGAAGATATGGAGACATTATCTCCATGGATAAAAATGTGAGATCTACACAGACCACCATAAAAGTCTGAAATATATCTTCACACAGAAGGACCTGAACATGCGGCAAAGGAGATGGATGAAATTGATAAAAGATTACGATTGTGAGATCTTTTATCACCCTGAAAAAGCTAATGTGGTTGCGGATGCCTTGAGTAGGAAAGGCCGAGAGAAGTTGATGTTGTTAACCGATAAGGAGGAGCTCATTTCAGCAATAACAAGGCTAGAGCTGGAAATAAAATTTCCCAAAGAGACCAATGAAAAATTGTACCAGATAGAAGCTGGTCCAACTTTGGTGGACAAGGTGAAGAACGCACAATTACAGGATGAAGAATGCAAAAAAATAAAGGAAAGTGTGGTCGAGGGTAAAGAAGTAAATTACCAAGTCGATACTGAGGGAATACTGAGATTCGAGGGACGAATTTGGGTTCCAGCTCTACAGGATATTAAAGAAGACATCTTGACAGAAGCTCATAGCTCAAGATATTCGATTTATTCGGGAACTACGAAGATGTATCAAGATTTGTGGCGACATTTTTGGTGACCAAATATGAAAAGAGACGTTGCAGAATGAGTTGCGAAATGCTTGACAGGTCAGAAAGTGAAGGCTAAACATCAATGACCAAGCGAATTATTTCAATCGTTCGAAATATCGGAATAGAAGTGGGAGCATATCATAATAGATTTTGTGGTAAGACTTCCAATGACCCAGAAAGGATACGATGCTATATGGGTGATAGTGGACAGATTGACAAAATCTGCACACTTTTTGCCAATAAAGATTAGATTTAATCTTGATCAGCTGGCGAAGCTATACGTTAAAGAGATCATCTCAAGACATGGAGTTCCAGTGCCAATTGTATCAGACAGAGATCCAAGGTTTACATCAAATTTCTGGAAGAGACTACAAGAATGCGGGAACGCAACTGAAGATGAGCACAGCATATCATCCACAAACTAATGGGCAAAGCGAACGAACAATCCAAATGCTAGAAGATATGCTTAGAGCGTGCATCATGGATTTCAAAGGAAGCTGGGATGATCATCTACCGTTGGTGGAATTTACATACAACAACAGTTACCATGCAAGCATTGGCATGCCGCTATACGAGGCGTTATACGACAGAAAGTGCAGAACTCCACTATATTGGGATGAAGTTGGTGAACGTCAACTGTTAGGCCCATAACTGGTACAGCAAATTGCTGAAGTTATCAAACTCATCAGAGCAAGATTGGTAGCTGCTCAAGATCGACAGAAAAAGTATGCTGATCAACACAGGCAGAATCGTGAATTTGAAGCAGGAAATTTCGCGTTCCTAAAAGTTTTTCCTTGGAAGGGGAAAATTCATTTTGGCAAGAAAGGAAAGCTCAGCCCAAGATTTATTGGACCGTTCGAGATACTACGAAGAGTGGGAGAAGTGGCTTACGAGGTAGCTTTAGCTCCAGAATTAAAACACGTTCACAACGTTTTTCATGTGTCGGTGTTGTGACCATATAAACCAGATTACAAGCATGTGATCGAGTATGAACCATTGCAGTTTAGTAAAGATTTATCTTACAAAAAGATTCCTATCCAGATAGTCGACAGGAAAGAACAAGTGCTCAGAAATAAAGTGATACCTTCTGTGAAGGTGATATGGAGGAACCACAATGTCGAAGAGGCTACGTGGGAACTCGAAGCTGATATGATGAAGAATTATCCTGAGTTATTTGTTTAGTCTATGTCTTCAATTCTGGGGACAGAATCTTTGTAAGGAGGGACGAATGTGACGATTTGATTGTTTGAGTTGTGATTCTGGGGACAGAATCCTTGTAAGGATAGAAGGATGTAACAATCTGAAATTTTAAATTGTAATATTAAATATTTATTGAATTATATAAATATTTATTTGAGGTGTTTATTGTTAAATAAATATTTTACTATTGTAATGGTTGTTAGTAAATATTTATGAATCTAAATTTATTAGATAATATTCTAAATTAAATTAGTTTATAATTTAGAGAGTATAATATAACATGAGAGGTTATATTGTTGTGATGATTTATATTGTTGTGATGATTTTAATAATTTAAATGGTATATTAATTATTAAATAAAATTATAACGAAATTATAATTTTATGTTATTTGTTTAAATGGTATATTTAATTAGAATGTGGTGTATAATTAATTTATTTGATTAATATTGGATATGAAATCCAATTAATAATTATAAACTAAAATTGTTTGTTGAAATAAAATAAAAGAGTGTAATTTAGTTTGTGTCAAACAAGGCTTAAATATTAAGTCTTTAAATTTTAAAGGACTTTGCCAAACAAAGCCTTATAGTTTTTAAATTTTAAAATTTTAAATTTAAATAATATAAATAATATAAATATATATTTATAACTGATGATTTAATAAGGGTTAATTAGTAGACATCAGTTTTTAGACGTTTGAAAGTGTGCGTTGGCTGGAGTTATATGTTGTTATGCGTATTCTAGTTGTTTGATAAGTCTGAGAAATACAGAGAGGCTGTGAGAGAATTGAGAGAGAAAACTTAAGCAATTTTCAACAATTCCAGTGAGTTTAGCAAAGATTGTTCGACCATTTGAAGGTATGTTCACAACTTTGATATTATATGTGTTTATGAGTATCACGACAAAGTTTTGTAATGCTCTGTGAATTCAATTACTTTCGAATTGTTGTTATGTAACTAAGTTATGGTGGTTTTATGTGATATAATGCTATAGTTTATACTAAAAAAGGAAATTTGTATGCTAAATTCGTTGATAGTAGGAAGAAAATAATGTCAGTATATGTATTTTCACATGGTTCACGAAAAGTATCAATTGTAGTGGCCAATTAATATGTGAAATTGTAAATTGAAGCTTGATTATGTTAGTTCATTAAGAAACGAGTATAGCGTAATTTGAATGGAATGATTTGGCCAAGTATTGAATTCACAGTGATGATTTTTGGGATGAATATCAAAAAAATTGAGTTTTATATGAAAAACATGAAATTTGAGAAATTAACCTAGCTTAAATTGTTGTTAAATTATTTTAATTGGTGGAATATATTCACAAATATGTTTGTGATAGTTCTATATCATTTTTACATGTTATTATTACTATTTGGTGGGTGAAATTCGTGTTAGTTAGCTTAAGAAAACTGCCGTAACCATGTTCTGCAAAACTGGAACTGGCGTGTAGTATAATTAGTAATTCTCATAATGAGCAAACTTTATTTTCAGCTTGCTATTATTTAAAGTATAATCAGTAATTCATAGTTCTAGCTTAATATTATTCAACCAAGGTTTGTTGTCATTCAATACTTATGCCTTGTAGTTGTTTCTAAGCATAAGTTTAAAATATAGTTAGTTCGCTTACATTTATTCATTGTTCCATATTATGTTACTATTGATCAACTGTTGTGTTATCAAACACTATTGATTCAACTAGTCCTCTAGTTGATGATCGTTAAACTTTAAATTTCCCTTGAAAGCTTATCCAAACCAAACTTTCTTTGGTGCGGACTTGTACTCTAAATACTGAGATGAACAACCCTATTATTAGGGGATAATTTACGCTTAGCGTTGAAATGTTTGTGCACAATGCATTGTAAGAATGGCTGATCCCCCTAAGTACGAGGAGTCCTTATAGTCTTATGACTGTTAAAGTTGAAGTTGAAAGATTACTTGCAACTGTAGACATAGTTCATGGTCTTATGACCCTCATATATATATTCCATATATTGATTCCAGTCTTTGATTATTATTGATAGAGTACTATCCAGTTTTGATGAGCCTATTCATTGGCAGTTATCGTTATTGTGACAATCCCAAAATAGGTCCATTCCATCCAACCTATTATGAGTCGCCAAATACATGGTACAGAAAATAATTACAACTTTATTACAACAATTGTCGTGCAAAATACAACAACACATATGCTGTGAGTTTGGATACAAATATATACCAAATGTGACTCATGTCCCAACCGTGGACAGCACCTCACAATGACACCTTACGTAAAGGTGTGACAACCCGAAAATTTGGAATAATTTTAAAATTTTTATTAATTGATTTAAGGTTCAAAATTAGAACCTAGACAGAAAATAAGTGTATGTGTTTGATATTTTCAGGATGAAATTTTGAGAATTTAAAATTTCTTTTGAAGAATTATTCAGGATTAAGTCTATACATGAGTATAGTCAGTGATTATGTGTACAGAATGTGGTTACAGGTCAAGGGTTGACCAGATAAATTTTATCAAAGTCAAACCCTAATCGTATATTAAGAACGTCAACGTTCGGTTAGAAAACCCTAGCGTTTGACAAGAAATCCTAAAATCGGTTCTAGAAACCCTAATTTTGGTTCTGGAAATCTGAAACCCTAATTCGGTGCATGAAACCCTAAATCGGGAGCTTAATGACGTAAGTGTAAATACTTATAATTTTAATTAGGGTAAAGTTTGGTTAATTAGCAAAACCCTAATTTCGAATTTATAAAATCCTAATTTCGGTATTAAAAACCCTAATTAGTGGATTGAAAACCCTAATTCGCGATTTTGGCTTAATTACTAAATTAGCGATATTTAATTGGGAATTATTAATCCTAATTAAAGTATAATTAAGAAATTTTAATATAATTAGAAAATTCTAATTATAATTTAGAAATATTAATTTCATATTTTTAAATTTTAAATTGAAAATTTTAGAAAATTAATTGTGTAAACCCTAAGTGTTTCAAACCCCAAGTACTAAATTGGCTTAAACCCGAAACCCTAAACCAAACCCTAAACCTTAAGGGTTTGGCTAATTGTCCAAATTGCCATTAAATTAAATGAAAATTCTAGAAATAAAGGAAAATTACCATTTTACCCTTTTATATTATTTGAGCATTGTTGGAGGAATCTAGCAAAATAATTGAGTTGGGCAATAATTCTAGTCCATGTGACATATCTCCAACATATCAGCCACACTAGCATCATCCAAATCATTTCATTGTTACATTTTATAAGATTAAAGAGAGAGAAAAAAAAATTACTTACCATTTCATTTTCTCCCAAGCCATCCTCTCTCTAGAATTCGGGAAATGGAAGTGTGAGAGGGTGAGAAGAGAAGTTAAGATCAGTTCATAGCAAGCCTAGAACAGATCAAGAAGTCAAAAATCAAAAATCAAGTTCAAAAAGGTAAGAACCCTAAAATTTTGAAATCCTACGATTTGATATTAGATGTTGCAATTGATTAGTTAAAGTTATGTAATAGGGTGTCTATAAGTGATCTAGGTTGTTAGATCAAGGATCTATAACATCTAGATGCACGAATTTAATGTTTTCAAAAATCTGGAAAAGTAGAAAAATGTGGTCTGACAGCCATATGTCAGACCTCCTAGATTCGTGTGTGTTATGTGCTCTTGAGTTTCTTTTAAAAATTGGAGTTTTGGTTAATGAATTTGTGGGTTATGATGCTATATATGTTATTAAATTTTATAATTTTATAATGGTCATCTAAAAACGATTTTTTAAGAATTCAAATTCATGTATTTATGCTAAAGAAGATGAATTTGAGTTTTGATGGTAATGTATATTTTGGTGTACTTTGAGACTAAAATTGATGATGAATTCGTGATTGAAAGTTTAAATTGATGGATGATTGTTGTTCTCCGCTATAAAATGAAAACAACGCGACTTGAACGGATCGAATTGGTTAAGAAACGAATTCGTAATGAATTAATACACTTAGCATGTTAAAAATATGAAAAAATAGTATAAACCAAGTCCCATATCGACTAAATTGAGAACTTCACCCTTTTCTAAACCTATAAATAGAAGGGCTTGGCCTTTGTTTCATTCACCAACAATAAGGCATCCAATTTTGAGAAATGCTTTGTTGTGGGAGGACTTTTTATAAAGATCTCCTTAGTTAAATCTTGGTCGAGTACGTATTCAGTTTGTCGAATTCGTATTTTCAGGTATGTTTCATATTTAATTTTTGGTAATGTTATTATTTTAAATATTGTATTTAGTTGTTAGTTAAAGTTTGAATTTTTGAAGTTTAGTTAGTTTTGTTAATAAACTAGTTAGTTTACTATGTTTATTTTGGCTTGGAATTGATTATGTAAATGAGTTCTAATGATTGTAATTAGAGATATGGAGCTAAGACCTTAGACGAGTCTAATTATGTTAAATAAGACTTATTTGTAAAGAAAGCTGTGTTGGAACGAGTCGAGGCGAGTTTTGGATGCCAAAACGAGAAGTTCGAAAAACTAGTGGACTGCTGATCCAAAAATAAAAATTCGGGGTTAGCTAGATTATTTAGAAAATTCTGGGTTTTTTATATGTTGTAGTACACTGAATAAGCTTTCCATAGACTCTGAAACGGACTAAATCCGACATCGGAGGAGAGAGTTATGACATTTCAAAGTACTAGTGTCAAAACTGTCTAACAAGTGCGGTGCAGTCCACTTGAACGGAATTTCTGGGTTGATATGTTCGGAATCTGGAAAAATATCAGTAGGGAAGAGTTGTAGTCCCGGAAGTTAAATTCGCGTGGGCTCAAGAATCGCCTAAAAATGTTTTAAAACAAAAACGTTATGACTGTTTTAGCGAAAGAAGGTAAATCTGGGAAAAAGATGAAAACTGTTAACAAAAACCTTGCTTACCAGTCACTTTGGGCCTGATTTCCGCCACCTAGACAGATTGGAATTTGGTGTTTGATAAATGAAAATTGTAGTTCAAGAAGATACGTATCCAACGAGTCCGATCGGGCCTCAATCAGAGTTGTGGATCTCGTAATACAAGTGTTTCTATAAAAGGTTCCAAAACTGAAAATGTTTACAAGGCATGTAATGGTCAGTCGGTAGTGGCCTTTTTTAGGGTGCTATACTGGGCCAAATGGACTGTTTCTTGAGCCTAAAACATAGCTCGGGAAGTGCCGGTTCTAACGATACCAAGTGGGCCCAAATTAGACTCGTAGATTTCCGTATGGACTAGTTTTAGCAAAGGACTCCAAAGCTGCAAAATGACGAAAACAAGCTGCGAAAGAAATTGTAAGGGCTGTTTCGGCCACTTAATTTACCAGAAAAATTCCGGCCTTTTGGGACATGAAAATATATGGTATTAAGTACCTCGTGTCCAAAAATGAGCTCATTCCGACTTAAAATAACCAAGTTATGACCATTTCAATTTTTGTGATTTTTCGACGAAAATCGCTATAACCGGAGTTCTACAACTCCGATGGCCACGAAATTTAAACTGGAGTGTCACGTTAACATGTATAAGATTGTGTCAAGATATGGGAATTTTTGGAGTTAGGCACGAGGTAGCTAATTTCTTAAGGAATTAACTAAAAACGATTTTTGAAAAATATTAAAAGAAGTTGGAAAATTATGGAAAAATACTTTTTGTGTATGAAATATATGTATATGTGTTTAAGTAAAGTTTAATTAAACTTAAACTCGTCAATCATCCGACTAGACCGTCGGGATGATAGAATTGTGTCGGTTTCAACTCGAACTGCAATAGTTTGACTTGATATTATGTCTTATGTGTATAATAGACTGATAGGATTATGTGGTAATGTGTTTATGTTATTTTATAATGTGATGATATTATTCTAATATTGGAGATCTATATTATTAATATTAGGTCCCAGACGAAGCTTATTATATTGCGTTACGGTAATCAATGGTTCAGGCAAGTTTCCTTTTACTTAACTCTACTAAGAGTTGTTCATTTGGTTATACTTATGGTTAATCATCTCTGATTGCCATGTTGAATTGTACTCTGTACATCTTGCATGTGTAAGTCAGGTATGAAAGGCTGATCACCTTCATTACCAGTTTGTCCAGATATATTATTGTTCCTGTTCAATACGTGTTCAGTCAAAATTTTATTCATGCTAATTCACAAATACATTGTGAAGGATAGCCAGCTTATTATTCAGACTCTTTCAATCATGATATATCTTTAAATTGTTTTAAAACTTGCTGGGCAACTTTCATGCTCACCCTTGCTATATCATGATAAATATTGCAGATAAGGCGAATGCTTCAGATGCAGGAAAAAGAATAATGCCAAGTTCAGCTTGGGATAGAATGTGCAGCTAGATTGTAATGGTATAGTTTGATAATGTGTTATATGTCAGATAGTTTATGAATTGTGTATAAGTTAAGGTTATTCGATTTTGGGAATAGTGTGTAAAGTGTACTGTATAAACAATCTATGTGTATATCTTTCGCAAACAGTTACAGTTATATAGAATGATCGAACCGGATCCGCGGCGGTCCGGGGGCGCTACAAAAGGTATAGTCAAAAACTGTTTTAGAAATTAGAATCTTTGGGAAGTACTCAAGGAAACTTTCGTACGTGGGAGGCCATGCTTCTAGGTTATGATAGATATCATATGGCCACATAATTATTCTTGGTTGACCCAATAGACCTCAAAGAAAAATGAAAAGATTACTATCATATTCTTCCCAATGGGGAGTCTTCTCTTGACATATCATTATCTCCACTGTCTCTAATTAAGAATTATACTTCAAACAAACACCAAGATTATATAGATAGTGGTCGTAAATATACTCAGCAAGTGGATGAGCACATCCCTGTCTTATGATGACACGAGGTTGTATATCATTAGACATCTTGTATGATAGTGGCAAAACACCCTTCCAACGTTGGGTTCGCCTCACCCTATTTGATTCACCAAATATAACTACTAAATGATGTATACAACACTTTTCCATACTGCTTAGGGGGGAACCTCCACAGCTAGAGACCACCGTTCTATTTTCCCGTTACCCTCGCTCGACCCAGCTACACTCTTATTACCTGAAAGGAATTATGAAACAAAAGGGTGAGCACAACTAGCCCAGTAAAGAATATCATGACTAAAGATAAATAATTTATCAATAGCCTTTAACGGTAATAACTCAGAGATTTAGAACATATGGTAGATGATAAAAATTTTCAACCATAGTTGCAGCGGAACGAGCAATCCATTAGAAGAGTCAAATAGACCATAAAGTCTATTATCTTCTCCATGTTAAAAATTCACCAACAATGCTTTATCCCTGTAACATCACTCAACAGTTCCTTTCCACAATCATATGAATAACTCATAATCATAATTGTGATTCTAAATTTTTCTTCGCACCCAGGACGAAGAATATTTTTATCAACTGTCTTTACCTAAAACATCAAAGATCATGGTTATACCAAATCACAGTTCCTGTTCATAATCATGCTAATAAATCCATCTTTGCACTACGGCCAAAGATATTCATCAACAAACCATCCTTGCACTACAGGCCAAAAATATTCAACAACAGTTCATCTTCGCACTACAGGCCAAAGATATTCAACAACAGTTCATCTTTACACTACAAACCAAAGATATTCAACAACAGTTCATCTTCGCACTACAGGCCAAAGATATTTATCAATAATTCATCTTTGCACTACAGGCCAAAGATATTAATATCTCAAAGAAATATATAATCATTTCAGAATTTATATAAATAATAATTATAACCATGTTGATCATTTCACCTTTGCACGTAAGCTAAAGATATTCAATTATAAATTCAATGGTCATGATCATACCAGTCAATAATTCAACTTTGAACTACTGGCCAAAGGGAACCCATAGTCATGATCATACCAAAAATCTACCCATCTTTACACTTAAATCAAAGAGAAATTTCTTCACCGGGATTATAAAAATGTCATATATAATAGTAAAATCAATATAATCAAAACATCTAGATTTAATCTTAAGAGTAATATTCATAAATCAACTATAATTTGGTTAGAAAAAGAAATCAATTTTGTCGCGAATAGTAACCCGTGAATAGTAACTCATAAATAGTAACTCGTGAATAGTAAATCCGACACAAAAAGGTAGAAATTCCACAATAAAATACATACTAATATTTCGGTATAATTATATTGAAAGAATAATATTTCTTAAGCTTATAAACAATTTATTTTAATTGTTTACATTTTACTAAATAATGCATTTAATCATCCTAAAATGCCAAACTTATAAGATTTTATTACCAATAACCAAAACCCTTATCAAAAATCTGCATATACCTCATATAGGATTCGCAAGCCATAAAATTCAATTTTCCAATTTTCTTACTTCACATAACATATTTAATTCATTTACTCATAACTAGTCTATTTTCATGAAAAATACCAAATCAGATCCAAAAATATTTCCTTTCTGAGATTTAGCATAATATAGTCTCATATTGAACATATTTTTTTCTCAGAATTTTTAAAACTCATTTACTATTTTTCATATGGCCAAAACCGCCGAATATTTAAACATTTATAATAAATTGTACTTTTATCCAAAAATTTTGAAATTCACAGAGTACACTAATATTATATAGATATACTTTCAATAAAAATTTCATCAATTTTGGAGTTAACCACAAGGAGTTATAAGCGGTTACTTTTAAAATAGTATTTTCCCGTAAAATTCATAACTCTTAATCTATACATCCAAAAATCACAATTTTTGGACACAATCAATAAAACTCATCAAAATATCATTTTAAATTTTTTCAGAATTTTTTGAAGGTCAGAAGAATTACGAACTGAAAAATATAATAACCCTTAAAATCTCTTACTATCCCTTACCTCAAAACATCAGTATTTCTGACTGGAATATCGGATGAAAAGCAGAAGAAAACTTGCACTGAATAGAAACTCTCAAAGTATATAACTACTCACTAGAATATGCTCGACAATATAGAGAGAAAGAAAACTTGTTTCTGTTGTTATTTTCAATTCTAACTTAGCCCTCTATTTATAGGAAAATGTTAGCACGTCGAAGCAGACTTAACCTGCAACCTAATGGCTTTACCTGCTACTATTCCCACCCACCACATTTGAATAAAAATCTCATCACATTTTCACCAACCAAAAGTGGGGCCCACCAATTCTAGAATTTTCCACCAAAATGATAAATTCTGAAACTTCAACAATTTCTGAACCAGTCATCTCTTAAAATTCATAACAAATCATACGTTCATTTTTAACGGTTCAAAATTTGTGGATATATACTCAACTTATATATGTATAACATATCCAAAAATCACAATGATCCAACGGTCGGATTAAAAATTATAACCCCCGCAATATATCTCAAAAATCCTGATTGATTTTTAATACCTCCATTCCGACAAAAATACTGATAAAACACCTCAACATTAACTCATTTATTTTTAACCACAAAATATATCCAATATTTATATTCACATAAAATAAATATTTCCTTATCATATGAATCAATAATTAATTATTCACAATTAATATTACAGAATCACATTTATGACAACCAGGCCGTTCCCAGGAAAGACGGGGCTTTCTAATAAGGATTTCTCCTTACTGGCGCGCAATTAGGTGACCAAACCTCTCCTTAGACATAACTTTCTAGACATTACCAATAATACTATCTAATAATATTATTCAAATAATATGAATTATTGATCTGATAATGGGAAATACTGTGCAGTGACAATTATTGAAACAACAATAATATAAAATATTAACGCATCAATTATTGAATCAATAAAATAAAATATTGAACATTAATTACTGTGATAATTATTCAGTAGTGCATTCTTACGTAAGAATCAATAATTTCAAAAATAATGTGCAATACCGTGTGCTACTGTGTAATAACGCGTATTACTGTATTTTAACTACCGGGTATTCCAACAGTGTTAACGGTAACAACTACGCCGTTAATTATAAAAACTCAATTTTTGTCGTTATCTTCATCCGACCGTTTTTCGTTATGGGACCCACAAATAGCTACGCCGTCGTACGAATATTTCCCGACAGAAAGAATATTCCACGAACAACGAATATTCCCCAACAACAATGATTATTTTATAACCACTTGTTTATTTTGAAAATTTTTCACATTTCACCCATAACTTTAACTTTTTATCAATTTAACCATTTACTAAATTGTAATTATAAAAAAAATTGAATACTTTTATTTCATAAAATTCAGGGTCTTACAATCTCCCATTCTTATGAAATTTCGTCCCCGAAATTTACGTACCTGGTATTTCGAAGAGTTGAGAATACCTTGCTTTCATTTCAAATTCTATCTCTCAGATCATCATGATTTCTCCATTGCTCATCTCCCATATAACTTCATTTGGGTTCCTCATTTGTTGGGAAGTCATGACAACCGCCATCCCTCGAACTACCCGGCTTTGACTTATCTGGGGCAACATTTGACGTCATCACTACCGTAGGAATATACTTTTCTATAGGACATATTCCTCCCTCAACTTCCTCGTCGTACTCCTGATTCATGATCCGAATCATCAATCTTCGATCCATATTGAATTCAGGTTGACTGCTCTGTACAGGATAATTCAAAACTCGTTGTTGGGTTCTCCCAATTGCTTTCCAAAAAGAGAAATTCATATCATCCATTTTAGCCTTTTTAGATCGGGCATCTCTTTCCACAATATCCACGTGTCGTGCGGCTTTTGCCCATGCATCACTTATTCTCACTCGTTCAGTTTTTTTTTCTTTCAGCTCAGATTCCATCTTTATCATCTTATACTCTGCCAAAGAATGCTTCTGTTCAAGCATCACATATCGAGTAACACAAGCTTGAATTATTGCATCCTTTTGCTCCACGACCGCCTATCGTTCTTCAGCCTGCTCTTCTAACTCATGAGTATGATTTTGTAATTCTACATTTTGATCATATAATACATCTAACAAACTCTTCTCAGGTACCTCTTTTTCCTCTTCTTCCTCACTCTCAGCTGTTACCTCTGCGACCATTTCGGGTGCAACTATCAATTCTTCACTTACCACATGGATTTCTCTAATTCCTTCTTCATCTGACATCACATTATCATGGTTAGTGATTAGAGGTATCCCTACAGTCTCATTCACTC
The DNA here is from genome assembly GCA_016801055.1 of Panax notoginseng. NCBI lineage: Eukaryota > Viridiplantae > Streptophyta > Magnoliopsida > Apiales > Araliaceae > Panax > Panax notoginseng. Next base: position 52,653,613 of record CM029019.1, on the reverse strand, counting down.
TATTGTTAACATTCTCAGCTGCCATTCTCAAATACTATCATAAAATAAGGGTTAATTAAGCAAATTAACGTATCACATAATATCCATATATTATGGCCAACCAACAATTAAGCTTAGGTAGGACACACTAGCAAATGATTTACTCATCTCTCCCCTCCTAGTTATATTCCCGGATCTCTGCCAGAGACCATATCCCTAAGCTATGATACCAACTGTGACGACCCCAAAATAGGTTCATTCCATCCAACCTATTCTGAGTCGCCAAATACATGATACAGAAAATAATTACAACTTTATTACAACAATTATCGTGCAAAATACAACAACACATATGTTGTGAGTTTGGATACAAATATATACCAAATGTGACTCATGTCCCAACCGTGGACAGCACCTCACAATGACAACTTACATAAAGGTATAGTCAAAAACTGTTTTAGAAATTAAAATATTTGGAAAGTGCTCAAGGAAACATTCGTACATGGGAGGCCATTCTTCTAGGTTATGATAGATATCATATGGCCACAGAATTATCCTTGGTTGACCTAATAGACCCCTAAGAAAAATGAGAAGATTACTATCATATTCTTCCCAATGGGGAGTCTTCTCTTGACATATCATTATCTCCACTGTCTCTAATTGAGAATTATACTTCAAATAAACACCAAGATTATATAGGTAGTGCTCGTAAATATACTCAGCAAGTGGATGAGCACATCCCTGTCTGATGATGACACGAGGTTGTATATCATTAGACATCTTGTATGATAGTGAAAAAACACCCTTCCAACGTTGGGGTCGCCTCACCCTATTTGATTCACCAAATATAACTACTAAATGATGTATACAACACTTTTCTATACTGCTTAGGGGGAACCTCCACAGCTAGAGACCACCGTTCTATTTTTTCGTTACCCTCGCTCGACCCAGCTACACTCTTATTACCTGAAAGGAATTGTGAAACAAAAGGGTGAGCACAACTAGCCCATTAAAGAATATCATGACTAAAGATAAATAATTTATCAATAGCCTTTAACAGTAATAAATCAGAGATTTATAACATATGGTAGATGATAAAAATTTCAAACATAGTTGCAGCGAAACAAACAATCCATTAGAAGAGTCAAATAGACCATAAAGTTTATTATCTTCTCCATGTTAAAAATCCACCAACAATGTTTTATCCCTGTAACATCACTTAACAGTTCCTTTCCACAATCATATGAATAACTCATAATCGTAATTGTGATTCTAAATTTTTCTTCGCACCCAGGACGAAGAATATTTTCATCATCTGTCTTTATCCGAAACATCAAAGATCATGGTTATACCAAATCACAGTTCCTGTTCATAATCATGCTAATAAATCCATCTTTACACTACGGCCAAAGATATTCATCAACAAACCATCTTTGCACTACAGGCCAAAGATATTCAACAACAATTCATCTTCGCACTACAGGCCAAAGATATTCAACAACAGTTCATCTTCGCAGTACAGGCCAAAGATATTCAACAACAGTTCATCTTCGCACTACAAGCCAAAGATATTCATCAATAATTCATCTTTGCACTACAGGCCAAAGATATTAATATCTCAAAGAAATATATAATCATTTCAGAATTTATATAAATAATAATTATAACCATGTTGATCATTTTACTTTTGCACGTAAGCTAAAGATATTCAATTATAAATTCAATGGTCATGATCATACCAGTCAATAATTCAACTTTGCACTACTGGCCAAAGGGAACCCATAGTCATGATCATACCAAAAATATACCCATCTTTACAATTAAATCAAAGAGAAATTTCTTCAATAGGATTATAAAATGTCATATATAATAGTAAAATCAATATAATCAAAATATCTAGATTTAATCTTAAGAGTAATATTCATAAATCAACTATAATTTTGTGACAACCCCAAAACAGGTCCATTCCACCCAACCCATTCTGAGTCGTCAAATACATGGTACAGAAAACAACTACAACTTTATTACAACAATTGTCGTGCAAAATACAACAACACATATGCTGTGAGTTTGGATACAAATATATACCAAATGTGACTCACGTTCCAACCGTGGACATCACCTCACAATAACACCTTACATAAAGGTATAGTCAAAAACTATTTTAGAAATTAGAATCTTTGGGAAGTGCTCAAGGAAACCTTCGTACATGGGAGGCCATGCGTCTAGGTTATGGTAGATATCATATGGCCACAGAATTATCTTTGGTTGACCCAATAGACCCCAAAGAAAAATGAGAAGGTTACTATCATATTCTTCCCAACAGTGAGTCTTCTCTTGACTTATCATTATCTCCACTGTCTCTAATTGAGAATTATACTTCAAACAAACACCAAGATTATATAGGTAGTGCTCGTATATATACTCAGCAAGTGGATGAGCACATCCCTGTCTTATGATGACACGAGGTTGTATGTCGTTAGACATCTTGTATGATAGTGGCAAACCACCCTTCCAACGTTGGGTACACCTTACCCTATTGGATTCACCAAATAAAACTACTAAATGAACTTTTCTATACTGCTTCGGGAGAACATCCACAGCTAGAGACCACCGTTCTATTTTTCCGTTACCCTCGCTCGACCCAGTTACACTCTTATTACCTGAAAGGAGTTGTGAAGCAAAAGGGTGAGCACAACTAGCTCAGTAAAGAATATCATGACTAAAGATAAATAAATTATCAATAGTCTTCATCAATAATAAATCAGAGATTTAGAACATATGGTAGATGATAAAAAAATTTCAACCATAGTTGCAGCGGAACATGCAATCCATTAGAAGAGTCAAATAGACCATAAAGTCCATTATCTCTTCCATGTTAAAAATCCACCAACAATGTTATATCCATGTAACATCACTCAACAGTTCCTTTCCACAATCATATGAATAACTCATTATCATAATTGTGACTATAAATTTTTCTTCGCACCCAGGACGAAGAATATTTTCATCACCTGTCTTTACCTGAAACATCAAAGATCATGGTTATACCAAATCACAATTCCTGTTTATAATCATACTAACAAATCCATCTTTGCACTACGGGCCAAAGATATTCATCAACAAACCATCTTTGCACTACGGGCCAAAGATATTCATCAACAAACCATCTTTGCACTACGGGCCAAAGATATTCATCAACAAACCATCTTTGCACTACGGGCCAAAGATATTCAAAACAGTTCATCTTTGCACTACAGGCCAAAGATATTCATCAACAATTCATATTTGCACTACAGGCCAAATATATTCATATCTCAAAGAAATATATAATCATTTCAGAATTTATATAAACAATAATTATAACCATGTTGATCAATTCACCTTTACACTTAAGCTTAAGATATTCAATTATAAATTCAATGGTCATGATCATACCAGTCACAATTCAACTTTGCACTACAGGCCAAAGAGAACCCTAGTCATGATCATACCAATAATCTACCCATCTTTACACTCCAGTGAAAGAGAATTTCAACATCAGGGTTATAAAAATGTTACATATGATGATAAAAATAATATGATCAACATATAGTTTTAATCTCAAGAGTAATATTTGTAACTCATGAATAGTAATCCCGACACAAAAGATAGAAATTCTACAATAAAATTCATACCAATATTTCGGTATAATGATATTGAAAGAATAACATTACTTAAATTTATAAACAATTTATTTTAATTATTTACACTTTACTAATTAATGCATTTAATCATCATAAAATGCCAACTCTTACAATTTCATCATCAATAACCAAAACCCTCATCAAAAATCTGCATATACCTCATATAGGATTCTCAAGCCATAAAATCCTATTTTCCAATTTTCTTTCTTCACAAAACATATTTAATTCATTTACTCATAGCTAGACTATTTTCATGAAAAATACCAAATCAGTTCCAAAAATATTTCTTTTCTGGGATTTAGCATAATATAGTCCCATAGTGAACATATATTTTTTCAGAATTTTTAAAAGTCATTTACTATTTTTCATATGGCCAAAATAGCCGAATATTTAGACATTTATCAAAAATTGTACTTTTGTCTAAAAATTCTGAAATTTACAGAGTATACTTCTATCATATACATGTACTCCCAATAAAAATTTCATCAATTTTGGAGTTAACCACAAGGAATTATAAGCGATTACTTTTAAAATAGTCTTTTCTCATAAAATTCATAACTCTCAATCTATACATCCAAAAATCACCATTTTTGGACACAATCAATAAAACTCATCAAAATATCATTTCAAATTTTTCCAGAATTTTTGAAGTTCAGAAAAATTACGAAACTGAAAATCATAACAACCCTTAAAATCCTTACTATCCCTTACTATCCCTTACAATCCCTTACCTCAAAAGAGCAGTACTTCTGACTGGATATCGGATATGATGCTGAAGGAAACTTGCACTGATGAATAGCAACTCACCAAGTATCTAAAAACTCACAAAATATGCTTCATAATATAGAGAGAGAAAGAGAGAAAGCTTATGTTTCTGGTGTGATTTTCAATTCTAACTTAGCCCTCTATTTATAGGAAAATTTTGGTAGGTTTGACCTGCAACCTGATGGCTTTACCTGCTACTATTCCCACCCACCACATTTGAAATATAATTCAGCACATTTCTTCACCAACCACAAGTGGGGCCTACCAATTCTAGAATTTTCCATCAAAATGATAAACTCCGAAAATTCAACAATTTCTGAACCAATTATCTCGTAAAATTCATAATAAATCATACGTTCATTTTTAACGGTTCAAAATTTGTGGGCATATACTCAACTTATATATGTATAACATATCCAAAAATTACCACGATCCAACGGTCGGATTAAAAATTATAACCCCCGCAAAATATCTCAAAAACCCTGATTTTTAATACCTCCATTCCGACAAAAATACGGATAAAAACCTCAACATTAACTCCTTCATTTTTAACCACAAAAATATATCACTCGTTTATATCCACATAAAATAAATATTTTCCTATCATATGAATCAATAATTAATTATTCACAAATAATATTACAGAATCACATTTATGACAACCAGGCCGTTCCCAGGAAAGAGGGGGCTTTCCAATAAGAATTTTTCCTTACTGGCGCGCAATTAGGTGACCAAACCTCTCCTTAGACAGAACTTTCTAGACATTGCCAATAATGCTATCTAATAATACTATTCAAATAATATGAATTATTGATCTGATAATGGGAAATACTGTGCAGCAACAATTATTGAACAACAATAATATAAAATTTCAACGTAGCAATTATTGAATCAATAAAATAAAATATTGAACAGTAATTACTGTAATAATTATTAAGTAGTGCCTTCTTACGTAAGAATCAATAATTTCAAAAATACTATGCAATACCGTGTGCTACTGTGCAATAACGCGTATTACTGTATTTTAACCACCGGGTATTCCAACAGTGTTAACGGTAACAACTACGCCGTTATTTGTAAAAACTCAAATTTGTCGTTTTCTTCATCCGACAGTTATTCTGTTATGGGGCCCACAAATGGCTGCGCCGTCGTACGAATATTCCCCGACAAAAAGAATATTCCACGACCAAACGAATATTCCCCGACAACAATGATTATTTTATAACCACTTGCTTATTTTGAAAAAAAATCATATTTCACCCTTAACTTTAACATTTATCAATTTAACCATTTACTGAATAGAAAAATTGAATACTTTTATTTCATAAAATTTGGGGTCTTACAATTTGGTTAGAAAAAGAAACCAATTTTGTTGTGAATAGTAACTCATGATTAGTAACTCACAAATAGAAAGTCGTGAATAGTAAATCCGACACAAAAAGGTAGAAATTCTACAATAAAATACATACCAATATTTCGGTATAATGATATTGAAAGAATAATATTTCTTAAGCTTATAAATAATTTATTTTAATTGTTTACACTTTATTAAATAATGCATTTAATCATCCTAAAATGCCAAACTCATAAAATTTTATTACCAATAACCAAAACCCTCATCAAAAATCTGCATATACCTCATATAGGATTCTCAAGGCATAAAATTCTATTTTTCAATTTTCTTATTTCACATAACATATTTAATTTATTTACTCATAACTAGTCCATTTTTATAAAAAATATCAAATCAGTTCCAAAAATATTTCTTTTCTGAAATTTAGTAGAATATAATCCCATATTGAACATATATTTTTCTCAGAATTTTTAAAACTCATTTACTATTTTTCATATGGTCAAAACTGCCGAATATTTTAGACATTTATCATAAATTGTACTTTTATCCAAAAATCCTAAAATTCATAAAGTACACTAATATTATATAGATATACTTCCAATAAAAAACTTCATCAATTTTAGAGTTAACCACAAGGAGTTATAAGCGGTCACTTTTAAAATTGTCTTTTCCCGTAAAATTCATAACTCTTAATCTATACATCCAAGAATTATCATTTTTGGACACAATCAATAAAACTCATCAAAATATCATTTTAAATTTGTCTAGAATTTTCTAAAGGTCAGAAGAATTACGAACTGAAAAATATAATAACCCTTAAAATCCCTTACTATCCCTTACCTCAAAACAACAGTATTTCTGACTGGAATATCGGATGAAAAGCCGAAGGAAAGTTGCACTGAATAGAAACTCTCAAAGTATCTAACTACTCACTAGAATATGCTCGACAATATAGAGAGAAAGAAAACTTGTTTCTGTTGTTATTTTCAATTCTAACTTAGCCCTCTATTTATAGAAAAATATTAGCACGCCGAAGCAGACTTAACCTGCAACCTAATGGCTTTACCTGCTACTATTCCCACCCACCGCATTTGAATAAAAATCTCAGCACATTTTTACCAACCAAAAGTGGAGCCCACCAATTCTAGAATTTTCCACCAAAATGATAAATTCCGAAACTTCAACAATTTCTGAAACCAGTCATCTCTTAAAATTCATAACAAATCATACGTTCATTTTTAACGGTTCAAAATTTATGGATATATACTCAACTTATATATGTATAACATATCCAAAAATCACAACGATCCAACGGTCGGATTAAAAATTATAACCTCCGCAATATATCTCAAAAATCCTGATTGAGTTTTAATACCTCCATTCCGACAAAAATACTGATAAAACACCTCAATATTAAATCCTTTATTTTTAACCACAAAATATATCTAACATTTATATTCACATAAAATAAATATTTCCTTATCATATGAATCAATAATTAATTATTCACAATTAATATTACAGAATCACATTTATGACAACCAGGCCGTTCCTAGGAAAGAGGGGGCTTTCCAATAAGGATTTCTCTTTACTGGCGCGCAATTAGGTGACCAAACCTCTACTTAAACATAACTTTTTAGACATTGCCAATAATGCTATCTAATAATATTATTCAAATAATATGAATTATTAATCTGATAATGGAAAATATTGTGCAGTGACAATTATTGAAACAACAATAATATAAAATATCAACGCATCAATTATTGAATCAATAAAATAAAATATTGAACAGTAATTACTGCGACAATTATTCAGTAGTGCCTTTTTACGTAAGAATCAATAATTTTAAAAATATTGTGCAATACCGTGTGCTACTGTGCAATAACACGTATTACTGTGTTTTAACTACCGGGTATTTCAACAGTGTTAACGGTAACAACTACGCCGTTAATTATAAAAACTTAATTTTTGTCGTTATCTTTATCCGACCGTTTTCCGTTATGGGGCCCACAAATAGCTGCGTTGTCGTACGAATATTCCCCGACAAAAAGAATATTCCACGACCAACGAATATTCCCCGACAACAATGATTATTTTATAATCACTTGTTTATTTTGAAAAATTTTCACATTTCACCCATAACTTTAACTTTTTATCAATTTAACCATTTACTGAATTGTAATTATAAGAAAAATTGAATACTTTTATTTCATAAAATTCGGGGTCTTACAATTATCTTGTTGATTCATTGTTATATCTAGTGAGCAATTGTTTTGCTCACTCTTGCATATTTATACACTCATTGCAGATAAAGTTGAAAAGGTAGATGAGTCTTCATCTAGCGAAGGAAAGGAAAAAATATACAAGTGATGAAAACTTGTAATTTCATTTAATGTTATGATGGCAGACTTTTAAATTAATAATGTGATATAATAAGTTTATTTTTGCACTTATATGATGTTTAAAAGTTAGACAACCTAGGAAGATTTTTATTTAATGATATAACCCTATTTAAAGGAAGGATTTATAATTTAATTTTTATTATATTTGGGTAGATAGATGTTAATGTTTGGATAGTGAACACCAAACCTTGTGAGAATGAAATCTTGTGAGAATGAAGTACCTAGATTTAGGGGTGTCATAGGAACAACACCCAAAAGAATATTGTCAAATACAACTTTTCATAGTAGCAATCAAAGGACTGAAAGATCATATAAATATATGAATCTAACCAACTGCCTCTATCCCACCCCCTTCCAAAATAAAACACTCAACAAGACGGGAAAATACAACATCGTAACACATCCCAGTCTTATCACTAAACATCAAGTCTTCTCCAGCTCTTTAACCTTGACGAGCTCCTCCAGAATGCCTTCGGCATATCCCATTTTATCTTCTGCAGCATTTTATGATCTCTCCAACACATGATCCCTATAGCTAAATGGTGATGGTGTTGAAGAATTTATAACTTTCAACAATAGTGCACATCTTCGCAAATAAGGAAAGCTCAGGCTACGAATAACATCCTCAATGTCACATGAAGAGTCAATGTAATTGGAAATGAAATAATGATTAGCAACTCCATATTCCCTCATAAATTTGTAGATGTCAGTAATCAAGTAATCATGATATCCCAACTCTATTATATTGACTGGACATTTTCCACAATATGTAATAATAGCCTGCAAAATATAGAAACAAGATTAAATATAAAAATCATAAAGGGAGCATCAAATTTGTCGATCGCTTATACAAATGAAGTGATCTAACAACCTGAGTTATGGTTACAGCATAGAACATATATACTAGAGACGGGAAGGATTCCTCGCACAATAGGTTTGGCCATGGAAGACAGAAAAGCACCCACATTAATGACGAAAAAGCATCACATGCAAGGATAGGAGCAGATGCCCGTTTCCAAAATTGAATGTCAGGGTATTGCACTTCTGTTTCAGCATTCTCCAAGATGCTTAGCATATTACCTATGAAGCATAGTATCAATACATGAAAATATTAATCCTCCACGAATCTTTGCCAAACAGAAAAGATGCATCACATCTCAGTACTTGTTAAAACTACATTACTGACTCAGGTAGTCAGCAAGTAAAATCAGATTTCGTAGTAAAGTAGACAGGTCATTATATATCAAAAATCTAATTCCAGAATCATGTCAAGAATAGATGTCAGTTATTCACCGATTTTCAGTAATATCCAAGATCATAAAAATTTTCCCCTAGCAGAAAAGTAAGAACTGTAATTCTCATTTATGTCAACTCCTGAGGAAGTAAAGTTCTGAATGGCTAAAGTTAATGCTTATGAAATAATTTTAAATTGTTACATGGAAAATACTGATACAGATAGTACATGCAATCAGCAAAAAATACAATAATGTCACCATTTTGAAGAAATTGTTCTTCTCTTTTTTGGTGTGACCAACCATCCTCGTCTGTCACCAAATCTAATCTGAATCCTAAAATTGAATATTGCGTCTAAAGTTATGGCATCTGTGTGGTCTTTTATTCTCCATAACCACATAATTGATGATCTACTGCGGGTTTCTAAGCCTAATAAAGCCTTCTCCCTAACTGCTTGCATCACGTGGAAACATTCCTCTGAGAAACATCCCTGTTTAGCATTTTCTGTTGGCAAAGAGCCTATAAATTGTTCTGTTCTTGCATTATATGTTAGCATGCAGCCTATAAACAGTAAGCATGAACCATTGACCTCACTAGCTTCACCAGCTATTGTGATGAATGGGTACTAGAATACTTTTTGCCACTCATCAGGCATTTTTTGAGTTATTAAAAACCTATCTTCTCAAGGAATAGTTACAAGCAGACAAAAGCACAAAACCTTCTGTAAATTCATCTCCCCAAAAAAATAAAGATTACAGCATTATTTGAAAGAGTAAGAATCGAACTATTACTTGGACAACAATTTTAAAAATCAACAGTTAGAAGAACACAAAAGCACAAAACCTTCAAATTCTGGAGGACTTGATGTTTAATGATAATACCAAATGCCCAGTTTTATTGGGAAGCGGGAAAACATAGTATTTGCTACAGTTTTGATATGTACATGAGGAATTTAGACAGCAAAGAAAATAATACTTATGTTTTGAATCAACTTATAGCTTGATCAATTAAAAAGAGAAAAATAACAAATCAGAGCCACTAACTTTTTACAATTGTTCGTGAAGCAAAATTAAATGGAATTTCTACAATATTGGGTCTTAATTTAATCAAAAATTGTAAGTCATAAACACTTCAGATACTTACTCTCCTACATTTTTAATAAGCAAACAACGCAGAAACTATAGATAGCCAAACAAAAAACTTACTAACTACAAGGAAAGGACAAACACAGAAACTGAGTAATACAAAGGACAATTGAACAATTTTCATAAGCACACATTTGCATGAAGCTCAATTAGGGGGAAATAGCTGTAATATCAGGTCTCAAGTAGAAAAAATTATAAAGCATAAAATTTAAGATTATCTGGCTATTCTACATTTTCTCAGAAACCAAATAGGGAAAAAATATTAAAGAACTGAAACAATGAAGACATGAAAAGGAGATGAACAAAGTAACACAGCTCCACGTCTTAGTGTTTGTAAACACAAGTTACTTTGAAATTTCTGTAGTAAACACCAAGATTTTCAGATCTTATTCATGTCAGCCAATTCAACGACATCAAAAAATTTCTCAATTATTAATAACTAAACAGGGTTCTAGAATCTCCTCTCCCAGATTTTCAAATGCCTTAGTTAAGAAATTCATACAAACAACGCATGTACACATATTCGGTATCTGGTATAAGAATCAGTGTTGGGTCCCGATATTTCCTCTACTGGGTCGGACGGATTGGGCCTCCCCATTTACTTAGCCTAGTGGACCTTTACTATTAAGTCTTCTAGCCATTGGGCTTAACCTTTACCCTGTCTTTATTGTCTCTCCTTAAACATTGGGCTGGATCAAGCGGCCGGTCCATAAAATCTTTTAATATCTAAGACTTTGACTGGTAATGATGAAAAAGGAGAGCAGTTGACCAAAAGTCTGCAGATCATTAATGTGGATGAGATTTTATCCGGCCGGCGGCAGAAACAGTAGAAAAAAGGTGACAGCCTGCATGCACACGGCTAAGACCATAGAGAAGCAGGGGGCTGTGTCAGATCGTGGTTGGTGGCACAAAAAACCGAGTATGAAAGTATAACCTAGAAGGGGGGCTCCTAAAAAAAGGTACGCATACACTTTCCGTCTAGCTCAAGACACTAGACATTTTTACATCCTCCATTGTTAAACCTTGAACACCTGTATTGACTCTCACGCCGGAGCTATCCCCCGACGGTCCAGCCGTCAAGCTTTTGGTGTTGATCGTGTTTACTGTGCAGGATTAGGACGTCTTACGTGATTGGGACGTCATCAAAGATCTTGGTGTTAACATTGGCGCTAGAAGGAGGGCTGAGTTCTAGTGTTCCAGAGCTTTCAATCACAAATATTCGTTTGTTCCACATTCTCAAAGATGGGGAAAAGCAGACCAGATACGCCTGAAGGACAGCCGATGACTGTCGGTGATTCGCCACCGCGAGTTTCTGTTAGAGATCGTTTGGGGCCTGCACTCAGTGCTCATGCTAGCACCGCGTCCAAGCGATCGCATGGAGATTCTCGTCCGAGGGCCGTGGGCAAGGCTAAGAAAAGGTTAATCTTCACGGCGGATAAGGATTTTGGTCGCGGCCGGAAACAGCTAGATCACGACGAAAAAACCTCCCGATTGGCTAAGATGGCAGAAGAGGCAGATAGGGCCATGGAGTCACTTATGAAGCAGAGGCAGGATATAGCCGAACAGATGTCCCGAATGGAAGAGTTGAGAGATGAAGCGTCCAGTTATGTTCAGTCTGAAAGGCGTGTGCATCGCAGCGGGAAGGAGCCGGTTCATTCAGAACGTGGGTTTCAAAGCCAACATCGAGAGAGGGACAGGTCGAGGAGCCCTACTCCTCGAAGGTCGAAGGAAGCACTCCGTCGTGACGTCCCTACGGGGCAGATCCGAAGTGGTAGGAAAGGCCGATCCAGAGAACGAACTCCAGAAAGCATGAAAAGGGCACTCATCGTCGCACACTCTCACCCCAGTCATCGGACCCAGAGGCGAAGCAGATCTAGGGGCCGTACACCCGAAAGTCGGGTACTTCGCTCAGAAGACCGTCGTCGTGAAAGTCCTTCGAAGATTGGGGGTATTATGGTTAACGACCGACCTACTCAAAAAAGGAGAGAGTCGTCGGGGAAGGAAGTGTCGTCACAGCCAGAAGGAGTAGAGTACCTCGTAAAAGAACTGAAGGCACTCCAAAAGCAGTTGGCCGAGGTCCAGCAAGTGAAGGATACTCCGGGGAAGAAAGCATCCCCGTTTTCCTCGGATATTCTTAAGGAGAAGGCGGACACCTCTAAGAAGTTGCCTCACATGGAAAGTTACGATGGTTCGGGAGATCCTTACGACCATAGCCAAGCATTTGACCGGTTAATGGACTACTACGATTTCACTGACGCTGCTAAATGTCACATGTTTGTTACGACGTTGAGAAAGGATGCGAGGCAGTGGATGGGGAATTTACCGGCAGATTCAATTTCATCATGGTCCGAACTCTGCGATAAGTTCCACGCTCGTTTTGGGAGTAACCGAAGGAGAGGGAGGCCCACGGGCTCTTTGGCACAGGTCAGGCAGTACACCAACGAGTCTTTGGGTCAGTATATGAAACGGTTCCGAGAGGCCGTCGGTCAGGTATCAGATCTGAACGATCTCCAAGCCGTGGGATTGTTTCAGAACGGTCTGGACCTAGTGAAGTCGGAGAAGCTGGTGAAGAAGCTGATGTTCAATCATCCGAAGAGCCTGGCAGAGGCGTTCGATAAGGCAGAAGGTTATATCGTTGTGGAGGAGGCTATGAGTAGCTTGAAGCATTCCTCTACGGAACAAATGAAGGAGGCAGATGTCCCTAAAACCCGGGATGATCCGAAGAAGATGGGGGGGTACAATGATAGGTCGGAAAGCCGTTCTAAGAAGTACAACAATTCATGGCGACAAGGAGATACCCGTCCGCCTGTTTTCGCCACGAAAGTGAATAAGGTTTATACCAAACTAAACACAGACAGATCGGTGATTCTGGACCAAATCCGGAACCAACCTTTCTTCGAGCCACCACGGGACAACTATAGGACCGGGCAGGGCAACCCTAAAAAATATTGTAACTATCATCAAGCCGCAGGCCATGGCACCAATGAGTGTTGTAATCTGAAGGATTTTGTGGAAAGAAAGATCCAGAGCAGTCTGTTAGTTCAATATGTGGCCGAAAAAAAGCAACAGAGCGCCGACCGCACCGTTCAGACAGTTCAAACGAATCCTCCTGTACAGCCCACCCCGAACCAGCCACCAAGGCATGTCATTGACGTAATAACAGGGGGGACGTCTGGAAAGTTGGTAGGGAGAAAGAGAAGGGGGTACCTGGATTCGGTTATGACCGTATCAGATGCTCCTCCGAAAATGGAGAGGCCCTTTCCAGGAACTATTATATCCTTTACAGATGCAGACTATCCTTCGGAGCCCATTGATCCACATGAAGGGGCGTTAGTGATCACCGCACAGGTGGGCTCGGTGGACGTGAAGCGTATGATGATAGATAACGGGTCCTCGGTGGATATACTGTACGCCCACGCGTATCAGAGAATGCACCTTGATGGGCGAAAGATGGAAGTTGGGCAGGAGGCTCCTTTATATGGCTTCAGCAACGATCCGGTCAAAGTTGCAGGCACTATCGAACTCCCAGTTGTCTTCGGCACAGCCCCCCAGCAGGTAGAAATAATGTGTAAATTCTATGTTGTGCATATAGATTCGGCTTACAACGCCATACTGGGAAGACCTACCCTGACAGCTCTCCAAGCCGTGACTTCCATCCCCCATTTCAAAATCAAGTTCCCTACAGCGCACGGAGTCGGAGAGGTGGCTGGAGACTTGGATCTAGCCCGACGCTGTTATCAGAATGCGTGCATCTCTTCCGGAGTAGGGGTTAGCAAACAGAAACAAACCATGGCAATCGAGATTGAGCCCTTCACTGAAAGCAGTTCCGAGCCATTGGTATCACCTGCGGGGGAGACGGAGGAGATTGAGTTGATCCTCGGGAAGGCGGACAAGACAGTGAAAATTGGTTTGGGTCTACCAGAGCCTCTTCGGACAAATCTTGTGGAACTCTTTCGTTGCTATGTGGACATTTTTGCATGGGAACCGCAGGACATGCTGGGGATTAGCAGAAAGGTCGCTGAGCACCGATTGGAGGTAGACCCCTCAAAGAAGCCTGTTCGGCAAAAGAGGCGGGTATTTGCACCTGAGTGCCAAAAGATAATTGACGAAGAGATCGCCAAGCTGATGGCCGCTGATTTTATTTTTGAAATCGACTACCCACAGTGGATGTCCAATGTGGTATTGGTGCAGAAGCAGAACCAGAAATGGCGAGTTTGTATCGATTACACTGACCTAAATAAAGCTTGTCCGAAGGACTTTTATCCTTTGCCCCATATTGATCAACTTATTGACGCAACTTCGGGATATGCCCTACTAAGCTTTATGGATGCTTTTTCAGGTTATCATCAAATATCTATGCGCAGGGAGGATATCCCGAAGACAGCGTTCATTACACACCGTTCAGTATACGCATATAAGAAGATGACCTTTGGCCTTATCAATGCTGGAGCTACGTACCAAAGAATGATGAATTTTATCTTCCACAAGCAGCTGGGGAAGAATATGGAGGTTTATGTGGACGACATGATCGTGAAAAGCATGCAGGTTCAGAAACATTTGGATGATCTGGAGGAATGTTTCCAGACTGTCCGACATCACAGATTGAGGCTCAACCCTGCAAAATGTACCTTCGGCCTCGGTGCGGGAAAGTTCTTGGGATATCTGGTCAGTCAGAGGGGCATCGAAGCCAATCCAGAAAAAATTCAAGCCGTCCTTGACATGAAGACTCCTCAGTCATTTAAAGACGTCCAACGTCTGACCGGTAGGATTGCAGCCCTAAGGAGGTTCATCTCCAAATCTGCGGAGAGGTGTCTACCATTCTTCGACACACTGAGGGGGCCGAAGAATGCGAAGACTTTCCAATGGACTTCGCCCTGTGAAGAAGCCTTCCAAGGCATAAAGACCTATATGTCCTCTGCTCCTATATTGGTAAAACCTACCCCAAAAGAGACCTTGTATCTCTACCTGGCAGCGAGTTCCTTAGCCGTTGGAGCGGTGCTGATTCGGGAGATCAGTGGAAAGCAGCACCCGGTCTATTACGTCAGTCACGTCCTACGGGACGCCGACACCAGGTATCCAAATATTGAAAAAATTGCCTTTGCTTTAGTAGTTGCTAGCCGAAAGCTTCGGTAGTACTTCCAGGGTAGGCTCTTGATCGTCTACACAGATCAACCACTGAAGAAGGTAATGGGTAAGCCAGAGGTTTCGGGGAGATTGGCAGCATGGACCATGGAATTATCCCAGTTTTTCCTTGAATACCATCCCCGAACCGCTATCAAGGGACAAGCTTTGGCCGATTTTGTAGTAGAATGTTCCTTCACCGAAGCAGATGCCGAGTTACCAGAAGCTGGAACATCTGATCGAACTGTTACAATCCTTCAACACGGTCAGAATACTTGGACGCTGTATGTAGATGGGTCTTCCACAGTAAATGTCAGTGGAGCAGGGATTATTCTGACCAGTCCGGAGGGGTTCAAGGTACAACAAGCTATTAGATTCGGGTTTAAGGCGACTAACAACGAGGCCGAGTATGAGGCAGTGTTAGCTGGGGTTCGGGTGGCGAAGAGTCTAGAAGTCTAGAAACTGATTATTTATAGTGACTCTCAGTTGGTCGTCAAGCAGTTATCGGGAGAATATGAAGCCCGGGGAACGAGGATGATCAGGTATTTGGCAGAGTTGAAAGACAGACTCTGATACTTTGCTTTTCACGAATTTCAAGGCATAGAGCGTAACGATAATTCCATTGCCGATGCCTTATCAAAGTTAGCCACTACAGATGCTATCGTTTTCAATGGGTCAGTCTATCTGGAGGTCTTACCGCAGCCGAGTGTTCAACATAACTCGGTGATGTGTATCGAGCGATCTGACTGCTGGATGACTCCCTACATCAATTATTTGGCAGATGGCGTCCTTCCTTCGGATCAGATGTTAGCAAAAAAGGTCAAATACAAAAGTGCCAACTTCGTTCTTATTGACGGGGATCTTTATCGGAGGGCATTTTCGTCACCATTATTGAAATGTCTGGTCCCGTCCGAAGCAGAGTACGCCCTTCGGGAAGTTCATGAGGGCATCTGCAGTAATAACATGGCAGCTAAGTCGCTGGCATACAAAGTTCTTCGGCAGGGGTACTACTGGCCAACGATCTTCAAGGAAGCTACGGAATACGTGAAAAAATGTGATAAATGTCAGCTCAACAGTCCGATCCCACATCAGCCACCGGAAGAGCTATACTCGATTCTATCTCCTATACCCTTCACTGTCTGGGGGGTTGATATATTGGGTCCGTTACCGTAGGCTAAAGGGCAGGTCAGCTTCGTCATCGTCGCCATTGATTATATGACCAAATGGGTCGAGGCGAAACCACTTCGGCTGATAACGGAGCAGGAGTGTCTGAAATTTATGAAAGAATCCGTGGTGTTTCGCTTCGGGATCCCTCAAGTGGTGATATCAGACAACGGACGCCAGTTTCTGGGATCAAAATTTGAAGGCTTTCTGAAGGAACTGGGAGTCCAGCACAGGAAGACTTCAGTGGCTCATCCACAGTCAAATGGGCAGGTCGAGGTGACTAACAGAACACTTCTAAACGGGATCAAGCACAGATTGGACGAAGCCAAAGGAAGATGGCCGGAAGAGCTGCTCAGCGTATTGTGGGCTTATAGGACTACACCGAGGACAACAACAGGAGACTCGCCCTTCAGACTGGCCTATGGCACTGATGCCTTAGTCCCAGTTGAGATTGGATCTCCAAGTCTTCGAGTTAGTCAGTTCAGAGAGATCTACAATGACGAGGGACTAAAGGCCAACTTGGACCTGTTAGAAGAAGTCAGAGAAGTAGCTTTGATTAAACTTGCAGCCTACCAAAGGAGAGTTGCCAAGCATTACAACAAAGGGGTAAAGCCCCGAAGATTTGAGGTGGGAGACCTCGTTCTCAGAGAGGCCGAAGCATCTACACCGCAGAACACGGGGAAGTTGATGCCAAACTGGGAAGGACCGTACGAAGTGGCTGAAGTACCAAAGCCCGGGACGTATCGATTGAAGGCATTGGATGGATCCGAAATTAAGAACACGTGGCATGCAGGCAGGCTCCGAAAGTACTTTCAATAGAAACTAAGTCAGTCCACTGGGAGTCTGTACATAACCGTTCATCATCAATAAAAAGTCACTTTTTTCACAAACTGATCTTCACATTTGTCCTGAGGTCACAGTGGAGTAAGGAGGTATGGTAGGACTCGCTGGCCATTCGATGGCAGCCAATTTATTTGATACCCCGCGTGGTAGTCAAATCCTGGATCCTATATTGTTTTTTACCAAGGGTGGTAAAATCAATAGTCACCGAAGTATGGAGGTATGGTAGGACTCGCTGGCCATTCGATGGCAGCCAATTTATTTGATACCCCGCGTGATAGTCAAATCCTGGATCCTATATTATTTTTTACCAAGGGTGGTAAAATCAATAGTCACCGAAGTATGGAGGTATGGTAGGACTCGCTGGCCATTCGATGACAGCCAATTTATTTGATACCCCGCGTGGTAGTCAAATCCTGGATCCTATATTATTTTTTACCAAGGGTGGTAAAATCAATGGTCACCGAAGTATAGAGGTATGGTAGGACTTGCTGACCAGTCGATGGTAGCCTCTTCGGTAGGTGGTCCTTATGACTTCGTCAGGCCCTTCACGGCATTTACCTCACACTTTGGTAACGAATAAATATTCTTTTCCTTTATCATTATTACCAAATTTTTTCTAAGTGGTGAGTTCGGAAGGCCACTTTCTTTAACTTCATCTTACCTGTTATACGACTCACCTAATTGTTGATTGACAGTTTAAAGTTAAAACCACGAAGAAGCTTGTACATTTTTCAAGAGTGAATCAATATTGAAGCGTTGATAAATAGTAAATACACCGAAGTCACAAGGAATAATGTTGATATTTTATTTATATAATATTGTTTACAAAAAGGTAGAAGCTTTACAAAGATCCTACAGCTAAGGGAAAGAGAACCATCTTCAGGGATCGGCTTCGTCGTCCGAAGAGTCCAGAATGGTCGGGTCAACCTCGGCAGCGACAAGTCTTGCCTTGTCTTTGCCTCGGCATTCATCGTATCCATCCGAGAACATTTGGACGATCTCCTCGTTCAACTCGGTAGATTTCCGGTATTCTTGTTGAACTTCTCTCCGAAGATCTCCGGTTAGAGGAGGACCCAAATCCCTTAAAGCCCGAAGTTCACGGAGCTCCTCTTCGAGCTTTGCCCGCTCCTTCAGATGTCTCAAATCCCTGGCCTCAAGATCATGTACTTGTACAGCCAAGCTCTTATTGGTCTTCACCATCGTTTCGTTCTTCCCAACAAGGACCTCGTTCCGGCGAACCAGGTCTATGTTCGTAGTAACGGTCAGTTGGTGGGTGGCCTTGGCTGTCTCCAGCTTCTGTTTTAGGTTATTTACATCCTTCTGGAGGCCTTCATTATTAAGCAGAGTGGTACCATGGGCCCTTCTCTCTCTCTCCAGAGCCGAAGCTAGAATGGCCTTCTCTCGCCTAGCTGCATCTTCTTCAGCTTCGGACTCTCTGTATCGGGGAAGAAGCCTCCCGAAGACAGCATTGGCCTACAGACATTCAAAGATAACCGGTAAATTATTAGAAGGAACAAATAATCTCCGAATATTTCAAATTGAACAAACTCACCTTGGCCTGGTAACTCATGCCTTCTTCGATTAAATCCCTTATTGAGCTGTTCCCGAACCGGTGGTCATCAGTCTCCCGGACAAAGGATTCGAACAGCTGGAACGGGAAGTTGGCATTAAACTCCGGCCATATGGTGGGAGAAGATGCGGCTTCTCGCCCGAAGGCGGAAGGAGAAGATCTTGTTGAAAAGGGGATTGATGGTTCGGGGGGCGGTGGCGGTTGATCTTCGGAAGGTTGCTTCCTTTTTTGAGACAGATGTGGAGACTCGGTTGGGTCTTCGAGCTCGTCTTCGGAAACGTGGGTAGGGATACTGATAGGAGGATCGACCGCAGCAGGAGGAACCCGAAGCTCATCGGCGGACAGAGGAACCACTTTGGTCTTTCTCTTTTTGATCCGAAGAGCTTGCATCCGCTCATTAGCAGGCATGTCGATCAGACTCGCTGCAGAAGCAGGCTGAGATCCTTGAAGATTTGTCCGGACTTTCCGAACAGCCCTCTTCTTCTGACGAGGTCGGCTAGGTTCCTCCGCAGTTTCTGATCCATGGAGGACTTCCTTGGCAGGGGTTTCCGAAGCAGGAGGTCCTTCCTGTGGGGTGTCGGTGAGGGATGATGACGATTTACCCGAAAGGAATTTATCCAATTCCCTTCGGTCGATCGATGTTGGCTTTATCAAGGACAATTTATGGTCATATAACCATGCTTGTTTGCTTAGGAGTCCGAAGCTCCACTCCTTCAGGGGAATCTTTTCGAGAATACTCGCCATTTCTTTGACATGCTCCTCTGGAATGTCCCCGAAGTCCGCAGAAATTCGCTCAGAGGTGGTCCATTCCGGGATAGACGGAAGTTCAGGCCCCTTCACGAAAAACCATTCTCTGTGCCAACCCCTGTTGCTCGAAGGAGTATCCATCAAAGATCGCTTCTCGAACTTGGCGTTGGGCTTGGGGGACTGTTTGCTCAGTACTTTGAAACCCCGTTCCCGAGACTTCCCAGCAGAGAAGAGAGTAAAAAAAGAATCAACTGTTGGGGGTATCCCCAACTCATAACAGAACGCTATGAAGGCCAGGATATGGATGTATGAATTCGGCACCAGTTGGGCGAATCCCACTCCGATAAATCCCAGCAGGGTAACAAGGAAGGAGTGAAGAGGGAATCTGACTCCCTTCTCTAGAACAGTCACCGGTACGGCAGTCCACCCGTCCGGTCGTTGGTACATCCGTTCATGCAGTGCCGGAGCCCTCACCAGGTGGGTGTCCGGAATCTGGTATCGACTTCTGATGGCACGCAGCTCGGTCTCGGTGATGATGGAGGGAGTATTGGCGTGAGGGTATTGTTCTTCACTCTCAAAGAACTCGGGGGGGCTGGGTAGGAGGTTTGAAGAGGAGGAGTGATGGAAATCGGAACTGACTCAGTAGGGTTGTGGGGAGGAGGAGTGATGGAAATCGGAACAGCAAGGATAGGGGTGGAGTTGTCGGAATCTTGAGCCGCCATTGTTACTGAGATCTTGTAGGAGAGAAGGAAATCGGAGAGGAAGAGAAAGTACTGTATATCGAATTCAAATTAAGCTGGTAAAGTCGTCAAATTGGGGAAAATGGGTTTTTATAGTGGTCTTTTCAAATTTTGCACGAAAATTGGGGGCGGCTCATCAATTTGACAGTCATCATTGCGAATTTGAAAGGATACGTCCGGGTTAATCTTCAGATATTGGGCCCTTTGGACTTTCCTTTTGGACTGTTTTCGCCCTTCACCAGGTGGACATTGGTAGGTTACTTTTGGGGCCTATGTCAACCCTGTTGGGTCTCATGACCTCTTGGGCCGCTTATAGTTCTTTATTGAATATTCTATTTAATAAAAAACTAGGGGGCAATGTTGGGTCCCGATATTTCCTCTACTGGGCCGGACGGATTGGGCCTCCCCATTTACTTAGCCTAGTGGACCTTTACTATTAAGTCTTCTAGCCATTGGGCTTAACCTTTACCCTGTCTTTATTGTCTCACCTTAAACATTGGGCTGGATCAAGCGGCCGGTCCATAAAATCTTTTAATATCTAAGACTTTGACTGGTAATGATGAAAAAGGAGAGCAGTTGACCAAAAGTCTGCAGATCATTAATGTGGATGAGATTTTATCCGGCCGGCGGCAGAAACAGTAGAAAAAAGGTGACAGCCTGCATGCACACGGCTAAGACCATAGAGAAGCAGGGGGCTGTGTCAGATCGTGGTTGGTGGCACAAAAAACCGAGTATGAGAGTATAACCTAGAAGGGGGGGGGCTCCTAAAAAAAGGTACGCATACACTTTCCGTCTAGCTCAAGACACTAGACATTTTTACATCCTCCATTGTTAAACCTTGAACACCTGTATTGACTCTCACGCCGGAGCTATCCCCCGACGGTCCAGCCGTCAAGCTTTTGGTGTTGATCGTGTTTACTGTGCAGGATTAGGACGTCTTACGTGATTGGGACGTCATCAAAGATCTTGGCGTTAACAATCAGTAAAGAAGATTGAGAAAGTAAATTGAAGTCATGAAAATTACTAGTTGAAATCGCTGTATACCTGGATTGGAGAAATTCCCGAGAATGAAGAAGAAGAGCAACACAATCAGAGGAATCATGTAAATCTACTTCTTCCCCGATGATTTTGGGCGTAAATTATGTATGTTATGCTCGATTTTGCCTCCTCTGGATATAGGAAAATCAACGGTGAAATCGAGATCTGGTTTTGGGATGAGAGATTGAAACTTCACTCTCGAGAGTTCGAGATCTGGGTACTGGGTCTGGGTTTCAGAATTGAGAGAATGAGAGTTACGACTTTAGAGTCGGTTAAATCGAATAACCCAAGAATAAAATACTTATAAACTAACCCAAACCCGTAAATAATTTCGGATATAATAAAAATGTTATAAATAATTAAATTATCAAAAAAATTTGGTTAAATTATTTCGGTTCGATTCGATAATTCGGTTATACCCATTTTTTGCTCAGTCTTAGGAGAAAGAACGGAAAAAAGTTGGATCTGGAGTATTTTTCCAGAATTGCCTAAATTATATTTAACTTTCTCAATTATATCCATTTTGTTCAAATTTTCTTGGAATAGGCTCTTCTCTTAACCAAATTAATTAATTTAAGAACAATTTTTATAAATAAAAAAAACTTTATTTTTTTTAAAACGCCTTAATTTTTTTAAAAAGGATTTTATTTTTAAATGAATATTTTTAAAAAAACAAATATTTCAACTACTATCGTTGGGAGTAAAGCCTCTCGCATCAAATTTGAGAAAAAACTATTGAACACCATTTGAAATAGCGTTGAATTTTTAGATTTTTTTTGACTAAAAATCAGAAAGGCAACCAACGCCACTTTAAAAAATATTTTTTAAAAAAACGAATTTAAAAATAATAATAATAATTTTTTAAACGATTTTATTTTTTTTAAAGAAATTTGAAAAAAATAAAAATATGATCCAATGCTAAACTAACCGGCATTGTAACTTTTTTTAAATTTTTTTATAAAGCAAATTTGTAAAAAAAAAAGACAATAAGATGTAACATCACTTTAACTGACATTGAAATCTTTTTTTTTAAAATTTCTTTGATCTCTTGTACTTGTTTACAAACATCAATATTAACTACAAACTTTAATTTTTGTAAATTAGAAAATATATCTATATGTGCTCAATTTTAATTTCAAAAATTATAACTTTAAAATAAATAAAATTGGGCATTTATTTTGAGACGGACGAAGTATATAAGACTTCAGCTATAAAAAAATAAAAAAATAAAAATTTTAACGCCAATTAAAGTGACGTTGCATCTTACTCTTCTTTTTTATAAATTTTTTTTAAAATTAAATAAAATAGGGATAAAATTGATATTACATTAATATGGGTCAAACTAACTTATTAGGAATGACTTATAAGTCATTTTAAATAACTTTATTCTGTTTTAGTTCATAAAACATAATAAATTTTTCTTCATCTTTTATGTTTTCTCTTAGAACTGAAAGTATTATAATTTAATTTTATAATATATTTGAAAAAAAGGTAAAAGGAGAACTAGGAATAGCTAGGGTATACTATTACTATCTAGAAATAGGAAACATTGGAAAGCATAGATATAATAATTAGGTTTGATGTCATATAAATATTTATAAACAAATATTCATATAAATTTATAAATATTTCATCTAAAATTTATAAAATTTAGATACGAATATTTGTTATAAATATTTATATGAATATTTGTTTATATATATATATATATATATATATATATATATATATATATATATATATATGTGTGTGTGTGTGTGTG
This sequence comes from Panax notoginseng, assembly GCA_016801055.1. NCBI lineage: Eukaryota > Viridiplantae > Streptophyta > Magnoliopsida > Apiales > Araliaceae > Panax > Panax notoginseng. The sequence goes on along the minus strand of CM029019.1, from coordinate 52,630,061 downwards.
TGTGTGTGTGGACGGGCTGACGTGGCGAATATTGAACTTTATCCCAAAAAATATGTTAATGTACAGATTCGAACCCAAGACCTCCAGTTTGGAATATTAATCCAATGACCACCCAAGCACATGGGCCTAGTTGCTATTATTTTGCAAGGATTAATATTTATAACTCAACAAATCATTTCTCCCAAATTAAAACAGATCCCCTTTTCCTTAGATTTGTTATTATTATTATTATTATTATTATTATTACTATTATTATTATTATTATTATTATTATTATTATTATTATTATCTTAATTTAAGGCAACATTTTAATAGTCGTTGCAAAAAGTTGTGTAAAATATGCAACGAAAATAAAAATTGTTGCCAATGAATGTGGTCTATATTAGGAAACGAAATATAGCAACAAAAAAACTTTCGTTGCCCACGATGAGGAGAAATCAAGTGGTTAGAAATTTTGCAACGAATTTCTAACGAATTTTGTTTCCAAATTTTGCAACTACTTATGAATTTCATTGCAAAAAGTGAAAGCCTGACATAATCTGTAACGAAGGACAAGTTTCGTTGCTAAACATATACTTTTAGCTGAAAAATCGTGCTAAAGCCCTATTTTTAGCAACAAAAAAACTTTTGTTGCCTACGATGACGGGAAAGCAAGTGGCCGAAAATTTTACAACGAATTTCTAACGAATTTTATTCCCACCAATGAATTAGCAATAAAATTTTGCAACGACTTATGAATTTCATTGCAAAAAGTGAAAGCCTGACATAATCTACAACGACGAATGACAAATTTCGTTGCTAAACATATACTTTTAGCAACGACTTATAAAGTCGTTGCCCGAAAAACTGTTGCTAAAGGCCCATTTTTTTATAGTGTGAGATTATAATTTGTGATAAGTGAAAATTTTGTTTAGTATGTTGTAATTGGTTATTTAACTAATGTTGAATATGGAGGTATAAATATGAGATTATTGACTATAGTGTAAATGGTTTGTTAAAATAAAAATTAAAGTAGTTTTAAATGGGCTTAACCAAACAAGACTTAAAGATATTAAGTCTTTATTTTAAAGAGTTTTTGCCAAACAAAGCCTTATGACTTTTTGATTTTGAATTTTGAATTTAGAATTTTTAAATAATAAAAATAAAATAAGTAAAATAAATTAAATAAAATAAATTTATAACATATATGTTATACTTTTGTAACTGATATTATTTAGAGTGTGTAATGGCCATATCGGTTTCTTTTTATTTTACGCATACTTGCTTATCAGTTTTGGTTTACACGACTTGAGTTATTTGCTAAATGCTAAACTGAGGAAGAGAGTTACAGAGAATTGAGAGACTAGAGTGAGTAGAGAGGAGAAAAGGTTTGTGAAGTTTCAAGTTTGTCTGTAATTGGCAAGGAATACTAAGCAAAAAAAGGTATGATCATAACCTTATTATATGTACAAAAGTTAGTGGTTATCCATCCGGGTTATTCGCTAGAGTATTCTACGTGGATGGAGACAGAGATTTCATCGGCTGCGGTAGTATCCACAGTGCCGAGCATTACTTTAGATGGTGGAGAGCCCATGGAGGACATTGATTCTCACATCGAGGAGGAGCCATTTACTAGGTTGCCAGTAGTTCTTTTAGATTCTACTAGTACTAGCACTGTCATAATTTAGCATTCAGCATAGTACTTTGAGCAAAGTCTTCATCTGATGACCTTTGAGAGAGATCAGGCTAGAGCCCTGATGTTGACAACTCTTGATGGGAGAGACGCAGCTCTATTAGAGAGGGATGATGAATTAGCTCGTAGAGATGCCAATGTTATTGAGCAGGATGAGGCCAGATCAGCTAGAGATGCAGTGATAGTTGAGCGGGATAGCGGCATATCTGCCCGGGATGTAGCCGTCATGGATAGTACTACAGTGAGGTCCCTTACCTCTGGGATGCTTACCGAGATGAGTGCATATATTGATGAGCATAGCATCACCATGCAGATGGTCTCGGACTTGCTGACTCGTGTGGATATCCTTGTACAGGAGACCACAACGTTACCTCCTTCTTCGAAAAGAGATGCTATGTTAGATCTGCTAGCTCGTATGCATACCGATCTGTAGATAGCCTTGTATTTTCCTACACATACTAGCTTAGCCATTTTGTCATATACAGTTTACATTGTGTATATCAAACAGTATTATATATAGCAGGGAAATATATTTTTGATCACTTTCCTTTTAGATATGCTTTAATACTTGCTTGATATTTGCCTGCTTCTTCAGGGCTTGTGATCTTGATGTATTCTGACCTCCTCCTTGTTGGATGGACATTGAGTTGTCTCTGAATAGTTCAGAATGGATCACGGATCTGTGTGTATCCCTACCATCTTTGGTGTCTTGGTATGAAAATGTGGGGAGGAGTATGGCTTTCCTCTCTGAGATTGACCGTACCACAGATGGTCGCCAGTACTCCTATTTAGGAGGAGCCTAGTTAATTCCATCTCTTATGGATTGGTGTTGCTCTTTGAGGTACAACCGCAGCTTAGATGGTTGCCGAATCTTTTATTTAAGAGGAGTTCAGGTAATTCCATCCCTTTGGTTTGAAGCCAAATGAAATGTGATGGATTGAAGTTTGATCCCAGTACCGTTGACAAGTATTTGTGTTTTGGTAGGGGTTAGACCGAACTATGAATGGCTGCCTACGTACTCCTGTTGAAGAGGAGATCAGGTATGCGTTGTTCGAACCTGGTGTAAGAGGTTTAACGCTATTTATGGCAGAAAAGGGTGGAGGAATATTTTTGTTATTTTTGTTTTTGTCATAAGAAAGGTGTAGAAGTGTTTTTGTTATTTTTATTTTATTGCAACCGGGCCATATAAAATATGGTTGCCTACGTACTCCCGTGTGTCAAGGAGATAGGTTGACGTAGTTCGCCCCTCAGGACGAGTTGAAAAGCTTGATCCCATGTGCAGGTCAGATTGCGGGGAAGAAAGTTTAATCCTAGGTTGAGGATAAACTGCAGCTGTGAAAAGTTTGATCCCATGTTTGGGGGGACAAACTGTAAATGTGAGTGGTTCAATCCCTAGTGGGATGACCAAAGTTGTAAAAGCGCAGTGAAGCCAGGCTGCTGGCTTAAAGAGTATGTTTCCCTGATGGGCAAAGTGAGGAAAAGAGTTGTATGTGGTAAAGGGTTAAAGAACCGGAATGACTGGTGATCTGATGATCCAACACCAGGATGTTTACTTAATGGTAACTTCAGACATAGTACCGTTTCACGGTGTCTGAGTTGATAAGCTGTGGAAATTCATCGCCGTCCATTTCCTGCAATCTGAGAGCACCTCCTGTCAATACTTCCTTGACAATAAACGGGCCTTCCCAGTTAGGAGCAAATTTTCCCTTAGACTGATCTTGGTTGTCGATGATCTTCTTTAAAACTAAGTCATATTGTTTAAACTACCGTAGCTGGACTTTTCTGTTGTAGGATCGGGCGATCCTTTGCTGATATAATTGACCATAAAAGATAGCCGCGGTTCGCCTTTCATCTATTAGAGACAATTGGTGATACCTATCTTGTACCCATTGATCCTCATCCAGCTGAGCGTCCATCAACACTCTGAGGGATTCCATTTCTACTTCTATGGGGAGTACTGCTTCCATCCCATAGATTAATGCATAGGGGGTTGCCCCAGTTGAAGTGCGCATTGATGTTCTGTAGGCTAACAGAGTAAGAGGCAATAGGTCAGGCCATCCTTTGGGGTTGGCGGCCATCTTTTGCATGATCTTCTTGATGTTTTTGTTAGCCGCTTCAACAGTACCATTCATCTTTGGGCGGTAGATGACGGAGTTAAGGTGTTTGATGTGGAATTTACTACATAACTCCTCCATCATTTTGTTGTTGAGGTTCTTAGCATTATCTGATACAATTACCTCTGGTTGTCCATATCGACAAATGACATTATTTCTGATGAAAGCAATGATGACTTCTTTAGTAACCCTGGGGAAGGAGGCTGCTTCTACCCACTTGGTAAAGTAGCCGATCATGGTAAAGATAAAGTGATGTCCATTACTGGCTTTAGGCTCGATGGGCCCGATCATGTCCATTCCCCACATTGAGAAGGGCCAAGGTGAGCTCATATTGTGGAGGTCCCGTGGAGGGGCGTGGATAGCATTCCCATGAATTTGGCACTGATAACATCTCTTAACGTGGTTATTGCAGTCAGCCTTGAGAGAGAGCCAGTAATGTCCTGTTCTGAGGATCTTCTTTATAAGTAAAGGGTCTCTCATGTGTGGGCCACATACTCCACCATGGATCTCATCCATTAGTCTTTGAGCTTGATCCTTGTCCAGGCATCTGAGGAGACCTTGTTCTGCATCTCTCTTGTAGAGTGCATCTCCGCTCAGGTAAAATTTCATAGCTAGTCGATGAATCCGCCTTTGCTCAGTCAGGCTCGCCTCAGCGGGTGTAGATCCATCTCGCAAGTACTCCTTGACATGCTGATACCAAGGTTGTTGGATGGGAGGTAGCTAATCCGATACTTCTCCAACATAGTTCCCATAGGCTGGTGGCTTTTGCAGGGCTAATGTGACGCTTGGTATGTGTTCCTTATCAGGTATGTAAATCAAGGAGGCCAAAGTTGCTAATGCGTCTGCGAAGTCATTCCTATTATAAGGAATATGTAGAAAGGAGATCTCTTCGAACTCCGAAGCCATCTGTAAAACTTGTCGATGGTAAGGCAGTAAATGTAGCTCTTTGGTTTGATAGATTCCCGTGGATTGTTTGACTACCAACTCTGAATCCCCAAAGACAGTTAACCGCCTGATGCCCATTGAACGGGCAAGTTTTAGCCCCATGATACAACCTTCATACTCAACTGTGTTGTTGGTGCTGCCAAACTGTAATTTAACGGCGACGGGATACTACTCCCTCGTACCGGATACAATAACTGCTCCAGCTCCAGAACCTTCCATATTAACAGCTCCATCAAAATACATGTTCCATGTTTGACGTGTATTGTACTGATGATGTTGCTGAATTGTCATTAACCCTTCATCGGGGAAGTATGTTTCCAAGCATTTGAAATCCGCCGAAGGTGCGGTGGCCAGTTGATCCGCTATTCCTTGACCTTTAATGGACTTTTTCATCACGTAAAAAATATCAAATTGTTACAGAATCAACTGCCATCTTGACAGCTGACAATTCAGTATGGGCTTGCTGAACACATACTTGAGAGGATCCACGCGGGATATGAGATGGGTTGTGTGCCCATAGAGGTAATGCAGTAACCTCATGGCATCTTATGCTAAATCACAACAAGTCTTCTCAATCAGAGTGTACTTGTGTTCACTGCTGCTGAATCTTTTTCTGAGGTAATAGATAGCTCGTTCTCGACCTCTATCGTCTTTTTGACCCAACATGCGGCCCATGGCATTGTTAGTTATGGATGGGTATATGAACAGGGGAACATCATCCCTGGGTGGTACCAAAATAGGAGCTTTGACTAGCTGATCTTTGATGGTAAGGAAGGCCTTCTGGCACTCATCATTCCATTTCATGGAGGAGTTCTTCCTTAAAAGCTTGAAGATTGGCTCACAGGTTGCTGTGAGTTAAGAAATGAACCTACTAATGAAGTTGGCTCTTTCTAAAAATCCCCGTATTTCTTTCTCTATCTGAGGAATGGGCATTTTCGTAATGGACTAGATTTTGGTGGGATCCAGCACTATCCCTTTGTGGCTGACTAGAAATCCTAACAACTTGCCTGATTTAACGCCAAAAGCGCACTTGGCTGGATTCAACTTCAAGTTGTACTTACGCAACCTGTTGAAAAGATGTTTGAGATGGTCTAAGTGGTCTTGCTCCCTTCGGGATTTGACGATGATGTCATCCACGTAGATCTCTATCTCTTTATGCATTAAGTCGTGGAAAAGGGCCATCATGGCTCTCTGATAGGTAGCTCCAGCATTGATGAGGCCAAAAGACAACCGTCTGTAGTAAAAGGTTCCCTAAGGCGTGATGAAAGCAGTTTTCTCACGATCTTCCTCAGTAACCATGATCTGATAGTACCCTGCAAAGCAATCAGTGAAGGAGTACATGTCGTATTGAGCAGTATTGTCAATGAGAATGTGGATAAATGGCACGGGAAAGCTATCTTTAAGGCAAGCTTTATTCAGATCCCGATAATCCACGCAAACTTGCACCTTTTCTCCAGGCTTAGGCATGGGAACGATGTTAGATATCCATTCAGGATATGTGGACACCATGATAATACCAGCTTGAAATTATTTCATAATTTCTTCTTTCACCTTTAAACTCCACTCAGGTTTCAATCGCCTGAGTTTCTACTTGACTGGCTTGAATCCCTCTTTGATGGGAAGGCGATGAAGGACAATGTCAGTGGACAAACCCACCATGTCTTCATTAGACCATGCAAACACATCCTGGAATTGGGTTAGTAGCGTAACCATATCATTCCTCCGGTTTGGGGTAAGGTCTGAACCAATCTGGATTAACTTAGGGTTTTCTAAGATTCTGAGATTGAAAGAGGTGGTTTGATCAAGGTTGGGTTTAGGTTTGTCTTCGACCCATTCTTTGATCTCCGGAGGCACCTCAATGTCCTCTTGTATTTCCATCAAGTCTGAGTCCAACTTTTCATCAAAGTTACAATCCTTGTGGAGAAGAGGCATCTTATCAGCAAGTATAGGCACATCTAAGTTCAGAGTCCTGAAACAAAATATGATTTCACTTAATATATATGAAACTGTTTAATCATACAAAGTGTTAGCATGTACGGACAAAAAAACTGCTAATACGGTACATAAAAGTAAGCAGTTATTATATCTATAGGGCAGCAAGAAGTCCTGCCCATTTTACCCTTGTCGACCAATGCAAGGAGTGCTGCTCCAATTGGCAAGGGCAAAGTCCTGGTGGACTGCAGTGATGGAGGGGTTGTCATCGTCCTCCTTCTCCCGAATGATGACCATTATGTCTGGGCAATCATCGTCTGGGGTGTATCTGTTTATATGTTCATCATGGACAATGATGCATATGCCTGACATCATTCGGACGATGTCTTGTTTAATTCTCCATTCCTCTTCTTCCACCTTGGGATCTGGAACAAAGACTTCCTTATCCTTTACCGGTATCGGCTTAGGAAATAACATAGCCATTACACTGGCTAGCACCTTTACCGGAGTTTGTGCAGACTCTGGATTTACAGGTGGAGATAATCGTAGCGTGGCTGAAGTGGAAGGAATCTGTTTATGCTTATGGGGATTCTTGTGACTAGAACTGGCAGAATAGCCTAGTCCAGCTGTACTAGCTTGAGTGGACACTTAAATCGGGTGCTTAATACCCTGATGATTTTTACCCAGCCCTTGTCCCGGCTGGTGTCCCAATGACATCATTTCTTGAGTAGCTGCCATAACTTCGGCAGAAATCTTGGGTACGGGAAATGGCGTCCCAATAGAATGGTATTGAGTGTTGCTTACTTCCAAAGCATGAAAACTGACCGGCTCAACATCTGAATTGACATTAATGAGTGGAAGGTCAACATGTTGAGGACATTCCAGTTCAGCGTTGACTGTGACTATTGTTGATAATGTATTTAAGTTGCTGATGAAGAGTGGAGGGGACTGCCCCTGCCATATGAATCCACGGTCTCCCTAGAAGTAGGTTGTATCCTTTATCTATTTTGAGCACGTGAAAAGATACACAAAATGTATGGGGACCAATCTCAATTGGCAGCTCAATCTCTACGACTGAATTTCGGCGAGATCCATCAAAAGTTTTGATGATTGACATTGACATTGACATTCACTTGAGATTGACATTCATCTTTAGTAATGTAGCATAAGGACAGATATTCAAAGACGAACCTCCATCTACCAAGACTCCAGTTAACATGTATCCGGAGGACAAAATCGCAATGTGTAACGGCTTGCAATGACCGGTCCCTTCGGGCGGTATGTCATCATCAGTGAAAGAGATCACATTGTTGTTGAAAATGTGATCAACCAGATGTTGAAATTTTTCCACATTCACTGATTTCGGCAAGTAGGCTTCTTCTAAAACCTTTAGTAGAATCTTCCTGTGATCTTCGGAAGTTAAAACCAAGTCTAATATTGAAATTTGATGTGGAGCTTCTCTTAAGCTTAAAACCACCTTGGCTTTATTATGACCCATAGCACGGAGGAATTTCTTAATCTTCTCCATGGGAATTTTCCCCTTTGATTTGATGGTAGACTTCATCACCCGTTGGGGAATAAATAGTGGATTTTCCTTCGACACTATAGAAGTTGTATAAGAGGTGGATCCTTCAGCTTCTCCATAATTCTAAGGGACTTTTTGTAAGCTAACAACAGGATATTGTGTTTGGAATGGTAGGTTAATTGGCTCTGCAGCAGCCACTTTTGAAGGATTGTTAATTCCTTTGAGTTGAATTGTGAGTGGTTTAACAGTCTCATCAGCCTCAGAGGATATAACTGCTACCAGTCCTTTCCATTTAGTGGGACAAGTATTTTCACTCTTAAATAGCACAATATCATTGTCTGCTCAGTTGCAGGACACCGCTATCGATTAAGTTCTGAATAAGGTGGCGGAGTGCCCAGCATTCTTCCATGCTGTAACCGCGAGAATGGGAGTGATACTGGCATACTCTATCAGGATTGAACCGTCCTGAATGTGGATTAATTGTAGGTAGGAGGGAAGTGATTCTTCCTTCATTTATTAGCATCTAAAGTATCTCCTCCATAGGTTGGCTCAGGTATGTAAATTCCCTTATATTGGCAAAATCCCTACGGGCTTTGGTAGTTGCTCTCTTCGTCACTTTGTCCTCCAATGTTTCATATTTTGAAGGTGACGAGGGAGTATTCATAACCAAGGGAAGGAGACTAGCATGCTCCTAGCTAATTAATTGACGTGTGACTTGATGCTGATAGGTCACCAATTCTGCCAATTGATCAATTTTCTTACACAGAGCATTAATCTTCCGTTCCATCGTAAACTGGAACTTTGCATAATCCCATTTGTCAACACCGTCTTTGATGATCTGGGATACTTCACAGTTAAAATTGGAACTTTGTCCACTGTTCCAATTAATAATGTTGATCTCTTCCTCTTTGTGTGGAGGAAGAGGGTTGTCTTGCATGTGAGGTTGATCTGGTTTGGTGACCACTATCTCACTATTGTCTATTAAATCTTGGATCTTGTGTTTCAAGGCCCAACAATCTTGAGTATCATGTCCAGGTGCCCCGGCGTTATAAGCACATTTTCGAGCAGCATTAAAACCCCTCCCATTAGGACTGGCTGGTGGAAGAAGATGCGTGATTTTCTTTTGAGTTATCAGAAGAGTGAGAATGTTCAAGAGTGAATCCCCTAGGGGTGTGAACACTCGAGGGCGTTTGACTTCTCCACCTTTAGGCATTAGAGGGTTTGAAGACTGTGCTTGAAAAGGAATGTAATTTCTCCATTGGATAGGCATATTCTGATTGCCTTTTTGTCCTTGGAGTATCAAGAAAACATCCTCCTCTTTCTTTTTATGGACCCTCCGGGGGTTGTTTCCATAATTTCTGGATTGGATGTGTTCAGCAACAGCTTTGAGAGCGGCTAGGTCTTGAATCTTTCCTGACTTCAATCCCATCTCAGCCATTTCTCCATATTTGATCATTTCAGAAAATGGTTTACCAATGCCAGCTAATACTCTTTCATAGAAATGAGCTTCTTGTATGTCGATAAAGGTCATGACCATCTCTGACTCTGTCATAGAAGGAATCACTTGAGCAGCAAGGCGCCTTCACCTTTGAGCATATTCTCTAAAAGACTCATTGGACTGTTTCTTGACCTTGGTAATCTGATATCGGTTAGGAGACATCTGAGACTAGAAATTGTATTGCGTAAGGAAGGCGTGAGCTAGCTCTTCCCAGCTATGGATCTTTGAGTTGTCTAATCTGGTATACCTTGAACGGGCTTCTCCAGTCAGACTCTTTTGGAACAGCTGCATTCTGAGCAACTCGTCCTCTGCATAAGATCCAAGTTCTCCAATGAACACCTTCAAATAGGTGTAATGGTCTACTAATCCGTCATACTTTTTGAAGTCAGGAGTTTTACACTTCTCGGGATAATGAACACCAGGGAATATACAAAGATCGGCATAGGAGACACTCCCGTGTGCTCCAATTCCTTTGATAGAATGAAGGGTTTCTTCCATTTGAAGAACTTTCTTTTTGATGTCACCGATGTCTGGATCTCATGTGAGATGGGCGGCATCATGACTTTTATTGGTCGTATCCAACTGCTGTTCAGGTACTATAATGGCTTTATCAGAACCTTGAGTTCCTCCTTGTGCAGAGGATTCAACATGTGTGGGTATCTTCTTACCTTGAGTAGATTGATGTAGTTCTTTAAGCAGAACAACCAAATCTGTAATTTGTTTACTTAATCCATCAAATTCTTCGTGAGAAACTAGATTAGACTGGTCAGATGAAGACATGATTGGTTGTAGGCCTGCGGCCTTTTTGGACTTTGACCGGGTAATAAGTCTGAATGCTTCCCTGCAACAAAACTTGCATAGTTTAGTTTTAGGGATTGTGTAAATGTTTACATGCTATGTGATGTGTCCGTTTTAGGATTATGATCCTGCAAAACGGATGTTAGCTGTTTGTAATACAGGATAGCATGTCAATTTAAATACGTATATGCTTCTTCATATTTCTCATTACATTGAGATGAATATGAAATGTAAATTACAAGTAATTGACTTTACAAGTAATTTGAAATGAGAAAGCATGAAGAGACTTTCCTCCACGTTTGATTTATAAGAGGCTGACCTATCTTAGGTTACTCTCGCGGCTTTTTGGCATGAAGGTTCCCAAATCATCGCAATTTACACAACGGGAATTTAATCCGGTCTTTCAACTGGAGCGAATTTGGGTGGTGCCTTTCCTGAGCCTCGTTGGAATTAGTCTTCCTACGAGTCCAGTAATCAAACACCGACAGGATAGCCTTCTGTTGGAGGAACCACACAGCATACATTCACATACAATGTGTCTCACCGTTTATGAAAATGATGAAATGTACGAAGCATTAATATCATAGATAGATATATTGCAGTGCAGTAAAAAATGCATTCGTACACATGCATCATAAATGTAAATGCAATATTCACACATAAGCATATAACAGTTTTGAAAAGCTTGTAATAGAGGCTTAAGTCCCCTTACTGGAGTCCCCAGCAGAGTCGCCACCTATCGACGTCGGAATTTTTATTTGTCCCTTTTCGTTCCCTATTTTTTTATGTTCTCATATTAGGTGAGACTTGTTTGAAAAAATAAGTGAAAAAGGTCCGACATGTATAATGTCGATGATGGACTGTTAAGAGTCGCCAGTTGGTTTTTTAACTAGTTGTACCAGCACAAGCGAGAAAAGGATTGCACATTGACCCAGTGATGTGACGCTGCTAAACGGGTCTGTAAAACCGAGATTCATTAGGGTCCGGGGACTTGCTTATGCGGAGGGAAGGTGTTAGGCACCCCCCAACATCCGTGTTGCCACGGTGACCGCCACTTTTCAAGAAAATGTTATATGAATATGTGTGTGTGTGGGTCAATGTGTTGTTATTTGGAAGTAGTGCTATGCCTCGTTTGCAGCTATATACAAAGGGTTTGAATTTTGTATAAAAGTTCAGTTTTAACAAGATATAGCAGTGATGATTTGTAAAAAGAGATTTTTCAAACCCTGTGCTCAATAGTAATTGAGGCCTTTGATACTTCCATTTTATTATAAAATGTTCGGCTTGATTGCTTTTATTTTCGAGATGCGAAGCATCTTCGAGAAAAATAATGTACAAAGCGATGCCGAACTCCTCGCGGGCAAGAAAACCATATGATGAAATCCAACACCGTGAATAAATTTACAAGCTGCTTACAGCTAAAAATGTCCATCCCGAGAACCAAATATAGATTTAGTAAACTGAATCTGTGATCACATGATTCTTAGGCTCACATAATGCCGCAGTTTATATAATAGCAGTAAGCAGGTATATATATAAAAGCTGTAAATATATATATACAAACATGATCAACGACCACGAAGCACCTCCATGGGCGATCATAAATGTAAATAAAGCTGTAAAAGCGATCAACCGCCACGGAGGAAACTCCAGGCAGGACGAAATGTACAGAAAGTTGTAAAAACGGTCAACCGCCACGAAGTAAACTCCAGGCGGGACGAAATATAAATATATATATATATATATATATATATATATATATATATATATATATATATATATATATATATATATATATATATAAAAGCTTGTAAACGCACTGGATATAAAATCCAGCCTCATCGAACAAAGTCCGACAACAGTTCATATATATAAGTATATATATATATATATATTAAAGCAGTAAATGCATCGGATGTAAAATCCAGGCTCATCGAACAAAGTTCGACACACAGTTCATATATATAAGTATGTATATATATATATATATATATATATATATATATATATATATATATATATATATATATATATATATATATATATATATATATATATACAAAAGCATTTAAACGCACCAGACGTAAGTCTAGGCTCATTGAACAGGGTTCGACACACAATTCATATATATATATATATATATATATATATATATATATATATACAAAAGCAATTAAACGCTCTAGACATAAGTCTAGGCTCAATCGAGACATAACTTGATAATGTTAGTCCATATATAAATATATATAGAAGTATATATATACAAACTGAAATGAAACCACGGACCCAAGTTCGGGCATACACACGCAATACGACTCCCAACGTGAAGAACGGTGTGTGCAAAGATGAAGAGAAATGCTTAAAAATGTGTAATAAGGCTTACAGTGGGCTGCCAAAGAAGACTTCAATCACTTGAAATGGATGAACACTCGGCTCCCACCGGTAAAAAGTAGCTATATATGAGCTTACAGGTGTTTAAAATGAGAAAGCACTCAGTTTGGGGTGTGTACAGAGCAAATTGGACAGGGCTTCCTCGCCTTTTTCTCTTATAAAATGGCCACCCCAAGCCCTCTATTTATAGAGGGTGGAGCCGCAGGTGTACCTGCGGCTGCCCGGGGTGCCCGTGCTTTGCGGATCCCGCCGTCTCGAAGTACGTGCACGCGTGCAACGTGATGTCCGCTCGAGCTTTTAGAATTGCAATCCAGGCATCCGACTGAGGTATGTAAGACCTATTTCGGGCTTGTAATATCCGTGAATTTTAAGTCACTATATATGTATGTGCATTATTAATATTTTAAAACTTTGTGTTATATAATGATTTAATATGTGACAACATATGTGAAGTGGTGCATGGGTCAATTAACTTATATACTATAGTTATGGATATATACATTTATAGATTTCATTAAAAATGAAATCTTCGTAACCTAATTATACATTAGGCGAGACAATTAAATAACCTAAGGGTTATGGTAATAAGGAAATGCTAGTATTTAATATGTGTACTAACTTAAATGGATAATCTTGTTATTTCAAGTGACTAATAATTTTAAACCTAATTCTTGTAAACCTAATTAGGTTATGAGCTAAAGTCACATGTATAAGTAATTAAATTTCATATGATTGGAAATGAAAACCCTAAATAATCAATTTGGGTATCATATATTAAAATTTCTAGACTATGTTTGTTACATAGCCCAAAGCAATTAAAGGAGAAGCCCAAAAGAAATAAAATGCAATCCCAAACTTAGCCAACTTGATTAAGGGTATTTTAGACATTTGATTTATCTAATTTATACATTAAAATAAAAGCTAAATGAAGGAATTAGTGGGCATATATATGGCTGGCCACATTAGCCTTTTTATGGCAAGATGATTAAGCTAAACAATGTCCATTAGTAGTAACTCTTACACCCAAGGACATGGTTGTCAGGCTCCCATTGGTTGCCACTTTATTAAGTATCCTTAATCATGATTAGAATAATAAGGCAAAGCTTTTATCCATGGGTTAAAGAAAGTATGGGGGATAATAAGGAATCAACCATTCCATTTGCTAGAATACTCCACTTTCTCTTATTCTTCTTCTTCTAATTTTTCTCCCAAGCTAGCAACTTCAAGAGAGAGAAAAGAGAGAGAGGTTCGGCCATATAGAGAGAGAGAGAGAAGTGCTAGTTTGTTCATGCAACCTAATCTAATCACTTACTTTGGTAAATCAAGGAAGGTTGCCATTAAATCAAGGTATAACCTAACCTTCATCTTCTTCTTCTACTTTATTTTATAGCTTGAGTTTTGTTGGAGTTATGAACAAATACTCAAGATACCCTAGTCCTACATATCATCATGTATGGAACTAAGTATCTTGAGTGTTAGATCAAGGGCTTAGAGGAAGAATATGAGCATATGTTCCCCAAGGGTGAAAACTCTTGTTTTCTTCCACTAAATCTTGTGTAACTCAAGTTTTCCAACTTATATTTATGATCCGTCGAGGGGGGGGGGATGCTAGATACATGAGTTATCTAGTAAAACCAAGTGATAGAACATAAATCTAGCAAGTTTTGAAACCGTTGGGGCTGTTTTCCCCAAAATAAACCACTTGGAATGTTAAGGGTTCAAAAACCCTAAAATAGCTTCTGTCCTGTTTTTCTTGGCACTGTTTTGGACAATAGCATGTCTTTTAAAATTCTGGGAAAAATCACAGAGGTACCTTGAGAAGTTATCTACATGAAAGAAAAAGAACGGACACGTTTCGAGTTATAGATTGTGCGTAATGACTATTTCCGTGAAGGATTCCTAAATATTTACCTTTGAATATCTCACTGTGTAAACACTGGAAAATTCCGAAATTGTTACAGTATGTTCATATATGTTAGGAAAGCATACCTTGAAAATTTCAGAATTTTCTGAGCAAAACTCAATTTATGAAAAATGAAGCAAAATTCGAGTGTTTTGGGAACTTTAAAAATAGTAGATCATTTTCTAAAATTCCAAAAAAAATTGGGGATCATCCTTGTAAGTTCATATTCTGTTAAAATCCAGAAGATGAGAATTTTTAGAATCAGTTTGCTATTTTTCCTAAAAATGATTAAGTTATGAATAAAAAGAAATAAATAGTTAAATGATGTCTTTAATAAGAAAAATGTGATTTTTATGCTTGAATACTCATAATATATCATATCCTGACTATCTTAGAGCACTTTGGTAATTTATGATGAGAAATATTATTTATGACCTTTTATGGATATTAAATAAGAGATTTAATAAAGGGTGAACAATTAGAATAAATTGTTTATTAATCCAATAAATTATTAAAATATTACTATGACATTAATAATATTAGAATATGATATTGATAAGTAAATAAAAATATTAGAATATGATATTCTTAAATGGTTAATAGTATTTGATTTTAGCATTAATAAATGATTAAAGTATTATTAAATGATTAATAATATTAGATTAAAATATTAATTTTAGATTAAAATATTATTAAAAGATTATTAATACTAAATTAAAGTATTATTATTGAGTAAATAATAATATTCGAGATTAAATAAAATGTTATTAAAAATATAATAACATTAGTAAAGGAATAAAATATTATTAAATGATTAATAATATTAGTAATGGAATAAGATATTATTAAATGAATAAAATATTAGTAAATGATTAAAAGTATTGTTAAATGATTAATGATACTAAAGCATAAGTAAGATATTATTAAGGTAATAATATTGATGCATAATTAAAATATTATTAAGAGGATTAGTAATATTAGTAAGGTATTAAAATATTATTGAGATGTTAATAATATTAGTAAGCGAATGAAAGTATTATTAGGGAACTAATAATACTAAGAGGTGAATTAAATATTATCAAGATTAATAATATTAAGTTGTTATTTAATAGTAACATTATTAAGACAAGATAATGTTTATAAGAACTAAATGTAATGTATAATATTTATGTGATTACATAATGTAATATTATACTATGACTAATTGAAAAATTAACTATAGGTCTCTCAAAGGAAGATAATTTAACTGCATAGTGGATATAAATTAATTGCGTAGCCGTAATCTACAGGTGAGGCAAGTTTTCTAACTCAAACTCGAGTTATTATTTTCAAAGCATATTAGTGAATAATTATTGATGATTATTTACATTTATAATGATTATTGAAATTCACACTTTGTGCAATTAAATTCCTGTTCTACTATTATTGAACTGTGAATTAAATTAAAGTTCTTCATTCATGAACTATTTATGAGATAGATCTATGCTAATTGTATCAGCTAGATCAAGCATTTTTAAATTTGTTAAATCAAATGTGTTTTAAAAAAAAGTTGTTCTTATTAAACTGATATGATAAGAACTCTTGACTGAGAAAAGGACGAATTTGATTAAGTCATGATATCAATGCCGGATTATTAAGTGTTTATGCATAAATCACGGGGTATGAAAGGCTGATCCCCTTGAATACCAAAACTTATTAAGAGGTTTAGTTTAAATGACTGAGAACCTTGGCAAATGTTCATGGTTATTTCAAAAGCACTTAGTACACATTATTCAATTATTCGAATATTCAATTGTTGATTATTAATTCATGTTCCTACACAATTTTATACTATTGTTGAACATTAAAAGCAAAACTTCTTTCCAGTCATGATATATCTCCCTTGTATATAAACTTGCTAAGCAAATTAGTTGCTTACCCTTGCTATATCATGACATTTATTTAAGCTAAGCCTGAAGGATCCAATACGAAGGACAAGGGCAAGGGCAAGATCCAGGAATAGTTTAGAATGAATATTAATTATTATTATCTGATGGTAGTTCTTATGTAAACCTTTTGTAATATGAATGTTGTGTTTAAGTTAAGGTTAAGAAGACCTTGGGACCATGTTATGGAAACTTTATTATAATGAACAATGTATGTTTATTATTTTGTAATAGTTATAGAATGCTTATGATGATGATAGATCGTGAGCACCGAATCTGAGGTTAGAGAACCTGGATTTGGGGGCATCACAGGTTGGTATCAAAGCTGTAGGTAATAAACATTAGGAATACGAAACCTAGGTTATAACCTTAGTA
Source organism: Panax notoginseng (assembly GCA_016801055.1). Taxonomy (NCBI): domain Eukaryota; kingdom Viridiplantae; phylum Streptophyta; class Magnoliopsida; order Apiales; family Araliaceae; genus Panax; species Panax notoginseng. The sequence goes on along the minus strand of CM029019.1, from coordinate 52,612,983 downwards.
GAAAACTCTTATAGAGTGTGTTAGCTAGGTGATGGATTGAGGAGATCCATCAAGTTTTAGTTGTAATGAATAAAATATCATTTCATTTTATCAATGAATATATTTTATTGTGGTACTGATGTTATTTTGATTGTTTATTGTGGTTATAGGATGGCTGACGAGAGTCAAGATAGCTATTCAGTGAACCAAGAGTCGAGGGACTCTAGTGAGGAGTCCATGGAGCATGAGATGATAGGAAATTTGTTGGCGAGGAACATCGAGCTAGAGGTTAGGGCTGAGCGAGTGGAGGCGCAGAACAACACCCTCCAGATTTCAGAGCAGTAGTACAAGGACACTGCTTACCAGGCACAGGCTGAGGTAGACGAGTTGTGAAGGAGGTTGGAGCAGAGATAGCTACAGCTAGGACAATTAAGAGTTGAGGTGGAAGCTAAAGATGTGAGGATATATACTTTGGAGCAAGCTTTAGACATCACCTTTATGCAGTTCGATGCTAAGTGGATGGAGCTGCCCTCCAGCAATGAGAGCAGGCGTTGATTTGTATTCATGTCCGATATAGTCCCACTTTTTATTTCTAATAGGGACTGTTTAGTTGTTGTAAATCCTTATGCTTTGCTGTATGCATAGGATGGCAGTTATACCCCAACTTTTATTTTGATAGAGGGGTAGATGGTAGTGGATCCTCACTTTTTGTCCATTAGAGGATAGTTGGTGGTGGACAGTTTATGCCTTGAGCATTTATAGAAGTATGCCAGATGTTTAGTCAGTCTGTATTAAAATATTGGTATATGAATCTAAATGCATTATTATGATATGCGTTGAAAATTTTAAATAGTGAAATTGTCTATTTAATGTTATGTGAATCCAGTAGACTGATTTGGATTTTTCTTTAAACAAACTTAACCCACTAATCAGGGAGAAAGACTTCTAAAATCTTGGTAATTTAAAACTCTCACATAATGATCATCTGATTGTTTGAATACAGTAGTGTATTGTATGCTAAGTACTTATATGATAATAAAACCCGAGTAACGTGTTAGAATTTCGTTTAACTAGATAATGCCGCCCAGACGAGTACAAAGGAACCAAGAGATCGAAGATTTAGTTAATAATGTATTGGGAACTCAACAAAACCCAATGCAAGACTTTGTCAACATGATGGCTGAAGCTACGAGGAATCAAGCTCAACCTGCAAGAAATCAGGCGGGAAACCAACTAGCCAACTTTAAGGACTTCAAGGCAGTAGAATCGCCGGAGTTTAGAGGAACAGCAGACCCGATAGAGGTCCAGACGTGGATGAAGGAGATTGAGAAGGCCTTCATTATTGCTTGAGTAGCAGAAGAACAAAAAACAATTTTTGCTACCTACTTAATGAAGGGTAAGGCTAACTATTGGTGGGAGGCCAACCAGAACAAAGCCGGGACTGGAATCGTGACTTGGGAAGCGTTCAAGAAGTTATTCTTTGAGAACTACTTCCTAGAGAGTACACAAGCAAGAATGGAGATCAAGTTTTTGGAAGTAGAACAGGAGAATATGTCAGTGTCAGAGTACGCCATAAAGTTTAATGAATTAGCCAGATTCGCTCCACATCAGGTAGACACAGAGGTGAGGAAAGCAAGAAGGTTCGAAAATGGACTAAAGCCGTGGATTTACAGTAAGGTAGCGGTTCTACAAATCACGTCATTCTCAACTCTGTTGGAGAAAGCTCTCATAGCGGAAGGTGGAAGCGAAGCGGTCTCAATGTACAATCGGGAGAAGAACTAGAACAAAGTAGAAGGTGCGAATCAGAATGTTAGTAGTGGCGGTACCAACAACAAGAAGCGAAAATGGAGCAGTGGGGGTAGTAATTTGGAGAGTCAGCAAGGTAGTGTGCAACAAAAGAAGCCGGTGTGTGGAAACTGTGGAAAGGGTCACTCGGGAGAGTGCTTGAAAGAAAAAATAGTATGTTATACCTGTGGACAGGAAGGGCATACCTCACCCAATTGTTCTAAGGTGAAGAAGGGAGGTTGTTTTAACTGTGGTGAATTAGGACATCAGATCAAGGATTGCCCAAAGAAGAAAAGCACGGATGGCAGAAACGATAACAGGGGCAATAACACTAGGACAACCAGTGGAGAACCAGCCGAGCCAAACAAGCCGACAACAAGGACATTCAATATGACAGTGCAAGATGCCGTGGCATCCAGGGAGGTGGTGTTAGGTATAATTCCGATCAACGATATAAATGCCTATGTGTTATTCGATTCGGGAGCTTCATGTTCTTTCGTATCTGATGAATTTGCTCAAAGATTAAGTCTACCTCGTGAACTATTAGAACACCCAATGAATGTAGAAGTAACAAACAAAGAAATTATACTTGTAGACTACATCCATAAGTATTGTTGTGCTGATGTAAGAGGGTTTAAGCTTAACGTGGATTTGATACCGATTCATCTTGGAGAGTTTGATGTAATCCTCGGGATGGATTGGTTATCAAATCACGGGGCGGTCATTGACTGTAAGAAAAAGTGTGTACACCTAAAGACTCCGAATAAGTCAAAGGTGGTATTTCATGTTAGTAAATTGCCGAGACAATCTTATTGTCTGACGATGATGCAAGCAAAGAAGTTACTTAGGAAGGGTTGTATAGGTTATTTGGCTCATGTTGTGGATACCCGCAGAGTTGAGGGTAAACTGGGTTAGATACCTATTGTAAGGGAATTCGTTGACGTCTTCCCAGATGAGATTTCGGGATTGCCACCAGATAGAGAGATAGAGTTTGTTATCGATTTGGCACCAGGGACATCACCGGTATACAAAGCGCCGTATCGTATGGCTCCAGTAGAAATGAAGGAATTGATGATTCAACTACAAGAATTATTAGATAAGGGATACATTCGACCGAGCGTATCACCGTGGGGAGCACCGGTGTTATTCGTAAAGAAGAAGGATGGGTCATTAAGGCTTTATATCGGCTACCGAGAGTTGAACAAGGTCACCATTAAGAACAAGTGCCCGTTGCCCAGGATCGACGATTTGTTTGATCAGTTGAAGGGGGCGAAATACTTTTCAAAAATTGACTTGAGGACCTGTTATCACCAACTGAAGGTGAGGCAGGAGGATGTTACAAAGACGGCATTCAGAACTCGTTATGGACACTTTGAGTTTCTGGTAATGTCTTTTGGATTGACGAATGTGCCAGCAGCATTTATGGACTTGATGAACAGAGTGTTTAAATAGTATTTGGATAAGTTTTTTATCGTGTTCATCGATGACATTCTGGTATATTCAGAGACAGAGGAAGAGCACGCTGAACATCTAAGGATAGTGTTGGAGACGTTAAGGAGGGAGAAGTTGTATGCAAAGTTCTCCAAGTGTGAGTTTTGGTTACAGAGAGTACAGTTTTTGGGTCACGTTATCGACAAGGATGGTGTTTCGGTGGATCCATCAAAAGTAGAAGCAGTTATCAATTGGGAACAACCAAAGACGCCGACAGAAATTAGGAGTTTCTTGGGATTAGCAGGATACTATCGGAGATTCATCCAAGATTTTTCAAAGATAGCATCACCGTTGACCAACCTTACCAGAAAGACAGTGAAGTTCGTTTGGACAGAGAAATGTGAAGAGAGTTTCATGGAATTAAAGAAGAGGCTCAGTCAGGCACCTGTGTTGACTTTACTAGATAACATGGGAGGATTTGTAGTGTATAGTGATGCGTCATACAAGGGTCTTGGCTATGTACTAATGCAGCATGGCAAGGTCATTGCGTACGCTTCACGTCAGCTGAAGGACTATGAGAAGGGTTATCCGATTCATGACCTAGAATTATCAGCAGTAGTTTTTGCCTTGAAGATTTGGAGGCACAATTTGTATGGCGAGAAGTGTGAGACATATACGAATCACAAGAGTCTGAAGTATATCTTCATGCAGAAAGAGCTAAATATGAGGCAGCGCCGATGGCTAGAATTGATCAAGGATTATGATTGTGAGATTCTGTACGATCCAGGAAAAGCAAATGTAGTGGCAGATGCCCTGAGCAGAAAATGCAGAGAGAAGTTACTGAAGTTGACCATGCAAGAGGAATTGGTGAAAGATTTCGAACGACTTTACTTAGAGGTTAAGTATCCGATGGAGACCAACGAGAAATTATTTACAGTGACAGCGAGCCCGACTCTATTAGATGAGGTTAAAGAGGCTCAAGAGGAGGACGAAGATTGCGACAACATCAAGAAGCAGTTAACTGAAGGGGATGAATTGAAATACAAGGTTGATGGCACCGGACTGCTGAGATTCGAAGGGCAAATTTGGGTACCGCTAGTACCAGAAGTAAGAGAAGAGATTTTGCAAGAAGCACACAGTACGAGGTACTCGATACGCCCAAGAAGAACAAAAATATATCAAGATTCGCGTCAACACTTTTGGTGGCCAAACATGAAGAGAGATATTGCTGAATGCATCAGCAGATGTCTAACTTGTCAGAGAGTCAAGGCAGAGTATCAACGACCGAGTGGATTACTACATCCTTTAGAAATTCTAGAGTGGAAGTGGGAGCACATCACGATGAATTTTGTGGTGGGACTTCCAGCAACGTAAAAAGGACACGACGCCATATGGGTGATTGTAGATCATCTTACGAAATCGGCTCACTTTTTTCCAATCAAGATCAGGTATAGTTTGGACCAGTTAGCCAAATTGTATATCAAAGAAATTATCTCGAGACATGGCGTACCAGTATCTATTATGTCGGATAGGGATCCGCGATTCACGTCAAACTTCTGAAAGAGTCTTCAAGAAAGAATGGGGACGTAACTACGAATGAGCACTGCGTATCATCCGCAGACCGATGGACAAAGCGAGAGAACGATTCAAGCACTTGAAGACATGCTCAGAGCTTGTGTGATGGACTTCAAGGGTAGCTGGGAGGATAATCTTCCATTAGTACAGTTCGTATACAACAATAGCTATCACGTCAGCATCGAAATGCTGACGCCTTTATGCTAGGATGAAATAAGTGAACATCGACTGTTGGGACCAGAACTGGTGCAGCAGACTATAGAGATCATCAAGGTGATAAGAGCCCAATTGGTAGCAGCTCAAGATCGCCAGAAGAAGTACGCAGACTTACATCGCCAGAAGAGAGATTTTGAGTTGGGAAGCCACACATTTTTGAAAGTATCTCCCTGGAAAGGGAAGATAAGGTTTGGAAAGAAAGGTAAACTGAGTCCGAGATTTATTGGACCTTTCGAGATCTTAAGGAAGATAGGCGAAGTGGCGTATGAGGTAGCTCTACCTCCTGAATTGGAACATATTCATAATGTGTTTCATGTGTCAGTGCTACGACCATACAAACCTGATTACAAGCACGTGATATCGTACGAGCCAATTTAGGTCGAAAAGGATTGGTCATACGAGGAAATTCCGATTGAAATTTTAGATAGAAAAGAGCAGAAATTGCGAAATAATGTTATACATTCTGTAAAAGTTCTTTAGAGGAACCACAATGCTGAAGAAGCTACATGGGAACTCGAAGAAAAGATGAGGGAAAATTATTCACACCTTTTTGAGTAACCATATAAGTAATTCCGGGGATATAATTCTTATAAGGGGGGGGAGGATGTAATGACCGCGAATTTTAAGTCACTATATATGAATGTACATTATTGATATTTTAAAATTTTGTGTTATATAGTGATTTAATATGTGACAACATATGTGAAGTGGTGCATGGGTTAATTAACTTATATACTATAGTTATGGATATATACATTTATAGATTTCATTAAAAATGGAATCTTCGAAACCTAATTATACATTAGGTGAGACAATTAAATAACCTAAGGGTTATGGTAATAAGAAAATGTTAGTATTTAATATGTGTACTAACTTAAGTGGATAACCTTGTTATTTCAAATGACTAATAATTTTAAACCTAATTCTTATAAACCTAATTAGGTTATGAGCTAAAGTCACATGTATAAGTAATTAAATTTCATATGATTGGAAATGGAAACCCTAAATAATCAATTTGGGTATCATATATTAAAATTGCTAGACTATATTTATTACATAGCCCAAAACAATTAAAGGAGAAGCCCAAAAGAAATAAAATGCAAGCCCAAACTTAGCCCACTTGATTAAGGGTATTTTAGACCTTTCATTTATCTAATTTATGCATTAAAATAAAAGCTAAATGAAGGAATTAGTGGGCATATATATGGCTGGCCACATTAGCCTTTTTATGGCAAGATGATTAAGCTAAACATTGTCCATTAGTAGTAACTCTTACACCCAAGGACATGGTTGTCAAGCTCCAATTGGTTGCCACTTTATTAAGTATCCTTAATCATGATTAGACTAATAAGGCAAAGCTTTTATCCATGGGTTAAAGAAAGTATGGGGGATAATAAGGAATCAACCATTCCATTTGCTAGAATACTCCACTTTCTCTCATTCTTCTTCTTCTAATTTTTCTCCCAAGCTAGCAACTTCAAGAGAGAGAAAAGGGAGAGAGGTTCGGCCATATAGAGAGAGAGAGAAGTGCTAGTTTGTTCATGCATCCTAAGTTAATCCCTTACTTTGTTATATCAAGGAAGGTTGCCATTAAATCAAGGTATAACCTAACCTTCATCTTCTTCTTCTACTTTGTTTTATAGCTTGAGTTTTGTTGGAGTTATGAACAAATACTCAAGATACCCTAGTCCTACATATCATCATATATGGAACTAAGTATCTTGAGTGTTAGATCAAGGGCTTAGAGGAAGAATATGAGCATATGTTCTCCAAGGGTGAAAACTCTTGTTTTCTTCCACTAAATTTTGTGTAACTCAAGTTTTCCAACTTAGATTTGTGATCCGTCGAAGGCGGGTTCTAGATACATGAGTTATCTAGAACCCCAAGTGATAGAACACAAATCTAGCAAGTTTTGAAACCTTTGGGACTATTTTCCCCAAAACAGTCCACTTGGAATGTTAAGGGTTCAAAAACCCTAAAATAGCTTCTGTCCCATTTTTCTTGGGACTGTTTTGGATAGTTGCATATTTTTTAAAATTCTGGGAAAAACCATAGAGGTAACTTGAGAAGTTATCTACATGTAGGACAAAGAACGGACACGTTTCGAGTTATAGATTGTGCGTAATGGCTATTTCCGTGAAGGACTCCTAAATATTTACCTTTGAATATCTCACTGTGTATAGACTGGAAAATTCTGAAATTTTTACAGTAAGTTCATATATGTTAGTAGACAATACCCTACAAATTTCAAATTTTTGTGAGCAAAACTCAATTTATAAAAAATGAAGCAAGATCCGAGTGTTTTGGGAACTTTAAAAATAGTAGATCATTTTCTAAAATTCCAAAAAAAATTGGGGATGCTTGTAGGTTTATATTCTGTCAAAATCCAGAAGATGAGAATTTTTAAAATCAGTTTGCTATTTTTCCTAAAAATGATTAAGTTATAAATAAAAGGAAATAAATAGTTAAATGATGTCTTTAATAAAAAAAAATGTGATTTTTATGTTTGAATACTCATAATATATCATATCTTGACTATCTTAGAACACTTTGGTAATTTATGATGAGAAATATTATTTATGACCTTTTATGGATATTAAATAAGAGGTTTAATAAAGGGTGAACAATTAGAATAAATTGTTTATTAATCCAATAAATTATTAAAATATTATTATGTTATTAATAATATTAGAATATGATATTGATAAGTAAATAAAAATATTAGAATATGATATTCTTAAATGGTTAATAATATTAGATTTTAGCATTAATAAATGATTAAAGTATTATTAAATGATTAATAATATTAGATTAAAATATTAATCTTATATTAAAATATTATTAAAAGATTATTAATATTAAATTAAAGTATTATTATTGAGTAAATAATAATATTCGAGATTAAATAAAATGTTATTAAAAATATAATGACATTAGTAAAAGAATAAAATATTATTAAATGATTAATAATATTCGTAATGGAATAAGATATTATTAAATGAATAAAATATTAGTAAATGATTAAAAGTATTGTTAAATGATTAATGATACTAAAGCATAAGTAAGATATTATTAAGGTAATAATATTGATGCATAATTAAAATATTATTAAGAAGATTAATAATATTAGTAAGGTATTAAAATATTATTGTGATGTTAATAATATTAGTAAGCGAATGAAAGTATTATTAGGGAACTAATAATACTAAGAGATGAATTAAATATTATCAAGATTAATAATATTAAGTTGTTATTTAATAGTAACATTATTAAGACAGGATAATGTTTATAAGAACTAAATATAATGTATAATATTTATGTGATTACATAATCTAATGTTATACTATGATTAATTGAAAGATTAACTATAGGTCTCTCAAAGGAAGATAATTTAACTGCATAGTGGATATAAATTAATTGCGTAGCCGTAATCTACAGGCGAGGCAAGTTTCCTAACTCAAACTCGAGTTATTATTTTCAAAGCATATTAGTGAATAATTATTGATGATTATTTACATATATAATGATTATTGAAATCCGCACTTTGTGCAATTGAATTCTTGTTCTACTATTATTGAACTGTGAATTAAATTAAAGTTCTTCATTCATGAACTGTTTATGAGATAGATCTATGCTAATTGTATCAGCTAGATCAAGCATGCTTAAATTTGTTAAATCAAATGTATTTTAAAAAAAAGTTATTCTTATTAAATTGATATGATAAGAACTCTTGACTGAGAAAATGACGAATTTGATTAAGGCATGATATCAATGCCGGATTATTAAGTGTTTATGCATAAATCACGGGGTATGAAAGGCTGATCCCCTTGAATACCAAAACTTATTAAAAGGTCCAGTTTAAATGACTGAGAACCTTGGCAAATGTTCATGGTTATTTCAAAACCACTCAGTACACATTATTCAATTATTCGAATATTCAATTGTTGATTATTAATTCATGTTCCTACACAATCTTATACTATTGTTGAACATTGAAAGCAAAACTTCTTTCCAGTCATGATATATCTCCCTTGTATATAAACTTGCTAAGCAAATTAGTTGCTTACCCTTGCTATATCATGACATTTATTTCAGCTAAGCCTGAAGGATCCAATACGAAGGATAAGGGCAAGGGCAAGATCCAGGAATAGTTTAGAATGAATATTAATTATTATTATCTGATGGAAGTTCTTATGTAAACCTTTTGTAATATGAATGGTATGTTTAAGTTAAGGTTAAGAACACCTTGGGACCATGTTATGGAAACTTTATTATAATGAACAATGTATGTTTATTATTTTGTAATAGTTATAGAATGCTTATGATCATGATAGATCGTGAGCACCGAATCTGAGGTTAGAGAACCTGGATTTGGGGGCGTCACAAGACCGCCGTTGTTGAGAGTTACACAATGACATATGATTAGAGGTTGTACGAAGTCAGAAAGATGGGACCATGCCCTCCGGTCTTCATGCTTCAAATTCTATCCATTACCATGCGTAATAGTAACTCGAGATTGGACTTCTTTGGTTCTTGTGGGACATTGTTGTGTAGAAATGTATGTCTGAAATATTGAGACGGCGTGATGTGGCGTCAAGGTGGCAAGATGATGACTTTGCCCCTCACCGGGGATATCTCCAGTTTGGGCGGATAAAGCAGACGTTGCTCAGGGTTATCTCTAAGATTGGACTACTGCAAGTGTTGAAGGTCCTTAGTGTCATCTCTAAGGTGTGCTTGTCTTCCTGGTGTTATTGTCAGGTCTTGTACTAAGTGCCTCGGTGTAAGCGCCGATGTTGAAGCTGATTGCATGTATTTGAAACAAGCATTTCTGAGGTTATCTCCGGAACTGCAACTTCCTTCCTTGGAGTTATCTCCAAGGTTGGAATATGCTATTCCTAGTGTTGGGACTGAGACGAAATATCTCGGGGTTATCTCCAGGATAAATCGGTCTTCTCTGGTGGAATTTCTGATATTGGAACTGCAGGCCTCGGGGTTATCGTCGAGGTTCCCGGTGTGTGTTCCGTGGTTAAGAGTGAGCTTCCGGTAGTATCCGGACTGGATGTGAGCTGTCTTCCAAGGTTATGTCTGAAAGATAAATCTGACCTTCTGCAATTTCAGTAACAGGTGTGCAGAAAATTTCGAGTGTCTACATCAGTCGAATGCAGGAGAAGAACACTAGAAGGTAGTGAAAAGTATCTTAAAGTACTTAAGAAGAACTAAGGATGTATTTCTTGTCTACGGTGGGTCTGAATTGAAACTAGAGGGCTTCACAGACTCAAGTTTTCAAACATACCAAAATGACAGTAAATTCGTTTCGGGGTATGTGTTTACCTTAAACGGTGGCGCAGTGAGTTAGAAGAGTTCCAAACAGCAAACGGTTGCTGATTCAGTGACAGAGGCAGAGTACATAGCTGCAAGTGAAGCTGCAAAAGAAGCTGTTTGGATGAAGAAGTTCATTACAGAACTTGGTGTGGTTCCTAGCATTACAGGACCAGTGCCTTTATCCTGTGACAACATTGGAGCTGTTGCGCAGGCTAAGGAACCCAAGTCTCATCAAAAATCCAAACACGTGTTGCGGTGATCTCATTTAATCAGAGAGATCATTGAGAGAGGAGACGTCACCCTAGAGCGTGTGGACTCTCAAGACAATATTACAGATCTATTTACTAAAGCGTTAACACAACAACAGTTTGATCGTCACTTAGAGAAGATGAGTATGAGATACCACGGTAATTGGCTTTAGTGCAAGTGGGAGATTGAAAGTAGTATGCATATAAGCCAATCATGTATGATGATAAAGCATATACTTTGTAATCAATCTTATTTGTTTATCAATAAAAGAATAATTTATTAAAGGCATTTATTATCTACATGGTGCTGTTTTAATAATATGTGATAAACCCATAGTTTTAAGCAATACTTTAGAATCATGATGAGATCATACTAATGAGATCTAAATTCTTAGAAAGCTTAAAACTAAAATATTCCCAATCAATGGATTACTAAAAAGGGGATTAGTAAATCTGGATAGATTGGTGCGTACGTTACTTGCTCATTGGATGAGGATGATTGATCTCATGATCATTAGTGTGAAGACACTAAAGCAAGTATGCATGTGCTTATTAGAGAATAAGTTCACTGAACGTGACTCGCTAAGGAATACCTAATAGAGTTTTACTTGCCTGTCAATAGGAATTCATGTAGTGATAATAGTACAAATGATCTTTAGACTTGAGATCATCATAGTATCTTATATAAAATGAATTACACTTTGACTTATTTCTTAAGACTCTTAGAGTATATCAAAGGGTATGCTTGGGTGTAATAAGTTATATATAAAGATAGTGAATGATCAATAAAGAATCTACCACTTCTAGTAAAAGAAGAAAAATGTTTTATGTGATTCGATAAATGACAACTCAGGAATCCTTGGCCAAGGTGGAATAAAATTAGAAAGTAGTTTCTAATTTACATTCATTAGGAGTTGTGCATTTAGGAATCGAAATACATATAATTAAATAAAATAAGACTTGACAGTAATTTCATGTCTTATATTTATTTGGGACATTGTATGGTGGAAGGATTGAATTGTATGGTAACTATTTACTCAAATGTTCTTTATGATTAATGTTGAAATCTATATTATCTGGAAAGTCGTTGATCGCTAGGGAGGCTTATCCCTATTGTAGAATAAATATTATTTATTTAAATAAATTAATAGTTTAATTTATTTATTTATTTAAATAAGATTAGAATTGTTCTAATTGATTTATTCACAACTGGTTTAATATGGAGAACCTAAAGGGTCACACCATAAAAAGAAGAATAATTATTTAAGAAGTTAATGACATAATCGTAATAATATGTTAAGTATATTTAATTTAATCAATGGTGATAGAATAAATTAAATAACTTAATATTTATTATTTAATATTTTAGAAATATTAAATATAAATTAATAAGAGGAGTCTTATTAATATTATTACAATTATTATTATTTTAATTTCTAAAAGAGTTTAGGAATTAATTTAATATAAGTACTCTCATTTATTCCTAATAGGATTAGGAGAAAAAATTAGTTAAAGGAGTTTAATTAATTATCCCTAATAAGATTAGGGAGCCCATTTAATTAAATAAATAATACCTTATTTTAATTAAATAGGGTTACCTGATATCTTTATAAGAGGAGTCTTATATCAGATATCAGATATACGTGATTCCAATTGTTGGAGAGTACGCCGCTTTTTCTATAGAGATAGGAAAAACTAGGGTTTGAGCCAATACACCATTCTTCTTGAAAATTTTTCTTCCTTGGTGGATCACCTCTAGAGGCCATACACTTGGGTGGCTAACATTTATCAAAGGAAGGAATCTACCCGGAGATTCAAGGAAATCGCGGAGAAGTAGGAGTTGAACTCGTACCTGTGGAAACTCGTATCTATAAGGGTATGACTCCATAACTTCTTATTCTTTGTTTTAATTAATAATATGCATAAAGGATGATCCGGGTAATTGGTTTGTGAAAAATTTTAAAATCTGATTTTATTATGCTTCTGCTATTTTTTTCAATTTGATTGCTACTTTGATTTTTCACAAAACCTTACAAAGTCCCTACAGTATAATTGTTTAGGTTAAAGTTGAAAGATTACTTGTAACCATGGACATAGTTCGCGGACTTATGTCCCTCAGATTTATTTCATATTGTGAATTCAGCTTTGATTATTATTGATAAAGTACTATTCAGTTTTGATGAGCTTATTTATTGGCAGCTATTATTCTCTTATTGATTCATTGTTATATCTAGTGAGCATTTATTTTGCTCACTCTTGCATATATATACATTCATTGCAGCTAAAGTTGAGAAGGTCGATGAACCTACAACTAGCAAAGGAAAGGAAAAAATGTGCAAGTGATGAAGACTTGTAATTTTCATTTTATTGTCACGATGATAGACTTTTTATTTAATGATGTGATGTAATTGTTTTATTTCCGCACTTGATTGATGTTTAAGGTTTGACAACCTGGGAAAACTTTTTGATTATTGATGTAACCTTTTTAAAGGGAGGATTTATGATTTAATTTTATTATATTTGGGTAGTTAGATATGAATGAATGGAAAGTGAACATCAAATCTTGTGGGAATGAAGTACCTGGATTTAGGGGTATCACAAGTTGGTATCAAAGCTTTAGGTTATGAACCTTAGGTGGGGGAAAAGCCTTAGGAAGTAACCTTTGAAAAGATAGTGGTGATAAACTCTTATCGAGTTTTAAGAAAGAAATAATAAAACACTTATGTGCTTATGTGATTACAACTTATGTGCTCGTGAGTGTCGAGTAGTAATGATTAATAATTAAAACTTAAAATTTTTGTTGTCAAGATGACTAATGTAGGAGAATCCAGTCGGGCTAGGGAGAAAGGACCTCAGATGCCTAGAGAGGATGAGTCTCATGACATTCAGGTGGTTTGGGAACAACTACTTCCATGGGAGTCAGCCCCGTTGGTCACAATGGTTGAGCAGGAGAGTTTACCTAATGAGGATGATGATGTGGAAAAGGACGAGGAGGATCCCGTCGAGCTGCCACAGTCAAATGAGGATGACGAGGACGAGGAAGAAGAGATTGCACTGAACTCGATAGCTGCTCGTATGTATGATGAAGTTTACGATCACAATGTGGAACTTCAGGATACCGTCGAGGAATTGGAAGGGATAGTAACCGAATAACAAACCTCGATGGCACAGAAGGACGACGAGATCCAGGATCGAGAGGAACGTCTGAATATTGTCAAAAAGAAGCTGGTCCACACTGAAGAAGAGAATGAACAACTGACCCAGGAGATTACAGAACTGAAGAATAAGCTGAAGGAAGAATCTAATAAGAGGGCAAGAGTCGAAGATGCGTACGAGGAATCTTATCAACGAGCCATGATAGCAAAGAGAGACGCACAAGCAAAGAGGATGAAGATGGAGGAGATGAATAATGTATTCAACACCGTGATTAATCGAGCTCAAGATCGAGTCATGGGTTATCCGATTCAGTTCGAGACGCTGCCATCGTTCATATTAGATCGCAGAACAATGTTCTGGATTATGGAGGAAGAGCATCGTAAGGCTACGCAGTATCTTAGTAGGACATCGTAGGGAATGTACCTGATATGTGATTAATAAATGCTAAATAATATATAAATCCCTAGTGATATGTAATCAATGGGATATGATGTTGATGTTATCCTGAAACTTTAGTAGTTCAGGAAGGTAATGCAAATAGCAGCGATGCTATTGATCTTATGTTTTCAAAAAAGATTATGAATGAATAAAAGTTATTATTTTATTTTATTCAAAGTGTTATGTGTTCTGTGATGTTTCTTTTATGAGATGCAAGTTAAGTAGAAAATACTTAAAAGAATTGAGAAACAATCTAATGGGTGTATTTTAACAGAAAATGCCTCCAAGACGTCAATCTCGACAAAGAACCACTGAGGGAACTACCAATAACGATAATGTTGAGGCTAACCCAGTTCAGCAGCTGGTGACGTTACTGACGGGTGCATTGCAGAATCAACTGCAAAATCAAGCTACAACTTTTAAGGATTTCAAGACGGTTGGACCACCAAAATTTTGTGGGTCCATGAATCCAATTAAGGCACAGACCTAGATCATGGAGATAGAGAAAGTTTTTGATGTTGCTAGGGTAGGGGATAATCAGAAGATTGCTTTTGCAACATTCATGTTGAAAGCAGAGGTTGGTTATTGGTGGCAAGCCAATAAAACTCGAGGAGGTCAAGGGGTAATGACTTGGGATAGATTTAAGGAGATATTCTTCGAGACTTACTTTTCGGAAAGTTCAAAGAATCAAATGGAGGTACAGTTTTTGGAAATGAAATAGGGCACAATGACAGTGTCAGAATATGCTGCGAAATTCAATGAGTTAGCGAGGTTTACTCCATATCAAGTCAACACGGATGAGCGCAAGGCTAGGAGGTTTGAGCAGGGACTGAAACCATGGTTGTACAGTAGAGTCTCCATGTTTCAGCTGAAGACATTTATAATAGTGCTGGAGAAGGCAATTCTCACTGAGAGTGGAGGCGAGGCTGTAATAAAGCACAACCAAGAGTAGAGAAAGAAGAAGAATGAGGGTGAAGCTAAGAATGGTGGTGGTAATGGTGGAAATGGTAACAATAATTTGAAGAGGAAGTGGAATGCAAATGTGGGGGTTGGAAATTAGCAAGGCAACCAGCAGAGGAAGAAGATTGATGCATGTGCTATGTGCGGGAGGTTTCACACTGGTGTATGCTTAAGGGGGAAGCGGGTATGCTTTAACTGTGGCCAGGAGGGTCATATTGCCCTAAATTGCAATCAACCCAAGAAGAATGTTTGCTACACCTGTGGGTCGAAGGATCATTTTGCTCGTGAGTGTCCAAAGAAGAAATCTGGTGAGACAGTTGGAAGTAAGGGAAATAGCAGTGGAGGTACACTGACTATTGCTGGACCAATGCCATCAAATAAGCCCACAGCCAGAACCTTCAACATGACGGTGCAGGATGCGGTACAATCAAAAGATGTCGTGTCAGGTATTATCCCAATCAATGATATAAATGCATATGTATTATTTGATTCGGGTGCTACTTGCTCATTTATATATGATGAATTTGCTAAGAGATTAGAATTACCTAGTGAAGAGTTGGAATCCCCTTTACAAATAGAAATTACGAATATAGAGATAATTCCTGTTAAATTCGTATTCAAGAATTGTAGGGTGAATATTAAGGGGAATGTTATGATAGTAGATTTAATCTCGATAAAACTTGGAGAGTTTGCTGTAATCTTGGGAATGGATTGGCTATTCAATTATAGAGCGATAATTGATTGCCAAAAGAAATGTGTAAACCTTATGACTCCGTCAGAGATAGTTTTCTATGGTAGCAAATCGCCTAGACAAATGAGATGTATGATGATTATACAGGCCAGGAAGTTATTGAGTCAAGGCTGTGTAGGATACTTAGCTTACATAGTCGACACTCAAAAGGAGAAGGGTGTGAAACTAGAGGAGACACCAGTGGTTAGGAATTTTGTATACGTATTTTCGGAGGATTTGCCAGGACTTCTGCCTGATAGAGAAATCGAGTTCGTGATCAATTTAGCACCAGGAACTACTCTAATATCGAAGGCCCCGTACATAATGGCTCCAATAGAGATGAAGGAACTGATGGTACAACTGCAGGAGCTGTTAGACAATAAATATATTCAACCGAGCGTATCACCATGGGGAGCGCCGGTGCTATTCATGAAGAAAAAGGATGGGTCAATGCGTCTTTGCATTGATTATTGAGAATTAAACAAAGTCACTATTAAAAATAAATACCCATTGCCAAGAATAGATGACTTGTTTGATAAATTGAAGGGTGCCAAATACTTCTCTAAAATAGATCTAAGAAGTGGGTATCACCAATTGAAAGTAAGGAAGGAGGATGTACCGAAGACGGCATTTCGAACTCTGTATGGACATTACGAATTCTTGGTGATGTCTTTTGGTTTGACCAATGCCCCTGCTGCATTCATGGATTTGATGAATAGGGTGTTTAGACCATTTTTAGACAAGTTTGTGGTGGTATTTATCAATGATATTTTGGTGTACTCCAAATCTCAAGAAGAACACATGGAACATTTACGTTTGACGCTGGAGACGCTAAGAAAAGAAAAGTTGTACGCGAAATTCTCTAAATGTGAATTTTGGATGGAACGTGTACAATTTCTTGGGCATGTAATTGACAAAGATGGAATTTCAGTGGATCCATCAAAAGTGGAAGCTGTGATAAATTAGGAACAACCAAGAACTCCATCAGAAGTAAGAAGTTTCTTGGGATTGGCAGGTTATTATAGACGGTTTATTCAGGATTTTTCCAAGATTGCCACTCCGTTGACAAATTTGACGAGAAAAGCTGTAAAATTTACTTGGACAGAAAAATGTGAGGAGAGTTTTACCGAATTGAAGAAGAAGCTCAGTATATCACCTGTGTTGTCATTACCAGATACTACATGAATTTTTATGGTGTATAGTGATGCTTCACACAAAGGATTGGGTTGTGTCCTTATGCAGAACGACAAGGTTATTGCGTACGCATCAAGGCAATTGAAAGACTACTAGAAAGGGTATCCGACTTATGACTTAGAATTAGTTGTGGTGATGTTTGTGAGAACCCATAATTTCACATAGTTCAAATTTTTTTGAATAATTTTTTTTTTAGAAAATAATAAAAGAAAGTACTTGAATCATATACGTGTATATGATAATTAAGCTACATAGTTAATTTATTAACTAAGAAGTATACTTAATCATTTTCAAGGAAGAGTAATGAAAGTTATGTAAGAAATTAACATAGCTTGAAGGTTAGCTTTGATTATTAAATTAAAAGAATTTACAATCCTTAAGTAATTGATTATTGATATGAGTATGTATGTGTTTATAACTTATTAAGTCATTTTGGGCTAATAAGTTAATAAACTAGGAGAAATATGTTAGGACATATGTGAATTATGTACGTGATTGAGTAAATGTGTATTATATAATGTGTATACATTTATTTTGTAAAGAGATAAAGAATAAAGTTATGTAACCTAATACATATAGTATGTATGATAATTAAATAACCTAATGGGTTATAATTTAAGAGAATAATAGTATTTAAAAAGATATACTAATCCCAAGATATTTATTTTATACATCTCCATTAATTAATTTTATAACCTAATTATAGTAAGTCTAATTGGGTTAATAAATGAAGTGTACATGAGTAAGGATTTGGACTATAATTGAGTAAATAGAAATCCTAACTAAAGGATTAGGATAGGATAAAAATTAAAAAGTATGAAACTATATTGATTTGCAAGTCCATAGAATTAAAATTGCTAGCCCAAAGAATTAAAGGAGTGGCCCAACCTTTAGCCCAAGTGGGAGGGGACAAGTTGGATATTAAGTAAGTTAATTAAAGCATTAGAAATAAAACACAATTGGGCTAGAATGAAGGAGAATTTCGGCCAAGGAAGAGGAGGGAAAGAGGGAATGAATGTAATGATGGAATTTACCAACTCTTCACCAACTCTCCATATGTGTCAAATTTCTAATTAAGCCAACACTTTACCCAAATGTGCAAGCAAGAGGTGGAGTGCAAGCATCATAAGATAAGAGAGTAGATGGGAGTGTATGTTAAATATACATCATGTATCTATACATTTCATCCTAACAAAAAAATCTAATTTCTTTCTCTTTCTTCTCTATTCCATAAGTTGTTAACCAAACCAAGGAGAGTGAGAAAGAGAGAGAGAGAGAGAGAGAGAGAGAGAAAGAGAAAGAGAGAGGAAGACCATTTTCGGTCAGCCATAGAGAGAGAGAGGTAGAGTTTTTGCAAGCCATCTTACTCCGTAATCAAAGCTTAGAAAGAAGGAAAAAGAAAATCAAGCAAAGGTATACCCTAAACTAGATTATGTAATTTATTGTTTACTTTTCAAAATTAAAACTTGAATTTATGTTCTTGAACTTCAAAACTCTAGATTTACATGATCTAGAGTGTGTTATGTATGGATATATCCATCTTGTGTGTTAAAAGTTAGATCTAAAGTATGAAATGGAAACTAGGTTTTTCAAAATGTAGAGAACCTAATTTTTCTTAGCCTTGATTGTGTTTAATCTTGTGTTTGTTGCTTGTTTGATGAAATAGATCATGTATTATGGTAGATTCATGGGTATATGAAGTATTATTAGGTATTATGATGAGTTATGTTGGCTATTATGTGAGAACCTAGAAGTTTTCTTAGAAACCACAAAGGGTTAAAAATCAGATTTTTGCGAAAACGAAACATAAAATTCAAATGACCATATCTCCTATTATATTTCGAATTTTTGAGTGTGGTCAAGTCCTAGAGTTATATCTATGAGTATTCTAACATATTCAAGTGGAATCACTAGAAAAGAGGTTGTATATTTTCGTGTGGACAGATTTTAGCAAAGAAGTCAAAAACAGAAAAATGACAAAAGTAAACTGCCAAAGTTTTGTAAGGGCTGTTTCGGCCACTTAATTTGTGAAATAAAATCCGGCATTTTGGACATGAAAATATATGGTATTAAGTACCTCCTGTCCAAAAATGAGCTCATTCTGACTTAAAATGACCAAGTTATGACCATTTCAATATTTTAGTTTTTTGAACGAAAATCGCTATAACCGGAGTTATATAACTCCGATGGCCACAAAATTTAAACTGGAGGTTCACGTTAACACGTATAAGATTGGGTCAAGAGATGGAAATTTTTGGAGTTAAGCACGAGGTAGCTAATTTCTTAAGGAATTAACTAAAAATGATTTTTGAAAAATACTAAAGGAAGTTGGAAAATTATGGAAAAATATTTTTTGTGTATGAAATATATGTATATGTGTGTGGACAAAGAATAGAAAATTAATAAGCTGATTTGGTGTCTTCGTGAAAAGGATATGGAATCCAGCTTGCTGGATTGAATAATTAATGAATCCAGTTTGTTGGATTGAAAAATCTGATGAATCCAGCTTGCTGGATTGAAAAGAAGTTTATTGAATTGAAAATATGTTGAATCCAGCTTGCTGGATTGTAATCTGGTTGCTGGATTTGGAATCCAGTTTGCTGGATTGACCATCTAGATGTTGGATTTAGAATCTAAGTTGCTGGTTTGGTATTTAACTTATTAGAGTTTAAAGAAGAACTTATAATATATAAAATTAGAGTGTTGAATCATAATGTATATGATATAGTGATTAAAGAATTATCAAAGGATGATAATATTACTAATATTGTAAGGTGTTATCTAATATTTAATTATGTGAATAAGTGTTAGATAATTGATTGATAAAATAATTATTTTATGATACAAAGTGTGATATGCTGATTAAAAGACCAATCTTATTAATGATAGGTCTTACAAAAGAAGTTAACTTAAATTGTGTAGCAGTAGTCAACGAATCAGACAAGTTTCCTACCTCAACTTGAGTTACTATTTTTCAAGCATGGTAGTGAATAATTATTAATAGTTATTCACATCTATAATGATTGTTGTAATTTGCACATAGTGCAATTGATTCTTGTTCTATTATTTGAACTGTTTATAAATCATATCTCAGCTAATTGTTTTGGCGAAACTAATATTTGTTAAAGCATGAAATGTTCTATTTATTATGAACTGAATTGTTATTGAAAGATCTATGCCATTGGTTTGGGCTAGATTAGTATTGTTATTAATTAATGAAATCATAGTATTTCTTTGAAAGTAATCCAAATCATATTGTTGTGGTACGAACTCGTGGCGTAAGACTGAGATGAACAAATTTTAATGTCGTAAATCGACCTATGTGCTATTATTGAGTATTATGCATAATATAGGGTACAAAGGAGTTGGCCACTCCAGGTACTTGCAGAAAAGTATAGTTTAGTTTTTATAACTAATTTATATTCTTGTGGTAATTTAGTTTTAATAACTAAATGATTTCTCTATTAGTTCATGATCCTTTTGTGATCACTCAGCATGAAATCTGGGTATATCCCACTTTATTGAATATTGTTGCAGTATTGTTAATTCTTCTTAGTCATTTGAATATTATTAAATCTTTGAAAGAATTTTACTCTTTCATCTCTGATATGTTATTCAGTATGAAATAGGAGAAAGTTTTATTATTGAGATTGAATTATTATTCCACTACTTCGAAATCTTTTGATTATTGCTGAAGTTCTATAGAAGCTAAACTCTTCTATTCATGATATATATCGTTTATTGTATATTTTAACTTGCTGAGCAAACTCGTTTCTCACCCTTACTTAAATAAAATATTTCAGCTAATGTCGATGTAGCAGAAGGCTCTAACAGGGACAAAGGCAAAGGCAAGGCTCAGGAGTAGTTAGTGTCAACTTTTAACGGTTATGCTTTATTATGTAATTAAATATGTAAACCTTTTGGTTATATAAGGGTGTGTAAGTTATGTTAAGATTTGTTAACCTGGGATATTGTTATAAGTTGTATTAAGGAATATTATGAATGATGTTTTTCATTAATGAATGAGTAGTTAGATGTGTTAGATATGATGGATCGTGAGCACTAAACCCGAGGTTAGGGAACCCGAATTTTGGGGCGTCACAAGTTGGAATCAAAGCTGTAGGTTATAAACCTTAGGTGGGGGAAAAAGCCTTAGGATCATAACCATAAACAAGATAAAGAAAACTCGTTTGGAGTTCTAAGTGATGGATTAGGAAAATTCATCAATAGTAAGATATGGGGACACTCAGTGTTTATGGATTATGTTTGATAGTGATGTACTAATGAAGTTATTTAAAACTGGTGACAGGATGTCAGGAGATGATAAGATGGTTATGAAAATGTTAGCAGCGGCACCAATTCCATTAGCTAAGGTGTCAGGTCAGAGTGAGTCAGTTGAGGAAATTTTAAGAGACGAACCCGCGGTGAATCTAGCAAGCGATCATGACGAGTGCCCCGAGATGGAGCTGGATGAAGAGGAAGAAGTATATTCCAAAGAAACTAAGGTGGAGCCAGAAATAAAGATCAAAGATGAGGAAGAAGGCAAAGTAGAAATCGAAGAAGGTCAAGCATCTGTGGAAGTTCAAGATTTAAGGACTAAAGTACTTCTCCTGGAGGAATTATGGAAGACAGAAAGAGCATTACGCGAGATGACAGAAGAACGAAATAATCTGAAGGCACAAGTCGATAGAATGAGGGTTAAGTGTAATGTATCATCTAAAGATGTAAGCAAGAAAGAGAAGGGTAATACAAGGAAAAAGAACAATGACAGTGACAACAACTCAGAGAATTCGCATTCAAAGAAGAAACAAGCATGTGGCAAGTGTGGAAAGAACCATTCGGGGGAATGTATGTGGGGTAAGAATGTGTGTTACAATTGTGGTCACGAAGGACATCTATCATATCAAATGCAAGTATTTTCAAAGAGATGAGATCAACAGGTAATGTGAGGGTGTCGATTTGAATCAAATAAGATTTATAAATGGTGGATGTAATGAAGGTTTCTCCCAACGGAG
The DNA here is from genome assembly GCA_016801055.1 of Panax notoginseng. NCBI lineage: Eukaryota > Viridiplantae > Streptophyta > Magnoliopsida > Apiales > Araliaceae > Panax > Panax notoginseng. The sequence goes on along the minus strand of CM029019.1, from coordinate 52,590,934 downwards.
TTTCAACCAATAAGTCAAAGTTTAATTTCTTAGGATTTAAGTTCAAACGTTGAGCACAATTTGGTGAAATAAAAGAGTGGGTAGAACCGGTATCTAATAAGGTATTGACTTTGCAAGAGTTTATGATTAGCTTACCCGTGATAACTTCGTCCGGGTTACTCTCTTTTTGAGAAGTCATGACAAACGTTCTTCCTTGAACCATCGACTTTGACTTGTCCGGGACAGCCTTTGGTGTCATCATTACCGCAGGAATTGATTTCGTTATAGGGTATATTTCACCCTCAACTACTTCGTCGTACTCCTGATCCATGATTTGAATCATTAATCTTCGATCCATATCGAACTGGGGTTGACCGCTCTGTATAGGGTAATTCAAAACTCGATGTTGGGTTCTCCCAATTATTGTCCAAAAAGAGAAATACATATCATCTATTTTAGCCTTCTTGGATCAGACTTCTCTTTCTATAATATTAATGTGTCGTGCAACTTTTAACCATGCATCCTCCATTCTCACTCGTTTAGTTGTTTCTTCTTTCAAATGATCTTTGACATTTTCATTCTCAAATTTCAGCTCTATTATCATATAGTCTGCCAAAGATATCTTCTATTCAAGCATCGCATATCGAGTAGCAAAATCTTGAACTGTTGCATCCCTTTGTTCCACGACCGCCTGCCATTCTTCACCCTACTCTTCTAACTCACGAATACGATCTTGCAGTTCTATATTTTGATCATAAAATTCTCCTAATAAATCCTCATCGGGTTCCTCTTCTTCCTCACTCTCAGCTGCTACCTCTGCGACTAGCTCAGGTGCAACTATTAATTCTTCACTCATCACATGGATATTTCTAATTTCTTTTTCGCCTGACATCCTACAATCAAGTTTAATAACTTAATTAGTAGTCCCCAATAAAAATCTTTGTTATAAAAAGATATTATACTCCAATATTTATTCTTTAAATGAATATCCACGATTCATCACTTAAAACTCTATATGAGTTCATCTCTTGATTTTTAGATGTCATTCTTAAATACTACCACAAAACAAGAGTTAATTAACGAAATTGACAAATTATCCATATATTCCAACCGACCAATTAAATAACAAATAAGTTTAGGTAGGACGCACTAGCGAAGAATTAATTTACTCGTCTCTCCCCTCCCAGCTCTAATCCCATATCTCCACCAGAGATCATATCCCTAAGCTCTGATACCAATTATGATCCCTACGCTTTGATACCAACTATGACGTCCCCAAAAAAATAGGTCCACACAACCCATTTTGAGTCGCCAAATACATGGTACATAATTCAAATACAAACTTCATTTATATAACTATTAATTGTCGTATAAAATACGATAAAACATATGCTGTGAGTTTTAATAAAAATATTGTCTCGTAGACAATATCTAAACTCAAATAAAGTGCGCATTACATTTATTATCACACTATTTTATAGAATAGTGAGGACTACTATAGCAACCATCTTGGACCATCAATCCATTTTTCGACTAGTCCCAGTTATATTCTTATTTTCTAAAGAGAACAATGAAAGAAAAGGGTGAGCTCGACTAGCTCAGTAAAGAAAATTATGACTAAGATAATGCATAATAAATTATCATTGGTCCTCAACAGTGAAAAATCTGATAGAATATAATAACCAACAAGTTTTAGATCAACAATTACAGCGGAAATAACAATCCATTAGAAGAGTCAAGTAGAGCATGATGTCTACTATCTTCAATGATTTAAAAGTCCATCCTCAATATTTTATCCATGTAATACCAATCAATAAATATTTCAAATCAACGAATTATCCATGCACTACGAGCCAAGGATATTCGTTAGTATCGCTAGTGGTCATGATCATGCCAAACAACTGTCCATCTATGCACTACGAGCCAAAGAGGACTTTCACCACAACATTTATCTGTAACATTACAGGTCATGATTATACTAATACATAATTCCTGGTCATAAGCATACCAATCAACAATCTATCTATGCACTACGGGCCAAAGATAAATTTCACCACAATATAAGCATGAGGATGATGACAATGATATAAGGAATCAATCAAGTGAGATCAAAAATAAATATTAGAAATTTATAATTCAATTTATCCAGAGTTCAAGAATTTCCAAATTGTCAACATGATAACTAATTGTGGAATAAAATTCAAGAATGATATTCATGTATCAAAAATAATTTGGACAGAAAAGAAAATTAAATTCTATTGTGAAGAGTACTCATGAATAGTACCGTATGAATAGTACCGTATAAATAGTACCGTATGAATAGTATCCCGAATGAAAATATTAAAATTTAATAAGAAAGTTCAGACCAATATTTCAGTTAAACGATACTAGATGAAGCGCAAAACTCAAAGATATTCTACAAATTTCAGGGATTATTGAAGTAATAATTATCAAAGTAAGTGTAGATTTAGGAATATGAAACGAAATAATATTACTTACATACTATAGAGTATGGAAGAAAATAATATTTCTTACAAATATTGAATGAAAATAATATCCCTTACGAATACGAAAAATAATATCTATTACCTTAGTAGGAGACTAAATTTGACTGGTATAGCGGAGATATTCTTGAGAAAATCTTTCACTATTAGTAATATTCAAAATATTCTTATACTAGAAAGAAATACGCACAATATTATAGAAGAAGAATTCTCTGATTCTGGTGTGATTTTCATTTCTTAACTGAGCATCCTATTTATAGGAGAATGACATGGCACTATTTAAATATAACCACGGACGCAAAGAAAAATTTCACGAACAAAGTTCACGGACGAATTCTTTGGCGAAAATTTGATTTTATTATTCATCACTGTGCAATAAAATATTCTAATAAAACAAAAGTTTTATATAGAATATAATATATTCTAATTATAATCTAATAAAATAAATAACTTTATACATATTATAAAAAGTATTTTGTTTTATATAAAAAGTTTTATGTTTTATTACTATTATAATAATAATGAAACAAAATTGAGACAACTTTCTACCGACAATTTTGAAAAATGAGTAGGGGAGGGTCCATGTAATAAGTCAAACTTTCAACAAATACTTCATGACAAACCCCTCTATTTATATCAAAATTTGAATAAATATTTACCATAAATCACTTATCTTCAATCACCACATTTTAAATCTTTCCACAATTATTCATCATTAATATTAACGCACAATATTGACAACCAGATCATTTTCAGGAAAGAGGCGGCTTTTCGACAAGGATTTCTCCTTATTGGCGGCTAATTGCGCGCCAATAGAGGGTTTGGTCACCTAATTGCGCACCAATAGGGAGAAATTCTTATCGAAAAGCCCCCTATTTCCTAGGAATAATCTAGTTGTTAATATTGTAAGTTATAATATTAATGATGAATGTTATTAAAAATATGTTTTGTGAAGCCAAGTGAGTTGAGATAATTAGAGGGAATTTTTATGAATTATTTGTTGTAAGTTTGGCGTATTATTTGGACCCCCCTACTTACCCATTTTTCAAAAATAGTCAGGAGAAAGTTATCTCAATTTTGTTTTATATATATATATATATATATATATATATATATATATATATATATATATATATATATATATAAATTTGAAATGGGGGGGGGTGGGAGAAACTTGGTCGGGAGGGAGTATTATTATTATTATTATTATTATTATTATTATTATAAGTTTTATTTTTTTATGAAAAATAGAATATATTATATATTATTATGCATAGTATTTGCATATTGTTTGTATAGTAAATCATGTGAATTCAGTTTTTACGCCCGTGAAATTCGTCCGAAATTACTGTGCAGTCCGTTATTTTTCCTAATTAGTATAATTTCATTCTCTTATAAATAGGATGCTTAGTTTAGAATTGAAAATCACACCTGAATCAGAGAATTCTTCTTCTATAACATTAGGCGTATTTCTTTAGAGTTTAAGAAAGCTTTGAGTGTAGAAAACAGTGCAAGTTTTCTTCAAGAATATCCTCGTCCTACCCGTCAGAAATACTCTCCTTTTAAGGTAAGAGATATTATTTTTGTTCAATATTCGTATGAAATAATATTTTCTTCCATACTCTGTAGTATGTATGTAATATTATTTCGTTTCAGATTTCGAATTCTATGCTCATTTTGTTAAGTATTGTTTCTATACTCTTTGAAATTAGTAGAATATCCTTGAAATTTACGCTTCATCTAGTTTCTTTTTACGAAAATATTATTCTGAACATTCTTGATAATTTTTAATCTTTTCATGCCGAGGTACTATTCACGGGGTACTATTCCTGAAGTACTATTCACTCAGGTACTATTCACCCGGGGTACTATTCATGATAAAAATTGATTTCTTTTCGGTCTAAATTATTTTTGATACAATTTTATTCTTGAATTTTATTCCACAAAGTAGTAACATGTTGACAATTTGGACATTATTGAATTCTGAATAAATTAAATTATAAATCTTTAAAATTTATCATTGCTCTCATTTAATTAAATTCTTATATCATTGTCATCATCCTCATGCTTATATTGTGATGAAAATCATCTTTGGCCCGTAATGCATAGATGGACTATTTATTGGTATGATTATGACCAGAGATTATTCAGTATAATCATAACCTGTAATGTTACAAATGATGTGGTAAAAGTCCTCATTGACTCGTAGTGCATTGATGGATAGTTGTTGGCATGATTATGACCATTGGTGATTACACGAATATCCTTAGCCCGTGGTACATGGATAATTCGTGGATGTGATACTAATGAATATCCTTGGCCCGTGCATGGATAATTCAGTGATGTGGATTATTTATTGAGCTGAGTCTCAGCGATAAAATTGATGATAAACTTCTTAAATCATAGAAGATAGTAGATATCATGCTCTACTTGACTCTTCCAATGGATTGCTTGTTCCGCTGCAGTTAAACTTGTTGTTCATTGTATTCTATCAATTTAACACTCTTGAAGGCTAACAATAATTTATTCTGCATTATCTTAGTCATAATATTTTTTACTGGCCTAGTTGAGCTCACCCTTTTACTTTCATTATTCTCTTCAGGAAATGAGAACGTAGCCGGGACTAGTCGGGAAATGGAGTGACGGTCTGAGATGGTGGCTGTAGTAGTCCTCACTATTTTATAAAATAGTGTGATAATAATTGTAATGAGGACTCCATTTGAGTTTGGATATTGTCTTGAAGACAATATTCGTGTTAAAACTCTCAGCTCATGTTGTATAATTAAGTTTATATTTGTATTCTGTACCATGTATTTGGCGACTCAAAATGGGTTATGTATACCTATTTTGGGGGCGTCACAATTGGTATCAAAGCTTAAGAATATGATCCATGGCTAAGATGTGACACTAGAACTAGGAGGGGAGAGACGAGTAAATCCTTCGCTAGTATGACCTACCTAAGCTTATTCGTTATTTAATTGGTCGGTCAGAATATAAGGATAATATGTGGCATGTCAATTAACACTTGTTTTGTGGCAGTGTTTGAAAATGACATCTAAAAATATTGAGATAAGCAATGGAGCACAGGAGACCGTTGAGTCACCACAGATCAATAACCAGGATAATGTGCATCAGGAAGGAAATAATCCTCATGTAAACAACAACACCGACCAAATGATGAACGATGGAATTTTCAGAGGCTTTCTGCAATTCATGCAACATCAGGTGAGAGAAACTCATGTGCAAAATGTAGGTGGAAACACTGGCAACGGATGGTTACCGCTAAGCAGTTCAAGGAGCTGGGACCACCGGAGTTTTTGGGAAAACTAGAACCACTTAAGGTAGAGACGTGGATAAAGCAGATCACCAAGATATTTGATGTATTGGGATGCTCCGAGAAGCAAAAGGTTCCCTTTGCCACCTTCATATTACGAGGAGAGGCAAATTACTAGTGGGAATCTGTAAAACATACTCAACCTACTGCACAATCTTGTGGTAATTTAGTTGTAATAACTAAATGATTCCTCTATTAGTTCATGATCCTTTTGTGATCACTCAGCATAAAATCTGGGTATATCCCACTTTATTGAATATTGTTGCAGTATTGTTAATTCTTCTTATTCAATTGAATATTATTGAATCTTTGAAAGATTTTTACTCTTTCATCTCTGATATGTTATTCAGTATGAAATGGGAGAAAGTTTTATTATTGAGATTAAATTATTATTCCGCTACTTTGAAATCTTTTGATTATTGCTGAAGTTCTGTAGAAGCTAGACTCTTCTATTCTTGATATATATCATTTATTGTATATTTTAACTTGTTGAGCAAACTCGTTGCTCACCCTTGCTTAAATAAAATATTTCAGCTAATGACGATGCAGCAAAAGGTTCTAACAGGGACAAAGACAAAGGCAAGGCTAAGGAGTAGTTAGTGTCAGCTTTTAATGGTTATGTTTTATTATGTAAATTAATTATGTAAACCTTTTGGTTATTTAAGGGTATGTAAGTTATGTCAAGGTTAGTTAACCTGGGATATTGTTATAAGTTGTATTAAGGAGTATTATGAATGATGTTTTTCATTAATGAATGAGAAGTTAAATGTGATATATATGATGGATCGTGAGCACCACACCCGAGATTAGGTAACCCGGATTTGGGGGCGTCACAATATTGGCGCGGGTGCGCGATTGGTTTTGCTGCACACATATATAGCACGGGCGCGCCACTTTACACTAAATTTCTTGCATGGCCGCACGGCTCTGCATCCTTCCATACCAATCTACATTTCAAACATACCAAAACAGCGACGAATCATCTCCAATACACCTGTTCAATCAACAAATATCATTATGAGATATCAAACCTCCAAATTCAAAACATGAATTAATGATTATGCATACATGACTATTCTAAAATAATACTTTCTCTGCTACTCCTACGCCTCATCATACACTCATTTCGTTCCCATAATACTAATTTCACACTTAGTTATGCTATAAAAACTAACAGGAACATGAAAACTTAATATAATCAAAACAGAATTAAACAAGAGGTAAGGATAGAAATAATGGGTTGCCTCTCATCAAGCGCTAAGTTATAGTCAATTAGCTTGACTATCTCTGATTCAATCACGTTGAAGAAAGAATAGAGGTGACTTTCTGCCTGTCCACCTCTCCACCAAAATAATGCTTTAGCCGCTGTCCATTCACTTTGAGCGACGTATCTGGGAATTTGTCAAATACCTCTACTGCACCATTTGGAAAAACTGTCTTCACTGTAAATGGCCCGGACCACATTTATTTGAGTTTCCCAGGGAAAAGTTTAAGTCTTGAATTAAATAACAAAACTCTTTGTCCCAGCTCGAATATTCTCTCCATAATCTTGTGATCATGCCATTTCTTCACTTTTTCTTTATATAGCTTGGAGTTTTCATACGCCTGCAGTCTGAATTCATCCAACTCATTGAGTTGGAGTAGGCATTTTTCACCAGCAACCTTTAAATCAAAATTGAGCTTCCTAATTGCTCAATATGCCTTATGCTCAAGCTCCATAGGAAGGTGATAAGCCTTTCCATAAACTAGCTGAAAAGGTGACATGCCCAGCAAAGTTTTATAAGCAGTCCTATATGCCCATACAGCATCATCAAGTTTTAATGACCAATCCTTTCTTGTGGGGTTCACAACTTTCTCCAAAATTCTCTTTACTTCACGATTTGAAACCTCTTCTTGGCCATTAGTTTGAGGATGATAAGTTGTAGCAATGCGATGATTTACCCCATACTTGGCCAACAGAGCTGTGAACTGCCTATTACAAAAATGACTGCCTTCATCACTAATAATAGCCCTTGGAGTCCCAAACCTTGTAAAAATACGCCTTTGTAAAGATCTTAGGACCGCCTTGGCATCATTAATTGGAAGAGCTGCCACTTCCACCCACTTCAAAACATAATCGACTTCTAACAAGATATATAAATTTCCACCTGAAGAAATGAAAGGGCCCATGAAATCTATCCCCCAAACATCAAAATTTCAACCTCGAGGATTGTATTCAATAGCATCCCATTCCTTTTTGAAATATTCCCTCCTCTTTGACATCTGTCACATCTCTGAACAAAACTGTAAGCATCCTTAAAAATTGTCAGCCAGTAAAATCCAACTTGTAACACTCTAGTTGATGTCCTCTCTCCACCATAGTGACCGCCATATAATGAAACGTTGTAATCCTACAAAATCCCCTCTGTCTCACTATATGAGATATATCTCCTTATCATCTGATCAGCACATTGTTTGAACAAATATGGTTCATCCCATATAAACCACTTCACATCATGCAAAAATTTCTTCTTTTGACAACTAACTAAGTCATAAGGAATCATCCTACTCACCAAGTAGTTCGTATAGTCTGCAAACCACGGCACTTCCCCTTTCACCACAAGTAACTGTTCATCTGGAAAGGACTCATTAATCACAATCTTGTTATATACCTCCCTTCCCGAATTTTCCAGTCGAGATAAGTGGTCCGCCACTTGGTTCTCTGTTCCCTTTTTGTCCTTAATCTCCAAATCAAATTCCTGCATCAGAAGTATCCACCTGATCAAACGAGGCTTTACATCCTTCTTTGCCACCAAATATCGAATTACCGCATGATCCGTGTACACTATCACCCTTTTCCCAATTAGATAAGCTCGAAACTTGTCAAAAGCATACACAACTGCCAGTAATTCCTTCTCTGTGGTGGTGTAGTTCAATTGAGCACCAGTAAGGGTCTTGCTCGCATAGTATATCACATGATAAATATTTTCCCTTCTCAGGCCCAAAACAGCCCCCCACAGCATAATCACTGGCATCACACATCAATTTGAATGGTAGGTCCCAATCTGGTGCTGTAATTACTGGTGTTGAAGTTAACCTTCTCTTCAAATGCTCAAATATAGACACGCAATCCTCATCAAACTTGAACTGTGCATCTTTCTCCAATAAGCTGCAAAGTGGATTTGTTATTTTTGAGAAATCTTTAATGAATCTGCGGTAAAAACCTGTATGTCCTAGAAAACTTCGAACACCTTTTACTGAAGTTGGTGGCGGCAAATTCTCAATAGTCTCTAATTTGGCTCTGTCCACCTTAAGTCCTTTCTTCAACACCTTATGTCCCAAAATTATTCCTTCTTATATCATAAAATGATACTTTTCCCAATTCAACACCAAGTTCGTCTCAACATATCTTTTCAAAACCATCACTAAATTTTCCAGACACAAATCGAAAGAATCCCTAAATACTGAAAAATCATCCATAAATACCTCCACATTATACTCCACCATATCCGAAAAGATAGCCATCATACATCTCTGAAAAGTGATTGGGGCATTGCACAAACCAAAAGACATCCTTCTGAAGGCGAAAGTTCTATATGGACATGTAAAGGTTATCTTTTCTTAGTCTTCTAGAGCTATAACAATTTGATTGTAGCCTGAATACCCGTCCAGAAGGCAATAAAACTCATGACCCACTAGTCTATCCAACATCTGATCAATAAACGGCAGTGGGAAATGATCTTTCCTTGTAGCTTTGTTAAGTCTGCGGTAGTCCATGCAGACTTTCCACCCCGTCACTGTTCTCGTTGGAATCAACTCATTATTTTCATTAGAGACTACGGTCATACCACCTTTCTTCGGTACGTACTATATCTTGCTCACCCATGAGCTATCTGAAATAGGATATATAATACCTTCATCCAGCCATTTCAACACTTCCTTCTTGACCATTTCCTTCATGATTGGATTAAGTCTTCTTTGTTGTTCCACTGAAGGCTTGCTATCATCTTCCAGTAGGATCTTATGCATACAGAAAGATGGGTTGATCCCTTTTATATCTGCTATAGTCCACCCAATTGCTGACTTGAATTCTCTTAGAACTCTTAGCTGCTTTTCTTCCTAAAAAGATGTTAGTGCAGAAGATATAATCATAGGTAATTTTAAATTTTCATTTAAAAATGCATACCTCAAATAGTCTGGAAGTGGTTTCAACTCTAGTTCTGGAGGCGTCTCAAGAGATGGCTTCAATTTCACTGATGACTCTCCAACTTTCTTTAATGGCTCAATAAGAGTCTTAACCTTCCTGAACTGTGGAGTTGTGTCAAGAATATGAACAATTTCTTCAATCTCCTCATCATCATTTCTAAATTTCCCACAATAGCATTTCTCAAAGGTTCATGATTCACCAAGTTCTCTACTTTATCATTTAGTACCTTTTCTACCAAATCCACTCTGAAGCATTCCTCTTCATCTGTCGAAAATTTAATTGCCTTGAACACATTGAAAGTAACTTCCTGATCATGTATTCGCATTATTAGTTCCCCTTTCTGAACGTTAATCAAGGTTCTTCTTGTAGCTAGAAATGGTCTTCCAAGGATGATCGGTATACTTCTGTCTTCTTCATAGTCTCATATGATGAAATCAGCCGGAAAGATAAATTTATCCACTTTAACCAGTATATCTTCCACAATCCCCCGTGGAAAAGTGATAGACCTGTCAGCTAGCTGTAAAGAAATATTTGTCAACCTTGGAGCCAGCAATCTCAACTGATTAAATACTAACAACGTCATCAAATTGATACTTGCCTCAAGATCGTACAAGCATTTGTTGAAGCTCGTCTTTCCAATTGTACAAGGTATTGTGAAGCTGCCCAGATCCTTCAACTTTGGAGGTAATTTACGTTAAAGCACTGCACTACATTCTTCCGTTAAGGCTACTGTTTTAAAGTCTTCTAATCTCTTCTTCCATGACAAGATCCCCTTCATAAACTTTGCATAACTAGGCATCTGTTCTAATGCCTCAGCAAAGGGTATGTTGATCTGTAACTTTTTAAATACCTCTAAAAACATACTGAACTGCTTGTCTCTGCTTATGTAATCTCTGTGGATAAGGAATAGGAGGGTGAACTACTGGTATCTTATTCACGGGCTTCTCAAAAGAATCTTCTTTATTCTTATTCTCTTGCTGCTATTCTGAACCTTCATTATTCAAACTATCCTCGGAAAATTTTTCATGACCGCGCGATTTCCCCTTGCAAAAGTGGCGCGGGCGCGCCATGCTGATTTTCTACAGTTTGCTTCCCAGACCTAAGTGTAATTGCTTGACATTGTTCCTTCCCTTCCCTTCTTGGATTAGCCTCTGTTGTACTTGGCAATGAACCCTGGGGTCTGTTGTTAAGCATGCTAGCCATCTGACCCATTTGAGTTTCTGAATTTTTGATAGCCACTGCTTGGCTTTTGGTCATCACTTCGGTATTTACCATATACTTCATCATCATCTCCTCTATCTCTAACTTCTTTTCTTGTTGAGGTGAAGGTGGTGGATGATGTTGTTGTTGTTGAGAAAATCCAGGTGGGTAAGGTGGTCTTGGTGCAAACTGTTACTGAGATGGTTGTGCCTGAAATTGATTTTGTGGTTGAAACTGACTTTGTTGATTGCTTTGATTATTTGACCAACTAAAATTTGGATGGTTGCGGTTGTTAGAGTTGTATGTATTCTGAAATTGACCTTGATTCTTCTGGTAATTGCTCACATACTGTATTGACTCTGAACTGATAGCACATTGGTTAGTTGAATGCCACCCTACACATATCTCACACAGGAAAGCAAATGTCTTCACCTTACTTTCTGCCAAAGAGTCAATCTTCTTTGCCATGGATGCCATCTGAGCTAACAACTGAGTGATAGCATCCACCTCTAACAAACCTGTAACTTTGGGCTGTGGCATTCTGGCTGTAGGATTTTGGAAATCATTCGCTGCCATTGTCTCAATAAGATTATAGGCTTCTTCATAGCTCTTTGCCCGCAAAGCTCCTCCTGCAGCTGCATCTACAATTGGCCTCGACTGCCATCCCAATCCATTATAAAATGTATTAATCACTATCCAATCTGGCATACCATGGTGTGGACACTTCCTTAGCATCTCCTTATATCTTTTCCAAGCTTCATATAGAGATTCACCCTGTTGCTGCTCGAATTGGGAAATTGTTGTCCTCATTTTAGCAGTCTTAGACATTGGAAAAAATTTGGCTAAGAACTTTTGTGCTAAGTCCTTCCATGTTGTGATAGATCCTGAAGGTAAAGAGTGAAGCCAATTTCTTTCTTTGTCTCGTAATGAAAATGGAAATAGCCTAAGTCTGATTGCATCCTCTGTCACCCCGTTGTACGTGAAGGTGTCACATATTTTAATGAAACTCAATAGATGCTCATCCGGGTCATCTATAGCAGCACCCCCAAACTGTACTGAATTATGCACCATTTGAATAGTGCCCAACTTTATCTTGAAAGTGTTGGCTGCTATAGCGGGTCGGACTATACTCGACTGTAATCCATTGATGTTCGGCATCAAATAATCTCTCAATGCCCTGTGTTCCTCTCTTTGCTTTTCTCTCTGTTCTTCTGCTGCCATATTGGATGTTGTGGTCTCTAACTCTGCTTGTATATTTCTACGCGCTCTTGATTTCCAACCTCTCCCACTGATGTTGTCCTATGCAGGTGTCAACTCAGAATTGGATGACAGCGTGTGCATAAAATATATACAAGTACCTAAAATGCAAACAAAATCAAAAATAGAAATAAGATAAGATTAGATTTGTCTAAGTCATACAAATTTAGCTTAAGATTGATGATAATAATAATAAAATTAAACGCTTCTCCCCGGCAACGGCGCCAAAAACTTGTTGCCTCATTTTCAGTCAAATAAAAAGAATTCTAACTTATGCAAGCATACATGAGTCAACAAGTAGCACAAAGTAAGAAAAGTATCGACCCACTGAGAAAGGTTTTAAATCTTAATCATCATACATCAACTTGTTCACTATTTTTATATGCTTAAACGAATAACTCACAATTATAATTAATTATAAATTTAATTAATGAATAAAAACACAATACTAAATTAATGTAATCAAATTTGGAAAGAATGGGATTCTAACTTCATTTAATAATTCATCGAACTTGCAATCATCTTGTATATTTATATACCTATCATGGAATACTAATCAAGAGCATAAAAGTGGACACAACCATTTTTCAATGACTTATTACCTATTCACATAACATCCACATATGTTAGAAATCATGTGAGCGACATTATTACCAAAATCACTATATGTCTATGTGAAATTATAGCAATAATGAATTAAAGTGCAGGCTCTATCAATACTACACATGGTGAAACGGTATATTTCTATCTGGTTCACGAATTACAAAGCTAACTAACTCAGCCTCATAAACAAATGCTATTATGATTTTATCCATACTCATACTTTATTTTTCAATTCAATATAAGCATACAAGGTGAATGGTGATCAAACATTCATTCATTACGCTCAATCATAATAGGTAATCCATTGATAAGCATACAACCAAACAATCAGATATATAAGTTAGACTAAATATCAAAATCCATTAGAATCCCATAATGGAGTTTAGTTCATTTCTGAACCAAAAGCCATTATGGGATTGAAGCAACACATGAAGATAAATAATACAATTAAGATATGAAAGAGAAATGATTAAACCCAGTTACAGAATCTGCTCCAATGTGTGTTCCAAAGTACTAATAATCTCCAGAAGATTAAAACTACACTTTATTTAATAATATAGAATAAGAGAAAAGCAATTTTAATGATCCAATGCTCAAACTCTCCCTAGAATAGCTAATACGTAAGAACCCTGATGAATAATACGAAAATTGATAAAAACTGACTTCCACATGTCTCTAGTGCCAACCATATCGTTCAAATCAACTAAAAATGCTCAAATTTTAAATTATAAAAAGTCAACAAAAATAGACTGCTAAGGACTCGCGCGGCCACACATGATCCTAGTGTAAAACGGGCGCGGGTGCGCGATACTTGTTTCTGTTGAGGCCTTGGCGCGGGCGCAATTTAAAGCACAATTAGTTGCGCAGCTGCTGCATGCTGTCTTCTGCTGTTGCTTCTTGATTGTTGTTGTCTGTTCTTTATTCTAACTTTTCTGCATAGCACTCATCCTCCATCTGCTCATGTTCCTCTTGCCATCATTTGCTAGTTCCATGTCATTATGTAATGCCAATCCTTTCCATTTCTAATTTTTCCACACCATAGGAGTTCCAATACAAGTACTGCAAAATAACATAAAATGCAACTAAAACATTATAAAAAAACTACTTGAGATGAGCATAATTCTGGTGAGTTGACATCTAATAAGTAGGTATAAAACCTACTTATCAAATATAAAGCTTACTCCTCTAGGATGTGACTCACCCCCAGCCCAAACCGTATATCGCGCAATCATTCTGGAATCTAGTAGCTGAAGCGGCATCTGAGTGGATTCATCATCGGACCATCTCAGACCCGCTTGGCAACACAACCCACAAATGAGTGATGGGTGTGGCAAGCCGCCCGAGAAATTTCCTCGTAAGCATCATCAAATTAAAAAATTGATTATAGCTCCGACGTTGATGATGAAATCTTGTACAATTGCACATAAGAGTAATGCCTTTTCTTTGGTCACATCAGATGTGTGCGTGGATGGAAATAGCTTTGCACATAAGAAGGCGTACCATATTTTCCCATACCTGCTGAGATCCTTACTGTGAAACACAGTGCCTCCTTTTCGACCTTTGATCCATGTGGTTCCCAGTTTAGTCATGTCCTTCAAAATAGCCTCATAATCCGGATCGTTGTCACGTAAGTGAGCATACTGGCAATGTCTCGGTACTCTCAACTGGTAGTATGTGTTAATGGCATTGACACTGAATGGAACCAATCTACCCCGCACGAACGCATTGAAAGGGGCCTTATCCTTGGCGTTAGCATAAAATTCTTTGACCACACCGACAACTGCGGCCTCGGGTTCCTCCGTGAACTTGTTCCACCCTTTCTGATATATCTGTTGCATCATTTCACAGTCGATATGGTCCGATGCCAACCCCTGTTCCGGTGTCAATGCTTTTGTCACCATGTAATCGTAATGGTCGATGGTGGTGGCACTTTTGAATTTTCATCGGTCGAAGGTTCGTGATGGTGGCGTGCTACCGGAACTCTCTCCCCGTTGCCTCTTTGAAGTGGGTTTAGATGCCATTGAATTCAGGAAGTCTTAACACAAATATTTACCCCTCAAACTTGATTCACATAATCTGTCGAACACTTGGTGTGCACACTGATTTCTTCCCCAAAATTTTATGATTGTGTGGCAATTATGGTGATAGAAGATGAAGAAATTGAAGAAAAGTGACTCACTCTCAAGTGCGATAAGAATTCCCTCAATAATAACCCAAATTCGTGGTTTTCTGAGTTTGAATTGAATGTATGTGGTGAACTTGGGTTGAGAGGGTGTGTATATATAGAGATGGTGTATGGTGCAAGGTTAAGGTGTGGAGTAATGGGTTGGTGGGTAATTGTGTTAAAGAAGTGGGGTGATGGATTGTAAGTTGCCAAAATCGTGGGTTGAGAGTGGGTATAATGGATGGGAGTTGGAGTTGTAATGGAGGAAGAAGGAGAAGTAGTGGGTGTATACATATGTAACTGCCGAAAAACTACTTGTTTGAATTCTAGGACCCCCGCCCCAGCGGGGGGTATTGTGCCTATGAGGCCCGCCCCGGCGGGCATGCTCCCTGTAAATTGACTGAAGAGACCCCCGCCCCGGTGGGGATTTGTGCTTGAAGGGGCCCTCCCCGGCGGGGGTGGGTTCTGTTAGCTCGGTCCTTTGTGCTTATTGGTACTTTCTTAATGCTACTATTTGCTCCTTGATACATCTATTAGCACCTTCATTACCTGCACATTATGCAACATAAGTCTCATTAGATCTAGTATAAATTAAGCATGAGACATTAGATTATTTAGAACAATACACCTAAATAACTACATAATGAAATTATTATTTCCTAATTATTATTCTAAACTATAATCTAAATTGCACGGATAAAAATATGAAAAATAAAAAGATGATTGGGTTGCCTCCCAATTAGCGCTTGATTTTAAGTCGTTCAGCCTGACTACTCCCTGTTTATGGTGTGTCGGTCAGTGTGATTGCGATGACATCCCAATTGGACTCCCCACCCCAATAATGCTTCAACCGTTGATCGTTGACCTTGAAAGTCTCCAATGGGTTTCTACCATAGAGTTCAACGGCACCATGTGAGAAAACTCTTTTGATGGTGAATGGTCCCGATCACCTTGATTTAAGCTTGCCTGGGAACAACCTCAACCGTGAGTTGAACAATAGGACTGATTACCCCGGCTCGAATGTTCTTTGTATTATTTTCTTGTCGTGCCATTTTTTGACTTTTTCTTTGTATAACTTAAAGTTCTCATAAGTTGAAGTCGGAATTCATCGAGTTCATTTAACTGAAGTAACCTCTTTTCACCCGCAGCTGCTTGATCAAAATTAAGTTTCTGAATAGCCTAGTAGGCTTTGTTCTGTAACTCCACAGGCAAGTGGCATGCTTTCCAATATAGTAATTGATATCGTGGCATACCAATCGGTGTTTTATATGAAGTCTGGTTGGCCCATAGTGCCTCGTCCAACCTAAGAGACCAATCCCTTCTATTCGAGTTCACTACCTTCTCCAAAATTCTCTTCACCTCCCATTTCGAAACCTCAGCTTGCCCACTTGTTTGGGGAAGATATGTTGTAGCTACCTTATGGTTGACCCCATACCTTGCCAAGAGAGCTGTAAACGATCTGTTGCAAAAAGTGACTACCTTCATAACTTATTATAGCTCTTGGCGTGCCAAATCTCGTAAAAATATTCTTCTGCAAGAATTTAAGAACCACTTTGGCATCATTAGTTGGGAGTGTTACGGCTTCAACCCATTTTGATACATAGTCCACCGCAAGCAATATATACTTATTATTGAACGACGATGGAAATGGCCCCATAAAATCGATGCCCTAAACGTCAAAAATTTCAACTTCCAAGATTGTTTGTAGTGGCATCTCATTCCTTTTCGATATGTTTCCCACCCTTTGATATCTATCACAAATTTTAACAAACTGGTGGGCATCCTTAAATTGTGTAGGCCAATAAAACCCACTTGAAGCACTTTTGTCACTGTTCTCTCACTACCATAATGTCCCCAATATGTAGATGAGTGACATTCATGCAATATGTTCTTCACTTCACTGTAGGGCACACACCTTCTAATCATCTTATCGGCGCACTGTTTGAATAAGTATGGCTCATCCCACATGTACCATTTGACGCCATGCAGGAATTTCTTTTTCTGTTTTCGTGTCAGATCAGGGGGTATGATGTTACTCACTAGATAATTAGTGAAGTCCGCGTACCATGAAAATTCCGTATTGATCCCAAAAAGCTGCTCATCCGGGAATGACTCATTTATTACACACTTGTCCTCTTCCTTTTTACCTTGATTTTCCAGCCTTGACAAATGATCTGCAACCTGATTCTTTGTCCCCTTTCTATCCTTTATTTCCAAATCAAATTCTTGTAAAAGGAGAATCCATCTGATAAGATGTGGCTTAGCATCTTTTTTCAAAATTAAGTACCGAATAGCCGAGTGGTCTGTATAAACTACTACTTTTATCCCGATCAAATATGCCCAGAATTTATCGAACGCATATACTACTGCAAGTAATTCTTTTTTCATAGTTGTGTAATTCATTTGAGTCTCCGTAAGTGTCTTACTTGCATAATATATGGCATGAAATACCATATCTCGGCATTGACCCAAAACAGCCCCAACCGCATAGTCGCTCACATCACACATTAACTCGAAGGGCATATTCCAATCTGACGCAATGATTATGGGAGCTGTAGTCAATTTCTTTTTCAATAGCTTGAAGGCCAATTTACACTCCTCATTAAACTTGAAAACCGAATCCTTCTCTAAAAGACTGCACAGAGGTTTTGCAATCTTAGAGAAGTCTTTTATAAATCTCCTATAGAACACATCATGTCCTAGAAAACTTCGAATTCCCTTAACTGAACTTGGTGGAGGAAGCTTTTCAATCGCATCCAGCTTCGCTTTATCAACCTCTAATCCTTGAGCTGAAACCTTATGACCCAAAATTATGCCTTCTTCAACCATGAAGTGGCACTTTTCCCAGTTATGTACTAGATTCGTGTATGTACATCTCTGTAAAACTATCACCAAATTCTCTAGACAGGCATCAAAATCATCCCCATAGACAGAAAAGTCATCCATGAAGACTTTCACATTTTTCTCCACCATGTCCGAGAAGATGGCCATCATACACCTTTGGAAGGTTGCGGGTGCATTACACAAGCCGAATGACATTCTCCTGAAAGCAAATGTGTTGTATGGGCACGTGAAAGTAGTATTCTCTTGATCTTCAGGAGTGATGATGATCTGATTATAACTCGAATATCTATCCAATAAGCAGTAGTACTCATGTCCCGCTAATATGTCCAACATCTAATCGATAAATAGCAAAGGAAAGTGATCTTTGTGGGTCACCTTGTTCAATTTTCTATAGTCCATGCAAACCCTCCAACCAGTCACCGTCCTTGTCAGAATTAGCTCATTGTCATCATTCTGTACCACGGTCATTCCTCCCTTTTTTGGCACACATTAAACCGGATTAATCCACTTACTGTCAAAAATTGGGTAGATGATACCCGCGTCCAACCATTTTATGATTTCTTTCTTCACTACTTCTTTCATGATTGGGTTGAGCCATCTTTGTTGCTCCATTGTCGATTTTGCATCGTCATCCACCAGAATTTTATGCATACAAAAGGATGGGCTGATTCCCTTGATATCCGCTATTGTCCATCCTATAGCCGATTTGTGGTCTCTAAGCACTCTCAGCAACTTTTCTTCCTACAATTTGTTAAGTGCATCAGAAATAATAACAGGTAAAGAATTAGAATTGCCTTAATACGCATACCTGAGGTGTTTAGGAAGTGGCTTAAGTTTAAGAGTAGGTGGCTCCTCCAATGATGATTTCATTCTTGTTGTGACTCTTTCCTCCGTGTGCAATGGTTTAAAGGGTGCTTTGAATCTGCTAACTTGTGGCAAGGAGTCTAGCATTTGCAAGTAATCCACAAATTTCAGATCATCTAATTCTTCATCTCCCAATAATGTCGTTTCCAATGGATCGTTAACCAAACTCTTGCCCATGTCTTCGCTGATTATCTGATTAATGATATCCATCTTGAAACACTCTTCTTCATCCGTAGGGAATTTCATGGCCTTAAAAACATTAAACTTTACTTCTTGATCTTGGACCCTCATCGTTAGTTCTCCTTTTTGTACGTCGATGAGCGTCCTACCCGTAGCCAAGAAAGGTCTCCCTAGGATAATTGGGATGTTCTTATCTTCCTCAAAATCCAGAATTATAAAATCTGCAGGGAATATAAACTTGTCAACCTTGACCAAAATGTCCTCTACAATGCCTCTCGGGTATGTGACTGACCTATCCGCCAACTGCAATGAGATGTTCGTAGGCTTTGGAGCTGGCAAACCCAATTCTGTATACACTGATAACGGCATAAGGTTCACACTTGCCCCTAAATCATATAGACATTTGTTGAAAGCCATGTTCCCAATCGTGCACGGAATTGTAAAACTCCCCGGATCTTTTAACTTTGGTGGCAACTTTCATTGTAAAACTGCACTACACTCCTCTGCTAATGCCATTATTTTGAAATCTTCCAACTTCTTTTTCCTGGACAAAATCCCTTTCATGAATTTCACATAACTTGGCATCTGCTCTAGGGCTTCTGCGAATGGGATGTTAATATGAAGTTTCTTGAAAACTTTCAAAAATTTTGCGAACTGCTTATCTAATTTCTGCTTTTGGACTCTCTACTGAAACGGCGGTGGAGGATACACAACTGGCTTGTCATCTAACTTTGTTTGCTCAACTTGCTTATCCTCACCCTATTTTTCTTCAACCACTTTGTTCTTATCAACTTTTTCATCCGTTCTCACTGAATTTTCTGCACTTTTCCTATCTAGATGTTTTCCACTTCTTAAAGTGATTACCTGACACTGTTCTTGATTTCCCTTTGAATTTTTTCAGTGTCACTTGGCAGGGTCCCTTGCGGTCTATTGTTCAACGCTTGAGCGATTTGTCCCATCTGATTTTCCAAATTCTTGATGGCTAACTCTTGCGATTTCATAACCATTGCTTGGTTTTTCATAGCTGCTTCGTTGCTTGTTATATACTTTGACAACAATTCCTCTAAATCTGATTTCCTCTCTTGATGTTGAGCTGGTTGTTGTTGTTTATTCTGAAATCCTGGGGGATAAGATGGGTATGGAGCCTGCTGATGCTGATTATTGCTCCATGAAAAGTTAGGATGAATCCAATTCCCCAGATTGTATATATTCTGGTAAGTATTATGTGGAATTCTGTTGTAGCTACCCACAAATTGTACTGATGCTGGGTTGATTGCACATTAATCTGTAGGATGTTCACCCGTACACAATTCATAAATAACTGTAACTTGTTGTGTCTGTACCCTTGACCAAGCATCAAACTTCTTAGCGAGCGCTAAAATTTGCGTTGTTATTGCCGTCACTCCATCTACTTCTAACGTTCCAGCTACCGTCGGTTGTGTCATTCTTGCCGTGGGACACTGATAGTTGTTAGCTGCCATCGTCTCTATCAATTGATATGCATCCTCATAATTCTTTGCCATAAAAGCTCCACCTGAAGCTGCATCAATACTAGTCCTGAGATTCCTATATAATCCATTGTAGAATGTGTTCATCTGCAACCATTTAGGCAATCTGTGATGTGGGCATTTTCTGAGAAACTCTTTATATCTCTCCCATGCCTCGTACAATGACTCCCCATGTTGCTGATCAAACATAGTAATCTCGTTTCTCATCTTTGCAGTCTTCGCTGGCTGGAAAAATTTAGCTAGAAACTTTTGAGGTAGGTCGTCCCATGTAGTTATTGAACCCGATGGTAGAGAGTGTAACCAACTTTTTTCCTTGTCCCGCAGAGTGAATGGGACAAGTGAAGTCTGACTGCTTCATCCGACACCCCATTGTATTTGAATGTGTCGCATATCTCCAGAAAACTGATCAAATGTTCATTTGGATCATCATTCGCTAATCCCCCAAACTGAACTGAGTTTTGGATCATCTGAATAGTCCCAGGCTTAATCTCGAATGTATTCATAGCTATAGCAGGCCTGGTGATATTCGACTACAGCTCAGTCACCTTGGGTGAAGCAAAGTCCCTCAATGCTTTCTGGTCTTCGACAGCCATTTCTTCTTCTTTTTCAAAATTTTCGAAGTCGTCCCTTGTTTCCTTGATCCACTTACTTAGCCTTTGAAAGCGTTTTTCAATGTCACCCTCAAAAGGAATCAAATCTGGATTTTGGGATCGAGTTTGCGTAAACCACTTCAAAAACCTGAAATAAGACGAACAAAACAACAAATAAAAATGTTTAAGTAAAACTGGACTAATTAAACTGATATTGCAAAATATTAAAATATATACTAAGAATCCCCAACAACGGCGCCAAAAACTTGTTGGGTAAAATCTAGTTACGCACAACACGCAAGTATATGTGGTCAACAAGTAATATACTAGTAAGTAGAGTATCGTTTCCTCAGAGACTCTAATAAGAAATTAACTCTCACAATTACCAATTTTCTAGTAATTCTAATTTTATTAAACTAATCAATCTCCAATTTGTAACTAAAAGTATTAAAAATATTAAAATCACCAAACAATCAATAAACCCTAAAAACTGAATTTTCAAACAAATATTGGAGAATTAAGCTTTCGACTTCACTCTAAGCATCACTCTGATTATTACACCTTTATTCCAGTTTAATTCACTATCTCAATTTATTAATCAAAAACACGAAAGTAGAACTAGTCACCTCTCGATGTACTAATACCGTATTAACTCAAATCTACAAATGAGATAGAATCAAGTTAAACACCTTAATCAACTAACTCACTATATCTCTATGTGAATTACAATTAAAGAATGTTTAAGTTTAAGCCCTTTATATGATTACATGCGATGTCAAGCATATCTCTACCTTAACATTCACCAATATTATGTTCATTCACAAAATTCAAGAACACATGTTATATTAACTAAGTCTAGACTCGTATTTCATCTCTCGAATTCATACAAGTCCACAAAGAATCGTTGATCAGGAAATTCACAAATTCAAGCTCAAATTAATATAGATAAATTGGATAATAGCTTATTAAACTGAAAATCAAAGTTACATAATCATTGTTCCTCTTAAAGATTTGTCATAAGCCTAAAAAGTATTTAGTTCACCTTAAATGAAATAATAACTGAATAAATTAAAGATATCATCCTTTCAATTACAAATATAAAACTAAAGAAGAAGAATAAAGCAGAACACCCTTCACTTTAGCCTTAACCCGTAATCGATATAAACGTTCCTTCAAAATCTTTACTCCAATGCTCAATATGGAAATCTGTCCTTAATCTATGTTAATTGCCTTGCGTGATTCTAATCTTGTTGTTTTATGTTCAATATATATCCAACACATAAATTATGGTCGCAATCCCATGCCATTTAGAGTCCAAACGCATTCTGAGTACCAAAGTCCACGTTCTAGCTGTGTTTCAAACAAAGTAGGACAGTCAGGTTTCGACACCCCCCCCCCCGCTCCGTCGGGGGTATTGGCTTGGGAAACGCCCGCCTCGGTGGGCTCCTCTTTTGTTAGTTGCTGTTGAAGACCCCCCGCCCCGGCGGGCTAGGCTCCTGTCCACTGAACATGTTTTGCTCCATTTTCTCTGTTTCTTGCCACAATTTCACCCTTGTTTTGATCATGTGCCACACCACCAAACCTACACATAAAACAATCACAAACAAGTAAAAATAAACTAGAAAATAAAGAATTAACACCAATTAAGCTTGAATTAGGAACCGATTCGTGGGTATAAAACCCACTTATCATATTGACATGAGGAGCCCTCATATTACAAGAAATGGATGGCGATGAATTTCCACAACTGATCAACTCGGACACCATGAAATGGTACTATGTCTGAAGTTACCAACAAGAAAGCATCCTGATTTTGGATCACTAGATCCCCAGTCAATTCAGGTTTTCTAAACCTCTCACTACATACAACCTTTCTTCACGTCAGTTTGCCCCATTAGGGACAAACATACCTTTCAACCAGCAGCCTGGTTTCGGATCATCAGATCCTTCACTCAACTCAAGTTTTCCAAACCTTTCAATTTCAATTTTATCCCACTAGGGATTAAACATTTCATCACACCTTCAATTTTGTCCCACTAGGGATAAAACTTTTCATATCTTCAGTTTGTCCCACCAGGGATCAAACTTTTCACATCTGTAGTTTGTCCTGTACATGGGGTGAACTACGTAGACTTGATCTCCCGTATACACGAGAGTACGTAGGCAGCCATTTTTATGGTCTGGTCTCACCACAGAAAAAATAAAAATAAACACATCTCTACGCCCTTTTTACCACATACAACTTTGAACCTTTTCACGCTAGGTTCGAGCTACGCAGACCTGATCTCCCCTTCTCAATGGGAATACGTAGGCAGCCATTCATGGTTCGGTCTCACCCCTACCAAAACATAAAAACTTGTCAACGGTATTGGGATCATCTTTCAAACCACACCTCATTAGCTTAGACCAAAGGGATGGAACTACCTGACCTCCCCTCACCAATGGGAGAATCGGCGACCATCTAAGCTGCGGTTGAGTCCTCAAAGAGAAACACCAATCCATAAGAGATGGAACTACCTGGGTTCCCCAATACAAACGAGTACCAGCGACTATCTGTGGGACGGTCAACCTCAGAGAGGAAAGCCACACTCCTCCCCACAACCACATACTAAAACTAGTCCCAAGACACCAAAGGGTAGGGAATATACACAGATCAATGATCCATTCTAAAAGATCCTAAAACATCTCAATGTCCATCCATCAAGGGGGAGTTCAGAATACATCAAGATCACAAGCCCTGGAGAAACAGGCAAATATCAAGCAAGTAACAAGGCATAACTAAAAGAGAAGTGAAACAAAATATATTTCCCTGCCATATATATAATACTGTTTGATATATACAATATGCATTATACATGACAAAAATTCCTAAGCTAATATATGCAGGAAAATCCAAGCCCATCTACAAATCAGTGTATATGCACGCTATCAAATCCAACATGGCATCCCTCTCAGAAGAAAGGGGTAACTCTATGAGCTCCTGCCCAAGGGTATCAACATGAGCCAAGAGATCTACAGCCATCTGTATGGTGATAATATGCTCATCAATAAATGTGTTCATCTCTGCAATGATATCAGTAGTGTGAGACCTCAATGTAGTACTATCTGTAATAGCGACATCTCGGGCAGATATAGTGTCATCCCGCTCAGTAATAGCTGTATCTCTAGATGATCTAGCCTCATCCCGCTCAGTAACTGCGGTGTCTCTATGTGCTAAGGCATCATCTCTCTCTGCTAGAGCGGCATCTCTCCCAGAAAGAGCTGTCAGCATCAAGGCCATAGCCTGATCCCTCTCATATGTCATCAGATGCAGACTCTGCTCTAAATACTATGTCGAATGTGGGGTCACAGTAGCAGTCATACTGGGAGAATTAACAAGAGCTGCTGTCAAACCAGCAAATAGCTCCTCCTCGGTAGGAGAATCAATGTCCTCCATGGGCTCCCCACTATCAGAATCAACACCCATCTCTGTGGATATAACCTCGACTGATGTACTCTTTGCCTCCATCCATGCAGAATACTCTATAGAACGGTCTGGATGGCTAATAGTAAACTCAACCCTCTCACGTTGGGCCCAACAGGCATAAACCCTGGATCTATCCTATGCTGATAAAAGCCAAGAAGTCAAACGCTGACTCAATGCCCCACTATAGCATCTACACTTAAAGGACTAGTACGGACTATCCTGCCTTTGAGCGCCTCAGCCGGGACTCCTAGCAAGGATCTGACGGCAGTCGGGGTAATGTTCACTGCACAAGGCACTGGCGGCCCTCCAAACTCCATACCGGTGATAAACTGCCAATCCTTCAGCGTCATCATCACCTCACAATCTAGTAGATTAAGAGACTGAGTCTGGTGAAACCATCGCTCAGACAATGTCCTAAGGTAACCCCAGGGACAACGGTGGGGGAGGATGGAAAAGAACGCCTCAAAGCCCCAACCATGCACAATCTCTCCATACTCTATGAAGAGTCTGATATAGAAAGTGTATGTTGAACCAATTCCCTCGAGGCTGAGTAAAGCCAGGAACCTGCGCCATAAATGCAAATCAACATCAGAACCTTTGCTCCTCATCAATAGGAAAAATGAATATCAAACTCAGATTTTACCTCGTTCGCATGCAAGTAGACCGAGGGGTGGTGACTCAAATCATCCAGAAGCTCTAGAGTCATCACATTAATGCTTGGAAGATCTATGTGGAGAGTATGAGTAGCAGGAGCGGGAGCCACAACCGATACATCCTCCTCCTCATCCTCAACATCCGGTACCTTAACCCAGATAAGACAAATCACTACCTCCACCAACCGATGAGGTTGTCTAACTGTGCATGGCTGAGGAACGTCATAAGCTCTCTGCCTCACACCTAAAGAGGTCCTATGAGAGCTGCTCCGCCATTCTGGATCCATATATCTGGACAAAAGTCTCTAAATCACCTCAGAAATGGTGTAGTAAATTCTAACCTGGAGCTTTTTAAATGTATTTTATGTCTATATACATACATGCATTACTTTAACATACGCCTACAGTAGAGTTAAAAATGAATGTCTATTCAATACCTAGACTCATTGAAAAATTTCGCCAGAGTCTCCTTTGTAAAAATGACTATCCACATGCACGTAGGCATGACTAAGTGGCCCTTTAGTAGCACACCAATCCACATTCATAAACATCCTGTATACATAAAAATGTCAAAGTTATAATCTATAAGGGTAGTTTAATTACTAGGATTACTTTGCTTTACAACCTTTGCTCATTTTTCCTCAAATAGGATAAGAAATAGCAGAAAAAGGTACCAGATTGATTGTTTCAAAAGTCAAATTTTTTCACATCATTGCATTTAGCATGGTTAAATACTAACATTTACTATGTTGAATATTTTTTATCAAGTCATATGAGCATGAATAATCACTACTATGTGTTTAGAAGCATTTCATGTGATAATTCATTTTCCAACGGATAAAAACTGAAAAAGAAGACATGCATACGTTACCAGGATAGTGTGGAACACTTGTACAGTGACGGATTTTGTAGAAAATAGTCCCAACTCAATAGATATGTAGAAGAACTCTTGGATTCTCTGTGTGGCACAACTTGAAAATGACTTGTGAAAGGGAAATGACCATCAAATACACCCACAGATGGCTACAGGTGTATCTGCGGCTGCCGCAGGTCAACCTGCGGCTGTCCTAAGTGGGTCCCACCCCTTTTGGCTAGATCCAATTTTAATTACAAAGGAGGTTCCATAAGTTAAAAAGTCAAATCAGGGAAAAAGACGCTACGCGATTAAGCGAAAAAGTCTGAAATCCTGATTTTTAGAGACCAAACTGCAGGTCTACATATCACTCATTGGTATTCACCCAAACACAGGGTTCACAATACCAATGATCATAACTATTGCAAACTACACTCGGTAATACCTCACAAAGGTCTGATGTCGTCAGTTCGGGGTCGTAACTCCAAAACCTCTCCCCAGCGGAGACTTCATACAACTTCAGTCGTTGAAGCACATTTCAACGAAGGTCAAATAACCTTGACATTATTCATCCATTGGCAAGTAAATCCAGCGAAGCATCGGAGGTGGTCTGATGATGTCAGCCATTGAAGAGAATTTCAATGAAGGTCAAGCAACCTTGACGTTATTAAGCCATTGGTAAGTAAATCCAGCGAAGCATCGGAGGTGGTTCGATGATATCAGCTGTTGAAGTACATCTCAATAAAGGCTAAGCAACCTTAACATTATTCAGCCGTTGGTAAGTAAATCCAGCGAAGTATCGGAGGTGGTTCGATGATTTCAGCCGTTGAAGTACATTTCAACAAAGGTCAAGCAACCTTGACGTTATTAATCGGTTGGTAATTAAATCCAGCGAAGCATCAGAGGTGGTTCGATGATATCAGCAGTTAAAGTACATTTCAATGAAGGTCAAGCAATCTTGACGTTATTCAGCCGTTGGCAAGTAAATCCAGTGAAGCATTAGAGGTGGTCTGATGATCTCAGCCGTTGAAGCACATTTTAATAAAGATCAAGCAACCTTGACATTATTAACCATTGGCAAGTAAATCCAGCGAAGCATCGGAGGTGGTCTGATGATATCATCCTTTGAAGCACATTTCAATGAAGGTCAATAAACCTTAATGTTATTCAGTTGTTGGCAAGTAAATCCAGCGAAGTATCGGAGGTGGTCTGATGATTTCAGCCGTTAAAGCTTATTTCAATGAAGGTCAAGCAACCTTGACGTTATTCATCCGTTGGCAAGTAAATCCAGCGAAGCATAGGAAGTGGTCCGATGATTTCAGCCGTTGAAGCACATTTCAACGAAGGTCAAGTAACCTTGGCATTATTCAGCCGTTGGCAAGTAAATCCAACGAAGCATCAGAGATGGTCCGATGATATCAGCCGTTGAAGCACATTTCAACGAAGGTTAAGCAACCTTGACGTTATTCAACCGCTGGCGATTAATTCCAGTGAAGTATCGGGGGTGGTCCGATGATGTTCAGCTGTTGAAACATATTTCAATGAAGGTCAAGCAACCTTGACGTCATTCAACCGTTGGTAAGTAAATCTAGCGAAGCATTGGAGGTGGTACGATGATCTCAGCTATTGAAGCACATTTCAGCGAAGGTCAAGCAGCCTTGACACTATCAGTCGTTGGCAATTAAACCCAGCGAAGCATCAGAGATGGTCCAATGATGGTATCCATTGAAGTACATTTCAATAAGGGTCAGGCAGCCCAGACAACACAAACTGTTGGTAGATCGAACACTGGAAAGACCTGGCGATTCAAACCAGGGAAGACCACCCTCATCAAAAAGGACCGATGATGGAATCTATTATACAAGTCTGTATCAAACAAAGCACAATTCCCCACGAGTCTCTCATACATGAGAAGCACATCCTCAGTGGGAAGATTGTATCAGGGATTAAGGACTTTGGTGATAACCCCAATGTCAACATCTTAGAGGTTCATGTGAGCTTTGGAGTAGACATTCAAGTTGTTCATCAGGATTATTATTGATAACTCTAGTCCCCAACAGAAGTCGTGGGAGCAGGCAGTCATCACATTCCATTGGAAAACGGTCCAACAAACCACAGTCAGCATTCATTTGCATCATACTGCATTACATTGCATCATGATTATCCTATCACATTTCAAGTTTCTAGTATTCTTTATCCTATCCACGCCATTACATTGCATGAATATGATAAAGAGGGGCATCTGTAAACACTCAAAATTTTGCAATCCTGTTACTAACCTTGTAGAAGGGCAAAATCATCTTCCAGAGATAACCCTGCAAGTCAAATCAGTTCAATCCCAGAGATAACCC